>RCFS01000004.1:1200000-1800000 GCA_004296355.1 Lepiota venenata
TGCGGGAGGAAATTAAGGGAGCTCAGAAGAGTGGTCGACTGAGCTACGATCAACTCGTCTCGCTCCCGTATCTGGACGCCGTTTGTCGCGAAACCCTTCGAGTGTAAGTACCAGCCATATTTTGGTGATAAGCTGCTATAATAAATGCCTGTCCCGAAGGTATCCGCCACTCAATATTGCGCCGCTGCGAACGTGAGCTCTCACCATATATTCGGAAGGGAACAGCAGAATAATAATATTATTGTTGCAGAGCGGGTCAAGACATGATTCTTCCACTCTCCAAGCCCATCATAGGCTCGGACGGGAAGGAGTTACGCGAACTGTTTGTACCCGGCGGAACTAACGTCATTATCTCAATCCTTGGCGCGAATTGTAACCCAGACTTATGGGGGCCTGATTCTTATGAATGGAAACCCGAGAGGTGGTTGTCGCCTTTGCCAGAAGCCGTCGGACAGGCGCATATGCCGGGGGTTTATTCTCATTTGTGGGCATAAGCCTCAGTTGTGATGGGAGACATTCACTGAAGCCGTGTTATAGGATGACTTTCTTGGGAGGGAGCCGCGCGTGCATGTGAGTCAAGCGCTTGACTTCAGGACGTCGCTAATCAAGGTTCTTCAGTGGTTTCAAGTTCTCGCAGCTCGAAATGAGTACGTTGGGTTGTTTTATTTCCAAAATTATACATAATAATTATCTTTTAGAGGTCATCTTATCGGTATTGCTTAGCACCTTCGAATTCTCGTTGTCCAAGAAGAATATAGCCTGGAAGACAGATGGAATTTCAGGACCCTTCGTCGAAGGCACCAGTGCCGCACGTCCACAGCTACCCATTGTGATGAGCTTGGTGGATCAAGACGAGTGATGTGGGGGGTAAGCAGCGCAAGTGTGATGGGAAGGCATCACAAAGTGTATACGGAATAAATTTCCGTGAGTGCGTGGACATATATGAATGGCCGTTAACTGTAAACTCCCTTATGAATATCCAACTTGTAGCCTGGACAGTACACCTGAAATCCAATACCCTCACTCAAATGATAGTTAATTTCTACCTAGACAAGATGCAACAGGCAGTGCGGGGGCCGCAAGCAGTGTTACACGCACTGCCAGATATTCAGCCTACTTGTCAACCCTCCAATTACAGGTCCAGGTGTCGCTACTCATGGAACCGACTGCTGGATTTATAGCTATGTACCAAAAATGCATGATAAGTAGCTCAAGTAGTGGGGATTCGGAGGTCAGCTAACAGTAACCAGCCAGATATTTTATCTGTCCCAGTACCACATGGTGTGTGCACGCCAGCCAGCTTGAAGGCGTTTACCACAGCGATATTATTTGTTTTCACCTTACCTATCCGTGGATCAAGCTGTTTTCTATTCCCTGGTACCACGGTATATGTATACCTTTCCCCGCCGCGCGCTGCAAGTCACTAGAAGACCTCTGGCCGTGCTAACTGTTGCTTAGTGTTTGTCGCCTCCATCGTGGCTAGATCAGCCTTCCTAATGGAATCTTAGACCCGGGCTGCGTCCGGGTATTTGTCTGATCCAGATCTCCCCCAGTGGTCTCCGAAAGATAATGGAACGGCACTAGGAGCTTGGCTGGTCGAGAGAGGTGGCATACACTGGTTAACAGCCTGAGGTGTTTTTCAGAGTGCATTCTTTAAGGTTTCCGCTAACCCGACTTTGGCGATACCAACTTATCACAAATGTTGAGACCGTGCGACCGCGCGTAGCGTTTGGCTATGAAAATACGACGTATCCGGTTGTCAGGGCTGCCAGAGCATCTCGATACTTCAGTGAGGGATGTCACTGATCTGTTATTTGGGCCAATACAACCGGTTAAGGTATAGCTGGGCTGAGGAAGGACAGGTAGGGAACCAATGCCTATCCCTAGCAGCTGGGCTAATCTGGTTACACGGTGATGACAGCCTTGGAGCATAGTTTCTCAGGGGCTAAAGATGTAGAAGCGGATAGCAAATGTTACATATTTTTATCTCACTCTACTCGAGTGTTGTCAAATAGTGTTTGACAATAGGGCTGTATGAGCGTGTTGTAAGTATAAGCTATCGAAAGTCGTGCAAAGTCCAAGGCACACTTCAGCCACTCGTATATACACGAGAACTGAGGTGGCACTTCTACCTACACAACCGATAGGTTTTAAGGAGACGAAAGAATGAAGAACAGAGTAAGGGTATGTGAGTAAACCTGACTACCGATCATACAAAAAAGAGGGAGAATGATGCAAATCTGTGCGGATGGAGACAATTGGGAAACAGGAATGAGGGAGCAGGAGGGTGGTGGAAACGACTTTGTCTGTGTCAGACTGTGTGGAGCACTCAGCACTCAGGGTGCACCTCACCGAGCTAAGTGGGACCACGAAGCGATAGCGGGAATTTGGCCCCTAATAACTTAGACCTGTCCTATAGCAAGAGCAAGTCCGCCATGGACAGTAGCCCCTGAGATGGTAAAATGAAGGAAAAAGAGAGAGAATGAAAATCAGGGATACTATAGGAGGTGAGTCCGGACGGCTCAACGCACCCGCTGTGTTATATCCATCACAGCAGGTTTGCAAAAATTTAATAAGGCCTACCTCTTCTATGTAGCGTCGTCCACATTATTAGAGAGTAGTCAAACCAACCGACGACTTAGTTATGCCATTGATGTTTCTCACGGCAGGAGATTATGCGACTGGGCTGAGAATGGATCCGCCGAGAAAGTGCCGTGTGTTGACCGAGAAAATGACGCGTCTAAGAAGCAAGGCGGCATGGTTCTGCGGGTCAGATGAGCCAGGCAACAGAGAAACTTGTCCAGCAGAGCATGGGAGCCGTGGGAAGTAGGGATTCCAGATTGTATGTTTTAGGGCATGCGGCAGGGTCAGGATGTCGCACTCAGAGCTCGGATTTTGCAGCTAACAGCCGTTGCTGATGCCTATTGTAAGATCCAGTATATCCGGTCCACGAGCAGGCAGAGTAATAACCGCCTGGCGTATCCCAAGGGGGACGCTCTAGGTCATGTGCCACCGATCTCCCTTGCCCGGCGCTTCTTCTTCGTGTCTTCGTGTTCTACACCCACACCGTAGCGGAGTTGATGCATCCGCTATTCTCCCAATCATTTCGACAGTGTACATTAATAAATACTCGGCCACATGGATCCCATAGAATTTCTCTCGTTTTACGCCTCGTTTCCCCCTCTGCCTGCGTTAGTGGCAGCGCTGAGGATGTGGATCCGTCGCAGTCTCCTGGCTCTGCTACAGTTTCTGCTGCTTACCCGAGGCGCCCCTCCTGGCTTCCCAACGTCTGGAAATGGACTCTGGTACTCGAAACCGGGAGTGGTTTGGTCCAGGGAGTGGTTGCCGGTCGGCAATGGTTATCTCGCAGGCAAGTGTCATCTTGTCTTGTACTCTGTGGGTTTGTATCTTGACCCGGCTTATAGCAACAACTCCCGGAGGAACAGCGCAGGAGACTCTTCAATTGAACATCGAGTCCTTGTGGTCGGGTGGCCCATTTGCTGATCCGGTACGGGCACCATCTTGTTTATTGACACCAATTCCACTAACCCTTAGACATCCTAGTCCTACAATGGCGGCAACAAACAGCCTTCTGAACAAGGTGCAATGGTCCTGGCTATGAAGGATATACGCCAGCGAATATTCCAGAGCCCTACAGGGGACATCGACAGTAACTCACCACAACCTTCCTAAATAAGGGACCAAGCTAAAAGTACCGCCAGATGTCACTGTACTTACCACGGACGCGGGACAATACGGTAAGTGTTGTAAACGGCATCATCCCCTTTTCGTGCTGTCATCAGGGTGCTAATATTAGCCCCAGGCTCCTATGCCGGAGCAGGATACCTAGTCTCTAATATCAACACAACGGGTTCTGTTACCAACTACGGAAGATACCTCGATCTCGATCAAGCAATTGCCAGGACAGTTTGGACTCAGGAGGGTGCTGTGTTTCAAAGGTGGGAGGGAGTTTATCTATGAGCCCACTGACCGCCTCACCTCGACCTATATTTACATAGGACACTTTTTTGCTCTAATCCAACCCGAGCTTGCACACAACACACTACCATCACGCCACCTATTCTATCTCCAGCTCGTTCTCTTCCTACCCTCACCTACGCATTTTCCTCTGCGCTCGAAGATGGTCTCCCCGCACCCAATATCACTTGCCTCAGCTCCGACACTCTCCAAGTTCGTGGATTTGTCTCGGTCTCGCCCCCCAGTATGTTGTACGAATTCCTCGCACATGTTACCGCTCCAGGCGGTACAGTACGTTGCATACAATTCCCGGTGACGTCGCTCTCGCCGCCTAATGCCACAATCGAAGTTACCGGCGCTGCCAAAGAGGCCTGGGTCACCTGGGTTGGTGATACCAACTTTGACTCTAACGCGGGGGATGCCACCTCTCAATTTTCCTTCCGTGGACCGGACCCGCACAATATTCTTGTATCTTTGCTCGCACAACCCACGACTGCATCGTTCTCTGGAATTCTTGCGCAACATGTCAATGATTACAAGGCTGTTGTCACGACACCTTTTGCCCTGAACCTTGGCCAGTCAGCCCAGTTGGACAAGTCCACGGATGTGCTAGTTGATCAATATCAAATTGACGCAGCAAATAACACGGCCGGGAACGTATATATTGAGTGGCTGTTGTTCAACTATGGGAGATATCTATTGGCAAGCAGTGCGAGGGGCGTGTTACCGGCGAACCTTCAAGGGAAATGGGCAAATGGAATTTCAAATGCATGGTCTGCAGGTGTGTCCAAGACCTTTCTCTTTCCTTTTATAAACGTTAAGTGACTTTACAAATAGACTACCGTAAGCGATATGTCATGAACTCATCGGCTGTTGGCTCAACGTCAGACAATGATAGACTCCAATATCAACATCCAGATGAACTATTGGTCTGCGGCGATGACTAACCTTGATGTTTCGAAACCCCTGTTCGAATACTTCCTGGTGCGAACCACGTCAATGTATTTTTGCTCCAGGCTCATGAATTTATCAACAGAAAAACTGGGCTCCTCGGGGATCATATACGGCTCAGGTGCTATACAACATTACACGTGGGTGGGTTGTTCACAACGAGGTAAGCAGCAGTGGTGTGCTGAGTTGCTGTGCGCTGATCGTGGTATCATAGATGAACGTGGGTTTAATATCCAACAGTGAAGAGCACTCCGTACTCAGCATATTTACTTAGATATTCGGACACTCTGGTATGAAAGCTTTCGATGGCGGAAATTCAGCCCAATGGGCTGACTATACTGGTATGTCTGGATTGTGCGACCAGGACCACCTGTGACTTATCCATCCACCTGGCACGTAGAGGCAAACGTCTGGATGGTGAGTTTCAACCTACAAAACCTAGTTTAGAACGGTTTGCACTGATGCGGCACCCCAGATGATGCATGCATGGGACTACTTTGATCATACAAACGACGTCGCCTGGTTGAAGTCTACTGGTTGGCCTCTCCTTAAGGTGCGTGAGGTTAATGTGACAACATGGCCAGAACCAAGTCTCATAACCTTGGTGTGGTAGGGCGTCGCTTCTTTCCACCTCGATAACCTCATTGAGGATCGCCACTTCAATGATTCGACACTGGTTGTCAATCCCTGCAACTCGCCTGAACAGGTACCAATTACCTTCGGTATGGTGCACTACTTCGGAATGAGCTATTCGACGGTGTAATATTTTACTTTTGTTTTAGGATGCGCTCACTCCCAACAAACAATCTGGCAATTGTTCAACTACATTGAGAAAGGATTTGACGCCTCCGGCGACACTGATACCAAATTCCTTGATGAAGTTCGCGCAGCGCGAGCTAAACTCGACAAGGGTCTCCACATCGGTTCTTGGGGCCAACTGCAAGGTGTGGTTTGCGCGATCATACTGAGGATCAACTCTCACTAGATGTCGACAGAATGGAAATTGGATCAAGACTCACCGACAGACACACACCGTCACCTGTCTCATTTGATCGGTCTCTTCCCTGGATATGCAGTCGCTTCGTACGATCCTACTCTTCAAGGACCGGTCACCGTCAATGGCAAGAAAGTGACATATACGAAGCAGCAGATCATAGATGCTGCACGCACGAGTCTTATTCATCGAGGGAATGGGACTGGACCCGATGCGGATTCTGGCTGGGAGAAAGCCTGGCGTGCGGCTGCCTATGCTCAACTTGGTGACGCCAAGACCTTCTATCATATCCTCACGGTACGCTGGCCCCACCTTTTGCGCCTGGAATAGAACCTTACCGAGGAATACCTAGTATTGCATCGAGAGGAATTTTGCCGCTAATTTGTATTCTGTATATGATCCCTTCAATCCCACCCCAATCTTCCAAATCGATGCTAATCTCGCATATCCCGCTGCAGTAATGGTGAGTCTAAATCTTTCTGTATTCCATATAGATCTGAAGCCGATTTACTATCACTCCCCAGAATGCACTTCTCCAGGCTCCCGATGTTCCTACTTCGTCCACGCCACTGACGATTACACTTCTGCCTGCTCTTCCCACCCAGTGGTCCAAGGGATCCATTCGAGGTGCACGTGTGCGTGGTGCAATTATTGTTGACCTCGCTTGGAGCAACGGGAAACCCACGAGCGCTTCCTTCAAAGTTGATGCCGGAGCGGCACCTAGGAAAGTCCAGGTTGTTTATGGTGGTAAAGTTCTAACTAGCTTTACCACGTCTCCGGGGTTGGGCAAGACCATCACCCGTTTCTGACCGGACATGAGTAAGATATGTAAAGTATGTACCAACATGCGTTGATGTGTGTCCGTAGATTAGTGAAGGATGTAGCAGTAAACGGAAGACAGTATTATACCAACGGAAACAATGATGACATAGTACGAAACTACACCTCCTATCTGAGTCCCCGGAAATACCTAACATAGCCCTTTTCAACAATACATACTTGAATAAGGATTAACTAATGCACCGCTCGCATGATCTTTCTCAGATAATTTTTGAGAGTACGTAGAACACGTCCCGAAGTCCCCGGGGGAGAGTTATTCCCGCTATATGAACGCGACAGGCTCCAAGAAACTATCCCTATCCACCTCCATAACGCCCTGCAAGCTTCCTACCATTCCCCAAGAAGACCGAGCACAGATTCTTAAAAATATTGAAAGAGTACCGAGGGGTTTGGGTGTTAACTTTGATCAGGGCCATATCACCGCCCTTTCCTCCACAAACCTATGATACCATTGGCTTTAGGCAGATAGTACAATAGGTAGATACTTACATTCCTCCCTCTAGCCTCTCTCCGATTTTTTTTCCACACCAATGAGTGTGTATCATTAGCGCCCGGTGTGCTTGTCTTGTCCTTTGGGAACGGGACTTAGAAAGGAGTTGAAACATCCCCTTAAGACAACTTTTCATTGACTACTGTACCCGGATGGTTTTCATGGTTTGCTGCTTGCCCGGTGTTGCTTCAACCTCGGCTTCATCGCAAATTTTCATACAAGATCCTCGCATATTCAAGTAGAATATAAGCCGAAATTCCTCCGGGGTATGGGGGACCTCGTAGATCACGCCAGATAATAGTGGCAAGTGTGTACTGTGCATGCAGAGGTATAAAGAAAATGCCCTCCATTAGCCAAGTTTTTTTAAGCAACTTCTCTTGGTTTTTATAATCGGTCTGCTTTTCTGTAGTACCTTGATAGATTATCCCATCAGGGAGGATTTATATCACAGTCTAATTTTCACTAAGTTCTAGCCATCTGTCCTTTAAGTACCACGTTCCTCCCACCTACCAACGTGAGTTTCTCTGCTTTCCTGACTAATACCCTCGGTTTACAATGCCAAAATATACCTCCACTATTATATGATCGTTTTGATGCTTCACCTTGACCCCGCTCCTGAGCTTTTGCGCCAGTATTTTCTTAAAGTTAAGGGCAAAGCCGCCGTTAGGAGGAATAGCTTGTCCACGTTCAACGTCCGCCAGACTTCTGAGCGCCCGACTCTCAGGATCGGGATTATGCAGGGACATTTAAACGACAACTCGGTTACAAGGCCTCGTTATCGTATCTTCATCTCTCTTCCCGATCTGGACGAAGGATTGTTCACCCGGCCAAGTCTCTGTTGAAGTTGATACCAAGGGCTACGTGCATGGCCTCGCAGTCGGCCATCCCCTCTGCCATTCTCTTAATACCATCGTCAATTTTAATGAAATCCCTGCGATCATGCAGACCGTCCCATCTACTGGTCTATACTATGTCATATGTGAGTCTGAGATACTTACGCCGTTGTGTGAAGTTGATGACCACCGATGACTATCCTGAGCATGCGTTCACTGTTCTATACGTTTGTTTCCCCCTCGCCAGAGAGGTGCACTGCGTTCTGGCGGTATACCCAGGCCTTGAAATTGCAGCTTAGACCGGAGAACTCCAAAAGCCCACATATGTCTAGTAAAATGCTACACTGGTGGTCCATGTGGGGCCAAACGTAGCTTGAGAGGGTGTTGCCAAACAACGCATATCACCTCCCTCGATCAGTGCACATCCATGGACATCCCAGCGGACCTCATATTCGATTTGGTAAAGGCGGAGGAACTTTCCGATGCAATAGTTATTGAGCAGGAAGGTCGGCCGCCCTTCAGCAGACGAGAGGATGAGACAGCTTTTTCACGGACATTGCAGGTTTTCCTCCCGATGAAGCTGCGAGTTTAGACAAGTTCAGGTGCGAACCCAGTGGTTTCACACATACTCCACAGCTGGAAATGCGTCGACAACACAATAGGTTTCGCCAGGAACAGGCACCCGACCTCTTCCTTGGCGCATTTGTTCCATCAGGTGGTGGCGGACGAAGGATCATCGGCTATATCTGCTCTACTCTTTCTTCCTCTGAATCCCTCACGCACGAGTCCATGTCGGTTCACGTCCCTAACGCTTCAACAATATGCATACATGCCATCTGCACCCAAAAATCGTTTCGGAGGAAAGGTGTCGGGACGAGACTGCTCAATGAGTATGTCTCACGGCTCCGGACACGCGCGCAATCGGGATCGGCACCTTATGAAAGAATCGTCTTAATATCTCACGACAAGTCTCATATCATTCTACGAGAATGCCGGGTTCAAGAACCTCGGGAAGAGCAGTGTTGTGCATGGATCGTTGCCATGGTACGAACTGCGCGTAGATCTCAACAGCGCCAAATCTGCAGCATCTACGATCCCGACCTCCAGCATGATGACTATATCACCTGCACAAGTAGGCGATCAACAGGTTCCTACCGGGCTCTGGGAAACGCTCTTGCGCGGGTCGGCGACCAGCGATCGGCCTAGGGGAAAATTATTATCGTCATTTAAGAATGGTATTAGTGACGTCATTATCGCAAGCACAGAGGGAGTGTCAATGAATAAGTATGATTTGTTGTGTCCGAGACCAGGATGTGGGAGTGTGATCTTGAAGAGGGACGTAGGAATGTGGGTCGAAAGAGCTAGCGAACAGGTGATACCTTTCTCTGCATAATCTTGGGACTGCTGATGCCATCCGCAATAGTTGCAACCGTCTGACGTACCTTTGAGCCCCCTGCTCCCGCCCCTCCCCCCAGTTGGGGAAACGGCCCAGTGGTGGTTGGTTACGCCTTCTCCCATGGTTTTTGAGAATATTGGTTTTTCCAAGCCCGTCGGTCTCGCTGGTGAGTGAATCATTTCTTACTCGCTACGGAACAGCCACCGACTCCATGCGTCTAGGTTCGAAGAAAAAGCTGTTGGCTTGTGCGGAGTGCGACTTGGGCCCTTTAGGCTGGAGCGAGGAAAGCGGAACAGAATTCTGGCTGTCTTGTTCCCGTGTTGCATATCTCAACTAGATCCTTACGATACCGGGCTTCCGTTGAAATCCGAGAGTTTTCGGTCCTCCACTCAACGTCCGAGTGGCTTGCGTCATGCCAAGAACTATATATCACTCCCCAGCCCAACGCTAGCCCCTCATCCACGTCCCTGGTCTCTCGGTAAGCGAGCGATGGTCTACGGCGAAAAATCAGTCCTGTTTGTTACTTGTAGTCAAGTGCTCCAAGCTCCAACATGCAAGGATTTACGGGAAGGTACAAGGATACTTTGTGTTATCTAACAAATCCTATCCGTTTATTTGACCACTGAGGAGCATCTCCGTGAACGGAAAAGAAGTCGGATCCGCAAAGAACTCCCAACTTCTGGCTCAGACAGCAAGTCCATGGGCACATACGAGCCTCCTGCGAGTGGAATAGCTGGTTAATCCACTCTACTACGTGCAGACAACTATTTCAAAGTTGTTGCGCTTGCTTAGAGTAATCGATTGCTACCGTCTATGCATCCCAGCGGAAACCGCTACAGGGTTCAGTGGATCAACTCCAGCGGGAGCGCTCTATCTCCATTCCTGCCTTCATCTGGATGTGGCATGGTTATTCGGCTTAGGTGTCTATCACATAACCGGCCGGCCTGTTATTGCTTTTGCAGCCACCAATAGGATATCGTTGAGCACCGAGAACAGCCAAATTAGGCCATGCATCAACGTTCTGGTGGCTATCTCTTCACCAAATTTAGTACCAAAAGTACGTAAACAACTTTGACTGCACACGGCTCATTGCACAGGAAACTTGGCTGAGCGTCGAGACAATTGCATAATTTCGTCAAAAGGCCCCAAGCTTCTAGCTTGTATGAAATGCCGTGCGATGTCCACGAGCTAACACGGAGTCCTTGTATAAAGGAATGGCATCTAGCTAGACATCTCAGTTCCACTTCCTCGCACAGAACTACTTTGTGAGTACAGACCGCACTACTTGCCCTTTCATCATGTTCTGCAAGTTCGCCGTTGTCGCCGCCTTCGCCACCGCCGCCGCTGCCGCTGCTCTGGGCTCTAGCCAATGCAACGTTGGCAAGGTAGAGTGCTGTACGTATTTTTCTTGCTTGCGTCCCTAGAGACTCCCACTGATCCCTTCATAACAGGCAAGACGGTTCAATCAGCCAGTGGTAAACAGGCTCAGAAAGCCCTCGGTGCTCTTAACATCCCTGTCGGTTCTGTGCAAGGCCTCGTTGGTCTTAACTGCAGCCCTCTCAGCGCTCTCGGTCTTGGTGCCGGTGCCAATTGGTGAGTAGATTACTATATAAATGCGGTAGTAAATGTGATTAAGCTGCCGACGATCACTTCCCAGCAATGCCACCCCTGTTTGCTGTACAGGTAACAACTTCAGTACGTTCCTAAATGTCCTCGAGTATGATTCGATTCCTGATGCTATCTCAAATAGGCGGACTTGTTGTTATTGGTTGCTCGCCTATCAATGTCAACCTCTGAGCTGTCACCACGGGAGACAGCTACTTTTTCATCGCTATCCTAGATTATATTACCTCCTAGGACCTTATATGATATGTACTTTGTGGATATAAACCCGAGTGAAACCTGAACGAGGGGGTTGGGGGGCACTGTGCAAGCGATGTGGTGGGAAAAAATATGAGTCGACCCAGGCTCGAACTGGGGACCTTCTGTGACCCTATCCAGGTGGATTGGAGGAGGTTGTTAGACAGATGCGATAACCAACTACGCCATCGACCCCACTGATTGAAGATTCATCGTGGGGAGTCTACAGCGATATTTCTTGGTACTACATAGTAGGAGAGCTTTTATCCATCAATCATAGGTATAGCCCAATGCCAATACAGTGTAAGGAAAACACATAAAGCGGTATTTTTCATCGCCACAGTAGAAATGGAAGCACATCAGATTGGCGTAGGCGTCTAGGTCACGGCAGTCCTAAGGCCACTGGTGAGACCGAAAGGTGAGTTGCCTGTAGATTATTATCCCTCGTAGCGTCCAAAGTTGTTGAGCTCTAAGTGTAGTAATAGAGGGCTTTCCCTGGCTGTTAGTGTGATCCTCGCTTGTCATAGACTGAATAAATTTCTAACTACTATGCTATGTTATTTTCACACCACCCACGCAGGAATCCCGCCAGCTCCTGACGGTATTTATGCGCACGTTTGGCAACGGAGCGTTTGTGTTTTTACATCGGTCGACACGGTGGCCAGCACGAAACGATTTATTGCACAAAATAGGACAAAACAGGCCGGGTCAAGTGTGATGCTGAGAAAAACATGGACCTGAACCACGATCGGCTGTGGTCTGCAGTATCTTGATGGAAGATGGCATCGGTCTTGTTCTATTGTGACAGCGTGATTTCTCGCTGGTTTCATGCTGATCAACGCTACTAGCCGCAAAAGTAGTCTTCCCGTAGACGGTGCTGTAGTGGAGGGAAGTATGATGATGATGGTGTGCCGAGCAGAAATCAGTCCTTCCAGTGGCCGTGATAGATCAACAATGGGACGATTGGGGTCAAACACAAAGCTCTTAACGCTCAGACTCAGGAGATCACACCACCCCATCCATCCATCCCTCCTTTGGCTTATTATTGTATCTATGTCTTTCTTCTCCTCCTTTCTTTCCTTCTTTACCATGACTTCCGCTGTGATCGCTGGGTTTAACGCTTTGGTCATAATATCTTTCCTTTTCGGACTTTTAGTGTTGAGCACTGCAATCTTATCGTCCAAAGTCCAGCGGCGACCACCGCGCTGGTATGGCTTCCTCGTGCCGGTGTTTTTATACGACATCGTCCTCATGCTTTCGATGGGCTTCCAAACGAGTACTGGCCCACCGCTAGGGCTATGCGCTTTCCAGGCCCTCCTTCTGTACTCTATTCCTGGCTGGTGAGTTCCTCGTGTCACAGGACAACTTTATCAATAACAAATATTCAGGGTGGTTGTCGCTTTTGGATGCTTTATGATCGAAGTAAGCCTCAACTTTTCGAAATATGCTGTGACTAATCCTGGGGCCGGCAATGTACTGTAGTTCTATATTGAGCTTAAGCATATGGTGAGAAGAGAAGAGGACGAAGATGCAATGCCCTATACTCTCTCAAAGCGCGCAAAAATTGTGGTCAGAATCTCTCTTTTGTCCTTCCGGGTTCTCCGCTCACTAACTCATGGTCAGTTAATCGGAACTCCCCTGGCAGCTTTCGTGATGTTTTTACTGATAAATGGATTGGTGAGTGAAGAATAGTTCCACTCGTGGTTTATCAACCTACCCTTGGCTCTTCAGTTCGTGCATCTTTCTTCGGAAAAAATACCCGTTGCTTTGAATACATATAAGCTATATTGTACACCCAAAATACGCACAGGGTATGTGATAAGTTGTACTTCGTCTTTCATGTCCGCAGCGATTAAATAGGCATTCATGGACAGGCTCTATGTTGGCGGTGCTATAATGTGCATCGTAATGCTTATATGGGTCTTCGTAATGCGTAAGGTTTTACTTTGATGGCACAAACAAACTGACTGAAGCGTTGGACAAGTTAAAATGGGAATTCTCTTGAAGAGGCACTATATCCAGCTCAGGGGTAGCCCTGAGATTATTTGTCGCCAGGTTTTCTCGGTCTATATTCGGGCGACAGCGATTTTTGTCGCTTCTTCGGTTGTTATTGGGTATGTCAGCGGTGTTCAGAATGGCTGGTCGTTCACTCATCTTGCAAAGGTTTTATATATCATCTATGGCAACTGGAAACGCCGATAACTTATTGAGTTCCTATTGCCTATCCCTTCGTAAGTCGATCATAAGTTCTCGAGCTGCATTCGATAGTGACCATCTCCATTATCAGCCACAATAATTATATTTACAGTGTTCGGAACCCAGCGGGTGAGTACGTGCATAAAACCCGGAGGCTTTGTCTGACGACCAAGACTAGGATATCCTAAATGCTTGGGCGTTCTGGCGGAAACGGCCCGACAGTCAAATTGATGATCAGATTAGCCTCTCTGAACCTGTATCCCCAGGAGCAAAACCAACATCTGTATGGCGTCAAATGGGGTATAACTGGAATCTGGGAACAGCGACGCAGACGATCACTAGCTTTTCACACTTCGTCTCAACCTTGATAAATTTTAGATGTCTTATTATATGGTGATTCTGGTTGTCACCAGTGACCTTTTTTTCGGTGGATGATTGATATATAATTTCCTTTTATCATTTCTAGACTCCTTTATAATACTAGTATTGATTCGTTGATTTGTTCAACGCCAAATATTGCATGAAATACCTGTTTTTTTTTTTAGTATTTTGCTAGTCCGTCTGGTTGGATCGCCTGAAGAATAATCTTGTGGTGACTATAACTCGAACGCACTCAAGCGATGACGAGAGCTTCCAGGAACAGCCAACGTCGAATCACGTGACCCATCAGCAACTTGGGACCAACCAATATTCCGAATTTCTGTCCCATCTACCCATGAATCCGTACACACCAGGAGCAAGAGTCGAAAGGAGAAGAAAAACATTTGCTCTGTCGGCGAGGGAATATACCAAAGTCTAGTGGCTTCATTCACCCCAGAGTGCGGGCCTGACATCGGTGTTGATAGATCACAGGGACCATCGCGTCTGCACGCCGGAGCCACATACACGATGGACTAGAAGACGATCCAGATGTTCAGGCCCATACCTCGCATGAAGGAGGGTCAAGAGGTGCGCTCCACAGCTTCTATTAATAGTGCTCGAACTTGATACTTTTCAGGCCAGCATGAATCGTCCTTTATTGCCGAAACCTCGTTTGTTCGGGCTCCGCTAAATTCACGTGTGGTGTCTAATAACTCTGCACCAAAATCGAAGGGGAAAGCTAAGCAGGAGGCTCTTGATCGCATTCCACTGGAGATCCAAGAAGCTATTATACTCGAGGACTTGCTTTATGTTTTGATGGTGGGCAGCATTTTCCGCTTTTGACTTTTCATTGTATGCTCATTTACCAGGGTGAAGGGTATTGAAGGAACATATATTACATTTGATCCAGATTACTCTGCCTGAAGATGACGATCCGCTACAAGGAATTCGGTTTGTGGTTTCCAATTCAGCTCGGTGAGAAAACATGAGCTCAAGCTGCATATCCAAGCTGAATCCCGTACAGATTCTTCCCTTAGAGATTTAGTGGAGCGGATCTTACCATTGGGAACATATTATACTGCTATATCAGCATTTGTCGAACACCGGAGCCATCTTGACTATGGATTGGTCAACCATGCTCTTTGTGCAGCCATCCGCGATATGCTCAAGGTCTGTGAGTTCTGGACCACCTACTATTTGCAATCTATAATCTTTTTGTGTTATCCAGGATTATCAAACCCTCCTTTCGCAACTCGAACACGCATTCAACACTTCACCTCAGTTTTCCCTTCAAAAGCTCTGGTTCTACGTTCACCCAACCGTCCACACCCTCTCCCTCATATACCAACTCACCCTGGAACTCGCAACCGCTGATGCCGACGATTCAGCCTCTCTTTCATTCCTCCTCTTCCGATATTGATCCAGAGGAGGAAGCGAGGAACGAAGCATTGGGTTTAGGAGGCGCAAAACTACGTGCGGTCCTTTCAGAGATCACCAAGAACGGTGTTTCTGGTTCGAGTGGGATTGCGGTAAAGGGCGGAGAGGTGTTGGCTATCATTTATGACCGAATGCAGAATATGAGTGGCGACCCTACTGCGAATACCATCTATGGAACATTGCTAAAGGCTACAGGAAAACCATACGTCAACATGATTCGGAACTGGGTCTCAACAGGGAAGTTTGTGGATCCCTATGAGGAGCTGCTCGTCAAGGAGAGCAAGTTTATAAATCGTGGGATATTGGAGATGGACTATACAGACGAGTATTGGGAGAGGCGATATACGGCAAGTTACTGGCAATTTCAACCGAGATGGTGGCTCATCGCATAATTTAGCTACGCGATGGGTCGGTATATGCATCCTCGAAGCGTTCGCAAGCTGGTGTTCCTCCACCGCGACCTAGTGGTCGGTTACCGGGAGGGGCATGTATTCCGCCACTGCTCGAGGGGTGGAAACATAAGATTCTGCTCGCAGGGAAATACCTCAATGTGATACGTGAGTGTGGTATTGAGCTGAAAGCAGAGAATGTACCGGCAGAGGATGAAGAGCTGTCGTTGGACAACGACAAGTACGCGCCATTCAGTCCTTATTTTCTTGGGTCAATGGTTGATTTGTGTATCTAGATTTTACAAATTCATCGAAAACGCCTATTCGTACGCGAACCAAACGCTTCTTCAACTGCTCCTAAAGGATCAGGAGCTAATACCTCGTTTGCGATCTCTGAAACGTTATTTCTTCCTCTCGCAATCATCCTTCTTAACTCACCTCCTTGATCTTTCCGCTACTGAGCTGAGGAAGGCATCTCGCTCGGCATCGATTGTTAAATTACAAAGCTTACTTGATCTGGCACTGAACACTGATGCACAAGGAGAAGACACGCTATACAGGGAAGATGTGAAAGTAACCATGGCTGATAGTGGATTGTACGAGTTTTTGTTGAAAGTTGTCAATGTCAGTGGAATTGGCGGGAAAGCCGAAGAAGGTGGAGAGGAAGGGGGCGTTAATCCGATGCATGAGGAGGCGAAGAAGGAAGGCAAGGATGATAAGAAGTCGATACTTGGTAGGTCCTCCGCACATCATTAGCACGCAGTTAAATGATAGGTTGTAACCAACAGCGATCGATGCGCTGACGCTGGACTATACCGTCAAGTTCCCAGTCTCTCTTGTCATCTCACGGAAAACGATCCTTCGATACCAACTTCTCTTTCGCTTCCTTCTTCATCTCAAACACATCGAGCAGTCTCTCTCGTCCATGTGGATCGAACAAAAGACGACACCCTGGCGGCGGATTATGCCCCGACACCCTGAATTTGAACGTTGGAGGCTCCGCGTGTGTCTGCTGCGAGCACGAATGTTGTCTTTCATACAGCAGATACTCGCATTCGCGACATTCGAAGTCCTGGAGCCAAATTGGCGCAAGCTCGAAGCCAAGTTGGAGAATGTCACAACCGTGGATCAATTACTCCGCGACCATGTGGATTTCTTGGATACGTGTCTAAAAGAGTGCATGTTGACGAGCTCGAAGCTCCTACGAGTAGGTCAACCGATACATCTCTTTGTACTTGCCAACTTGGGGGTTCTTACTTGCATCTGATTATCAGGCATACTCCCGTCTGATTGTTACATGCTCGACATTTGCAGTCTACACCGCTAGCTTCACGAAATCAGCAAATCAGGCTATTGCTGCATCGGAGACAGCAGAGGGTGATCAAGCCATGGCGAAGAGGTGGGACTTTCTTGGGAAATTTGAGACAAATTTCAATCATTGGTAAGTGATCAAGATGTTATTGAATGAAACCCTGACCTGATGGGTTCGTCCAGGTTCCAAGTGCATCTGGACTGCGTTCTATTCTATGCTTCTAGTGAGAATGTGTCACTATTGCCTCTTGTAGGGCGGCTGAACAGTGTCAAATCTACTGTGTACAACTAGTTTACCCCTCGTTGAAAGAAAGCCCGTGTGCTGCACTGCTTGCTGCTTGTGAAACAATCAACGGACTCTATATTATGTTTTACTGGTGGAAGATGATCAGTTGACTGCTCGTGCTGTGCAAGGCGCTTGGCCGAAAAGGGACATTGTTTGTTTCGGAGAGAAAGTGTCAACAACGCATCTTCCCGTTGCCCATAGTACCACACACACCCCTTCCGGGTCCTCGTCTCCGTTTCTGTCTTTTTGTCTCTTGTAACCACAGCACACCCACCCACAAAGACTATTTCTACACAATGGGCGAGGTGGTCAATGTCCTTGTCGCATTCGCAGTCATCATCTTTCTTGTGCGCTGGATCACATCCGGTACCTTTCTCCAGAAGTTCGTGTCCCCATCAGAGCTCGAATACTCATTCGGCATATGTTGCAGGGAAAAATACAGACGACAGATCACGACAGAGGTCTCCTGCCGAAGTCCTGGGATTCCGTCCGAAGAACATCAGCCAAGACATGGTGCGTTTCTGTATTCATTCTCGCCCTCTGCCCCTGTGCTGCTTCTTCCCCGCCGTGGCTTGGTCCTCGGAGCCAACCTTTCTCACCTCTTGCGCTATGCTTGACCCTGCCAATATTTCCCTCTTGCTCCTCTACGAATCTGCTCACGATGCTCCTTCCAGATCACAACAATTTCCAACATGTTCCCTGATATTCCTACGTGCGTTTGACCGGCTCTTTATGGAAATCACATATCGTGTTTACTCTAGAATCTTAGCGATAATATCAGGTATGATCTCCTACGCTCAGGGAGCGTCGAAGTCACCACAAATAAGATCCTCGAACGAGGCTACCTAGAAGCTGCAAGTCTACTAACTAGACTCGACCCGTGCTCATCAGCCCTGACTCCTTCCTTGCATCTCTACAATAGCCCCCAGCCGCATTCTATACCCTCTATCCACCTGCCAACACTACATCATCCAACACATCCACCGCTAACCAGCGTTCAACATCCCATCGTGCATCTGGAAGCAGCCAGAGAAAAAGGAGACCTCTGATCTCCCGGTTCAACCTCGAGCAGCGCATAGCTAGCAGTCAAGAACCGATATCGGAAGAAGAGGTGGGTGGTAGAGCGGTGTGGGAGGATACTCCCGAGAGGCGAGAGATAAGCCTGAAAGAGAGAAAGGCAAAGATGATCTTGGCCTGCAGAGACAGTGAATAATGGTTCCCGATCCCTGACCTAATTACATTGGCTGACTATCATCTATTAGGCGTATGTTGGAACAACAACAACAAGCTGCCTCCAGTTCATGATTCCTACTCGATATATGCTATGATCTTAGTAGACCATACCAAGGTTGTATCCGCCACACCTTAAATCTATTGCCTAATGCATGTTATCCATCGTGGATTATACGGACTCGCTTGGTCATGCCGCGTTGTCCGGACACTTGTAACATTTCCAGCACGCCAACACATCCATTAGGGCTTGCCGGCGAGCCACTGTTGTTTATAATAACAGTACAATTTACTAAGCCCCAAGCCACCCGTTCTAGTCCTCCGTAGGTAACCTTCAGCATATACTGGGCGGCCCATCTCTGCCATGGAGAACCCAACTAGCGGCTACTGATTCTGAAGGCATTGACCTCCAACAGATCCAGCGCTCCATGATGTCCTGTTATAGCGTGTTTAGCATGGATTGGAAACACCGGTAGCTGGGTTACAAACTAACTCTTTGCGTCCCAAGTGTGATAAAAATAACGATAGGTGCTATGAACAATCCGAACGGCACAAATCAGCTCCGGACGACATCAAATACAAACCCGGCTTACCCATCTGGTATGCAAACGCGCTGACAACAAGCACTACGTGCGGATGCATGAAGCTAATAATTCCCAACCTATTGATATCCCCATCACTCAGCTTCCAGTGCTTCCGAATAGACAAACAAGAGTTCCAATAGCTCACATTATTCCCAAGGCCACAGTGAAAGAAAACACTGCGATGCGGATATATAAAGATATGGCCGCGCGATGGAGTGATGTCGGATGTGTTTTCAGTCCCGAGTAATGTCTCCTTAAGAGTAGGCCAGAGCGAACTGTCGTATCAATCAACGTTTTGATGCTAGTGCGTAGACAGGATCAACGCCCACCTAGAACGAAAAGGAGCACAAGGAAACTGAGTAAACCCATTGTAGCACTGAGGGATACCCTATTTTATTCTCAAGAGTTAGTGTCAAGGGCTCCTCTGGAGTAAAAAAAAAAAAGGGGGAAATAGAAACGCACGGTAAAAACGGTCCTAGGTGGCAGTACAATCGAAGTTGCCATTCTGGAGCCTTTGGATCATGCACCAATACCTGGCGATCAACACCCCATCAGAATGATGATTAAATGTCATGCAAATTAAGAAAGGATTCGAAACTCTCACCAAAACGTCTACCAGGATGTTAATTAAAAACACAACCGCCGGGGCGGCTAAAAGCTATGTCGGGGTTCACAGCGGGCTCTGGGGGAAAGGACCATGGAAGAGTAGCTTACAATGATGATTCTCTTATAACTAGCATGCGCCCCGCGGCAGCTGAAGATAATTTCCTTGAGCGTAAGATAGAACTATAAGTGCCGGGCCATGGTTGTAAGTTTCCCGCGAGATCTGGGTTACTAGAATGCACACATCGATGACGAAACACGCCAGTGCCGTCGTACAGCTGCCCGCTAAAATTCAGACACACCGATTTCAGAAAATATGCGATAACAGACTCACTAAGGCGGTAGGCTATGTAAGAGGATCGCCTGAAAAGCACAGAGGTGGTACGGCGGGTCGCTTAGGTGTTGCCATCCAATAGGCAAAAGGAATGCCCCAGAATAAATGCAGCAGGAGACAAGGGTAGCATACCAAGTTGGCCGGCGGTATAACTGAGACGACAGACAGACGGTCAAGAATACCAAAAATCCAAAGAGGGTGGATACGCCAGCGAGCACATCGAAGGCAATAATTGCCGGCCAACTTGCGGCTGCCTGGCTTGCAGGCATGCTGATTCAAACGGATGGCAGATGGAAAAACGAAAAGAGTGAGGCGGGGGACGCTTGAGAATGTACAATCCGATAAAGATCATATATAATTGGGACTGTTCGATTCGGTGAGAGCGACGAGTCCAACGGAGGGACAAAGCCATCATCAAAATGCCCAACCCTGCGGTAGGATCTACCAATAGTATTGGGGGCCTCCAGATGCGCCAGAGAGTCGGTTGGCCTCCCATCATAAACATACCTACAGAACCCAGGTCAGGTGTGGCGATGCCATGATAGATTTAATTATGGCACAGAACTTCTTAATCTGGAATTTTGAATAACGTTCAGTAGTAGGCGAACTCCTTCTGGGAAACTTGTTGTCAAACGCCGTATACTGACTCAAAGACTCCCGGACGTCCCACCTTCTGGCTCGGTGCAGAGAAAGCGTTGTGGTCAGTATCGCCACTGGTCAAGCCGAGCTGTGTTTCCACCACGACACTATAGTCTGTGACTTCTCTGACTGTCAGAAGCCTTGTGGTGGAAATAGAAATTTGTCTCATAATGCCCATGTGTTGCTTGACGGTGTCCATCAGGAAAACAGCAAAATTCTGACAAACGGGTGTGAATCTTGTCACCATCTGCCCGGCCGTTAGCTCCAAATGATGTTATATTATTAGGCACCAGTTCCGATCATTTAGCTGCCATTCCGTCGTTGGCGGCGTATGGGGGTGCAAGTTGATCATCTTACACAAGCGAGCAGCCAAGGTGGTACATACAATATGTCAGTACCAAATTATCTAGGCGGAGCCTTGAAAGGTACTGACAGAATAGCCCCAGGTGGCCAGGCCAAAGTGTTGTGTGCCTTGGTCTCAATGGCTACTATATTTCCGGGAGTATATAACAGTGGCTGGAGGTGGTATTTTACCGCCGCTACATGTAAGTAAGTAAAACTCCAGGCGTGTCCAAACTTCCCATGACCGTCGCGCCTCAGCGGTGACACCCCTAGAAGCAGACGGCTCAGCAGGTGTCAGTAACTAAGATATCTCTGTCGCTGCAGTTCATTCACCTGCAGGAGCGGCTGGCTTTGGAAAAGGGGCAAGGCCTCAGGCTACTCATCTGAGGCGCGACAGTGGCAGCTTGGACTTGGCTAGAACAGGTGCCAGGGATGGTTCCTGAGGCTCTTTCTCCGTGGCTTCACGAACCTACGTCAGCGGGCCCTCTCATTCAAATTTACCAAATGTGGAGGTTCGCCATTCCGTCAGGTATAATCCTAGTACAATTTTGATTCGCCTAGCTGCCTTAGATCATACCGACATTGGCACAAAATACAAAATCATGGATGAAATGCCTCAAGCACAAACACTCTCTGACGGAATAATTCAAGCCTGCTCCGACCACTCACGCCCCTGCATAAACGGGTGATTTCCAAATTGGCTGTCAGGTCGTCATAGCAATT
Source organism: Lepiota venenata (assembly GCA_004296355.1). Classification (NCBI taxonomy): domain Eukaryota; kingdom Fungi; phylum Basidiomycota; class Agaricomycetes; order Agaricales; family Agaricaceae; genus Lepiota; species Lepiota venenata. Next base: position 1,221,777 of record RCFS01000004.1, read on the forward strand.
ACGGTATATCTTTGTTAGGTTTGTGGTGTTATTTACGTCCCATTTGCGTGTGTACATTTCCTGTCTCTTTCCCACCAGATTCACAGCCAGTTTATCCCGAATGGCCATCTGGGCATTCACAAAAAGATAAAACGAATACAAGACTCTGCTCTCAGCGTTATTCTTTGCTTAGAGAGTCATCACTCATGACGTTTGGCTTTGTCCCATCACGAAGTCATCTAAGGTATATAAGCGTGCTCAGCTTTATACTGGTATCAAGTTCTCTGGTAGGTGTATCTCCCTGTAGCAATCCTAGGTTCCCCTCACATGTAAACATTGCCATTAAACTGCGCACTAGAACGATCGCACAAATGGCCTCATGACTTCACTCGATACAGAAGAGCAAATCGACCTTACAATAGAGCTATATCCGCGATTGAGAGTTGAGGGTGCACTGTATATTATCAAAAGGGCTGGAACCAATTATTCGTATGTCCGGATGGCCTATTCATGGACATTATGATGAACGGAGGGTGGGCTTGTGTGACGAGGATTGAGAGAGGCCAGTGGCCATTCGATCGAGGAAGCGGCAATGCTTAGCAAAACAGTGCTTTCTTATATCAATATATAAACCGGCCACTGTCTCGAGAACTTTAGAAATGATTGCAGCGTCCAGACAGGCCAGGCTGTTGACCCGTTTTTTGCTTTGTCCCCACTGGCGTAACGGATCACGGATCGGAGTCTCGAGTTTGATCTTCCACGGTACCTGTACTTTCAGGGCGCTTTTATAATAGGCTTTTTAGTAGTGTGCGTGAAATGCTCGTTGAAACGAGCTGTGTCGCGGGGTAAGGTGCTGCAATGTGCTGAAAATTCTGAAGGAAAGTTTGACTGAGAGGAGAGAGTCCAGTCAAGAGAGGTCGTTAGGAGTAGGTGTGGGATAGTATAGCGAGCGCGACGTCATCCGTACGTCACTGGCTTCTGATCCGGATGTATAGGTAGTGAGTTACTGACGAGATAGGAGGTGATCTCCCCTTACCGATAGATATATCTTTCTACAGAATTATATGATCTACGGCGAGTATCTACGTCGGGGACAAGTAAATTAAGAATTGAGAGGGGTAATAAAAGGCCAAAGTAGACATACATGTGAGCTGTGGGTCCGTATAGGTAAATTTGTGTCCGAGTTTTTACCCTGAGTGGATTTGAGTCGTATCAAAGTATGGCACATAGTACTCTGATCTCTACACCAGCAACAAAAAGATGCCTCCGGCTCATGATTTCCACCTAGTATGATGCACCATGATCTTAGTAGACCATGCCGACATTGCATCTATACTTTAAACCTCACGCTGCCTAGTGCATGTAATCTATCAGGATACAGTATGTGAACTACGCCAAGGACTTGCTCGATCATATACTACAAAATCCCATCTACACTAGGCTTTATGAGCATCGATGACATTGCCAGCACGCTACAGCAAGGAATGCCCACGGGGCTTTTCAGCGAACTATTGCTATTGATAGTAGCAGTACATAGTACACTCGCACACTACATAAGTCATCACCGGTTAACCAAACTCGTCTCGTGTAACACCTAGCATAGGCTAGGAGGCTCGTCTCTGCCATTGAGAACCAAGCTAGCTGCTGTCGACTTTGGCGGTGTTGACCTCCAACAGATCCATTGCCCCATGATATCCTGTCATACCGTTTTCAATGCTGATTAGGGATATGACTGGTAAGCTATATTAGACTAACTCTTTGGGTCCCGAGTACAATCAAAACAATGGCAGGGGCTATCGCGACCCGAACACCGTAGATCAGTCACGTATAATATGGGGCACAAATTCGGCTTACCTATCACATATGAAAATGCACCCATAATGAGTAATATATTCAAATATGTGAAGCCAAGGACCCCAAACCTGTTTATATGCCCTCTCTTAGCCTCCCAAAAAGACACAATAAGAACCCCAGAGGCTCACATTACTCCCATAAACACACCTGCAGTAGCAGAAAACACTGCAATGCGGACATATATAGATATAGCTTCACGGTGGAGTGATAGTGGATGATTCTTGAGCCCTGAATAGTGCTTTCGTAGGAGGAGACCAATGCAGACTGTCGTAGCACTTCAACTGATATCCCAGTTTGGCATCAGTGTTTTGGGCAAGATTAGTTGTTGTTGTTGTTGTTGTTGTTGAATCATTTTTACGTCCCAGAGGCTTACCCTCATGGCGGACGTACCACTACAACGGGTACAGATAGGCAGTATAGACATAGTATCTCTAGGACCCTCATGCCCTTTATCAACACTATGGCTCTGCTCAGCACTGAGTGAGGCGCACCCTGGGTGCTCGCTCCTCACAGCAGCCCAGTACGGAAACACTGTTTGAGCAGCCACACCATCCTCCCCGCCCTCTTCGTCATCCTTTCGCGTCGTGTGTTGCTGCTTGTCCTAGTACCTACCTAGAATGGCGAGGAGTATAAGGAAACCAAGCATGCCCATTGTACCACTGAGGTACATCCTATTTTATCCCCAAACTGAATATTGAGGATTCTTCCGGAGTGACTGGAATAGAAACACACGGTAAAAGTGGACGTATGTGGCAATACAGTCGAAGTTGCCAGGCCCATTCGGGAGCCGTTGGATCATGTATCAGAGTCTGGTGATCAGCAACCCGCCAGGGTCAAGATGCCACACACAGTAAAGAAGGATTTGTAATACTCACCAAAACACACACGAGGAGTTCAATTAAGAACACAACGACTGGCATGGTTAGAAGCTATAGACAATGATAATGCATCTGGAGAGGAAGGGTGTGGGATAGCGACACACAATAATGACTCTCATGGGACTGGCACGCGCGACACGGCAGCTGAAGATAATTTCTTTGAGTGTAAGATAAAACTGCAGTGCCAGCCCGTCATAGTGTGAGGTCACTTCAGGATCCCAACTACTACTAAATGCATACATCAAGAGCAAAACAGACTAGCGCTGTAATGCAGCTTTTGGGAATTATTCACGTCAGTTGTTGACAGCATTCGAGAATAGACTCACCAAGGTGGTAGGCAATGTATAAGGACCGCCTGAAAGGCACAAAGGTGATATGGTGGTTCGCTTTGGGTTTGCCGTCCAAGAGGCAAAAGGAATGCACAGGAGTAACAGGAACAGGAGACAACTGTGGCATACCATGTCGGTCGGCGGTATAGCCGAGGTGAGAGGCAGACGGTCAAGAATACCAGAAATCCAAAGAGTGTAGATATGGCAGCAAGCACATCGAAGGCAACAACTGTCGGCCAACCAGCAATGGTCTGGCTTGCAGGCATGTTGGTTCAAATGAGTTGCAGGTGTAAATCGGAGGAGCAAGGCGGGAGGCGCTTGAGAGCGTACAATCGATTGAGACCATGTATATATATTGGGACCGGTAAAATCAGTGAGAATAACGAGCCCAACAAAAGAACAAAGCCATCTTGGAAATGCACAACCCTACGATGGAACCCACTAATGATTTTGGGACCTCTAGATGTGCTAGAGAATCAGTTAGGTGTCGATGTCCACTCCCCATCAGAAGACGTATCCACGAATCTCAGGCCAAGTATGGTCACCCTATGATACAGAGCTTCTTACTCAAGAATTTTTGCACAACGTACAGTGGCAAGCAAACCGCCCGGCAAAAATGATTGAAATACTATGGACTGGCTTAAAGTGTCCTGGATATCCCCACCTTCTAGCTTGATGCTGAGAGAATACTTTGTTTAATGTCAGCAGGCTAAGTCGCGTTTCCACCACGACATTATGTTTTGTGACTTCCTCAACTGCAAGACGTTTTGTATTGGAGATTTGTTTAAGAATACCCTTGTGTTACCCAAAAGCCTACGGTGCCCACCAGGGGAACAACAAAATTCTGACAAGCAGGTGTGATCATCATATCCATCTGACGCCCGTTAGCCTCATCATTTCAAGACGAACGGGTGCGTGATAATCACCCAGCTGCCCTGGTCGTCATCATGATGGTGTATGGATGCGCAGGTTGGTCATCTTATAGAGGTAGGGGTCTAGGGCAGTACATTGTGCGGATATTAGACTGTCTAGGCGGGACTTCGAAAAGCGCTAACAGAATGGCCTCAGATGATAGGCTGAAGATTGCGTACTTGGGCCTTAACAGCCGCCGTGGTCCTGGGAATATACAGCAGTGGCAAGGTGGTGATATTTCACCGCCGCTATAAGCAAAACTATGGGTGTGTTGAACTTTGAGTCGGTGATTGTCGCACCTCTGATGTGACCAAGAGCGACACCGCTGGAAACAAACTGTTCGGTAAGTGTCAGTAACTAAGTACTAGGATATCTCTGTTGCCGTAGTTCACTTGCCTATAGGAGCGGCCGGTTCTGGAAAAGAGGTGAGGTATCAGGCTGCTCAGGACGCAGCAGTTGAACTTGGTTGGAGTAGAGATGGTTCCTGAGGTTCTCGTTCCGTGACTTCACGAGGAATGATGGTATTAGCAAACCCTCTCGTGTTTAAAGCTACCAGATATGTAGGTTCGCCATTCCGTCGGGAATAACCCTGGTACAATCTGACTGGTCTAGCTGTCTTAGGTCATATCAACGTCGGTACAAAATACAAAATCATGGATGAAATACTTAAAGTACAAGCACTCTGACCGAAGAAACTCACGCAACGGCATCGGACGCTTTTTTTTTTAATTGCAGAGTCAGGCCTCTTGGTTTGTCGTTACCGGGTCTGATTTCATCATTGATGCGCACAACACTGGCGGAATTCAAGGAAATGGACAGGTGAGCCGCCGATTTGAAAGCTTTTCAAGGGCTCGACTATTCCGTAGCCTGCACATCCCGAAGTCCAATCATCACCAACGCGCCCATTTGATTTTATTTTTAACTTTTTTTGAATGTAGCTCTGGTGGTCCTTCTTCGCTACTCGTGCCAGGGCCGATGGAGATGGCCGTCCTATTTCCCTAAGTGTCTGGCGAGCAACGCGGGGTGTGATCAAGAACTTCCGTATCCAATCACCCCCCTTCTGGTCGAATGCGGTCGCAGAGTCGCAGGACATTGTGTATGATGGGATGTTTGTAAATGCTAGCAATACAGATCCGGCATTTATTGGGAAAAAGTAAGTTGTGTGTATCACTTGATGGTTGTGTAAAATTGAATGGGGTTGTGTTAGTGGAATGATTCGAGCCTGCTCCAACCACTCACGTTGCTGTATAAGCGGTTAATTCTCAAGTTGGCCGTCAGGTGTCACAATAAATCTCTGCCAGGTTTATAACCTTGCTTAGATCCCGCTACGTGGGTACATTTCCTGTCTCTCTCCTACCAGATTCACGGCCAGTTAATCCCAAATAACCGTTTGAGACTTGACAAAAAGGAAAGCCGATCCAACGTTCTGGTCTCGGTATTATTCTTTGCATAGAGAATCGGCGCTTGCGACGTTTAGCTTTGTCTCATCATGAAGTCGTCAAAGTATGTGAGTGTACTCAGCCCCGCATCGGTATTGACTTCTCTAGTAGACGGCTTCCCTCGCACGCAGACACTGCCATTGGGCTAGGTAGAGTAACCGCACGAGTGGTCCAGTGACTTCAAAGAGATAGAGAAGAGCAAATTGGCGTTTCAAGGAGCTATATCTTGTGAATGTACAAATTATTCGGGTTTAGTACATATCGTCTTACCTACCCCAGTGTCCGTTTTCCATCCAAACCCAAACATCTTGCTCAGCAAGTTGTGGACAGCTTGATGAGGTGTGGGGTGTATCAAGTTGATGATCTGCTTGCATATGAAGCCAGAAGCGGGCGAAAAGATCTATGTCGATTCCCTGATATTTGTGAGGACCAGCGTGGAGAGGGGAGAGGGATATACTCACACTTCCCGCTCGCTTGGACTTTTGTGTTGCCTATGACGAGAAATCGTACGAGTAAGCTCTTCTCTCTCAGCTACGGCTTCTTTGCCTCCGGATGCTTCTGGTGATCCACCCGGGTATCCTTCTTTGCTGGTTGGGTCATCCAGCACGACCTTCGACAGCGTCACCGCCAAATCGGAGTAGAGTGCATTCACAGTATGTCGCATAAATGACGCCGAAGCAAGGTAAGGCGGGAATCCTATCACCCAAACCATTTAGCAAAGCAATACGCCCATATGGAACTTACACATACCTTCAATGTGCGGTGTTCCCGGTGAGGGAGCCGTCGGAGGTGTGTATTCTAGCTTGACCTTGGACGAATAGATTGAGTCAACTTCACTGTCCCCCACTCCACACGCATATCCCCCTCCCTTGAGGCTGTCGTAAAACTCGAGTGGGTTCATGATACTCAGGCCAAGTGATAGCGGTAGAACCAAGGTAGACTTGACAGTGGCTCGCGTTGAGTTGTCGAGCTTGGTTATAAGCCCGGCCTTGAACGATGATAGTGAGGTATTTATTTATTCACATCAAAGCCAAAAACGCAAAACATACCTGTCCGAATCTCCCATTCTGCATCAGAAAGTGCTACAGGCACATTTGGATTGGGTGGTGGCGATGGTTTCCCAAGGTCTGGTTTGGCAGGTGGTATCGAGTCAGGGAGTCTTGTGCTGCGCAGACCCAGGGCGAGGTCTGACGTGGGGCCGCCGAATGAGGAGGAGGTTACGGTGGTGGAATGCGTCAGAGTGGCATCTCAGCTGATGCGAGGCGACGAGTTTGAACGTCGGAGGGGCACCTCAGCTGGCGCGATGTGACGAGTCTAAATGCGGAGGTGGACCTGGGCAGGTGTAGTGCATTTCGTGCGAGTATGTGGGTGTCAGGGACAATGCCATCCCTGGACAGACTTGCTGAACCATGATGGCGACAGCTAAAGTCTAATATGAAGGTAAGGGCGAGGCCTTTGCCTCAGGGGATGGGGGAAACGATGAGTTCGTCATGAAAAGATAAAACGAGCTGTGTCGCGGAAAAAGGTGTTGCATGTTGAGATTTTGCCTGTAGCGAATATGAACTATTATGCATCACGTGATACACATCCCCCTAAGCACGTACTTAGATACCCTGCTTGTTTATTCTATCACTTTCCGTCCTGAATGAAATTCTTGTAAGAGAGAGTCACAAAAAAATGACGCATCCAGTTTATGACTTCCATGTACCGTGATCTTAGTAGACTACGCTAACATTCTATCCATACTACTTTAAACTTCTCTATACGTACTAAATATATATTATCTATCATGGATATGTAAACTCCGCCAAGGACTTGTTCCGTCTGGGTCATATGGCCCCTTTCACACTATGCTGCCTGAATGCTTGTGATAATACCAGCACGCTACAGCAATGAACATCTGCGGGGCCTTCCAGCGAACCATTGCTATTGATGATGGCACCACATGGTAAACTCGCACACTAATAAGTCGCCACTGGCTAATCAATCCGCTTCGTATAATGTTTAGCATAAGCTAGGCGGCTCATCCCTACCATTGAGAACCAAGCTAGCCACTGTCGACTCTGACGACGTTGACCTCCAACAGATCCATCGCTCTATGATGTCCTACCATAATGTTTTTAGTACTGATTAGGGATGTGACTGGTAAGTTGTATTAGACGAACTCTTTGGGTCCCAAGCACAATCGAAATAATATCAGGGGCTATCAACAACCCGAACATTGTAAATTAGTCACACACAGCATGGGCATAAATTCGGCCTACCTATTACATATGAAAATGCACTCATAACGAGCAATATATTCAAATACGTGAAGCTAATGATTCCAAACCTATTATATGCCGCTTAGCCTCTCAAAAAGACACAAGAAGGAGGACTCGGAGGCTCACGTTACTCCCATGAACACACCCGCAGTAGAAGAGAACACTGCAATGCGGACATATACAGATATGGCTTCACGATGGAGTGATAGTGGATGATTCTTGAGCCCCGAGTAGTGCTTTCGTAGGAGGAGACCAACGCAGACTGTCATAGCAATTCGACTGAGATCCCACTTTGGCACCGATGTTTGAACAAGATCAGTACCCACCTAGAATAACAAGGAGTATAAGGAAACCAAGAGCGCTCATTACACTACTGAGGTACATCCTATTTTATCCTAAATTTTAGTATCAAGGACTCTTTTGGAGTAGCCAGAACAGAGACACACGGTAAAGGTGGACGTATGTGGCAGTACAATTGAAGTTGCCAGGCCCATTCGGGGGCCGTTGGATCATGTATCAGAGTCTGGTGATCAGCAACCCGCCAGGATCAATATGCCATGCAGAGTAAAGAAGTATTAGTAATACTCACCAAGACACACACGAGGAGTTCAACTAAGAACACAACGATTGGTGTGGTTAAAAGCTATAGATGATGATAGCTCACTTGGAGAGCAAGGGTGTGGGATGGTGACCTACAGTAATGACTCTTGTGGGACTAGCACGCGCGACACGGCAGCTAAAGATAATTTCTTTGAGTGTAAGATGAAACTGTGGTGCCAGCCCGTCATAGTATGAGTTTACTTCAAGATTCAAGTACTAAATGCATACATCAATAGCAAAACAGGTTAGCGCTGCAATGCAGCTTTTGGGAATTATTCAGATTGGTCGTTGACAGCGTTCAGGAGTAGACTCACCAAGGTGGTAGGCAATGTATAAGGACTGCTTGAAAGGCACAGAGGTGGTATAGTGGTTCACTTTGGGTTTGCCGCCCAAGAAGGAAAAGGAATGTACAGGAGTAACAGGAACAGGAGACAACTGTGGCATACCATGTCGGTCGGCGGTATAGCCGAGGTGAGAGGCAGACGGTCAAGAATACCAGGAATCCAAAGAATGTAGATACAGCAGCAAGTACATCAAAGGCGATAATTGTCGGCCAACTAGCGGCAGCCTGGCCTGCAGGCATGTTGATTCGAAAGCGTTGCAGGTGCAAATTGGAGTAACGAGGCGGGAGGTACCTAGGAGTGTACAATTGATTAGGATCATGCATATATATTGGAACTGGTAAAATTAGCGAGAATAGCAAATCCAGCGAAAGAACAAAGCCATCATAGAAATGCGCAACCATATGATGGAATCCACTAATAATTTTAGGACCTCTAGACGCACTAGAGAACCAGTTGGTGTCGATGTCCACCCCCATCATAAGACGCATCTACGAATCTCAGGTCAGGTACGGTCGTCCTATGGTATATCATTGGAATACTGTGGGCTGGCTTGGAGTGTCCTGGATGTCTCCCCACCTTCTAGCTAGATTCTGAGATGTTTAATGTCGGCAGGCCAAGTTGCGTTTTCACCACAACATTATGTTTTGTGACTTTCTTAACTGCTGGGAGCCTTATGTTGGAAGTTTGTTTTAGATTACCACAAAGTCTATTGGTGTCCATCAGGGAAACAGCAAAATTTTGGCGTGATCATCATCACCACCTGCCGCCCGTTAGCCCCATCATTTCGAGATAAACTGGTAAGTGGTAATCGATAATCACTCAGCTGTCCTGGTCGTCATCATGATGGCGCGTGGGTCTACAGGTTGGTCGTTTTATAGAAGTAGGAGTCCAAGGTGGTACATTATGTGAATATCGGTGGGGCTTTGAAAAATACTGAAAATACTGACAAAATGTCCTCGGATCATAAGCTGAAAATTGCGTGCTTTGGTCTCAACGGCCACTATGGTCTGGGAATATATAGCAGTGGTAAAATGGGAAGGTGATCTCTCACCGCCGCTATGACCACAACTATGGGCGTGTTGGACTTTCGATGATTGTCACACCTCACCAAGAGGGACACCGCTGGAAACAAGCTGTTCAGCAGTTGTCAGTAACTAGTATGTCTCTGTTGCCACAGTTCACTTGCCTACAGGAGCGCCTGGCTCTGCAAAGGGATGAGGTATCAGGCTACTCATCTGAGACACGGCAGTGGTAGCTTGGACTTGGTTAAAGCAGAGATGGTTCCTGGGGTTCCCGCTCCGTGGCGGTATTAGCAACTTGAGACCTTCTTGCGTTTAAAGCTACTAAATGTGTAGGCTCGCCATTCCTTTGGGAATAGCCCTGGTGCAATTTGATTGATCTAGCTGTCATAGATTGTACCGACGTCGGTACAAAATGCAAAATTATGGATGAAATGCCTAAAGTACAGGCACTCTGATGGAATAATTCGAGCCCACGCCAACCCTCACGTCCCTGTATAAGCCGTTAGCGTTTTAGCTCCCAAGCCGATCGCCAGATTGTCACAGAAATTACAATAAATCTCTGCCAGGTTTGTGGCCTTGCTTAGATCCCGCTGCGTGTATGCATTCCCTGTCTTTCTACACCCGGATTCACGGCCAGTTCATCCTGGGTGGCCGTTTGAGACTTAACAAAAAGGAAAGCCGACTCAACATTCTGTTCCCGGTATCAATTCTTTGTTCAGAGAGTCGCCGCCTGTGACGCTTAGCTTTGTCCTATCACGAAGCTGTCAAGGTATATGAGTGTGCTCAGCCCCGCATCGGTATCGACTTCTCTGGTGGATGGCTTTCCTTGTAGCAATCCCAGGCTCCCCTTGCATCTAGACATTACCGCTGAGCTGTGCAGAACGACCGCACGATGGTCCGATGACTTCAAAGAGACACAGAAGAGTAAATCGGCGTTTCAAAGAGCTGTATCTTGTGAATATACATATTCTTCGGGTTTCTTACATAGTCTTGCCCACCCCGGTGTGCGTGTTCCATCCAAACCCAAAAATCCCGCTCAGCGAGTCGTGGACAGCCTGGTGAGGTGCGGGGTATATCGAGTTGATAATCTGCTTGCGTATGAGGCCAGAAACGGGCGAAGAGATATATGTCGATTTTTCGATATTCATGAGGATCAATGAAGAGAGGGGAGAGGAATGCACTCACACTTCCCACTCGCTTGGACTTTTGTGTTGCCTATGACGATAAACCATACGAGTAAGCTCTTCTCTCTCAGCTACGGCTTCTGTGTCCCCGGATACTTTCGGCGATCCATCCAGGTATCCTTCTTGCTAGCTGGGACATCCGGCACCACTGCCAAATCGGAGTAGAATGCATTCATAGCTTTCCGCGTAAATGACACCGAGGCGAGATTTAGCAAAAAAACTACGCCCATATAGGACTCACACATACCTTCCATGTGCGGAGACGGCAAAGCCGTCGGAGGCATGTATTCTAGCTTGACCTTGGACGAATAGATTGGGTCAGCGCCATTGCCCCCCACTCCACACGCATCTCCTCCCCCCCTCATGGCTGTCGTAGAATTCGAGTGGGCTTATGGTGCTCGGGCCATGTGATAGCGGCAGAATCGAGGTAGACTTGACAGTAGCTCCTGTTGACTTGTCAAGCTTGGTTATAAAGCCCAGCCTTGAAAACCTCTGGAATGGATTCTTAGAGCAATAGAGTGTCCGGCCCTGAACATTGAACGACGATAGCTGGGGATTTATTTGTCCGCGTAGAAGCCAAAAACCGCAAAACACACCTGTCCGAATCTCCCATTCTGCATTAGAAAGCGCTACAGGCTCGTTTGGATCGGGTGGTGGCGATGATTCCCCAAGGCCTGATTTGGCAGGTGATATCGAGCTAGAGGGCCTTGTGCTGCACAGACCCAGGGAGAGGTCTGATGTGGGACCGCCAGATGGTGGTGGAGAGTGTCGGAGGGGCACCTCAGCTAATGCGAGGCGATGAGCCTGAATGCGGAGGTGGACCTGGGCAGGTGCAGCGTATTTCTTGCGAGCACGCCGGTGTCGAGGACAGTGTCGTTCCTAGGGTAGACTTGCTGAACAATGGTGATGACAGCTAAGCGCTGAGATCTGGTATGAAGACAAGGGCGAGGCCATTGCCTCGGGAGATGGGGAAAACGACGAATTCGTCATCGAGGATAATATAGTCGTCATAGAGACCGAGGGAGAGTGCGAAATGCTTGATGAACGTGTCGCGGGACAAGGTGCTGTATTTGTTGGAATTTCATCTGTAAGCGTGCAAACTACTACGTGTCACATGATACATGTCCCCCTGAGTACGTACTTAGCCTCAAGCTTGCTGCCTGATACTCATACCCTGCTTGTTCATTCTATCGCTTTCCGTTCTGAAGGAAATTGTTTATGAGAGAGAGTTGCAATAAAATAATGCCTCTAGTTTGTGGTTTCCATGCACCATGATTTCAGTAGACTGCACTGACATTGTATCTACTATACTACTTTAAACCTCTGCCAAAGATTCGATGCCTAGTGTATATTATTTATCATGAATATATAAACTACGCCGAGGACTTGCTTTATCGGTGTCATGTATCCCATCTACATCATGCTGTCTGAACGCTCGTGACATTGCCAGCACGCCACAGCGATGAACATCCATGGGGCTCACCATCACCGGCCACCACTAATGATGATAGCAGTGCGATGATAGCAGCACAGTGACATAGTACAACTGCACACAAAGTCACCGTTGGCTAATCAAGCCCACCTTGTGTGGCCCTCAGCATAGGCTAAGCGGCTTGTCTCTGCCATTAAGAACCAAGCTAGCTGCTGTCGACTTTGAAGATATCGATCTCCAACAGATCCATTGCCCCATGATGTCCTACCGTAGCGTGTTTAGTACTGAGTATGGATACTTATGGCTGGTTAGCTGTATCATACTGACTCTTTGGGTTCCGAGTACAACCAAAACAATAGTGGGTGCTATCAATAGCTCAGACGCAGTCACGTACATACAATATAAGGCACAAATTCGGCTTACCTATCACATATGAAAATGCGCTCATAATAACCAGTATTTTCAAATTTGTGAAACTAATGATTCCAAACCTATTTCGATCTCTTAACCTCCCGAGAGAGCGCAATAAAGGAGGATCCTGAGGGGCTCACATTATTCCCATGAACACACCTGCAGTAACGGAAAACACTGCAATGCAGATATACACAGATATAGCTTCACGGTAGAGCGATAGTGGATGATTCTTGAGCCCCGAGTAATGCTTCCACAGCAGAAGGCCGATACGAACTGTCATAATAATTCAGCCGAGATCACAGTTTAGCACTAGCAGTGTTTGGACAAAGTCATATTACGCACCTAGTACAACAAGGAGCACAAGGAAACTTAATGAACCCATTGTAGCACTAATGTATACCCTATTATATCCCAAAATTAAGTGTCTCGGCCCATTCTGGAGTAACCGGAACAGAGACGCACGGTAAAGGCGGACGTAGATGGCAGTATAATCGAAGTTGCCATTCGGGAGCCATTGGATCATGTATCAGAGTCTAGCAATTAGCAACCCGCCGGGATCAACATGCCATGCAAATTCAAGTAAAGGACCGGATTGTTAGTACTCACGGAAACACACACAAGGAGGTTAATTGAGAAAATAACGATCGGGATGGTTAGAAGCTATAGACAATAATAGTGGGCTCAGAGCAAGTGTGTGAGAAGGCAACCTACAGTGATGACCCTCATGGGACTAGCATGCGCGGTGTGGCAGCTGAATACGATTTCTTTGAGTGTAAGATAAAACTATGACACAAAGTCACGGTGTGAGTTTACTTCAGGATATGGGTCACCAAAATGCACACATCGATAGCAAAGCAGGTCAGCGCTGCAACGCAACTTTTGGGAATTATACATTGGTTGTTGATATTATTCAAGAATGGACTCACCAAGGCGGTAGGCAATGTATAAGGACTGCCTGAAAGGCACAGGGGTAATATAGTGGTTCACTTAGGTGCTGCCATCCAAGGGGCAAAAGGAATGCCCCAGAGTAAGTGCAACAGGAGACAAGAGTGACATACCAAGTCGGCCGGCGGTATAACTGAGATGATAGACAGACAGTCAAGAATATCAGGATTCCAAAGAGGGTGGATATGCCAGCAAGTACATCGAAGGCAATAATTGTTGGCCAACTAGCAACGGCCTGGCCTGCAGGCATGTTGGTTCAAATATGTGACAGATGTAAATCAGAAGAGTGAGGTGAGGGGCACTTGAAAATGCAATCGATGGAGATCATTGGTATAAGTATATTGGGACCACTAGAATCAGTGAAAGTGGCAAGCCCAATGGAAGAACAAAGCAATCCGTATCGTGGAAACCCCTAACTCTTGGATGGAATCCACTGATAGTTTCGGGGCTGCCAGATGTGCCAGGATGATGATGTCCATTCTCCATCACAAGATATATCTACGAATCCCAGGTCAGGTGTGGTTACGCTGCGATAATTATGGTACAGAGCTTCTTAGTCCAGCATCCCCCCACCTTCTAGCTTGGTGCGATGAAAATACTCTATGATTGATATCATTGAATTAAGTTATGTTTCCGCTGTTGTGGTATTATGTTCTATGGCTTCCTCAATTGTCAGAAGTCTTGTGGTGGAAATTTGTCTCGAAGTGCCCCTGTGTTTTCAAAAAGTCCATCGGTATACATAGGTAAATAACAAAATTCTGACAAACGGGTGTTAAAATCGTCACCTTTCATCATTGGTGATGTATGAGAAGACCAGATAATCCCTGTATAGACCAGATCCGAAGCTCGGATAAATTGATGTGGAACGGGCGTGAGATAGAACAAGCCCATATGTAGAAACTCCCTGATCGACTGACTCTCCCACATGGACAGACGGGATCCGATCGAGTGAATTTACATGCCTTCCACGGATGGTGAGGTTCAAGTCCCTGTGGATTAGTACTACTCATGTTTCGATGTCATCCATGACAGGGGAGAACTCAGCACACAGATTTGTAGTCATATCTACGGATAATGTCCTATCATTATTTAACATGGTTGTACAGCTTTTTTAAATGAATATTCATGTCATCAAGGCAACCGCCGCCTTCAATGCAACATAATCTAGTTTTCTCCCACCAGAGAACCTGTTTACACTTCTTCCATCTGCGCCAACATCTGATGGAAGGGATGAATTTTTGTTGAGTATCAGAACAAGGGGACCTTCTCGATCTCTTGCCGGGCTTTAAGGCATAGGAGAGCTGCAGTGGATGAGTTATGTAGTTAGGATAATAATTGCAGCTGATTGCCTCATTACTAGGACACTGCTGTGGGACGTACTAATCAGTGTGTACAAGGCTCTACAATATATTGTTTTTTTTCTTTTTGATCGTTACCCATTTTTTTTGTTTAGTGGCCAGATCCGATTGGATAAATCTGGTCTATGCGAACCCCCATACGGGGACAGGATTTTCAATCAATCTGGCCTCTAGGGCTATCGGAGCGGGGTGATCATCTCAGGAAGTAGGAGGCCTCGGTAGTACAATATATCACATCAAACTGTCTAGATGGGGCTCTAAAAGGTACTGACAGAATGGCCTTGGATAGTTAGGCCGAGGTATTGTGGGCCTTGATCCCAACTTCCCATGTCGTTGCGCCTCACCAACGACACTTCTGGATCACGAGGATCTCGAACCAGCCATTGAGCTGACCCTGGGCATGTGGTAGCTAAACATTGTATCTTTGAAATTTACAGGAAAAAAAAGGGGAAACACGGAATGTGATAGGAGAGATGGCATCATTGGCAGTGATCGAGCTCGCATGGATTCTTATTGATGGAAACTTTCATTAATAATGTAAATGTCTTAGATATCAAGAAACTTCCACCTAATGTACTGTACGTACACACAATTCAATCCCACGTACCGTTATTTTCGAACGTATCCATGCACATGGAGCAGATAAACTCGCCACTGGGGGCCTCGTGCTCAAGTCAGCTTCAGAAAGTAGAGCTGAAAGGGAGAGTATCGATGGTGAAGGGTGAGAAGGAGAGGAAGGTGAAGGTGGTTGATTGGGTCAAGCCCCTTCAACTCCACGCCGTGACCTGTGCTTCTCCTGGAGGAGGGTTCTCAGAAGAAATCGCGCAAATGCGTTCCTCCTTGCACGAAGGTACTAATAGAAATAGATGTTAATGAATATGCTATTTTCTACATTACCTTACCGTTATTGGTTACCCAGGGGGGAAGCCAAGTGACTGTCGTCGTGAATCTTTTGAATGGATGATTTTGGAATCTGATAATTTTTTCAGGAAACAGAATTCCTAGCCATTTTCTGAGATGTTGAATTCACGCCTACATTTCTCGGCTTTGATTGTAAGGAGCTTCTTGTTTCCCCTGGAATCGCCTAATCATGACGTGCCACGGTGTTGCATTAGAACGACACGGAGATAGTAAGCTTATCGGATCAATTAGTATCATCAGTATGCATACTCCTGCAAGGTAGCTGTGTCCGTCGTTCAGTGTCAAAAATTGGCAGGATGGTTATAGCAAAACATGGGTTGTGCCATAGCACTGTTACACTTCTTGCTTTGCTGCCTTCGTATGTTGGCAGGAACACCGAGAGTCGTGACAAAGTGATTGCAGGGGTGCAGCAGCGGTGTACATGACGTTCATCACTGCCGCAGTTGTTCGCTCGCTGGCAACCTTTGCCTCTTTGCAACGTGATGGGCCGCATGTTGATGGGGCTACGGGAAAACCTTGGATGAGAGCATTCTGAACTGGTGGAGGGAAAGGCCTGGGGTCATTTTCAGCTAAGTTGCTAGTGCACTATTGGACCTCTCTTCGGTATCTTATACTCTGCCATTATGCCAGCCACGAGCTCAGTATTTTGTTTGACTGGACCGGTCGACCAGCCTATACATATAGCGTGTCAGCCCTCGCAATGTTCGCCCCATCCGCAAGCACGTGTTTTATCGCTTCAAGCTGGGCCGGCCTAGGTATACAGTATCGGCCTTGCAGGACAGAATAAATATTATTGTAGAACAGGTATAGATAGCTTACACTCGTCGTCATGGCCTCCAATCCAAAAACCCTAGGGGTGTAACATATTGGATGTAAGCAGTCTCATAATGAAATTAAGAGACAGTTCTACTGAATTAGGTGGGTGACCGGGCCTCGAAGAACGGCCACGAGAGCGGCTGCGACGCGGGGGGTCTGTAAGATCGATCAACAGGGAGTCCGAGTCTCGATGCAGGCGGTATTCCTCGGTGGAGGAACCGATTG
This sequence comes from Lepiota venenata, assembly GCA_004296355.1. Classification (NCBI taxonomy): domain Eukaryota; kingdom Fungi; phylum Basidiomycota; class Agaricomycetes; order Agaricales; family Agaricaceae; genus Lepiota; species Lepiota venenata. Next base: position 1,238,693 of record RCFS01000004.1, read on the forward strand.
CCTGCTCCATATCCATGCCGTGAATTAAACGCTCCTTTTCTGGGGAAAGCGCATTGAAGTTTGTTGATCTTGATAATGGAGGGTCGGCCAGCCGTGTTGGTTCTAATTCAATGTCTTGTGATGGAGTGAAGATGGCGGGCAAGAAGAAAAGCATTCCTGTTCCTCGGATGTCTCCAGTCCCGGTCGGACAGGAGTGCAGGGGAGGTTCCGGCCTCGAATTTGAATTAACTATCCTGTTGCGCACTCGTTGGTAGGCTTCAACAATGGGACTGGCTGTATGCCCAGCATAATCAACCAGAGTCGACGCATCCGAGAAAGTGGGGGACGAGGGTCTAATATCAAAGGGAAGGTGAAGAACGGGAACATCACTGTCGATAGGGGACCCCACTTCGCTAGCTGCCGCCTGAGGAGGGTCGAAGTGCTTCGCATAGAGGAACCGCCTAAAACCAGATGCCAGCAGTCCCGAATGTTGTGATAAGCGCGAAAGAAAGGACGTCGTATCGCCTAAAGTTGTAGCGTCTCGGACCCTTGGGTAGCTTGAGAAGACCGAAGTATCAAGATAATAAGGCCCAACCATATGAGGCCCTTGCCCCACGTGCCGAGGAAGCCAATGAAGGCCGCATCATCGGCGTGCCAGCTACTACCGTAAAAATGGGAGAAAAAAGAGTGGGGTGCTTCGCCTTCTTTAGCATTTTTCCCGTAAAGGAACTTGGGCAGAATGCAGGACTTCGCTGGTCGAAAGTGGTTGGGTGGGCAGAGGTGTAAATGCCGTATTGTGCAGATAAGAACATGGGGCCCGTTGAGAACATGACGGTGGGGTAGTTAAGAACCCAGGAATGGTCGAACGTGACGAGGTTGTGGATAGTTTGCTCCATGAATGGGTGTTTCGGGGCAGAGAACATGAGGTCGTTGGATACGCCAACGGGTATTGTTTTGGGAAGGATGACCGGATAGGCGAGTAGGGGATCCATCCGACGAAGGCAACCCATGTCTAAGTCCATATAGACGCCACCGTAGTAGTGAAGAATAAAGTAGCGGATGACGTCCGCGCGTTGGATGTTGTACTTGTAGCCGTCGAAAGTTTCGAGAAACCATGGATAGTTCTCTGCGATAAAGCTTCGGGACTTGGTATCCGTCCAAAGCATGTATTTGCTATGATGCTGGGGTCTCAGCGCGACACAAAAAGCTAGGGAATGTGGACTCACTAGTCGGGCATCATGTCGCGACAGCCCTGGGATATATCCTGCCAGCGGGTGGGAAGAGTCTCTGTCTTCCATGTTTGGTGGATGATTTTCGGAATGTACTGGGGTTGGTTATACTCTGCAGGGTCCCATCGGGTAGTATTGTCGAGGATAGGAACCTCCAGTTCAGAAAGGTATGCATCGGGGTCAATGGCAAGGTAATAGGTGACAGAAGAGAGAACAATGACTGTTCCGACGAGGAAAAGAGCGAGGACAGAGAGAAATATGTAAAGCGAGCGATGGCGGTTCATGTGGGGGGAAGGACCATCGTTGGAGGGCAACGCTCTCATTTTTTCCACTGCTGATTTGATCTCCGGCACCTCCGGCTGGCTGGATCAATATTATTGCAAATACCAATGTTGCTGCAGTCTCTGCGGGTTCAGTGTTGCTGTGACCCGGCGCGGCATAGCTCCACTGATACCTGGTTTATTCAGAAGGCTTGGTGCTGATGCTCCAGTTCGTAGCTTCAGAGCAACTGAACGTCCGAGAAATCGGGAAATCAGCTTAGGACTACAAAATACAGAAACTTTGGAGAGAAGCAAGGCAGAGGGCACTTGTGAGTGTACCATCAATCCGCTAAACCACAGTAACTGCACCAAAGTCATTCTACGCCATTCTATTTCATAACACATTGACTATGTTCCTTTCCCTCTTGCTAGCCAAGCTACCCGCAGATATTGATGTAGACTCATGGAAATAGTCCAACTGCTTATAACACCGTTCATCAGACCCCGAACTTAGCTTCCTCCAGACATCGAAGCTTCAAATGAGGGTCAAGCTGCACCACAGTTAGCACAACAGCAGATGTCTTTAGGATTAAGTTTCGGTTAACAGGTATGATATACATTCTATCTGGGCCAAAGAGAGGATCGTTTTGGACATACACACTCTCGGGTGTGGTTGGATGCTTTAGCACTAGCTCAATACTTCAACCATGACCACCGGCAACTATCAATGATATTTTTCAGCCCTCAAACCCTTATAACTCATCCATAAACCAATAACATCAGTAGATGTGAGCAGGCCCACACTTAACAGCAGCATACCCCATCTCAGTACCCAGGTATCCAGATGCAATAAAAGCCCAACGCAAATAACATTAGGTTAAGGAATAACAGGCTATGTAATCTAAGGGCGTAAATAACTACGCAGTAGCACTGATGGGAGTGCAGCCAACGACGACAGCACCATCTACAAGAAATAGTTAGCATGTTGTCCCAAGTGCAAACGTATAAAAGAAACATACTAAAGTTGTTGCCAGTGCAGCAAGTGGGTTGAGCATTGCTATAATGCGGATTAGTATCAATTCGACAAGGCAGACAATAAAAACTTACCAGCTGTTGGCATTGACACCAATGACAGAGATGGGGTTGCAGGTGAGACCGACCTGGCCGGTGATGCTACCAACATCGACGTTGGCGAGACCAGCAATGGCCTTAGTGGCGTCGACGGACTTGGCATCCTGGACTTGGTTGCAGCAGTATTGGTGTGCAACGTTGCAGGAGTTGGTGGTGGAGTCGGTGGGGGCGACAAAGCCGGCGAGGGCGGCAGAAGCGAAGGCAGCAACAGCGAAGAGCTTGGCGATCATAGTGAAAGTTCTAGGTGAATGAGGATGGAAAACTCAGAGTAAAGCTGTTGAAGTGCTGTTGTCGAGTTGACTGAAGAACATGGGACCAAGACGGTGTCTTTTATATATTTTCAGTGGTCTGGGTCTTCCAATTTCGACTCGACAAAGTGTACTATTTTGGGCCTCTGGTTTATCTGCAAGTCAAATCCTTACCTAAAAGCACCCTCGGTATGAAGGCCAGCGCGCTGGGGATCGGCAGCCTGAATCCTGATAGGCAGGACCCCACCAGCGAAAAAAGAAAAGAGCAGGCGATTTACGTTCAAGCTCCATGGCGCGTCGCGTCGGTGTGGTGTTGACCCATGCAATCAGCTCCGTTGAAGCCAACGTTATCATGTCTTCTAGCCTGTGATATGACAGCCGAGCGTCAAAAAAAACCTGCAGTCTATTATGTTCGCGTCCTGTTCAACAGGTCGGAGCTCCTGCGTATAGAAAGACGCTGCGCTGGCATGGAGCTAAACGCGAACTGACGGCATGGCGGGCATCAACCAACGCGACTTTACCTAACCAAACACGGTCATTTCTTTACTAAATTCATTCATTCGATCACCGAAATGTTTTTCGTCCCTGACATTCAATGTTCCCGACCAGCCGTTGTACTTTTTTCCCGCACAATAATGGGGAGCACCTTTGTCATAGCACGGCAAACGCGGGCAGACGTGAGGTGGCATCGACTTGGGGGAAGCGTATATAAACCCCATCCCACTCCATTCCATTCCTTAGTCCGGCCTTCGCTCCAGCTTCAACGACTACTTCTTAATCTCTTACCATCCTCCTCTCTTATTCTTAAAAATGTTCGCCAAAGTCTTTGTTGTTGCTGCCTTCGCCTCCGTCGCCCTCGCTGGCTTCGTTGCCCCCACCGACTCCACCACCAACTCCTGCAACGTTGCACACCAATACTGCTGCAACCAAGTCCAGGATGCCAAGTCCGTTGATGCCACTAAGGCCATTGCTGGTCTCGCCAACGTCGATGTTGGTAGCATCACCGGCCAGGTCGGTCTCACCTGCAACCCCTATCTCTGTCATTGGTGTCAATGCCAACAGCTGGTATGTATTTATTGTCTGCCTTGTCGAATTGATACTAATCCGCATTACAGCAATGCTCAACCCACTTGCTGCACTGGCAACAACTTCAGTACGTTTTCTTTTATCCTTTTGTACTTCAATACACTAACCGCTTCTTATAGACGGTGCTGTTGTCGTTGGCTGCACTCCCATCAGTGCTACTGCTTAGTTATTCATACCCTTAGATTACATAGCCTGTTATTCTTTGACCTAATGTCATCTGCTTGGGGTTACTTTTGAGTGATAAGTCATGGGTTTGGTTGTCAAAGTCATGAATATGTTAAACAAGTGTGTAGTGGGTGTAACAATAATCGGGCGTTGTTAGGCTTTCTATACCTATGTTTGGTGTGTGACTTCAACTTTGTGCGGTATTTACGTATGGGTCCGGCCTCCTGTAATTAAGCCCTGGCAATGCATTGTATTTGTAATTCCTATGAGGATGACTGTTCGTAGATATTAATATGAAAGTATTGGTATTTATATCACCATCGAATGCAGAGCGAGGTTTCAGAAACCGGTATATCTATAGACCATAATTGGATAGGAGGAGCGATGTGCAAAGGATAGAAAAGCGTATAATAAATATAACGAAACAAAACCAAAAACCAAAACTCAAGTCAGCAAAGCTGTCAAGTTTTGAACACAACGATAAGGATAAGGAGAATAAAAATGATAAGACCAATGGCAACAGCTGAGCCTAAGAAAGTATGAGTCGGAAGAATAGTATTTCCCAAAAGGCCCACTTACTGTTTTCCTTCGCCCCACGGGCAACCCTGTCTAGCCCCCTCCGTGCGCCGCGAAGACGCGGAATGAGTTCGATCGATACCCGTGTCCAACTCTTCCAATAATCCAGTGTGTACATCCAACTCATCACCGATTTGTAACGAGATGTGATGTTGTCGGTTAATGGAATGTGATAGGCGATCCAGATGTTCGTCCTGTTCTGACAGGCGTGGAAGTTTTAGGACCCAGATGTGCGATGGTAGAGAGAAATTTACCATTCATCATCAGGCGTTGTTGAAGCATGATATCAGCATCTCCTAGCGGAGGCTGAGCCTCCGGATCGTCCTTGTATGGGGTATAGCTAAATTCTTCGCTGGTTTTACTGGGTGGTGTGGGCGGTAAAACCATGGGCGGTGACGGTGCACGTGGGAGTGAATCTGTACTTGACGATGAAGGGGATAGGTTGGGTGGGGGCAGGTGGGTCCAAACTGAAGCGACCATCAATGGATAAGTTGAAGAGTACCCAACCACGAGCCGAGCCGCGCGAAAATCCATACCTTTCAACCTCGATCCCCCCTGCCTCATTCCCTAACATAGCTCCCATCCTCTCGTACTGATTCCGGAGAAGCATTACGGCCTCGCTTCTTCCTTCTTTTTCTTCCATTTCTAGGATACCAGCACGCAGCTGGCGAAGGTTTCTGGCTGATCTGGGTTGCATGGGGACCTTTGGGGGGCTGGGAGCCGGGGCTTAGTGTTGATGAAGTTGAAGGAAGTGGCTGCAAGCGTTCTCTTTCTAATAGTAACGATAGTGTTTGTGTTGAGAGAGACGTGAGCTTGGCGAGGGACTTGGTGTTGGCGGACATGTGTTCAGAGCCGTAGGAGGATGTTGTAGTGAGGTCAAGAATAAAAGCAGCGACAGCGGAACGGCTTAAAGTCCACCTAAGAGAACATTGGATGAGGACCTTGTGGACTACACTGACACTTACCTGTGTTTCGCAAGCCGATGAGGGGCAAAGGAAGTAAGAACGGGAGGGGGGTTCGTGTGTGGTAGGTAGCTGAGGAGTGCTTCAATCGCCGCAGCTGTTGTGTTGAGAAGATGGATGGCCTCGCAGCGGTTAGCACAGCCACGCTCAGCAGCCATCGAATCACATGATTGCCTGGTATAACTACACTACAGTATGTACGTACAGCCATCCCATCCTTACACACCAACAACTAGCTCACGCTCTCTGTACTCTTTTCGCGCCGTAGACTCGCATCCGTCGACTGCTCAGTCTTCTCTAAATCGACTTTGATCCCACTCCAATGCTCATGTCCGCTCGTCGCCTCCGACAGGTTAGGCGCGGTGAACGTGCTCAGCTGGTGCTCGGTGCCACCTCTCCCTCTGCCCGATCCCCCCACTGTTCTACTTGACACGGTCGTCCGTCGGATTGTCTCTGGGTCTGTTGCAACACCCAAGCCTACACGGACAATAATCACCGAGAAGACTATACCCTGTTATTTATTTATTATTATTATTTTCGTTCTTGGGTAATTCCCAGGGTAACTCACGATAAGAGAGGACAGCTGAATGTTCAACATGAGCGCCATACATATGACAGATATATGACAAGAACGACTCACCGCATCCACAATGATGTATTGGAACCAGGACTTCTGCCCATATAGGATAAGCAGTGCGACAAGCATAGCCGAATAAATCGCGCCAGATTCGATAATCACAAGCGCAACCGGGTGAAGGCTTCCAACTACCCCGTTGCCTGCACTACGATGGCTGAGGTACCATATCCTCGAAGCAATCATCACTGTGAAAGGGGTCAGCTTGCCATGTACGCTGGTTCTAACGAAAGCAGCCAACTCACGTGTACAAGTTGTGCTAGTGACCAGGGTGAAAGCGAAGAAACTTGAGATCCAGTGCCCAAGTTCTTCGAAAAAGACCAGCGAGCCATCAGTAGCCCGCCCCATGGTGACTAGGATTCCGATACCCGTAACTTGAAACCGGTCATTAGCCTCGAAATGATCCCCTGAAAAAAGATATATGGATTACCTAGACTTCCTATGTAAAGGAATGCCGGGAATGCCGCGTACACGCGGCTCCTGCTCCATACAACGTAACACCGATAAATCTATCTCATCGGAGGGATGCCATGAGTAAGAACTTGTACGTTGAAACGGAATCCATACCGCAACCCATCCCCTACAAACGTCTGCAGAATATACATCGTGCTCCCAAACACCTGCGTAAACTCCGCCAGCTGATTGTAGAAGAGTCCAGGGATTATCACCAAATATGATGAACCCTTTGATAATCCTCGTGAAGTTGACGGCAAGTTGCTAATCAAGCAGATTGTAAGAGACCAAAACAGAGGCTCGGCAACAGTGGTAAAGATAGTGCGCACCGTGGTAGCAAGCACGAACATGAGAATAGCCACCCCGAGCATTGGCTTATTCAACGGGCGCCCACGGGGCCGACGGTACACCAACGTCCAATAAGTGAGTATGAACATCACCGCGAATGCACCTGCAACTCCATATTGACCATTGGACTCGAGACGTTGAAGCAATCCCTCTCACCCCAAAGACATGACTGGACAAAGATAGCGATGAGTTTCGACTGTTTCAGGAGTGGTTAGCATCGATTCTCTGTCCAACTGAGCAAGGCACGACGAACCTCATTTTCTGTGATGGCCATGGGGAACGACGAGCGTGGGTCGGGGGCCGAAAATTTGAACGCTGCTGAAAGGGCGATTTCCCCGGCACGCGAGGGGGGTCAGCCTTATAAGCGACCATGACCCGGTCCCCACTGCCCAGCATATCCCCGGGTTGTCAAACTCGACCTAATCAGGGGCCGTGGAGACGGAAGAGGCCGAGGTTCGGGTTACCCAATTCCCCCGTTCGCCTCGAATAGCACAGAAGAATCTTCCGAAGTTGCCAACACGAGTGGACGCTCGAATGGGGATTAAGTGATGGGTAGCCAAGGCTGACAATTCAGTTCAAACTTTCGCACACCCGGGTCATGGGTTCAAGCACGCCGTTCCACATGCACGACAATAAGAATTTTAAGCGTTCCCTTCCGGGGAAGTGCGTTCTCGGGGCTGCTATTTTTAAACCAAGTACTGCAGAGTGTTGATATCGATAGATTTTGTCGCAGGGAGAGAAATACTTATAGCTCACAGAATGCGCCCTTCAAATCATTCAAGTTGATGGTTTCATCCCTCAGCATGGGCTTTGTTGTTCAGATGACGCAAATGCCACGGTTGTATATTTTTGCAGAGGTAGGCACAGCCGAATGTTTTTTCCCAAGTCACAACGAAACTCTCAATTTCACTCGCATATCACTCCTCCAGAACGAAAATTCCATCCCAATTGTTCATAGGTCCACCCAAAGCAGGACCCGCCTAGGTCAGGGGAATGGAAGCCGCAAACTGATCGATGCATCCCAGGTTTAGTGTGCAGCCAATCCAGTGCCCTGACATCATCTTCTGACAACTTAACCACCTGTAAGAATAGGTCTGACATGAGACTCAACTACCTAACAGGGGTTGACCTCACTGATATATTTTTCACAAGCCTCTCTTCATGCTCGGACTTTGGAACAACTGCTGTTCCGCGATGGACAGCCCAACTCAGCATCACCTGCGCTGATGTGACGCCCAAACGGCGCGCGATCCTGAGAATATCTTCATCTTCTGCAAACTTGTGCTTCCCAAGGGGTGAATAGGCAACGAGAAGGATGCCCTTCTCTTGGCAGAACTCGAGTAATTCGTGTTGCGGTAAACACGGATGGGCCTCGACTTGATTGACTGCGGGGATAACAGTTGTTTTTGGATGAGATAGAAGACGACTCAGGAGTCTTTGTGAGAAATTAGAGACGCCAATACCCCTTGTTTTTCCTGATTACAACGCTAATTTGGCGCCGAGTCCATTTCGATCAATGATTCGACATACCTGTTTTCAGCGCTTTCTCCATGGCATGCCATGTTTCAATGTACGTCGGGCTCTCATCTGGTTGGAGCGCCGACCCTAAGGGTTTCCTAGAGCATTAGATGATGCCCAAAGGCGTGATATTCCAAATGGATATACCATCAGCTCTCAGCGCCATGGGCCAGTGCATGAGGTACATGTCGACATAGTCGAGCCCTAGCTTTTGAAGGCTGGCCTCAAGTGCGCCCATCGGATCCCAGTGATCCTCACTCCTGTATTTGGACCGTTTTTTTAGCTGACTCTTTCTTCTAGACTGCCCAGCCCTCACGCGAGTTTAGTAGTGACATAAATCTCACTCCGGGACACCCCAGATTCCTGGATGCCTTGACCAACAGACGCCTCATCCCCTAAGACAGTACCGTGAGCAACTTCCTGGCGCTTATGCCGTAACGAATGTACCGTAGTTTGCAGCCTGCAGGTCCCAAGACGGCATAGCTACCTTCAGGTATTTTTATAACAGGTGCACGATGCAGCTAAACCCACCGTGTCGATGTGTCGATAGCCCAACTTCAAGGCTGTCTTTACCATATTCGTGACATGGTCCCCCTCTCCTGGCCGACCCATCCAACATCTAGCTCGTTTTGAACACCTTTGTACAGACATCAGGGGCAATTAGAATGTCGAGCTTACCCTACCCCAACGGTGCTGATGGTATCTCCGTTGTTGAGACGGACGACAGGCGGTGAGCCAGGTTTCGGGTCTAACATGGTGGGGTAAGTCCAGCTGAGCGATGGTACGGTAGTAACTCACTTGCCCAAGGCTTCCTCAGGCTTCCTCGGGCTCCGCCGCTCCATGATGATCAAATTGGTCACACTGTCGGAGATCTAACAGCACTGTACCTCTGATTCTCATTCCCCAGTTATCTGCATCTGTCCCTGAAGCCACGACATGTCAAAACCACCAACTATTCTCGAAAAAATCTACGCACAACGGGCTCAGGATGTCGAGGTAGCGAAAAAGACCCCTGGAACAACGCCCGAAGATCTATCGAGGCTCCTTTCTACGCACCTCGCCCCTCCACTGATCCCCTTTGTCGATCGGCTGAGGAGAAACCCTAGCAATGCCTCGTCCGGGTCCAACAACGACACCCCATCCCCTTCCCTAATGGCCGAGATCAAACGCGCATCACCATCGAAGGGGCCCATTGCACTCACCACACCCGTTTCTGAACAAGCATTAACATATGCATTAGCTGGCTGCCTCTGTTATCTCGGTCTTGACTGAACCACATTGGTTCTTAGGATCCCTTCATGATATGTTGATGGTTCGACAATCCATCTCCTCGATCCCTGATCGTCCTGCCGTCCTCCGCAAGGAGTTCATCTTGGACGAATACCAGATTGCCGAAGCTCGCCTGTATGGAGCAGACACAGTCCTCCTTATTGTCGCGATGATGACCGATGAGGTATTAACCAGGCTCTACAAGTATTCCCTTAGCTTGGGAATGGAGCCCCTGGTTGAAGTTAACAATGCCGACGAGATGCGTCGAGCGCTTGATCTCGGCGCAAAAGTCATCGGTGTTAATAACAGGAATCTCCATGATTTTAACGTCGATATGGGTACGACCTCGCGCCTCGTAGACATGGTGAGGGACCGGGATATCATTCCTTTGCGCTTTGAGCGGCATCTCGACGCCCCAAGACGTCCGCACATACAAGGAACAAGGAGTCAAGGCTGTCCTAGTGGGCGAAAGCTTGATGCGCGCCAAGGATACGGCCGCCTTTATCAAAGAACTCCTTGACTGGCCCGATCTTCGACTCTTGGAGCCCCAGCCCCCCCTTATTGTAAAGGTAACCGGAGCTGACCACTCCAGAACAAGCACAAAAGCTTGGCAAAGCCGGGGCAAGCATGGTTGGGCTTGTTTTCGATCCTACATTAGTCAGCTCGATCACCATTGACCAAGCCAAGACCATCCGAGATCTCATTCCAAAATCCTCATCCAGCCCCGCATCTACATTAGTCGGGGGACCCGAACGTCCCTTGGTTCCATTCACACATTCGCTCGATTTCGTCTCAATGCACCAATGAGCGCCCACTCCTCGTCGGCCATTTCACTACACATCCTTCCCATACCCTCGCCTTTATCCTTGAAGCCATCGCTGCCGCTTCCCTCGACTTGGTCCAATTCGATGGGCCGCTTCCATCAGACTGGGCACGATTCATTACCAGTACCAGTTATCCGACGTTTTGCATCACCACTTTCACCTAATGGCATCAGCACTGAGAGACTGGCAAATACCAGCATGAAGGCTACAACCACAGCCATTGTGCATGGTATAAATGATGCTAGTCAGATCAATCGCCCAGGCCTGCATTCTCTTACCCTCGTTGACCTTACTGTCGCCAACGGCGCTACTACAGTCTACGTCCCCGCTGCTAACGACCCGAATACAGGCGGATCTATCCCGACAACTGTAGCCGACACAACGTTCAAGTTGGCGACGAAGGATCAAAATATAGTGTCGTCAGGCCCCAATGATGTCCTGAGGACAACGGAAGTGAAAAACGTTGTGAAAGCAGGGGAACTGGGTGGGAAGTGGACAATGCCAGTGATACTCACTGCGGGACGAGAGCGAATTGGGCAAGGTGTGGTTCGTGACATCGGAGCATGGGGTGTAGACGTTGAAGCAGGCGAAGATGAGCGCGGGTTGGAGGAGTATATTCGGGGATTGAGAGTGTGATCGTTGTCGAGCTACTAGTGACAACTCGGATTCTGTGAATAAGGCGCTGACATGTATTCAGTAACGAGAAGTAAAAATGTGTGATTGATTGACGATTTTTCATATGCCCCTGAAATCGTAGTCTCATATGTTCTGGTTTAACAAACCCTTCTGGGGCGTTCTTTTAACAAGATTACACGGCGGTTCTTTCTTGTCATCTTGCACTCTCCACTCCACACCTGCTGGGTGCCACCAACAGTCCCATTCGTCCCAACAAGGTCATTAACGGCTGACATGACTACATAGCTGTTCACACAGCGGACATAGTCAGGATGGGGTCTCGCCTCGGGTTGTCTTTTGGAAAGGAATAAAGGGGGCGATACGACAGTGGCCGGAGCGCGTTTTATTGCGGCGCCATAGGGCTGTCGGGCTCACCCAAGTTGAAGCTGTAAGCTTGATTATCATTCGGGGGCGCTAGCGACTGATACTTGCTGCCGATCGCACAAAAGCGGTGCTGTAGTGAGTGGCCACAGAAAAAAAAAGCATCGAGTCCAGAGAACTGAAAGAAAGTCACTGGTGCTATTGGTTCAGTGTCGCCACAGCGGCACGAACAAATATTATGACGGGGATTGTGCTACTCCACCGCCACACATGGACTTTCAGAGCGGAATGAGTCTATCCTTTTTGGAAATCGCCACAAATGCATAACCAGTGGCCGTGTGACCGCAAGGATGGCAGATGGATAGATGGAGAGTGAACGCACGATAAATGCTTTTAGTGGTAAATGAAGTTCTAGGAAAAAGCGAATTTGTCAGTAGCTCGAGACCAGAACGGAGGCTGCCATGAAGTCGAAGTTCAAATTACTCACCGGTTCCGAGCAGGTGCCTTCGTTAAAATCGCATCCCCTCTTTTCCCGAGTCTGAATCCTAAAATTCCAAATCACTGGAAGCCTTCAGCTGAAACTCTGTATGACGTCGGTCGGGACGGAGATAGAGGGTCAAGTAACATTGGGAGTCTAGAATCCGGATAGACGACAAGTAGAAGTTGTTGTATCGCCTATACTTTACCAGAGGAGTCCTTGCTGCCATCTGTCGAGGACAGTCCATCCATTCGATTTTGAAATACCAAAGCTATAGTTAGCCTCTTTCTCTTCCCCAAATTGAATTTTATCCTTTATCTTGGGTGCAGTTAGACAAATCCAGATGCAAAATCTGAAAGTAGCAGAAGGCTGAGTGTTTGTTGGATTATCGATGATTTAATTGTTCCCGTGGTTAAATATTTCAGTTGTGCGCACCCCTCTTTCTTGTCCGGTAGGATTAAGGCGTATTACATAAGTCTTTGGGCTCTAGTCCCGGTCCGACTCACGTGTGTCTTTCCTTTTCTGTGTCTTACAACGACACATATGAAGTCTTTGGTAAATTCCGATAAAAGATTCTACCAACTCGATCACAACTCAGGTCATCTATGCGTCTCGCACTCTCGTATTCGTGCCTTAAACCGTCGGTGGCGCTGCTGAGGATAGTTGGGCTTGATTCTCGCACTTGAACCACGGAGACCACGCACGTCATGTCAACGTTTAGTGGGATCCTCCAGGTAGTTCGCCATCCCCGGCCGAGCTGGGTTGTGCGGACTCTGGGTCATCTGGATTGATGCGTGGAAGGGGCTTCTGGGTTATGTGACTCAATGAGGCTGGCTGTGCTATTGTACCCCGGCTTTGATGCACGAGTTCCAGTAACCGAGCTGAGTGCTTCAATCCCCCACGAGGTATGACTCTTCTACTTGACTCTTGCCTTATTACCGACCTGTGCTAGTGCCGAAAGACTGGAGTTTCTTGCTTCGTCACTGACTCCACCCAGGGCGTTGGGTCAAACAAAGTTGGCACCTCCGCCGAATCGACTTGTCTACCTTTCCATATTGGGTTCTGCCTTTAGCCATTCCGGTACGCCACAAGCTGCCAGTGCACGACCGCCCAGGTTTCATTGAACTTGGCATCAGCCTGCTGAGCCGCAGCCTCACCAATTAAGTATGAAGGCGTCCTTTCCTCCCCGGACACATTTAAAGGTCCACGTCATGAGTAACAAGGGTGGCCATGCGATCTCAAGTCTCTGTCCCAGTGTCTGCGAGGCAGTATGGCCATCGACCAATATGAAGTGAGTACCCATTGGATGCCCCTTGACTCATGGACGGCGTTGAATCTCCTCCCGACCAGTCTAAATTGGTAGCCATATTCGTGCAGAGTGTCCTATATGGTAAGGTAGCTGAATTCCCTGAATGCATTTGCTCAATAGATGCTCTTCCTCTCTCTAGGAGCCTTCGCCATCATGTTCGCTCTGACTTATTGGACTCTGGTTTATCGTCGACCTCCTGGGCGTTCATTGAACAAGCCAATGCTTGGGGTATCCATCACCTTGTTTATCCTCGCGTCAATAGTCAGTGACATTCCCCCACACTGTGATGGATAATTCAACATGTTCAATCCAACACAGCATGTCATCATCAACTTCATCAGGATTCACCAGGCATTTGTGACGCACAAAAATACGCCAGGGTCGTATTGGAACCGCCTGTCAGACTTTACCCAAATCTTCGGCAGCACAGTCTATATCGCGCAAACAATAGTTGGAGATGGTGTTGCGGTATGCTCCATCATGATACATCCGGTCCGAATGCCTAACAGTCGAATTCCTGTTGAATAGCTGCTACAGATGCTACGTTGTCTGGAGCCGACGCCCGGGGTACTGTCGTTTTCCCAACACTGTTGTTTTTCGGTAGCATCGGTGCGGTTGTTCCTGCAAGGCTGGGTGCAAGATATTAACGTATCACTTTTACATCTTTAGCAACAGGCGCCGGTACTCTCGTGGGGTTTGGTAAACAGCAACATGCAGAAATATTCCAATTTCGACATTGGATCATCGCCTTTTTTTCTTGCACACTTGCGACGAGCACTACCTGCACCCGTGAGCCTTATTCTTCGTGTTCCCTGCATACGCACCACTAGCTGAACTCACTTCCAAGTGATGATCGCAACGAGAATCTGGTTGCTTAACAGCAAAAGCATCAGCGAGCAACCAGGTGGAAACCTCCGACCCATCATCTGTATCGTCCTTGAATCCGGCGCAATCTATTCATGTACTTTAATCACACTCCTTATCCTCTTTGCGACCAAGTCTTGGTTCCAGTATGTCCTTATCGATGCAGTAAGCAAATCCCTCTCCTCATTTCTCAACAAGTACGTGCTCATACGCTGCCATGGCAGCTCACACCTATTATCGTAGGTTTCAATCCACCCCATGTACGGTTTACTACACAGCACCCAATACTAATCACAACACAAGGGCCTCACATTTTCAATTATCATCGTCCGCATCGGTCTAGGTCTAACAACCGACGGCTCTTCCCACACCGGCTCCTGCTCCGAACGCTTCAACCACATCCGCCATCTGAGTCACCGTAATTCCCACATCCCTCTCTCTCAACTCTGGCCAACCCAACCCAATCGCCCCACAGCACACACAGGCTCAGACCCAAGTTCACGTCGCCACCGCCAAGGCTGGGGCCACTACCACCTTCGCTCACAGACCTCACACCCATCTTCTTATTTTCGCGCATCACGAGAGATAGAGATCGACACAGAGCTCGAGGTAGAGCTTGATGAAGCCCGGTATCAACGGCCGAGGGCTCTGCCGATCGCGCTAGCAGTTCCGCGCTCGGAACGTTAACAACAAGCGTTTCGCCAAGGACTTATTCGAATGGCATCGAGTCGCCTTATCCACCCATCAGTGATGTCTTGCTACGTACGAGGAGTTGCGGCAAAGCGGACGCCACCCGCGCGGGTGGCTAGCACGACGGTCGTGTTTCTTAAGCATCAAAGCACATCTGTTCTTATCAATTCTGGACCACGGTTATACTACTTACATAGGGGTGACCAGTCTGTTGCTTCATTTATTGTATTTATAGGAGAATTGTCGGATCTCCTCGACCTCTGATCACCAACTATCGTAGTCGATGAATATTCGTAGCTCGAGTTATTAGACACGGGGAGTTGCTTGCGGGAGTTGTCAATAATGTATAAAATATCATAGGACAAGTAGAAAATAGGAGTTCTCCAGCATTGGAAGCCTATCTAGCATGGTAATTGCAAATCTATGTTAGGAGTGGAAAGGTGACATCTATGTAAGAAGAGTATGCGTGAACGTATCCAGCAGATCCATTTTTTGGTTATGTTTACTCTCGAGCAACATCACTGAGAGAATCTGTCAGACAAGAATAGGAAAAATGCAGGGAAATCGTACCGCCCAAAGAGCTTGACCTTGAGCCAGTCGGTGGCGACGAGCGTTCGGTTGCGGAGGGAAAAGAGCGTGCTCAGATAGGCACTACGCCAGAAAAGGAAGGTGGTAACACCACCCGTTCGCAATCTATGTGAATATCCAACCGGGATATGTGAGCAATTCGCCATTGCGCTTCGCAGCCAGAGAATAAACGAACATTCCCATTCATGAAAGGTAGGTCAGCGATAGCCTTCTCTGAGCCAATATACGCCAACGATCCCTGGTGCGAGTAATGGAACGGGCGCAACTTGAGCTTGGCCAGCTGCTTCTTCGTAACCTCTGCCTCTCGCAGCGTCTTCTTCTTCTCCTCTTCGTCGCTGAGGGTGACCGCCGTGGATTCAAGCTTGTCCAGATTCTTCTCCAATGAGTCGCGCTTTGCGATTTGATGGAGTTGACGGGCGAGATAGGCTCCCTGTTGAGAGGCTACTTGGGCCGTTGGGGCGTAGTGCGTGGCGGTGCAGTCTCCGATGGCGAATATGCTATCCTCGGCACCTTTCATGCGGAGGAAGTCTAGAAGGGGGATGAGAACAGAAGGGGTTGTTTGGACAAGGATTGACATGCCGTCTACAAGGACACCCCTCCTGTTGTTCTGCATGTCAGGAAACCTGGCCATGAGATCTTGTGATATTTTGCGGCTTTTGTTACCCTACGGCACATTTAGTTAATGGGTCAAGAGTTACAGCAAAAACCTACAGCAGCCCAAACCACAAGCCCACAAGGCATCTCCTTAATGCTCTTATCAGGCATCTGGAGGACAACGCTTCTCTCCTTGACCTCTTTGACCATTGTCTTGGTCAAGATATCAATCTTGCTCTCCTTGAACGTTGATTCGGTATACTCAATGAGTTGCTTGCTGAACATTGGCAGTACACTAGGCAGGGCCTCCACCAGAGTGATACGGATTCTGCCAGCGAGTTCGGGGTACCAAGACTTGAGGTCATCCTCTAGGAAATCGTGGAGTTCACCACTGAGCTCAATGCCTGTCGGCCCACCACCAACAACGACCATGTGAAGCAAACGGTCTACTTCGGCAGAATCTTGGCCGGGGAAAGCAGCCGACTCAAGACCTAGGCACCATCAGAAAACATCTCAGGCATCGGATCATTAGGACAAACTTACAATCCATGAACTCCCTTTGCATCTGCGACCACCGACGTCAGAAACATACAGGCAACTGAAAGGGCTCATGAGCTTACGCGATCGGCATCAGCAAGTTCCTTCATGAAACAGGCATGCTCCTTCACTCCAGGTATGTTAAAGGTTTGGGTCTCGGCTCCAACGGCGTACACAAGATAATCATAGGGAATTGTCGTTGACGAGACAGCACCTTTGATGTCGGAGGTATCTGATAACTCTCGGTTAACTCGCACGTCACATACACACCAAGATTACATTACCACTGAATGTGATGGTCTTGTTAAGTGGCTAAAACAGGGAGCTATGAGACCCGGAGCGAGAGAAATATATTTCGGCATACGTCGACGTCTGTGGCCTCCGCCTCGATGACGGCGACATTTCTGGTCTTGTGACGCGTGATGTACCGAATAGATTGAATGATTGACCGGGGATTGAGCGTTCCGACGGCAACGCTAGGGAGGAGCGGGGTGAAAAGGAAGAAGTTCTTTGGGCTCACAACGACCTGGAGTTGCCCAAGTCAAGGGGGTAGAAACACATGACGGCGATAAGTGACCTACGACATTGTAGTCAGTTGTATCCAGAGTTTTGAGCAAACTTGTTGCTCCCCAGCCGCTTCCAAGGACAACAAGTGTCTTCTTTTCGGGGTCGAAAGGCATCTGAGCCCCTGGGTGCTTTTCACGCTGGGTGACGTAGTAGAAAGCACCGGCCCCACCCAGCATCGTGACGAGTGTAGCTCGTCCTACGAATTGAAGGAAGCCTTTCCATCTAGACTGACGAGGGGGTGGTGGTGGCGGTGGGGCTGAAGTCTTGGAAAGCAATTAGGCTACGTTTTCCAAGACGAGGAGCAGTAACACCGACGTTGGTCGATTCTGTCGCGAGTGTGCGTCGCACCGATGAAGCCTGTAGGTAAACAATACAGAGTCGGCGCCTAAAAAACAAACAAGAGATTTTGACATACGCCGACAAAAGTGTCGGACCGGCCAAGCTGCCTCAGGAGCTGACGTTGCACGTTACTGGACCGCACCAAGGATCTAGACTGTGGCAGAGACCGCCCGAGAAGGATCACTGTTGCGTGAACACGTTTAGTCGACTCTAGACCGTAGCTGGACTCGTGAAGGTGCTCACCCTGGCTACGGGGGAAATACATGGTATCTGGAACGCCTAGCGGCGACGAGGGACGAGAAAGAACTGAGGCTGGGAGAAAGAGAATTAAGACGGGAGGAGGATTTCGGACGGGAAGAAGATTTCGGCCGGAACGGCGCCGCGGTTGATTTGATCTACTCGGGCACGTGCTCGCGCACTCCACTAATTTAAAATAAAATTGGCCCCTGACCGGCTGAAAATACACCTTGTCTTCCCGGCACAGCACTGCAACACCGCAGCCACCTCGATATTCTTAGATCTTCCGTGGCAGTGCGTTCAAGTAATGATACGGTGTTCATGCTCACGTTCGACCCGAGCAGCTGTCCATGTCTTCGAGGGGTACCCCCAGTCGGTCATATTTTGGCAGACTCTCATGACCTCCGTCCTAGAATGTCTAATTTTTCTCAAATAACGGCCGGGTGTCCTGCAAAGCCGGCTGCCCAAATCTCACCGTCTCGCTTCCGCCAACAACTATCACGGGAGACTTCGACCAGCGGACAGATAAGCTCTCAGTACGAATCAATTCACTTCCGTGGTCCCTGGAATCTGCGCTG
The DNA here is from genome assembly GCA_004296355.1 of Lepiota venenata. Taxonomy (NCBI): domain Eukaryota; kingdom Fungi; phylum Basidiomycota; class Agaricomycetes; order Agaricales; family Agaricaceae; genus Lepiota; species Lepiota venenata. The sequence continues at coordinate 1,257,152 of RCFS01000004.1, forward strand.
CCGGAAAGCTCTGCCGATATTCTCTGTCTAATCGCACCGCTCTCCCCTTCCTATTTGATCACTAAGACTCGTCCTGTCCAACATCGGTATGTCACCTGTTGCACCCTAGCTCGACGCCACGACGGTTCATCCGAACAAGATGCATCGATCGCCATCTTTCGGTTCCTGACCATCCCCACAGCCCCCGAGATTGGTAATGTCTAGAGCAAATTCAACCCCTATCCTTTTTAGATGTGTGCTCCGTTTTTTTTATAAAAGGGTCAAGTACCATTGCATTCTCTCAGCAGGTTCTTCCTCTCATCTTCAACAGCCTCTTTCACATCGTTGCCCACAATATGCCTCGTTCCCGCGACGGTGGGCCTCCCATCACACCTAGGCTCTCACACCCTAAGTCTGATGATACCTCTAGATAACGAATCAGACAACCGCTCCGGCCAAGGAGATCGTAGCCGTAAGCCTTCGTCCACGTATGTCTCTCAGATTAGGCCTTCCGCTAAAGCTACAATAGGTTCCAACCGCAACAACGATAATGATTCATACGGTTCCTCCAACAACGATAACAACTCGTACGGTTCAAGCAACGCCGATTCCTATGGAGGCAACAACGACTCTTCCTACGGCAGTGGCAGAAATGATTCCAATCGTTCATCCAACAATGATTCCTATGGCAGCGGTGATCGGGACAACTCTTATGGCTCTTCCAATAACGACTCCTACGGCAGCAGCAACAAGGGAGACTCTTATGGTTCTTCCAATAACGACTCCTATGGCAGCAGCAACAAGGGAGACTCTTATGGTTCTTCCAACAACGACACCTACGGTAGCAGCAACAAGGGAGACTCTTACGGTTCTTCCAACGACACCTACGGTAGCAGCAACAAGAGCGACTCTTATGGCTCTTCTAACAACGATACCTACGGCAGTCGAGATTCCTCCAACAATGATTCCTCTGGAGGCAGGAACACCAGCGATAACTATGGCAGTGGGGGAAATAATGACTCCTACGGCAGTAACAAGAGGGACAACGACAACTCATACGGTTCCAACCGTAATGACAATAGCAGTAGTAACAGGAACGACTCCAACTACGGCAGCGACAACTATGGTTCCTCTCGTACCGATGAAGACAGGAACGACTCTAGTTACGGTAGCGGAAACAACTCTTCTAGCCGCCGTGATGACAATAAAGAGTCCAGCTACGGCTCCAACAACAACGACTCTTATGGCTCCTCCACCGACTCTTACGGCTCCAACAACAACAGCAGCAACAACGACAACAATGACAATTCATATGGTTCCTCCAACAAGTCCGGTTCCTTTAACCCCTCTTCCATGATGTCGAGCGCCGTCAAGTCTGCCGCAAGTCGCGCAGGGTATGAAGTCGTATGTTCCCCTTTCCACGTTTTCATGTAAAAGTGGAGCTGATAAAGGTGGACCCCCCAGTCCGATGAGACTGCTTCAAAGATTGGCGAGGGCCTCAAAGAGGGGTTGGGTCGCTTTGGCGGCTGTAAGTTCCTCCCGTAGTTCTGAACTCATCCAACTTGGATACTGATATCGTTATCATTTATAGTCGGCAACTAAATACCTCACCAATACAAACAAGGGCTGTATGATTATCTGTATATACCGGAATGGAGCAGTACTGGCACAGAGCCGACGGACCTCAATCGTAAACAGTGATCTTTCCTTGTACTCTAGTGCTTGCGAAACTCAGTTAGTAGCACAACAATGAATTGATATGTCCTAGCGATACCTACATTGAGAGTGTCATCGTAGACGCCAAGCGTAGCCCAAAAGCAAACTTCGATCCCGTTGTACACGGCACAGGACCCAAGCCGCACCGATGCCAGTCTGATTCCAGACCCCAACACCAACGCTCGTTTAAGCTATCATAGTACAAAGAACAATCCTAAAAATCCAGTGGCCGAAACAACTGAACTGAGGGACCGAGGTCTCTACCAGTAGCTAGCACCGCAAACCTGCGGAAGCGCCTTCGGGATGGGTTGGGATTTGGTCAAAGGAAGCAGCACGTCAACGAAATATGCCCCTACTAGACCAGGGACCCAAGTTTGCGGCACACCTTGCGACCGGTGAAAGGCCCGACATGTTCACATCGATGGCCCTGCTGCTGTTTTTATTGATGTATTGAGCCGTAGTCTACACTTTTTTTTTACTCTGCTCATTACTTGTTACCATCCAGTAACCCACCCGCTCACTACCCCCAATCCTTTTACTGTGTTGCAGCATTTATAATACAGTGGCGGCAGATTATTATTCTATTATGAGGAATGATTAGGGGGCGGTAGTGGCCAAGAAGTACGATAGGCCGACGCACCGGAAGATTTCAATATTTCAATCGCCGATAGCCAGATCATCATATCCAGGCATCCCTGAACACACATAAGCTTTTGTTCGATTTTGCATCCTGTACAAAATCTCTTGCCAGGCGCAGCACATGCCTGCCATACCCTCATATAAACTCCAAGGGTGATCAGGTGTTTTCATGTCCCCTTTCTTTGTTAAAGAGCTAGAGTATGTCGCTAGATATGCCAGATGTGCAGCTTGAGTGAAATACGGGGCATGATGGCCCAGAGACATAGCCGGAGAGGATGGTTCGGAGGTCGACGTAGGTCGGGTGGTGCTAGCAGACGTAGAAATGGGTGGATCATCAAGTACATCAGACGCTGCAAGGAGTGCGTATACGGAACCTGCGACTCCATGACATAGGCCGACTCCTTTACGTAGCAAGCCATGCATATAAACTAATGCGCACCCTCGCTGAAGAGATACCGCAAATCGCTCTTGCTGTCTCTCAGTTAGCCCCGTCTTGGTCCCAGGTGTTACGGACATCCGGAGAACAGTGGAGAGAAGGGTGAGCATTGCAGGTGCACCATGGCACCATCTGCAAGTTGGTAAGACCGGTAGAATATTGGCAAGTGAATTAACACTGCATACTGCACCAAATTGTGGTCATTAGATGTCATTCGATCTGTGTCGGAGGCTTTTGTGGGCCAGTTGCCTGTACGATCCTGGCAGCGAACAAGCCAGTCGATTGTCTGAACAATATCAGGCATGTAATCGGCAATAATTGAAGTTGGACAACGAAGCAGGATTTGCAAGATGCCAGCTACAAACTGTTAAGTCAGGTTGACCCCTCTCGAGTACTAAACACTGAGCACACACCTACACCATGGGCGCCGCCAAGGTATCGCTTCCCATGCCAGGTCCACATTAGCGGCGGTGGCTTCCTGCCCCCAAGTCGAACTTGATACCTTTTTGCGCCATTCTGCCCTCTGCTTACGATGGACTTAACCACTGTATCTAAAGTAGGATCCGAAAGCAACGTCTTCAGCGAATCCAGATCTTCTCCAGCCGCTGTGTCTTCTTTGTCTACTTCTTTCTTCTGCGTCTCTGCCATTCCTTGAGATCGTCTCCTGGCTCTCTCTAATACACTCCTCAGATAGAGCAACGCATACAAAAACCCTGCCCGCCCGTAAAGCACCTCGCATCCGTCATCATCCTCTAGAGATTCCATATCGTCGCTCTTTATAACCTCCAAAGCCATCTGAAGGTAATTTCTGCTCCTCGCCCACTGGGTGTTCGCAAACAACTTCTGCCTACCAATAGGATATCTGCTGAGTATGAGAGTAGCGGCGCCAACAGGTGTTTCCAGGAAGGATATGTGAGCGCCATCGCGGATAGCATCACCAGAAAATGCGCTGTTGTGGAATGCCGATGCAAGGTGATGATCTGCTAACGATTTAAGAAGGCTGTGAGCGAGGTAGTCCTGATCTCCTGGTCCTTTTTCCGCTAGAGTAGTGTAATGGCTGCTGGCACTAAATCTGCGGCGCTCGGCCAGAGTAACTTCCATAACAACTACCCCTATGGCCTGGATGTCAGCAAGGTACCTCCTACAACTCGGCTGATCGGATCACACCTGCATCACCCAGATACACACTATCCCTTCTACTCTCACTTGCTCCGGTCCTTTTCTGCACCTCCTGGACATTCCTCCTCAACGCGTCTTCTATATCCTTCTCTACATCCTTCCAGTCGCTCTCCTTCTTTGGGGGTTCAGTAAACAGATGAATATACCTTTCACTGGATGTTCCATGCATGGCTTATGCGGCGAGAATATATCTAGGATATGAGTAAGGTAGGCGACATCAGGATACCGCACCCTTATGTAAGCAACATTGACAATGGCTACTCCTCACGACTGCACTGCTTAATTTAGTTATTGTTGCAGGAGAATATGCTTATGGTGCATGGGAAGGGGATCCTGGAAGCAAATATTGATATCTTTAATTTTCATCGACTAGTATGACTTTTTTTTTTTTTGTCATATTCTGCTATATTTCGTAAAGTAGATGCATTATATGAAAGAAAAAGGTTTTCAAATTTCTATTTTGTCTGCTTACAAACATGCTTATTAATGCTTACTAATGCTTATTAATACATCACATGACTCAGTTATGTAGGCACATGACACAGTCACGTCTGCAAAGGGGGACAAGAAATGCAAAGGACTAAGGAACATGCCTCGAAAAAGTTGTACAAACCAAGCACGAATAGCAAACCTCCGCCTGGCAAACTCAAAACAGCTTCACCAGTCAACAGAAGAACCATCTCCTGCTACAAGTCCAGCAGAATATTCTGACCTGGACACGAATAACAACAATGACGTGCTGGATATGGAGCTGGTGGATATCATTCCTGTGTTAGGAGACACAGTGATAGGAGTTGAAGATGAGGATACTGCCACTGGATCAGACGATGAAGCTCTGGACCCATTGCAAAAAGGCCACTGGTTGATGCCATTTCAGTTGGAAAAGAAACAGGGTGGAAGGAAACAAGTTCCAAGGACATACTTCAAAAACTTGGCCAAGACAAAGCAGCGACAAATACGCTATGGGCAGGAGATGGCAAAAAAAGGGTTCCAGTCAGTAACCAATTGGTTTACAAAGTTCCCTATGACTCGGTGTGGAGACAAGCCAGATATGGATCTAATAGCCACATGCCAGGAACTTTGTGAGGAGGAGGAGGAATCTGATGATAACAGTGGGCCTACCATTGAGGAGTATAGTGCCAGTAATGAAGAGGAGGAGTCTGGAAAACAAAGTTGCAAAGAGGTGGACGTCATTTCTCAGATTTTACAAAGCTTAAAAGATGCAATTATACCTTCGAATGACAGTGAAGAAACCGATATCGATCATTCACTCAACCAGCTGTTGCGATGCAAGCTCGCGCCGAGTCCCCGCGCTCCCGAGCTCTGAGGTCCCCGCTCTCCGTTGCTATGTTCGTCATACACAATAATCTAGTATGTACCTTAACTATTCGTTTCCACTCATAAGTGCCTCGATATGTAGTAGTCGCGTACCTCCGTGGTCACGCTGTAGTCTATGATATCACAAAGATAATGTTTACCATATGTACTTGAGGACTATTGTCCTCGAAAGCGCGTACTTGTAGTATAAAACAAAGTAGCTCATGTAACTGTTACTTCAGTACTCGCCTCGAGATACTGAAGTAAGTCTCGTCTCTATACCTACAGATACGCACGTACTAATATTTACTATAGTCTAATATTGTATCTCTCATAGGTATTAATCCAGTAGTACTCGCCTCGAGATACTGAATCTAATATTGTATCTCTCATAGGTTATGGGCCCCGGTCCATTGTGTTGCTAAACAAGTCGATACTATGTCTACCCAAACATATTACGATGTGCTACTGGCCTCGGTGCCCAAGTTGGATGTGTCCGGAGGAAACTGGGCGATCTTCGCGTTACGTTTCCGGACTGTTGTCCAAGGAAAAGGGCTGTGGGGGCATTTCGATGGTAGCAAGAAACGTCCGGTCCTTCCAGATACTAAACCCGCCCCTGCCACTCCTTCCCCCTCCGTGTCTTCTGCATCCACAGCTCCTCCAGCAACGCCTGCCACCCCATCCACAACGCCTGCAGCGCCCGCGGTTCCCACAGCAGCCAGTCCTGGTGTTGTCACTGAGGAAATGGTTGAGGCCTGGGAGAAGAACGAGAACATCGCTCGATCTCTGCTAGCCCAGCGCCTCCCAGATTCCACTCTCATGGTTACGTCGCACCTTGCATCAGCCCAAGAAGCATGGAAGGCGATAGAAACTCACTATTCCTACATGAGCGAATTCTCCCAAACCCGTCATCGCAACGAATTCATGTCCTCCCGATGCCCCGATAAGGGCGACGTACAGGCGTTCATGGACGAGCTCCGCTCACGACGTGCCGAATTAGCTACTGCCGGGGTACTCATTAGCGACCAAGAGTACCGAAACGTCATTATACAGTCCCTACCTCGTTGGTTAGCCACATATGCCTCAAACCAGCTCTCAGCGGCCATGATCGGGGGGCACAAGATTGTCCCTGAAACCCTAATCATCTTAATCTGCGACGAATGGGATCGTGGACGCCTGAGCAAACCCAAACCCAATGCTAAGACAGGGACCGATGATGCCCTTAGTGTCCAGGGCAGCAGCAGAAACGGTGGTGGCAACGGCGGCGGCAACCGAAACAACAACGGCAATGCCAAGGGATCGGACAAGGGCAAAGGAAAGAAAGTGGGACCATGTTGGACATGCGGTGGTGAACACTGGAAAAGAGATTGTCCGAAGAGGAAGAAGGACGGGGAGGCGAAGGGAGATGGAACAAACACAGGGGGATCGTCGAAACCTGTTGCAAGCGCGCATACAGCCTTCGATGATGATGACTACGACTGTTCTCTCGTGATCGAGGAGATATCGGAAAGCGATTCCGAGTCGAGTTGGGCCGAACTCGAGGGGAGCGCGGATGAATCGTGGTCCGAGGGAGGATCCAGCAGCGATTCCGATAGTTGGGATGGATTCGATGAGATCGACCATACCTGTGGGCACACCGAGTCAGCTATGAACATTAGCGAGGGGGAACCCACGGCGGCGCGAATCGAAGTTTTCGACTCGGGCGCCACAGCACACATATCGCCCTACAAGGAGGACTTCACCTGTCTCAATCCCATCCCTGCCCGCCCTTTACGCACCGCGAATAAACAATCGTTCAGTGCTACAGCCAAGGGGGAAATCACCATTGACTTACCAAATGGCGCCTCTACCTCCCAGCTCCATCTGACCAAGGTTCTCTATTCCCCCGAAGCCGGTTTCACGCTTGTGTCCATCGGGCGGCTTGATGACGCTGGCTTCTCCACCACCTTCGCAAATGGCAAGTGTGTTATTCGCGACGGCGGCGGCGCTCGCATCGCAGAGATCCCGAAGAACGGAAAGGGCTTGTATAAACTCGTCAGGGAAGGAGATGAGGTGAATGCTGTAGTGGAACCCCTCACCTTGGATCTCTTGCATCGCCGGCTTGGCCACATCTCAGGGGCCGCCACACGGAAACTTGTACGTGATGGTATGGTGACTGGCCTGAAGCTCGAGGAAGGAGGAGCAATCGATTTCCTTTGCGAATCCTGTGAATATGGCAAAGCCACTCGGTTACCTATACGCAAGGAGCGAGCAGGGGAGAGGGCCGCAAATTTTGGCGCTGAAATCCATTCCGACGTCTGGGGACCCGCTCCTGTACAAACAAAACGAGGAAAACGTTATTATGTGACGTTCATCAATGACTACTCGAGATGGACTCACATCGACTTCCTAGCGCTCAAATCCGATGTGTTCCGAGCTTACCAAAGTTTTGATGCGTGGTGCGAAACACAATTCGACGCACGCATTAAGGTCCTACACTCAGACCGAGGAGGGGAATATACGGATGGCGAATTCCAGTCATATCTGAAATCGCGAGGCACGGAAACGAAACTCACCGTGCACGACACCCCTCAGCACAACGGAGTGGCAGAGAGGCGCAACCGCACTATCGTTGAGCGAACTCGCGCATTACTCCACGCGAGTCGATTGCCTAAGTCGTTATGGGCGGAAGCTGTCTCCCACGTTGTCTGGCTAATGAATCGAACCGGCACCAAGGCCGTAGACGGAAAAACGCTGTTCGAGGTATTATACGGTCGCAAACCGGACTTGCGGGCCGTGTGCGAATGGGGAGAGGAGGTGTGGGTACACCAAGGGGGGATGTCAAAGCTGGATGGCCGAGCGAAGAAAGGGCGATGGGTTGGGTATGACAACGAGAGCAACGGCTCTCGCATTTACTTCCCTGACACAGGCGCTGTTAAGATCGAACGAAATTTTCGTTTCACCAACACAGGTCGTTCTGGGCTCGAGGGAGAGCACTTACCTACTAACGAGCCTCAGAACGGCGTCGTTGACCCCCCAGCACTCGATCCACAGTCCCAACAGCTCGGGGACACCACCCGAGCCACTTTCCCTCTTCCTCCCCAAGCTGAATCGCCTAGCAACGAGCTCGCGAAACCCATTGACACAGTCCCCGACGCGCCAGCCGCAGCTGAATTACCGGAGGGACGTCCTGTGCGAAACCGAGAGCCTAGCGCCAAAGTCCGAGATATCCTGGAAGGGCGAGCAGTGACATTAGCAGAGGAAGCAGACTGGATCGAAGTCCACGTACTGCTAGCAGACATCGAGGAGAAAGAGGGAATCGAGCCCGGGAGTCTGAAGGAGGCGATGAGAAGAGCAGATTGGGAGCTATGGAAGAGGGCAATGGAAGAGGAACTCACGATGCTAGGTGACGTGGGCACGTGGGAACTTGTGGACCCACCTCCCAGAGCTAACATCATAGGATCAAAATGGGTCTTCAGGGCCAAAAAGGACGCAGCCGGAAACGTCGTCCGTTACAAGGCCCGCTTAGTCGCACAAGGATTCTCGCAAGTCCCTGGTGTCGACTATTTCGACACTTTTGCACCAGTTGCTCGACTCTCCTCCATCCGCACAGTCTTAGCCATCGCAGCTGCTCGCGATTTCGAGATCCATCAGATCGATATCAAGGGAGCGTACCTAAACGGGAAACTCAACAATGATGAGGTAATATACATGCGTCAAGCACCCGGTCTCCCCTCCCCTTCCCCAAATCGCGTCTGCCGCCTCAGAAAGACCCTGTACGGACTAAAGCAGTCCGGCCGCCGATGGTACCAGAAGCTTTGCGAAATCCTAGTGGACCACCTCGGCTTCTCATGCTGCGATGTCGATCAGTGCGTGTTCTTCAAGGTTTCCTCCCCTTCCCTCACCATCATCCTCGTGCACGTCGATGACTGCACCATCGCTGCCTCCAAGATCGCGTTAATCGACTGGGTCAAAAAGGGAGTAAGCGAACATGTGGAGATAACGGACTTGGGGGAAATCCATTGGTTGTTGGGCATAGAGGTCAAAAGGGACAGGGAACGCGGTATGATTATGCTATCACAACGCTCGTATATTGACGCATCGCTCCGCCGTTTCGGTCTCGAGGATGCGCGACCCGTGAGCACGCCCATGGACCCTTCTGCCCGACTCTCCACCTCCCAGTCCCCCCAAGCGACCGCCGATATCGCTCGCATGGCCAAGATCCCTTATCAGGAGGCCGTCGGCACCCTCATGTACGCCACGCTCGGAACACGCCCGGACATCGCCTATGCCGTCCAAGTCCTATCGCGATTCTCGAAGAACCCCGGGGAGGTACATTGGGAAGCCGCGAAGCGAGTTTTTCGCTACCTCAAGGGAACCCAGGATCTATGGCTCACATATGGCGGCATCAGAGACAGGATGGAGGGGTACACCGACGCCGACGGAAATATGGAAGAGGACCACCATGCAACATCGGGGTACACTCTCATTGTCAACGGCGGGGCTGTCTCCTGGAGCGCGAAGCGCCAGGAGATAGTAACGCTCTCAACTACTGAATCAGAATACGTAGGAGCTACACATGCGGCGAAGGAGGCCTTATGGCTCCGTTCGCTCATTTCGCAAGTCTTCGACACCACGCTCCCCGCCACCACCATTTTCTCCGACAACCAGTCCGCCATTGCCCTCGCCAAGGATCACCAGTACCACGCGCGTACAAAACACATCGACATCCGATATCACTTCATTCGATGGATCGTCGAGGAAGGCAAGATCTGTCTCATTTACTGCCCAACTGAAGACCAGGTCGCCGACGTCTTTACAAAGGCGCTTCCCTCCGCCAAGGTCAAGCACTTCGCTCGAGAGCTTGGTCTCGGCACAGCTTGAGGGAGAGTGTTGCGACGCAAGCTCGCGCCGAGTCCCCGCGCTCCCGAGCTCTGAGGTCCCCGCTCTCCGTTGCTATGTTCGTCATACACAATAATCTAGTATGTACCTTAACTATTCGTTTCCGCTCATAAGTGCCTCGATATGTAGTAGTCGCGTACCTCCGTGGTCACGCTGTAGTCTATGATATCACAAAGATAATGTTTACCATATGTACTTGAGGACTATTGTCCTCGAAAGCGCGTACTTGTAGTATAAAACAAAGTAGCTCATGTAACTGTTACTTCAGTACTCGCCTCGAGATACTGAAGTAAGTCTCGTCTCTATACCTACAGATACGCACGTACTAATATTTACTATAGTCTAATATTGTATCTCTCATAGGTATTAATCCAGTAGTACTCGCCTCGAGATACTGAATCTAATATTGTATCTCTCATACCAGCTCCACTATCAAAACTTCCCAGCTCTTCATCAGGCTTTGGGCAAACTACAGCTTGAGGCCAAGAATAAGGATACTGGCAGTATTGTCTTTCATGTGCAAATTGCTGCTATGGCTGGGACCCTTAGCCTCTACCTTGACCCAGAGGCCTCGTTCACATGGTGCAATGCTTCATTGGTCATTTCAAAATCACAGGGGCATGGACAATACTATGCACAAACCATCCGGGAGTGGATCCATTGTTTTCTCAGCACCGGCACATTCCCAATTCATCATTACAAGGGTGGGAGCCCGAGCATCTTGGACGATGAGGATATTTCTGAAGAAATTCAGCTGAAGCTGACTGAGTGTGTGAGGAAGGGCTTCATTTGTGTGGACAATGTGGTTGAGATTGTGGCCAGTGTGGAGATCCAAGGATGTCTAGCTGCTGCAGGAATTGAGCCAAGACAGAGACAGATTACCAGACGGACAGCACAACACTGGTTAAAGAGATTCCGATGGCGCTATACACACAAAAAAAAAGGGATGTATGTTGATGGCCATGAAAGGGAAGATATTGTCGCTTACCGCCAAGAATTTGTGTCACGGTTTCTGGTTGAATATGCCCCACGCATGGTTACCTGGGACAACAATGGAAACAAACTCGAGCCAAAAGGATTTCCAATCCCTGGTGGCTGCCCATTTTGCATCATCCTAGTGACACATGATGAGTCAACTTTCTATGCAAATGACCAGCGCAAGTTGCGATGGGAGTGTGAAAATCAGACTGCAGTTCCCGAGAAGAAAGGCAAGGGGGTATCGATTATGATTTCAGATTTCCTGACATCGGAGTGGGGTTGTTTAAGAAGTAAAGATGGTTGTGAGTAAGTGTCTGGATTGTGTGGGAGATCAGAAATTTGCTGACCATGATGGCAACCAGGGAAGCCCGTATTGTGTTTAGGGCGGGAAAAAATTGTGAGAGTTATTTTGATGCAAACGATCTCTTGTGGCAGGTCGATTATGCAATCGATATCTTTGAAGAATGCACCAATGGCTTTGCTATTGGCCTATGGCTCTTTGACAATGCCCCCAGTCACCAATGATGTGCCCCTGATGCCCTCTCAGCACGCAAGATGCCCAAATATCCAAGCAAGGACTGGAGATGCTACAAGGATGGTCCCCAGATGCACTCAACTGTCCTGCCCGACGGTAGCCTTCAAGATCTCTACTTTCTGGATGATGACCCAAATTATCCAGGGTGGTTCAAGGACATGGAACAGATTATCTGAGAGTGAGGACTATGGCCTGAAGGTGGTCTGTTAGCACAGTGTAATGGATTCAAATGTGAGCCCAACTGATCTGACTGTTGCTGCTGCCACCTTCTCTACAATCAGCCAGATTTTGCAAACCAGAAATCTCACCTCAAGGAGCACATTACATCTCACCAACACATATGCGAGTTCTACCCGAAATATCACTGCAAGCTCAATTTCATCGAGCAATACTGGGGTGCTGCAAAATTCCATTACCATGATCACCTCTCACCACCACCCGACATCAAAGAGATGGAAAAGAGAGTTCTAGAGAGTCTTGATAGCATTCCTTTGCTTCAGATCCAACGGTGAGCTCAATACAGCCATTTAAATATGATTCTTGACAATATGTAGGTATGCAAATCGCTCGTTTCGCTTCATGGATGCATACCATAAGGGTTTGACAGGAGCCGAAGCTGTATGGGCAAACCGGAGATACCATAGACATCATACCCTTCCTGCTGATATCTTAGCTGATGTTAAGAAGTCAGTTTCAGGTCATTAGTTGAGCATTATTCATTATATTAATTACACTGCTACCCTACGAAAGCATATATTCACTTGCTCAGGTCACCTCAGGCCGCCTATAACTTGCGAAAAATTTCTGGTTGTCATTTTGTCCCAGTAAACCCTAACCCTAATATGCTTATATAAGGGTGCGGTATCCTGATGTCGCCTACCTTATAAGTAGGTTCAATGTGGTCTGACGTCATACATTATCTGATTTATCTCTTGACCCGTTTCAGGGAAACCTGCGTTTTTTTAGAAGGCACAACCCAAGGGTATGGTTGCGGCACCATGGGAAGGCAGGTCTCAGATGAGTCCAATATGCCAAGGGATCAGTGTACCTGGGCGGATCCCTGGTGGCCGCTTAGGGTTTGAATACCTACAGCGTATGTAATTCCGGCGCACGCAGCCTGCTCTGTGTTTTCTTCCTGTTATAGTTATGACTAAATTTTGAGGCCTTTGGAGCCCAAAGTTCGAATAGGTTCGAATCTCGCAAGGATTTACGTAAATGTTCCGCGCAGCCACCATGCCAAGAGAGCTACACCATCTGGCTGACTCCACCTTGGTTTTAGGACAGTACATAATTGAATGCAGTAATAATGGCTTTCTTCAATGCCTCTTCTTCGAGCTGTTCAAACCAATGTTGGACTGTGCATAGCTCTTGGGGATTACAGTGTGCCATTTCTTGTGAACGACTGACAAACACCAGATAGTGTCAAGTCACCCCACGTGAGCGTGGACAAACAAACGAACCCTCGCTTTTCGGCAGTGAGAGTCCATTTCGTTCTGTGCGTACATCTAGCTGACATCTTTCCCCTCAGATCTTCAGGCCTCAGACCTCAGGTGTAGCATCCTTTGTTGGGAATGTGTTCATCCGGAACTCCACTGGGTACTAGAAGTTCTAGGTATCCGAAGCGTGATGTCTTCTAATGCAAGCTGGATTAGAGGCCCCAGCATTGCCCCAGGATCGTCACTTCATGCGTCAGGACTATCACCACCCGGGGGAGAGTCATTTCTATTCGAAAACTCATCTGGAAGTAAAACGTAAGATATGACGCCATATTATTTTTTCACATTTACACAATACCCTCGCTACAATGCACTACGACCGCAGTACTACAGCTGATCACCACTGGCTGTATCCTCACCCAGTTGCACTTGCCATTTTGGGCAAGTTACCGACCAACAATTTAGGATTGTGGGTCCGGCAATCAATGCTATGGACGCTTGTGCACACAATCACCAATCCACTTCAATCTACCAATCCCGCCAATTTTCGCCAATCCACTAAGCTCTGGAATGCCTCACACGTAATTTGTAACACGCCAGACTTCACAATCCCACATAGATGGTTGTTACGTTGTTCCCAACACCAGGCCTCTCACCACTGCGCTCACGGTGATGGCAGTTTTTTCCTCAGACTCCAGCTCCTTGGAATACAACGTGGAAGACAGGATTGTATACCTGTTATCCTTTGTTATCCAAATCATAAAGCCCCAGACTTACCGGGTGGGGTGAAATGTGACTTTCTGTGTCCTTGGTCCCGTGGCCTAGAGCCTTTGTTTTCGAACACGATAGTCTACAGGGTCTTCTGCGCTAGAAGATTTGGCCCGTGCTCGGCAAGAGGGTCTGCAAAAGGATATAAGCCCGCCTCTTGCCAGTTGAACGCGCTCGCTTTCTTTCCGGCTGACTTGACATACGCGGTTTGACTCTCAAGGTTTCAATGCCCCCCGCTGGCCGCTTCGATCCTATGGAAATGATTTCCAGCTAGGCTCTCCTCCTGTCTATGTGGACAATGTCACTTCCTGCCTCCGGGAAATGAACCTTCTGCTCTCGTGCAATGGACCGAACCGTCTGTCTCCGGGCAATGAACCTCTGCTCTTGGCAATGAACCTCCTGCCTTCGGGCAATGAGCCTCTGCTCCTCGAGCAATGTATCCTCCTGCCCTTTAGGCAAAGTACCTCCCTGCCCCCCTGGACAAAGTATCCCCTTCCCCTCTGCTTTCGAGCAGTGTATCTTTCTGTCTTCGGGAAACGTATGGCTTGCACCACTTCCACAGCAGTGGAAATGTTTATGGCCACCACTCATTTGGGAAAGGGGAAGAAAGGACCAGCCAGTTTTTTCCTTGTCTTTTCCCTTCCACGTCGTGTGGTGTACTCCATCAAATCATCTCTGGTTCCTGTAGGGCACAGGTTGATCCAAGGTTTGTGTCATTACTCTTTTTGAAATGATCGCGATGACTGACATTCGATAGTATTCTTCTACCCGATGCCCCCGTAGAATCCATGTTTGATTGCCATAGTCGGTTGGACGTCGAGGTGTACAGAGGTGGCGGTAGTACTAGTGCGTACCGGCCTGGCCTCTGGCGGTATCAACTTGGTTCGGAGCATTAAAACGATCGATTTCAACGCCCAGCCTTAGCAGCGCAGATTACTGAGTATTTCACCTTCATCTTAGGGCAGCGACACGTATTTTGCAGGGTGAAACTATCACAACTTGATTCATCCGAAATACAGCAGGGATACATCGAATGAACAACGCGCCTGCCGAAGGCCGGGCAGGACGTCATGAACAGGCTGGAATTGAATACAGTCAATGACCATAAGTAGAGGGTGACAATCTGGAGCTGAAGTAATCGTGCTTGAGCTTGAGCGGTGTGATCTTTTCGGGAGAACTTGATAATACGCGGGGCACCTTATTATGCTGTGTTTGGATAGGACATCTCACATTGAAACGTCGAGGGGCCCTGGGGTTCTCCCTGTACATGTGACACGGTAGTTTCAACATCTTGTACCCGCCGTTTCATCCCAACTCGAACGATAATGAGTGTTGATACTATACCCTTGAGTTTGAGTCAGTCCTCTGCACAACATACAGGTGGGCACGGACACTAA
This sequence comes from Lepiota venenata, assembly GCA_004296355.1. NCBI lineage: Eukaryota > Fungi > Basidiomycota > Agaricomycetes > Agaricales > Agaricaceae > Lepiota > Lepiota venenata. The sequence continues at coordinate 1,272,413 of RCFS01000004.1, forward strand.
CGGCGATCTGGCCTAGCCCGGGGTCTAAAATGAACTAAGAACAATGTTATGTAAAGAGATATAGGGACACGAGTGGAATGTACCGGTTCAAGAACTCGGTCCAGAAGAACGTATAGAGAGTAAATGGCTCCTGACTCGACACTGGCGGAGGGAAGGGAATAAATTAAAGCATAGTGCAGTAGATGCTATACTAACATAATGGTGATGGCGGAGTAATATTTACTGGCCAGGCCTGGTCCCATAGTCTTTCTTGTGTTTCGGGCAGTCCACCAGATACGAGCAGCTGAGCGTGACCAGAGATTGAGAACAGGTTGACTGGCACAGTAAAGGAGGCCAAACTTTACCAATGAGAGATGTAACAAGAATGTTGAGAGCCAGAGGTAACCACGGGTAAATGTGCAACTTGTTCCGTGACTTCATGTCTCCCTCTTTTACACTGGCAAAAATAAAACCACATACTGTATTTATCTGTTGGTCAGGGCACATCCACAAAGACCGGAAGGAGATGACTAACTGCTTGATGAAATCAAGAGGAGACAGGGGAAAGCAATGATAAATTTCGAGTACGACCAGGCGGTGTAACAACGAGATATCTGAAATTGTTGATTTAGAGGCCAATGGGACGGATAAAATACTGTGCTTGCTACCATTAATAAATCTGCGATTGCACTGTAGTAACGTACTCGTCAGACTGGAACATGCGTGCATGACAAGAAAAGTGTACTTGTTTATAACATAAAGAAGATATTTTCGCTGGATAATCGAAAATGGCATTTGCTTTCCAACAACCAGAAACCCAAGCACAATATAAAGGCTTATGCAAATGTTAGCCGTCGAGATTACAAACATGGTTGTTGCAGAGGCAAGGAGAATACGTTTTGTTGCTGGGTTGTTCTTGAAGAGGATTAGGATGCATGTAATGAACAGGACCGTGTGCATCCCTGAGGGTAGTGTTTCAACGCGTGGGTCTCAGACATAGTGTAATCATCATACCGTATAGGGACACCTCAAACTTCCAGGCAGAATTAGATTGAGAAGACACGTTAACGTGCAGTAGAGTATGGGACCAACCATAAACTCGCCAACACTTGCGGAGAACGAAACTTCACTGTATGGCACTCTCGCAGCAGCGGAGTCATCGGGACCGCCAATCATAGGTCTGACATCACGTTCGGTCATTGAGATTGAACAGAAGTACGATAATCCTTAATGTAGGAATGGGTAGTGATGTGAGGAGAGATGGATCCACAGGTGCATATATGTATATCTTATTTGGTCAGGGGTGTGGGGGTGTAGGATTTTTGGTAATCTGGTGTTTGGCCAATAGTAGGAACGCCTGGCTTTGATATTGGGAAACCAAAAGGACCAAGTGAAATAGGCTACGCATGCAATTGAATAAGGCATGTTAAACATCACCTGCGGGGCCCGGAGGTTTGAAGATACATTTACTTAAGGGAACAGTGATAGGCTGTGTGTAAGATGTATAGACTCGTGGTATATACTGCCTTGGAAACCAGCAGTTGCGGATAGGATGAGCTCTTGGCCATTCAGATAGACGTCATCGTTGTGCGCTATTTACGTATTATGTACGCGTTAATTGGTTATATAAACGTTCGTCCTTGTTCCTACCAGGCTCTCCTCTCACGGCTCCAGGCACCTTATGCACCATCTCATCCTCCTTCACAACTCGGAGGTCATCCCCAGTCGTACGATTAATCTCGAGGATCCCATCTGCAGGAGGTCGTGTAACCCAGGTTCAAGTTATGTCAAGGCCTTACGCATTCAAATTCCACTTTGAGACTTGCTTGCTTCACTTGGTGATGCTGGATGCTGGATGACCCAAAAGTTCCTGGATTTCTTGGCATGAAGGAGATGCATCTCATTTGCTGCAATAACCCTGCATCAATGCCTTCATTACTTCTTCGGAGCGGCTCAAAGCAGTACACCTTAACTTCACACAGACCGCCACTTGTGTTGCTTCGGGACCTCAATGACTCATTTTTCGTCTATCTCCTGGTGCTGCAAGCTCGTTTCAACCTACAAATAATATACCCAGAGTGCCGAGGTACGAGTCATCTAGTTCTGCCCCTGGCCGTGTCGTCAGGGCGACTCAGAACTTTCTGCAGGCTTCATCTACCGATGGTCGCAGGAGTACTCTCATTCATAGCCTGCCATATGTGGGATAGATCTTGACCGCGGCCCGAATTGTAGACTTATGAATGGACCTTGTGCGGCTACACCACTTCATTAAGACTGGAAGGAGGGGCAGATGATCGGGTCACGTACACGCAGGTGAGGCCACTTTGACCAGGATTAGCTGTAGGATGCCTTGATATGGCGCATCGAGCGTGTTTGGAGTGACAACCTACGTAACGCGATTTCGAGGTGCTTCGTAGGAGGAAAGCCCGACCCGTTTGCTGGACGTATGTTGCAACTGCTTGGGCTGTCTTCGGATGCGCGGTAATTCATCCAAAGATCCAAGTGTCCCTAGGTGGTGTATTCATCCTGTAATATTAGTGAGAGCTCTCCAAGATTTGATAGCCCACAAGCTTGGATGATATGTAACAGTTGTGATACCAATATTATGATCAAATTTTCTCATGTCTGTCTATTTATCCGTCATTATGTCTGTCAACAGTAACTTGGCCAACATCCCACCACGTTCGTTGTACTTCCTTTCCTGGTCACACAAATTGTCAAGTTCATCGTGAGGGTGCCCAAGAACTCCGAATGAGGCCGTATCAAGTCATCCTACGTAATGGATCGATGGCGTCCATACAAACGGAGGAACCCTCGCTCTCGAGCAGTGAGAGCCTGTGCATAAATCTAGCTGACATCTTTTCCTTCGGGTCTTCAGACCTCAAAGTAGCACCCTTTGATGAGAATGCATTTATCCAAAACTCCACTGCCTACTAGGAGTTTGGAGTATTCGGCTTACATTTAGAAGTGCCACGTCTTCTAATGCAAGCTGGATTAGAGGCCCCAGGATCGTCACTTCATGCGTCAGGACTGGATCATTACCTGGAAGAAGAGTCATTTCCAAACTCATCTAGAAGTAGAATGTAAGGTGCGGTGCCATACTATCTTGTCGGGATTCGCACACTGACCCTCGCTACAAGCACAGATTCTACGGCTGACCACCACCTCATCCGACCACACTTGCCATTTCAGGTAGGTTACTAACCAACAATTTAGAATTGTAGATCCGGCAGTCAATGTTATGGACGCTTGTGTACACAATCACCAATCCACTTCAATCCACCAATCCCGCCAATTTTTTTTCGCCAATCCACTAACCTCTAGAATTGCCTTACACGTAATTTGTAACGCACTAGACTCCAGTCCCCAATGATCGTTACGTTGTCCCCGACACTGGGCGCCTCACCACCACTGAACTCACGGCGATGGCAATCTCTTCCTCACATTCCAATTCTCCCAAATACAATGGGAAAGGCAGGGCCGTGTATCTGTTATCCAAATTATAGCTCCAGAGTGACCTAGAGTGACCGGGTGGAGTGAAATTTGACTCTCCGTGTCCTTGATCGTGGCCTAGAGCCTTTGTTTCCGGACACAGTGGTTTTCAGGGTCATCTGCGCTAGAAGATTTGGTCCATGTTCGGCAAGAGGGGCATCGCAAAAGTATATAAACCCACCTCTTGCCAGGTTGAATGCTTTGCTTTCCGGCTGACTCGACGTACGCGGCTTCCGTCCGTGGAAATGATTCCTAGCTAGGCTCCCCTCCTGTCCGTATGGACAATGTCGCTTTCTGCCGCCGGGCAATGAACTTCTGCTCTCGAGCAATGAATCCTCTGCTTCCGAGCAATGCATCTTCTGCCTCCGGGCAATGAACCTTCTGCCCTCGAGCAATGGACCCTCTGCCTCCGGGCAATGCGCCATCTGCCCTCGAGCAATGGACCCTCTGCCTCCGGCAATGCGCCTTCTGCCTCTGGGCAACGCACCTCTGCTCTCGAGCAATGTACCTCCGCCTCCGAGGAATGTTACTTCTCTGCCTCTGGGCAACGTTACCTTTCTGCCTTCGGGCAACGCGCCTCTGCTCCTCGAGCAATGTATTCTCCTGCCTTTTGTGCAATGTACCTCCCTGCCCCTGGGCAATGTATCCCCCCCCTCTCCCGCTGCTTTCGAGCAATCTGTCTTTCTGCTTTCGGGCAATGTATGGCTCGTGCCACTTCCACGTTAGTGGAAATGCTTATGGCTGCCCACCCATATCTTTTGGAAACGGGTGGGGGGGGAGGAGGACCAACCAATTTTTTCCTTATCTTTCCTTTCCACTTCGCGTGGAGTACCGTTACCCCTATCAAATCTTTCTCTCCAACCGCTATAGGACATAAGCTGATCCAAGGTTTGTGTGTCATTACCCTTTTTGAAGTGACCGCGATGACTGACACTAGACAACCTGTCACTCTTTTTAAGGTACCGCGTAGTATGTATTATATCCCCAGGTAAGTTTTTTTTTCTCGAGCTGCTTCTACCCTTCTAACTCGCCCACTCATCATTCTCACTTTCTACATATCTCAGTCCTTCTGTGTCATTCTAGTGCGCCGCCTCCAGGCTCCACTACTCGTAGCTAGCCCTTAGTTGACTTCATGTATGGTTAGCAGTCATCAATATCATGATCACTTTTTTCTCATGTCTGTCTATCTGTCTATCTGTCTGCCTTTCTGTCTATCTACAGTAACTCACCCAACACGCTCTCGCCGTGTCCATCGTACGATTTTTCCTGATCACACAAATCGCCAAGTTCGTCGTGAAAGGGCCCAAAGAACCCCGAATGAGCGTAAAATGGACTAAATAGTAAAAAGTGACTAACTATGTAGTCTGCGTGCCTGCCTACCTGTCCGTTATATGCACATAATCCAAAACTAAAGAGGGGAAGGGGAGGAGGAATAACTACTAAATGTCTACAACATCAAAACTCATAGCTTGCACCGCAATTTTTCAAGTTAGCACAAAAAAGAAAAGAAAGAAAAATAAAAGTCCAATCATCTTCAGTACCGATACCCGCCTCTCGCACCTGCACCCGCACCCGCGCCCGCACCCATACCACCATCACCACCAACCGGCGCATTCCTCGCATATGGATCATATTCCTCTACCGCCGGGTACCCCCCAACAAACCCACTTCCACTTTCACTTCCTCTCGGATCATCCCTATACCCCCCCATCCCCACCGAATCCCCAAAGCTCGCCGTACTCGCGTTCCACGCATGACTCTTATTCTCCTGAGTAAGCGGAACAAACGCACTCGAATCCGATGGCGCCATCATATGCCCTCTTGACGGCTCAACCCTCAACCCACCTCCGGCCTGCGCTCGCAGACATCGGGTACGACACCCCTCCTCCGCCCATACCCGAATTCGACGGGAACGGGATGTCTCGGGTACCGGTATACGCACCCCGTCCACTGGGCCCATTACGCCGTCTGCGGAGGAACATCATCGTTGTAAAGCCAATGATACCCAACACAGCGACTGCACCAACGATACCACCAACAATTGCACCCGTGTTGGACTTGGAATTTGTATTGTCCTGGCTAGTAGTGCCCGAGTTGGATCCGTCACCCGCTCCTTTGACATTGTCCGCGCGGACACTCGTCGGGAGTACACTAGGTGGCTGCATAGTTTGTTGACCAATTTTTCCGTTTCCGACGATGACATATGTCCCGTTACTCGGGATCCCGTCAATGACGACGAAGAGGAATGCGGGTCCAGGTTGGAAGATAAATGCGTTCGGAGGGGCCTGTGAGACGTGTAATAGTATGTTTCCATCCTGGTTGACAGTGTAGGTGTTGTTAAGCTGAAGATACCTCTGACCCATGTTCATGGCATGGGTCGTGAATCCGCCACGGAGCAATACAACCTTGGTCTTGTCCGCCGCATCATTTGCTGATCCGGAATAAGAGTTGGCAGAAACGGTAATATCAAATGGATTTCCTCCATACGAGATTGAGTTAGGCACATTCGACGGGGTTGGGCGGACGCTCGCGGAAAAGTATGGGGGATAGAAAATCTCCGCCTGGTAAGTCGTAGGGAAAACGGTTGAGGTGTTGACATCCACATTTGGGTTGGAGCCGGCGATCAGGACGGACGCATCAGGAAGGAGCATGGCAGAAGAGTGGTACAGACGAGGGATCTGTGAGGTAGCAAAACCTTGATTCGACCATCGGCTTCCTGGGGCAGCGTCAGGGTCGTAAAGGGCAGGTGTGCCAACAGGCCCAGAGGCCAACGATTCCCCAAACGGCATTTGATCAAACGTAGGCGTTTGACCGGTTTTTTGCGAATAGCCAGCGGTTCCGTTTAGACCACCATTGACAACCAGGAGTTTGCCGTTTGGAAGAATGATGAATTGCCCCATTGTCCTACCCTCTAGCATGTTATCGTCCTGGACATAGACAGGCGCGGAACCATCTTGAGGTTCTGGCGTGATGCGCTGGCAGTCCTGCGAAGCTGGGTGTTCCCAGGTGTTGACGGCGGGATTAGCGTAGTCACCATAAGCATCGGCAGGCATATTGGAGCCGCCACAGAAAATGATGGTGGGGGTGTAGTTGTTAGCGGGTGTCAGAGGGAGCATGGCCACTGCGCCAGACGCTGGGTATACGCGTGCAACGCCGTTGGGCATATCCGGTAGGGGTGTTTCTTGATTAGCGTTGTAGTCCCATAACACTAGAATGTCCGGGTAAGCGGATAAAACGACCTCGGAAAAAAAAAAAAACACAATAATACACACCGGTTGACACATTTGCCTGTACGAATAGCCGCCCAGAGTTCATCAAAAACGTGTGAGCATAAGCGTTCAACCCTGATGTACGAACGAGGAATTGGAACGTCTGGACTTGGCCTGGCCGTGGGGGGTAGAACTCGTAGGTACAATCCGCCGCTCCGCCTTCGAATTCAGGGTCAGTGTTGGGGAAGTTCCGGTTCACATAGCCTCCATTCACGAATCCGCCAATGATAATCACGCTCCCATCCTGGAGCGCCTCCGCAGCAGAGTACCACCTCCGACGTTGCATCGCGAGGAATAGGTTGCGTCGTCGAACCACTGACACTTGTCGTCGTTCATGTTGTCCGCAGAGGTGCATGGATTGAGAATTCGGATAGCCTTGGCTCCGTCGAAATCTTGATATTGGGGGTCCCAGACAGCGGCTGAGCCGTCTGGGTTGGGTGGAGGGTTATTTCCTCCAGGCCCAACAGCGCCATTTCCACCCAACGCCAGAAAGGAACCATTGGGAAGGTGCATGCCAGAGGAACAAAACACATTACTCCTCACATCCATCAGGTCAGCCTGGTGAGTGTTAATATCCCTACACACGCAAGTTCATGAGCGCTCCCGCAGGAAAGAGGCATGGAGAAAGCTACGTACCACACTGAACCCCATGCAGAATGTCCCTTGATCATCGCCTGGTTTCCTTCAGCCTTGTCTAGAATATACACCTTCTCCTCATTTCCAACAAACATCTAGAAACGGGCCCCCCCCACGCCCCCAGGTCAGCTTGCGGCGAGAGACCAGGAACAGCTGAACGATGACACACCATCATGGCACTAACTTGCGTGTTCCCCCCATCTGCAAACGAGCCTGCGGTTGCCGAGAGCACGGGGGAGACGGCCGAGGCGAGGGCCAAGGCGAGGCAGCAGGGGATAAAAGACTGTGATAAGCTAGTCATTCACTGGAAAGCGAAAGAGAATTATGACGATGAAGTAATGAAAAAAAGGGGCAGTGGAGCAGCGCCAAGAAGCCGTTAAAAGGGAAAGAAGGGAAGATGGAGGAGAGAGAGTGGGGGTGGGTGACCTTGGCTGGTGGCAACTCATCCCACGCGACAGAAATAGCCGTCCATTACTAACGAGCACTGCCATTCCACGGCTAACAGGGCCTCTATTTGTTATTCGTTCAAACGAGTGTGTGTAACTAGTCCATATCAAGTCCATTGTCAAAATACTACCCAGACGTTCCTGCACTAAAAAAAAAAGAAAAAAGAAAAAGACAATGTGACAGAATGGGAGATGAAATGGCCAAGTTAAAGGTGGGATACAATGCGAGTAAAAGAGCGTGAGTCCATGAGGTTCTACAAAAGGAGGAAACTATTTCAACAGTGCGCGAATTCCGCGTTCAATACCGGTATTCTCCACCCGTGCCTTGGCTCTGCGGCGGTACGGGCGAGTGGCCCGCAGCATACGGATCATAGGACCCCTCCGAGTCCCGGATAAGGGTGATGCAAACTTAAACTGCTCGCATTCCATGCCTGACTCTCATTGCCTTGTTTCAAAGGCAAAAATACGCTCGAGTCAGAACTCCTCACCCCATGATGAGGCGGTGTGGCCACCAGTCCAGATGGCCCGTTCGTACCACCACCAGTCATAGAGAACGAGGCTGATGGCGGCGTTCGTTTCGAGGCTCGCCGACGTCGAACCATGAACACTCCAACAAGTGCACCAAGGAGCCCAATCACCACAATAGCTCCTACAATTCCTCCAATAATCACGCCGGTGCTCAACCCCCCACTACTGCCACCTCCACCACCCGTCGAAGCACTGTCAGCAGAGCCGTGGGCAGATGCAAGTTTAATGCTCTCGGGAAGGTTACTAGCAGGCCCTGTAGGCTGCTTGCCAATCTGGCCGTTGCCAACGATAACATAAGTGCCATTGGAGGGGATCCCGTTCACGACGACGAACAGATATGCCGGACCAGGTTGGAAAATGGCTGGGTTAGGAGGAGCCTGGGCAACGTGGAGAACAATAGAACCATCTTGCTGCACAGTGAAGGTGTTGTTGAGCTGCATGACACGCTGTCCCATGTTCATCGCGTGAGTCGTGAATCCACCTCGAACGAGGGTAACCATAACACTCTCCGCAGCATCGTTGCTAGCACCAGAGTACGAGCCCGGGGGAACGGTGATGTCAAAAGCATCACCACCATATGAAATGGTCTTCGGCATGCCTGAAGGCGTCGGACGAGTCTTTGCTGAGAAGTAGGGAGGATAGAAAATCTCGGCCTTGTAGGTAGTGGGATAGATTGTCGACACATTGACATCCACATTCGGATTGGAGCCCGCAATAAGGACAGAAGCATCGGGAAGGACCATGGCAGAAGAGTGGTACAGACGGGCAATGCTAGACGCAGTCGAAACCGGCATTCGACCAGCGATTGCCTTTCGGGGCCTTGGGATCGTAGATGGCTGGTGTCCCAACCGGACCCGACGCCAGCGATTCACCAAAGGCCATTTGACTGTAGTCCGGCGACTGAAGTGTGGCTTGAGCATATCCGGCCTGTTCCATTCAGACCTCCATTGACAATGAGGAGCTTGCCATCCGGCAATGCGATAAGTTGGCCCATGGTCCTGCCGTCCAGCAGGTCATCATCTTGCTCATAGGCTGGAGCGGAGCCATCATGGGGTTCTGGTGTAATGCGTTGACAATCTTTGGAGGCGGGATACTCCCAAGTATTGATGAACGGGAAGGAATAATTACCATAAGCATACTCGGGCATATTCGATCCTCCACAGAAAAGGACGGTAGGTGTGTAGTTGTTTTCCGGCGTGAGAGGGAGCATAGCTGCTGCGCCCGAGGCAGGGTAAACGCGAACGACCCCATTCGGCATGTCTGGAAGCGGGGTTTCGACATTGGCATTGTAGTCCCAAAGAACTTATGAGCAACGAGTCATCAGTATTGCACTCAGTCGAACGGAGAACGACTCACCGGTAGACAAGTTGGCCTGGACGAAGAGCTTCCCAGAAGGCATTAGGTAAGTATGAGCATAAGCGTTCAAGCCAGATGTCTGGACCAGGAAGTGGAACGTTCTTGGTTCTTCAGGTCGAGAAGGATAGAACTCGTACGTGCAGTCGGCAGCACCTCCCTGGAACTCAGGGTCATTATTAGGATAGTTGCGATTGACATATCCTCCATTGACGAAACCACCGATGATGATGACATTTCCATCATCAAGAGCCTCTGCCGCCGAATACCATCGTTTACGATGCATCGAGAGAAGAGTAGGGTCATCGAACCACTGACATTGTGCAGAGTTGATGTTGTCGGCAGATGTACAAGGGTTAAGGACGCGAATGGATTTAGCACCGTCAAAGTCCTGGTACTCGGAATCCCAAGCACCACTGCCACCACCTGGATTTAGCTGTGACCCAATGTTGCCACCACGGCCAACCGCGCCATTTCCCCCGAACGTAACAAAGGAACCATTTGGGAGATGCATTCCAGAAGAACAGAAAACGTTAGTCTTGACGTCCATAACATCGACTTGGTGCGTATTCAAGTCCCTGAAACAGTGTCAAAATTTCACAAAATACGAGTCGAAACCAAAGACTCACCAAACGGAACCCCACGCCGGATGCCCCTTGACTTGCGCAGCATTGCCTTCCGCCTTGTCGAGTATATATACTTTCTCTTCATTTCCAACAAACATCTATACTCGTAGAGACTTATCGTCTCTATTTCGTGTAATGAGAAAATAAGGCGACATACCATCATAGCACTGACCAATGTATCCCCGCCATCCACAAACGACCCCGGCTTTTGCGCAAAGACGGGTATTGTCACGGACAAGAACCATAGAGTAAATAGAGAGAGAGAAGGCCGAGGCATCTCGCCGTTTGCGCGAGGCGACGAGGGAAAAGGAACGGGGGGGTGTAGGGAACGGAAGGAAAGGTGGTAATAGTTGGCAAAATTAGCCAACGGAATCCTTTAAAATCCACAACAAGACCCCGACCACTCCAGACCCTGCCTTCCGTTCGGCGCGGCCCATCCCGTAGGCTCATGTTACGTAGATCACAAGAGCAAGCATACGCATTCAAGCCAGAATAAGTATCTCACGCAGCCAAGAGACGTCGAGATACTGATAGTCGAATCTTGATGGAACCAGAGGGGAGGGCCTAGGGCTCTGCAACCGTTGGGGCCACGGAGGAATGGGTCACTCGACTGGGCGCCAAATTTCAGGAACCGTCATAAGCGTGTATGTATGTAAAGCCTCCTGTGCCCGTGTTGTCCTACTCAACTCGAGAAACACAGCCCTGCACTTACTAGCCCCACCGTTTGAAGATATCAACAAGAACAACAAGACCAACCAGGCCAAGTTCACACTACGGTCTGGGTGCCCTGTCGCGTGTGGCTACCCGATATGATGCACGAGTCGCCAGACCAGACACGGCGTTTATGGCCGAAAGGAATAGCCTCGAACTGATGCATTCAGGTTCGACGTACTCTGTCCTTGAGCATGAACTGAGTTGCGTGCGGAAACTATGGGAGGCTGGGGACCCCGAGCTGGCGTAACCAAGCAAAGAACGAGGCGTGTTTCCCATGTCGATGAGATGAGTGATTGAAGTCACATTATCCCAGCCTGGCTTTGGTGGTATTGCCCTGATAAACTGACGCTGGGCTTTGCTATGGTCTAAGGTACTCCTACCCAAGCAGACTGAGGGAAATCGCCAACCTCAGATTGTTGCTGTTTTTTTTTTTTTTCACTACGATGGTACCTTGCAAGGTCATTGAAAAAAAAAAAAAAACAGAACAAAAAAAGCATAATGACTCCACATGATGTGACCACTCTGAGTCAAGCACGATAGGGCCTCGGCTTATCATCCCCGTTATGCCTCCCCTCCGAGGTCTAATCAACATCCTTATATCATATATTAAACCTGGACCACTCCGATACAAATTTGTCAGTACACGCAGTTATTTCTTAAAGCGTTCCAGGCTCAACGTGTGGTATGAATATACTGATTGGAGCAGCGCCAGCTCACACCATCCGGTTCTCGATCGCATCTTCTTGCCACCAACATGTTCTAAGCGTCTGGTGCGAACATTCCAACCATCTGGACTGTTATGGCAACACTAGGCCACACATACAGGTTCCTTCGAGGTTGTCCTGCCGGGTTCCGACCAAGCCTTAGTGCAGCTTTCTAACAGAACGTCTAGCCGGGCGAGAGAGATGAGCAAGCCTTGCTTCCCCAGGACCTGGTAGCGTTAACCTTCTCAGATAGAGTTACAACGACACAGCAGGAATAGTTCTGGGTGACAGCAGCAGCAGGCTACTTACGGACCCCACATCTATGGCCACGACCATTATGATTGTCACATAGGTTCCTCTACGTAGCCCGCACCTCGGCCAACCGCCCTCCCTGTCTTCAAGGCCGACACGAGCCACACCGGCACCGTCCTAGACCATGTACATACAAGGTCTGACTCGCTTTCCGCGCGCAGATTTTCGCCCTCAAGATCCGTACTCCCCTAGACTACCCCTTAGCGAGGGGCCATATATCCCACATAAACGGCGTGAGCCAGGCCTCTCTCGTAGAAAATGATAGATCGTCTATCCTTCATCTCCCACTTCCCAGCGTGGTTATGAAGTGGTCCAAGAGGGCCTACTTATTCGACTCACACCTATCGTCCCTCAACCTCATCTATTGCAAAGAATATCAAACCCGATGTGCTAGACACAGAAGCCTGCGAACTCGAACGATCTCTCAGTGGGCATTTTTCTCTCTGCCTACCATTTGCTTGGGTCGAAGAAACGGCTAAGTCGCTCGAAGAGACTCAAATTGGTTCCCAAGGAGAAAAACGTGCCGCTGCTCCTTTTCCTAGTAATCATTATGGTTGCCGAAACCCATGACAGGGGACCTTGCGTGGCTGATCAGTGCCAGAGACTTTAATTTCGCTAGAACGAGTTTCTTACAACGGCTAACCGTGGTTCGACCTTAAGTGCGTCAGACCAAACCTAGATTAGATGACACCAATGTGGGTGCCTTCGTTTCTTCAACGCCCATTGCACCCCTTAACGCATAATGGTTCATCGCCTGGGAGGTCGCCTTAGTACTTCATTGACCCCAGTAACCATCTTGCCTATGCGGGAGTCCCTTACCCAACTCGCGCTACCTTGGCCTCTACTCTGCTAGGCTGACCCTTTTGCTGCTTCACTAAATCAACCCGAGTTTGCACACCTTAAACCTGTGGTTGATATACTCTGCCATCCTTTCGCATGCAACATGTTGCAATAGTATAGGTCACCAGAGCCTCTCAAACCCCATCGTAGTGTCAGTCGGTCACGATAGAGTCGAAAGGGCCAGCTTACTTTAGACTATTTTTTCATCTTCGCCGTGGACGCTCAACGATGGCGGCTGTGACACAGCTCTTCAAAGTTCAATCGATTCTGTAGCTCGAAATGAGAGCTTTCATGGTTCGGAAGTTTGTAGCTTGTGAACAGTGTGCACATTTGTAATGGTCATAAAATACTTTTGTTGAGTGACAAGCGGATCCGCGGAATCTGGATAGGCCAAACCCGGATCGTGTTGAGATTAAACCAGAGCTTCTCGCCAGTATGCGATCAAAACTTCCCCAATTTTTTTCCCAGGCTCCGGAAAAAAAGCCACAGAAATGGGACTTGATTAGATCCGGAGGTGTCCAGGTTTATCCGATGCATTAAATAGAGTCCTATCGAGGTGAAACTAGGTGAGAACATCACACCCATATCGTGGGAAGCATTCAGGTCGCAGCATCTCGTTACAGAGCACTATTTGCAACTGTCCTGAGTGTGTTGCAACAACCGTGCCATTCACCCATGCGAAAATAGCTCTGCTATCAAGTATAAATCTTAACTAGCAACATTGTCAGGAAGAGCTGTCATTCGTTTATACCTCTTGTAAAGGACAAGCATTGTGTGAGGGACCGCACTGGTGATAACACACATACATATTCACTTCTCTCAAGCAGCTATAACCGTGATTGTCTGCTATCTCTGGATGCCTACGCATGTTAAAAAATACATCCTACATGGTCACCATCTATCTCAACACCCAAAATTGGGATGTACTGTCTTCTCAGGCTATGCCATGCCACTAGTAGACAAAAGGCAGAAAATCTGGCTGTATAATCCATGCATTGTATGCAACACTCTTGTTTGACAACAAATCCAAAACCCTTGCTGTCTCCCAAGGCAAACACATCCCTCCCTCAAGAATGAACTTTGCAGCATTGGGTGCAAGTACCTCAACAAGCAGGACTCCTATGTCAATGCCAGGCTCATGGGACTATCACATGTTCCTTTCCTCTACAATGCCAACCAATTTTGTTCCGGCTAGTAATGACATCCCCAATGTGACTTGGCAACATGGCACAGGGTTTTCATATTGTGACTTGGGTCCATTTGTGGCAGCCTGAGTGCTTGACTGAATAGTTCCTCCTCACAGACTTCTAGATTGTTTCTCATAGAGGCCCAAGTTATTGCCACTCATTGTTCAGAATGTATTTAGTTCTTGAAAGTTGAAACTTGTGGCAAGTGAACTTGCATCAACTGGTCAATGCTAGGACTAGATTTGTCCTGAGAACCAGCTCCCTTCAAAGACTAATCAGGACTTGCCCTTGTAATTCAGCCACTCTTTGTTAGAGCAGACTTTTCTTTTGGTCTGTCAAGCCTGTTTCAACCTTTCCCTGAGCCCACAAAATATACACCTCCAGTTTGCTCTACTGAGCATTGTCCCTCTGCAATAATTTCTTTCCATGGAACCCTCATCTTCCATCAGGAGATCCTGGAGAAGCCATCTTAATATCTGCATCCCCTCTAGCTCCCCAGGGCCCTAAGAGTTCTGAATTCACATAGAAGACCAAGGAGAAGGCACTTAGACCTAAATGATAACTATGAGCCATGGCTAACACCTGTCAAAATATGGCTTACACTAACTCTCATACCCAGCCAATGTGACCAGGTCCTACAAAACCTACAAGAAATTAGAGAACATTTCTATGAAGCCCAGCAGAAGCATTTTGGTTACTGCTAAGCTGGTAGCTAGAGCCTAGCAATATTGTTATTTTGCAATTGTTCTGTCACTATCCTAAAGTTAACCCTGTTGTCAAACTTTTTGAACTTGAGTCTTACTAGTGTTGCTTACTTACATGTTACCATATCCCACTACTCTGCTTCTCTGCTTCTTTATTTCCCTCAGAGTACAGTGCAACTTAATATATTAATTAAAGTACTGTACATGGGCATATCCTCAAGGCAATATCTGTTCTACCTGCCCAATAACATTAGCTAGCATTTGAATGAACTCTTCTGGCACAGCTTATCCTCTGGTACTTACTATCACTTCACTGGGGCTTTTTTTTTTTTTTATGTCAACAATTTATAACGCAGTGTGTGGTAGCAGTCCACAGCAGCTATCTACTACAGGAGAAGTAGCTACAATAGATTATGAAAGTTCTACAGATGGGCCCTGAAGGGGCCCAACATTGTCCAATGTACTGAGTGAGGGTGTCAAGTGTCTGTGAAAAGTGAAGGACTAACAAGTGACAAAGCAAGCAAGAGGGAAGAGAGGGAGTACATACCAGCGGGCAGGCTAGTTGGAATGGGGAAGGGGAAGGGCATTGGCAATACTACCACCAGGGTTGGGGGGGAAAGAGAAGGCCAGGGGGTTGTTTTGGAGGAAAAGTACCAGACCATCAATGTCTGTGTGGTAGTTAGAACCACTGTCCAGGGTCCAGGCCCAGCAGCGGGTGAATAGAGGGCAAGACCACAATATGTGATCATGCCATTGGAAGGGGAAGCCACAGGGGCAAGAGACTGGTTTGTTGGGGAAAAACCAGGAGTGGTACTTGCCAGTCGGCGCATGGTTGAGGATGCAATGGGTTAGTCACACAGTCAGGGAGGGTGGTTTATGCAATACTAACAATATGAATGGATTGTCATAGAAGTAGGAGGGGCAAAGGGGTTTGTTGCAATGAGAGAGGGGCAGGAATTGTGAGCCCAGAGAGGGGGGGGTGGAGTCAAGCCTCCACTCCCAGATGATGTTGGTTGTACTCAGCTTCTGGATAGACAATGCCCAGACAGGGGACAAAGTTGAGAAGGGTGGATGGAGTTTTATGGAAGCAAGGGCATGGACAAGCCTGTGTACAGAAAGTTTCCATTGTGAGAGGGAGTGTGCAATAATGAGGGAGTGTGTTGTTGAAGACTCCAGCCAAGGGATAAGGGTAGAGGTGACCAAGAGGGAGGTGTGTTGCCCAGAGGATGGGGAGGGGGAGAGTGCAGCCTGCACTGCTAAAGGGGAGTCAGTCAAGATGAAGAGAGAAGAAATATTATCACTAAATAAAGGGAGTAGGGTAGAGATAGCAAAGGAAAAAGCATAGCACTTGGAGTTGGTACCTGTGAGGGAACCAGTGTTAGTAGAGTCAGATTGTACAATTACATTATAAACCAAGGCAACATATGAAACTCAAGAAGGAAAGCCAACAAGTTGAGGGGGAGGGGAGAAAGAGTCAAAACCTATTATAAGGGTAGAAGAGGAGAAAAGAGCCCTTGAGAGGGCAGGGTTGAGGGTATTGTTGCACCAGGAGGACAGGTCCTTCCTGGAGCAGGGGGGGTGAGGAAGGAAAATTGGTCAGGGAATCTGTCAAGGATGCAGTAGCCAGGTTCAGCTAGGGAGTGAGAGCATAGGATGGGGTCACCTTTGATAGAGGGAAGAGTGGCATTCACGAAGGAGAGTGCCAAGCCCAATATTTGTGTTATCAGAACCCTCAGAAGGACTATAATTAGGTCTTAGCCACCTTCCTGTTGGACAGTAGAATACTTCTTTTCTTCCTTTAATACTGACACTCTCACACTCACGCTTCCTTTCTCCCACTCCAACCTTCTATTTCTCACAGGAAGCCTTCTCTTTACCTGGGTCCCTCTTCTAATGACTCACTATGACAAGTACATACCCAGGGTACTTATAAATAACAGAACACCTACATGTATATAAGGATAGCTACATTTCCCTTGTATCCTTAGCTTAGTGTCATACACTGTTCTGTCTAAATCTTCAGTTCGCCTGAAAGGGCTTCAGAGATTCAGTCAGCCCATCTCCAAGTCAGATAGTAAGACACAAAGGAATAAGTCTGTATAGATGCCTTTGTGATCCCAATTCTGCAACTCAGGAGTGGACCCCTAATCCAGGTAACAATTTGTCTTTGGCAGGCAGTGAGGAAGGGTAGAGACAGGGGATGTCACTCTGTGGTAGAGGGTGTGGTGAGGAGGGAGTTGAGCCTGTGAGTGTGGGGCAGAGAGGCAATCCACATTGCATTTTGGGTATAAAGTTTGTGGAGGTGAAGATGGATGGGCAGAAGCCCTGCTATGGCTTTGACTCCTTGGGATAGGGAGGTGCAGAAGGCTCCCATGATCCACAAGGTGGCATGCTGTTGCAAGGCCCTGAGTTGTTTGAGCAGTCCTTTGATGTGAGCTATATCATGGAACCATAAGGAGGACCCATATGTTATAAGTGGGATGACACAGGATCTGTAGAAAAGGCATTTGTGGGACAGGGTGAGACCTTGGGATGAGTTACCTAGTAGGTGCATTGTGCCCAACAAAAAGAATGATTTGTTAGCATAGAAGGACATGTGGTCCTTGAACAAGAGCCAAGGGTCAAACCAGAATCCCAGGTATCACCAGATGGGGGATGGAAGAAGGGGGGTGTTGCCAGTAAAGGGGGCATACCCCTAGTCCAGGGGGGGGTAAGGTCTTGTTGTATCTCCTGGAGAAAAAGAATGATTCAGTCTTGGAGTGCTCCAGGACCAAGCCAAAGTCAGAGAGCAACCGGAATACAATACTGTATACAGTAACAAGTGGGGGAGTCATGTCCTCCCATTGTTTTCCCCAAGAGACAATGAGTCCATTGTCAACATAGGAGAGGAAGTCAACATTCCTAAGGAGGGGGTTAAGTGAGAAGAGGTGTTTGGCAAGATAGAGCACCGACTATCACTGGGGCTGACAATAACAAAATGGAAAGCAAGATAACACCCAAAAGTGTATATAAACCCTGCTTTGATATCTTGTATGGCCTACAAACTCATGAGCATGTTGTATACCCTCTCTCATGACCTGTCTATATGGCTATTCTAAATCTCTATACCAGTTTATCCTTGCCTATATTGCTGCTTTTTTAGCTCTGGCTTGGGCTGTTACAGGCGTCCCAGATCGCTCCGGACCGCTGATAAGCCGATTTTGGGTCTACACCTAAAATACACCATTTTTACCGATTTTATTACTATAAAATCAATGGCAATACATCTATGAACCTCAGAGAGGATTGGGACCTATCCCGAGGTCGCCAGTTCGACCGTGTATAGGGTGTTTGTGCCCTAGCGTATGTCTAATAGTGTCTAAACTCACGCGAGGGATAGTCTTTATGACAGAACTCAGTAAAGGGCGGGCATTTCGGGCAACTACTAGGGGATTCCGGGCTGTACATAGCTTGCCAAACCAACCCAGGTCGCAATCAGGGAGGACTATGCATGAGATAAATTAAACTCAGAGACCGGGAGTGAGCCAAACCAGCTCGCGAGAACTGTAGAATATTCCAGAGACCTGAAACGAGGTTATGCAGCCAGGCAAAACCCTTAGAAACAGAGCATGGACAAAGGAACGAACTTCCTAGCATCGGAACGGCACCCCCGAGCGTCAGAATATTCCAAACGGATTATTGTGCACTAATTAGGCGTACTTTGTGGGTCCACAATGCTATGGAATCGCTTCCCGAAGGAGAGTTCAGCAGGCACGGAACAATGGGAACCATCTCCAAGACACGATCAGCATTTTGATCCGAGAGCTCAGGCATACGTCATCGAACGTCTGCATTCCCGATGACCTAGTAGCAACGGCCGGACTGCCGTTGACTCGAAAACATATTCCGAGTACTTCGGACACTTGCAGCAATGCAGAAGAACTTTCTAAAATATTCTATCCTTTTGTTTTATCACGGACCGAATTTCCTATATTTCAAATCTCTCTGTTTCGTCTATTTTAGTTTTGTATCTCTCTCAATATAAAAATACGGCTGCAGGCCTCTGAGAAGAGCAAGAAGGGCTTCACCCCAACTTCTCAGCAGAGTACTTCGCAGCCGTGATCAAGAACGGTTTAGATCTATTTTGTGTGAATTGTTTAAGTGAAACTAGTCTTCAGGAGAGTTCAGTCAGAGTTATTAAGAGGAGAATCACCTTGAGTTTGCTTTTGTGTGATTTCCTAGAGCCTAGAGAGCAGAGGGATTGGAACTTGAGATTTCTTCGAGTTCAATTCAAATTTAGAGACAGAATAGACTAAGCCAAGTGGGTCTTGAGCTTGAGTCTGTCCCCCAGAGTCCAGAGGAGTTGTAATCAAGTTAGTCTTGTATTACACTCAAGTTAGAGGTCAGATTGTGTACAGTTGTCCAGGACTATCTTAGTCAATAACTGTGTCATTTTGGAGCTCTATAAAATCGGTTTCTTCGATTCTGTCTGTCAGATCCGCACCCCCTCGAACTTGCCTTGGCAAACGATTACTCTTTGACATATCCTACCCCATACCTTTGCCCTAAGCTCCCACACGAGTTTAGTGATTGTGTTTGAATTTTGAGAGTTTGAGTGTTGGGTTTAGTGTGAAAGCTTCCCATCCTTGTTCCCTCAGTGTTGTGCTTCCCCACTCTTGCCATCGAGTCCGTTTTCCAGCGTTTCACCGCGCTCCTGCCGGTCCGATTTCTTCTCCGATTCCAAGTTCCAGAATCCGACCGGTCTCCTTAAAGCCCGGTTCCTGGATACATTCTTCTCCGATCCGTCCATTCTCTGATGTCATCATTCCGTTCCGTTTCATCGTTCCGTTCCGTTTATTATTCCTATAACTTCTATTATACTCCGAATGCTTATTATAGGCGCCCACTAACTACTGGTAACTTAGTTACTTATTGTAGGACTATCTCCGTTCCTCCGATAGTCCACATGTATATAAACCAGAGTTAGTCTGGAGTAGTTTTCCTCAATCAGAATATCGACTTGACTTGCCTCCTATCCTCTGAACCTCGGTTCATCGTCTCATCTCTCTCTCAGACTCGGTTCCCTTCAATCCGAGTTGTATTCTCTCCTCTCCGGGTCTGAAGTCCAAATCGAGACCGCCTAGCGATATTGGAGTGGCGCAACACATACGTTGAAGCCAAGGTCTTGCTCTGTTCGTCCCTCCAACATGCGCCCCGTCCAGCGTCTAACAGTATATTCTGATTCCTCCTCTGGTATTGTTATATGACCCTTGTGACCTGATGTAAATATCGTACTAAAGGTCTCCTACACCGTTCACCATCTTCCATGACATCCCATTCCGACAAATCCACCAAACCTGCTCCTCCAGGTGAGGATGTACATTATGTTCCTTCCGGGCTCTCCTATGCAGATCCCGATCCTACCTCTTTTTATTCTGACATCAAGGAACTGCCTTATGCTCTTGAAGGCGAGGACTATGCTCCCAAGGATAAGGCCTATGCTCCAGAAGATCCGAGCGACCGACTTACAATAGCCCTCAAGCGCTTAGCTTCCACAATGGATGAACGAGTCCGGCAAGCCTCCATTCCACCACCTCCTACTAATCAACCTCCCCGAGTCCAAGTTAAGGTCAAGGCTCCGGACCAGTTCGATGGTGAAAGGTCGGAGCACCTCCACGACTTCCTGTTCCAGTGTCAACTCTACTTCTCTGCTAATCCATCCCAATTCAACACTGATCAATCTAAGGTCACTTACGCTCTCTCCTATCTCTCCAGTTCTGCTCGTGCCTGGTTCCAGACTCAGTTGGACTGTGTACCTGTCTGGGATGATATTCCCTGGTTCGGAGATTGGGGAGACTTCTCCGAAGAATTGACCAAGCATTTTGGCCCCATTGATCCGGTCACCGAAGCTGCGGAAGAAATCGAACATCTCTGGATGAATCGTGATCAGCAGATCTATCGCTACAATATCGAGTTTCAGAAGCTTGCTTCCAGGCTGAATTGGCCTGACAACATTCTGTGCCTACGCTACTACCGAGGTCTTCCGGACCATATCCAAGATGCACTATACCAGCTCCCTTCCGGAAAGCTGACCACCTATTCTAGTATGCGAAGCGTCGCCATGTGACTTGACCAATGCTACTGGGAACGCCAGCGTGAGCGCAGACGTGCAGAGCGTAGCTTCGGAAGTCCTTCGAAAAATTCTGGGAACAACTCCGGTGGTAATAAACCATCCTCTGGAACTCCTACGCCATCCAACAACTCTAGTCACTCAGCTCCTAAAGGACAGTCCGGCTTGAAGCCTCAGAAGTCTACCACTTCTTCCTCTTCCTCCTCCTCCAGACAACCCCCTGCCTATGCCGATAAACTTGGCAAGGATGGTAAACTCGCTCCATCCGAACGACAACGCCGAATTGACAATAACCTTTGCTTATTCTGTGGTGGAGGCGGACATTCCGCCGATACTTGCCCCTGTAAGACCTCAAGGGCGGCTGCAACCTCTGCTCCAAACTCCTCTGCCAAGACCAAGGGTCGCAAGGCCCAAGTTTCGGAGTCCAAGGATACTCTTTTGGACCCTTCCGAGGGGTCAAAAAAATAGTCCGCAGTCCTCTTGACTCAGCACAGACTGAGGACCGCATTGACCCTCACTGTGCCCACGAGTGTTTCTGTCTCAATGCATCCGCTCTTTCCGATCCTCATTCCCTCCATATTTCTCTTTCCTCCAATCTCCTACCTCATCCCGGTGATGTTACGGTGCTTGTGGATAGTGGTTCTACTCATTGCTTCATCGATTCCAATTTAGTCCGGAGAACCTCTGTCCCAACAACTTCAGTGCCTCCAATGGAGTTATGGTTGTTTGACGGCTCGTCTACCTCTTTTATCTCAGAATCTGTACGTTTGCCTGTTGTATTCCCGACTGGTGAATCTATGGTTCTTGACCTGTATGTCACTCGGCTTGATCCCTCTTGCGAATTGGTTCTTGGTCATAATTGGCTCACCCACCACAATCCGTTGATTGATTGGGTTTTGGGCTCTATCTCTTTCCGTCCTGCACAACCGGTGGTCCAAGCTCCTCCTGCTAGCATTGACCCATTTCCAGGGTCTCTGGAATCATTCTCTGATTCCATTCCTCATGGTCCTGGCACCTCCGAGTCAGACCCTCATTCCACCAGTGATCTGCCTTCCGCTATTCCTGGTACCTCGTCCATTCCTCCAACTGACATACGTCTCATCAACTCTGTGGCATTTTCTCGTGCTGCTCGGATGGACGGATCTTCACAGTTTGTTTTCCACATTTGCCTGAAGGTTTCCGTTTCTGCCGCTGCCGCCACACCTACTCCTGTCGAGCCCTATAACCTCTCCTCCATCCCGGAAGAATACCACGAGTTTGCAGATGTATTCAGCAAAGCTCATGCTGATACTCTGCCTCCGCATCGGCCATTTGATCTCAAGATTGAACTTGAAGAAGGTGCTGCTCCGCCTGTGGGTACTATGTACTCCTTGTCACAGGTAGAGCTCACTGCTCTCTGCGAGTTCATTGACGAAAATTTGACCAGTGGTTTCATCCGGCCTACATCATCTCCTCACAGTGCTCCTGTTCTCTTTGTCCGCAAGAAAGATAGTTCACTCCGCTTGTGTGTCAATTTCCGGGGACTCAACCGCATTACCAAGAAGGACTGTTACCCACTTCCCCTGATTTCGGACCTTCTCGATTCGCCTCGCCACGCTCACATTTACACCAAAATCGATCTCCGACATGCTTATCACTTAGTCTGCATAGCGGAGGGTGATGAATGGAAGACCACCTTCCGGACCTGCTATGGTTCCTATGAGTGGCTCGTAATGCCCTTTGGCCTCACCAACGCTCCGGCTGCTTTTCAGCGATTTATGAATGACATCTTCAAGGATATGGTTGACATCTCCATCACTGTGTACCTGGACGACATCCTCATTTATTCTGACAATATTGCTGAACACCAGAAGCATGTTAAAGAGGTCAGACGTTGGAACAGTACCTCCGGATCTATTGCAATTATCAGCAGGACAACTGGTCCAACCTCTTACCGTTAGCAGAGTTTGCTTACAACAATGCCCTGAGCACCACCACTGGAGTATCTCCGTTTTTTGCTAACAAAGGATATCATCCCGGTCTCATAGTCCATCCTGAATGAGATTTGGCCTCGGTCCGTGCCCGTGAATTTGTTGTGGACTTGGATGATCTTCACACCATGCTCAAGTCCGAAATTGCCTTAGCTCAGCGACACTACCAAGTCTCCGGAGACGCAGTCCGACGTCCGGCTCCTCCGTTCAAAGTTGGTGACAAGGTATTTGTCAAGGCTAAGTTCTTCCGGACCACTAGACTGTCCAAGAAGCTCTCCAAAAAATTCCTAGGTCCTTACAATGTTATTTTCCAACCCGGATCTCATTCCTTCACCCTTCGACTTCCGGATTCCATGCGTGCAGTTCATCCGGTATTCCATGTTTCCATGCTCAAACCTTCTACTCCGAATTCTATTCCTGGTCGTATTGAGCCTGCTCCAGCTCCGGTCGAAATTGATGGAGAACCCAAATATGAAATTGCCAGTATTGTGGACTCTAAGATCGATCGCCGGCATGCTTGCAAGCTTTTGTACAAAGTATTCTGGCTGGGGTATGAAGGCACCGACGAGGAATCTTCCTGGTTACCTGCCACCGAGTTAACTCATGCTACCGAACTCCTCACCGAATTCCATGCTGCTTATCCTGCGAAGCCCGGTCCTCTCTCCGCTCTCTAGGTTGCTCCGAGTCCCTTCTATTTATTCCTATTCATCTCCGATTCCATTCAGTTCCATTCCCTTCATCTAATCATTCACTCTGAAATTTCCTCTATTCCGATCCCTATTTCCCTTACTCCTGTTTCTATTCTCAGTCTCGTTCCAATGACCCAGCCGAGAAACATCTGTCAATTCAAGAAGAGTACAAAACAAGATCACGCGATGTGGTACATGGTGCTACTCCTAAAACCTCTCGAGGCGCCTCCTCCGCTTCCTCTCATGCTCATCCTCCCTGTGCCTCTCTGACTCCTCCCTGTTCAATCGCATTTCCGCCTGGAGACCCATGATGGCCTCCTGGGTGGACCTATGCTCCTCCAACAACTCCTGGTTGACCCTCTCATGCCGCTCTGTTGCCTCTCTTCCTGCGCAAACATCCAAACGGAGTGCCTCCATGGTCTGGTTCAAATTATTAAATGCGGATATAATGCGGGTGGTGGGGGATGGATTGGGGGTTTGAGTATTCTGCATCTCGGAGTTAGTTTTCCCTGTGCTGGAATCAGCCTGGTACTTACTCCAAGGGAGTTTTGACATGAATGGGGAATCATCGTTCCCTGCGTGGCTTCTGGTGCTGTGGACCGGAAATCGCTTGGAGGTATTGGCCCACGCATGCCCATTCCAAAGCCCCCACCCTCGACGAACGCCTCTGACCCTCCAAAGCCTCTGGTCACCGGCCTGGCCTTCTGTGGTCTTGGCGGCTCCTCCTCGAGTGGTGGAAGGTCGTCGTGGCGTTTCCTCAACCTCCAGAACAATTTCCGGCGCATTTTGACCTCCCCTGCCTCGTCCCCCTTGCGTTCTGGACCCTCTCTGCGTACCCCGGGATTGCGATGTTGATGGTTCCGTACCCTCCGGGTCCCAGTCCTCGCACCTTCCCTTCCTCTTCTGGCATTCCTGGCAGGCCGTCGTTCCGGACCCGTCCATCACCTTCAGGCATGCACGTTTTTTGTTGACACACCACTTGCAGGCCGGCAGGTGTGGTTCCGGGAGGGTGGTGGCTGCTGGGCTGTGATATTGTTCGATTATTGAACGAGGAAGGTGGGGTACTGTGACATATGGCATCTCCAAGTCTCCATCAGCGTCCTTCCTGGTGGTCCGACACATCTTGGTCCTGGTTTTCGGAGCAATCAGCTCCTCCTCCACCAAAATCTCCTCCTCCCCATCCTCATTGCGTTCCGATGCTCCACTCCGGCTCCCTTGGCTGCTTTGGTATTGCTGTATGATAGCCGATTGCTCCTCCTGGGTCAGGCTTGCGAAGTATTGGGATGGGTTGGTGGACATGGTGGTGGTTTGGGGTGGGGTCTTGTCAGGGTTGACCTCTGGCCTCTTATCAGTGTGGTTTTGCTTGTTATCAGCTTGATCTGTGCTTCTGATCGGTTTCAGGGTTCTTGGACTTTGTTCTGGGTCCTTCTACAATGTTCCGGGGTTTTCTGCCTCTTGGCCTCGGGGCTCGGGGCTTGGCCCTAAAGGGGGGATACTGTTACAGGCGTCCCAGATCACTCCGGACTGTGCTCCTGCCAGTCCGATTTCTTCTCCGATTCCAAGTTCCAGAATCTGACCAGTCTCCTTTTTTTTTTTTTTTTTTTTTTAAATCAACAATTTATAACGCAGTGCATGGTAGCAGTCCGCGGCAGCTATCTACTACAGGAGAAGTAGCTACTACAATGTGAGAGTTCTACAGATGGACCCCGCAGGGGTCCAACATCGTCCGATGTACTGAGTGAGGGCTTCAAGTGCCCGTGGAAGGAAAGAAACTGACTAGGGGACTAGAGAGTGGAAGAAAAAGAGAAAGGTACATACCAGCGGGCGGGCTAGGTAGGTAGGGGGGGTGGGGAAGAGTGTCGGTCAGCAGTGCCTCCCGGGTCGGGGGGGGGGCGACCAGTCTCCTTAAAGCCCGGTTCCTGGATACATTCTTCTCCGATCCGTCCATTCTCTGATGTCATCATTCCGTTCCGTTTCATCGTTCCGTTCCGTTTATTATTCCTATAACTTCTATTATACTCCGAATGCTTATTATAGGCGCCCACTAACTACTGGTAACTTAGTTACTTATTGTAGGACTATCTCCGTTCCTCTGATAGTCCACATGTATATAAACCAGAGTTAGTCTGGAGTAGTTTTCCTCAATCAGAATATCGACTTGACTTGCCTCCTATCCTCTGAACCTTGGTTCATCGTCTCATCTCTCTCTCAGACTCAGTTCCCTTCGATCCGAGTTGTATCCTCTCCTCTCCGGGTCCAAAGTCCAAATCGAGACCGCCTAGCGATATTGGAGTGGTGCAACACATACGTTGAAGCCAAGGTCTTGCTCCATTTGTCCCTCCGACGCGTGCCCCGTCCAGCGTCTAACATGGGCCCAACTCCTGTGTGATTTATTGTGGCTCTCTGTTTTAAGTGGGCTCTGCTTTTAACCTGTCTTTGGTTAAACACTTTTCTTGAACCCAAAAAGTATAAATCTCCAGCCCACTCTACTGAACATTGTCCTCCTACCATATTTTTTGTCTGTGCAGCCCTAATCCTCCATCAGGAAATCATGTAGAAATCACCTAAAGCCTGCACATCCCCTAACCCTCTGAGAGCTCAGACTTAAATGTACTAGAGTCAGTGGCATACCATGTTTAACACTTGTCAAAGTATGGCTTACACTGATTCCCATACCCAGCTGATGGGACCAAGTCTCATGAAACCCACAAGAAATTAGAGAACATTTCTGCAAAGTTCAGCAAGGACATTTTTGTTACTGCTACTGTAAGTTAGTGGCTAGCAATACTGCTGTCTTATGATTGTTCTGTTACTACTCTAAAGTCAACCCCCCCTCATCAGACATAGCCACTGTCAGATTTTGTTGAACTATGGTCTCAATAATGTTACCTACATACAAGTTACCATATCCATCACCCACTGCCTTATGTCTCTTATTAGTATAGTACCACTTGATATATTAAATCTAACTACAAGGAAATATTCTCAAAGGTGTTTCAAGCCTCCAGAGGTGTAATATGGCTGTAATGCCAGGAGGGGGATTGCTCAGATTTGAACAATTTCTTACAATCCTGGTATATACCTGTCCTACCTGCACAATAGCATTGTCAAAGTTTGACTGTATCCTTCTGGTATGACTCATCTTCCAGCCGATGTTGGCAGAATAATGCATAAAACCATTCTAATTAGAGTGCAATACCGATGCAATAAATGCTGTAGTTGCCGCCCACCATTATTAGTAGGCAAATAATGCATCACCTGCCTGATCTGCTCTTTCCCCCCTCTTACCGTACTCTTGTTAAGTAATGCATCACTTGCCTGATCTGCTCTTTCCCCCCTCTTACCATACTCTTGTGAAATGATGCATCACCCGAATTCTGCCCCGAATTCTGCCCATTCCCCCCTCTTACCGTACTCTTGTTAAATAATGCATCACTTGCCTGATCTGCTCTTTCCCCCCTCTTACCATACTCTTGTGAAATGATGCATCACCCGAATTCTGCCCCAAATTCTGCCCATTCCCCCCTCTTACCGTACTCTTGTTAAATAATGCATCACCCGAGGGTGATACAGTATTCTGCTCTTTACCGTACTCTTGTTAAGTAATGCATCACTTGCCTGCTCTGCTCTTTCCCCCCTCTTACCATACTCTTGTTAAATGATGCATCACCCAAATTCTGCCCCAATTCTGCCCATTCCCCCCTCTTACCGTACTCTTGTTAAATAATACATCACCCGAAGGTAATACAGTATTCTCCTCTTTCTCCCCTCTTACCGTACTCTTGTGCATTGCTTCTCACCTCCCATTAAACCCCCCTCTTATCATACTCTCATGCATCATTTGCTCACCATCATTCCCTCATTCAATTTTCAATGTCATGCATTACACATGGCAGTCTTCCCCCTCTCTTACCGTACTCTGATGCATCACTTGTCAGTGTCGTCACCTCCCTCAATTGATGCATTACTTGCCCATTGTCATTCCCTCATTCGATTTCCAATATCATGCATTACACACAGTGGCCTTCCCCCTCTCTTACTGTACTCCTATGCATCACTCATCACTTTCCTCAACTGATGCATTACTTGCCCATTGTCATTCCCTCATTCGATTTTTAATATCATGCATCACCCATGGTGGTCTTCCCCCCTCTTACCATACTCTTATGCATCACTTGCTCACTGTCATTACCTCGTTTGACCTTTAATATCATGCATCACACACGGTGGTCATTCCCCTCTCTTACCGTACTCTTATGCATCACTCATCACTTGCTCACTGTCATTACCCTGTTCAATTTTCAATATCATGCATCACACATGGTGGTCTTCCCCCTTTTACCATACTCTTATGCATCACTTGCTCACTGTCACTACCTTGTTCTATTTTTAATATTATGCATTACACACGGTGGTCTTCCCCCTCTTACCATACTCTTATGCATCACCCTTTCACCGCTATTCCCTCCTTCAATTTAATGCACCACTCAACGGCCCTGCCTGTTGGTCTGTCCCTCGTTTATTCATGCATCACTTGGCAACCCGACCTGCTGGTTGGCCTTTCTGTTCATTCATGCATCATTCAATGACCCCACCTGTCAATTTAATGCATCGCACACTGTGGTCTTCCCCCATCCATTGATTACCCCCTCGACTATTCATGCATCACTCGGCAGTCCCACCTATTGGCTGTAGCATGACAAGCCATGATAATTAATATTTTGTGTTACCACAATTTCGGGGTTTGTAAGATAGTCAGCCCTGCAGTATGTTGTATCTATGGTATATATTCTTGCTTGCTACATGACACTGTACCTAAGATGACCGCGATACTCGAAACTTGCTCCCTCTGAATTTGGTAGCCCTGTTCCTTTTCAACATGACGGCCATTGCACTCCATGCCAAATCAAGCTTAGTAGATAAGGCTTTGGGCATGGAGCTGGAAGCTGCGGCTATGTTTTGTGTGGCCGAAGTGTCTGACTCCACAAATGAAGAATTGAGGAGTGATTTCATGTGATGAACATAAGCAGGGAAGTCCTTCCAGAGTTCCTGCAAGCGGGCCCCCATCTCATCCCTTTGTACGGCTTGACGAAGAGCATAAGCCCTTAAACCCTCTGCTCGTGCTGGTGAGATTGATATGTCTAACCAGTCTTTCAAATGAGCTCGAGTCTGCCACTCCTTGGCTTGCCACTGCAAGAATCTAATCACACGGTTCATCTCTTCCAAGACAAGGTCTACCTCCTCTCTGAAACAAGCAGCTCTAGCACGCGATTTGCACCATTCAACATGCAAAGCTTTTGGTATAATCAATTACAACGAAACTGTGGACATGTGAGAACTTACTGTCCAGAAGCCCTATGTCACTCCCTGTCCCAGCAACACCAATTGTCTGCCATATCCATGATACTTTCCTCTGACCTTCAGAAGAACCTTCTACTCCTTCAGAAAACTCCCGAATGTCACAATCTTCTAGCCAAAAGAGTTTCTGCTGCCAGTCTGTCTTCTGCAACAATGTACCCAGTGATTCCAATGCACGAAATGCGGCCCTGTAATCCTCCTTCAAGATGTCAATTCTACCTTGCATGGTACTGATGGTGTTCAGTGCTCGTGTGTTCGCTCCTTGGCCACGAGCCCACCTGTCCTTGAATCGGTACAAGTGAGATCGGACCCGCAAACTGTGCCTAAGAGAATCTAAAGCATCATATGCTTGGGCAAGCCTTAGCTTCCATTCTAGCTCTGCAAGATGAAGGTCAAACGGGACCTTATTTTGAATATACGATGGCAGCCAGAGGGTTACCTCGTGAGGTTTGGTACTGCTGCTCGAAGAATGGTCCTCCCCATGCAGTAAGACAGAAACCGACGGCATGTAGAGTAATTGGACTTTTTCCCATGCCTCAATTTTGCGTTGTAATGCATTACTGCTCAGTTGTAGTTTCGTATGCTGGCAGTCCTGGGAATGCTGCCATAATTTCGCGGCTTTTGCCTTGAGAGCTCGTCTGTTCACATTGGTCAAGTAATCATAGGTTGTCAAAGTGAGACTTACTGTTCGGCCTCTAACTCTAAGCCTCTAGATAACAGACTTGATGGTGATATCTTATCATCCAAAGCAAAATCACGCCCTAATGCAATGTCTTGCGCTTCCGCTTCCGATAGCTCTCGGCACACTGATGTGAAAGATGGCGCTGCGAATTCAAATAAGATAAATAGTTTTGGTGTATCGTACTGGACTGACTTGTGATCTCGATGTTGAATGGGTTAGGCGAGTTCTTATCTCGCTCCCAAGTTTCTACCTCAGCTCTCCACTTATCAGTAGTGTCCTGGGCAAGTGAAGCCTCCAGCTGCTTATGAGCGAGCCCATAATCGACCATATCCATTGCAGCGGCCTTAAGCTTACAGTGTAGGGAGGGACCTAGAGAAAATTGTGAGACAAGCCTACATATCTGAATACTACTTACCTAGGCCTATAATTTTTCGCCAATTAAATGCTCCAAAGTTTACATCTAATGTGTCCCTTCGTGACCCAGGCCCCATCTCTCTAGTGCTTGGGCTGAGTGCATTGGACTCTGCCCAGCGCCACTCTGGAGCTTCACCATCCGTTCTACCGACCCCTTTTGCATAGTTAAATGCATAAGTGGTCTGACAAGGCTTGATATGTGCAGGGAGGTGGAACTTTGGGACCAGGAACTGCGTATTGACAAAGGGTTTGAATAGGAAAAAATCTGGATCAAGGCCGGCTATCCGTTTACGAAGATTGAGAGACCATTGACAGGCAATATCATACGATATCACCACAGTCCGCAATTCTGAGTTGTGTAGGCTTGAATGAAAGATATAATCCATGTTACAATACCTGGTAAACATTGAATTGGGAAGAAATGTTTTATTACTGACGGAGCGCACCGTTCTCCTTTCTGCAAGTCGCCCACAGATGTAGGTCGCATCATGTCATGTCTAGAGCATACCACAGTTCCAACACCAGTAGCTGCATGACCACGACTCGGTCTAGATTCTGAAAGATTTACTGCATCATGTCTTGAGCATGTACTTTTCTAGCATAGAATATGAGTTTAATATGAAAGGGGAGAGAAACACAACTTACAGGTTCTATCTCTGTGTGGAAATTCTCTATATGGTTCTTGTATTTTGTTTCTTCGACAAAATACGCATATCCTTTGCACAAACCTGGATCTACAGCTTGGCTTGATATATTTTTTCTCTTGAGACGAAAGTTAGCATTGAGAGCAACAAAGAGCGCATGAAGAAATCTGTGATATTATTAGTCGAGGTCGAGAATAAGATAAAGTACCACACCGTTGATCCTCCGGTACTTTGGCCCAACCCTCAGGCATATTTCTGCCTGGTTGAGGACATGCAGGGCATAATACTGCGCATTCACCTGCTTCAGTTGCTACCAAACCTCTAGGATCGTGACCCCGCCCCCCACGTTTCATCATCTTGAGGTGCCGCCATTCCCGGACTGCCAACAAAAATGCTGGGTAGCAATCCTAAGAGTCAGTAGTATCAATGAACTGTAAATCTTGATTGTTTAGGACAAGTAACTAACCTTCGGCAGATTGAGGCCAGTGTTATCTGTTTTTCGCACCAATGATTGATAAAACTCGAAGGATGACACTTTAGACTCATATGATAAGAGCTCAAAGCTTTCTAAGAGATGGAATGTGAAGGCGCATTGTGGATCAACCAAGGTTGCCAGGTACAAACAGGCCAACCGAAGTTGCTTCACATGCGAGTGAGATGTAATACCGCATGCGCAAAAATCCAGGCCAACTTTGTGAATCCCATGGTGGTCAATGATCACAAATTCATCACATTTTGCGGCCTCTGGGTGTTGGCATTTGTTGCCAAACCTATGGCCAAGTTGGATTCGAACGCCTAGTTTCTTCAGAGAAATCTTTTCAAAGTATGACCCATTCCACTTCTGTTGTAGTAAGTTGCAGTTAGCTTATGTATCAGCCATATGGAGTACCACGAACTCTTGCTCGATGTAAAGGGCTTCGTTTATGTGTGGAGACTATGCAATCTTTGCACAACAGTTCGCTTCCAAAGCAATCGAGACACATGTATGTGGCTTGGCCAAGTGCAGCACAGTTTTTGCAATCATCTGGTGCATCGGAACCTCGTCCTTCATTTAAAAGTAAGTCTTCAAGGTGCGCATCACATTCCACTTCTCACTCTCTCAAAGTCTCTTCCTGATCGATCGACCGTTAAATCTAAGGACAGTAAGCAAACAGTTGACTCACTCGCGTGGTGCGCTTTCTGATTTGCTTCATTGGCTGCATGTCATCTAATTCCAAACTAGCGAGGTGGTCCAGATAAGCTGGTTTGACAACTTCTTCATCGCAATACCCTATCGTTGGCTCCGATTCCAATTCAATGGCAGTGACTTTTTCTAGTGGTGTCAGCACTGCTGGGATAAATGTTTGTGATATGCAAACTTTGCCATTTCCTATGTCATCAAAGCGAAGGCTTCGATGGCTATCCTCAGCGGGCTGAGCCTTTGTCCTTTGAGAGGCAGATGTTGCAGTGAAATTAATGTTAAACTTTTTCTTTTTCGACGAATAGGTGGTGTAGCCCATCGAAAGCAGTATAGTAGAAGTGTTTGGGAGTAGATATTTTCTTAAGCCTACTATTAATCCACCGAAGTTAATGCATCACTCAGCTTGATGCATTAGAAATTACTCAGTCGGATCAGTGATGCATGAATGGTCCACTAAGCCTACTTACTCATTCTACCTTCTGCATGGGCCGACGTGCCAAATATCTGACCGATGCAGAAAGGCAACAAGGCCGTCGCCATTGTCGAAAGGAGCGAGCTGCAATGCCAAGGTATGTTTCTGGCTTTGACCTCTGATATACTGACAGATTTCATCTCGGATTTCAGTGGCAAGTTCCAGCGTTCATGTGAGAATCATCGTGCATACTTGCAACGGCAGCAAAAAAACGACAAAGCTACTCCTCCAGCTTTACCACCAATACCAGACAAAGTCAACGAGTTGGCAGAGCTGCCGCTTCCAACCTCCCACATATTTGCTAATTCCGTTAAGGACAGTGGATGGTTTGAAGATACAGAATATTCAGACAACCACCTACAATGGTGGAATATGCATCCTCCGTATGCGCCAGCCTTGCACAAGATCATGCATAAAGATCCATGACAACTATGCGACGTGTTGCATGGAAAACATTTGCACGAACAATACAAATATGAAACGGCTTGCCTCGAGCTCTACAAAAGTCAACCTCAGGATTTATTCACGAACGCTCTACGATTAGAGCATACAATGTGGCTACAGAGGTGGGAACAGCTTTCAAAAACCCTTGTCCAGGCCGGTTTGAACCCCGATGACCGGACGATGGGGAGGCTCTTATGGCAGTGGCAGGCTTGGTGTATTGCAGCATTGCGAGATGATATACAGGCATTATTCTTAGCTAACAATAAGTTCCAAGTTATCTATGCTGAACACTGGGCACAGTTATATCCACACTAGTTAGCGAATAGATGTCTCCCAACTGTTGACTACATGTTTAACCAAGAGCTTAATAATCAGCAGCAACCAATCGCAGAGCAAATAAATGGCTACTGAACTGTTGAAGTCAACGCCGCATGAGAGCTTATTAGCCATCAGCAGCCAATCACTTAACGAATAAATGGCTACTGAGCTGCTGGATTCAGCATCATATGTCTAAACGTGGCGTAGCAACTCATTTTCGGTCATATATGAGTGCATATTTAGATAATAACACAGGGATAGAATGTGCTCAAGTTTGGGAAGTGCTACGACTTAAAGAGATGAAGTAGATAGCCACTAGTAGAAACACCCATGCTGCCGTGAATCTGATGCTGCAATAATAATTCCTTAGTAGTACTAGTAGTATTAGACCGCAACGATGGATGATCGGACTTTGATACACCCTCCTAGCTACATATAGTGAATACAACCCCTAGGACGTTTCACTAGTACCTATCCCTCGGTTCTCATACACAAGTGGTGAGTTTTGAGATCTGGCTATCATATGATATTTTTTCCTTGTTTTTTTAGTTGTCTTGTATTGGCCTTTCGCATTCTGGGTATATTGACTTCTCCGGGTGACATAGATACTTGATACTATGATACTCCTGCCCGCCGGACCACTGGGTCCATGCATTTGCAAAGATATCCTCCTGTCCCCATCGGGCCATCCTCAGTCCTCTGTTGTTTGCACGGTAAATGCCGTGCACTTCGTCACAATGATATTATTTTTGGTCTACTGTCATGTATCATTAACATGTGTCAGACTCATGCCAGCTAACCTGGGCTGCATAACAATCAACTTCCATGATTTACGAGATGGGTGAACAAATCATGATATTACAAGATTTGATGGGCAAGAAGTCATGACAGGCGGTAGTACAAGAGCAGATCATAAAGCATTGAGTACAAGAAATTCCACCACGGATGCGATCTATTTGCCAAGCTGCCTGACTGAGCCCGTGGCAACGGTGGCTTTGTAGGCTCTGGCAGCTGCGTTGCGGTCGGAATAGCGAGCATAACAGATGGGCGAACAAGCATCATGATATTACGATATTCGAATGGGCAAGAAGAAGTTACGACAGGCGGTAGTACAAGAGCAGATCACAAAGCATTGAGTACAAGAAATTCCACCACAATCTATTTGCCGAGCTGCCTGACTGAGCCCGCGGCAACAGCAGCTTTGTAGGCTCTGGCAGCCGCGTTGCGGTCAGAATAGCGAGCATAACACCCACCGCTGAATCCAAGGACTTGTGCAGAGGCTTCGCCACTATTTAGGGTAAGTCTAAATCAATCGGAGCAAGAAAGCGAACCTACACTGTGGAGTACAGACCGACATCACGCCCAACAGTGACTACATACCAACAGCTGTACTCGGGGGCCTCTAAAGTAACTGTAAGCTCTGGAACGGTCCCATAATACATGGACAAACCGCCATGAACAGGAATTCCCTCCAATGACTCCCTTTGCGGAGACGTGGTTATAACAATGCTTTCATCATCAGAATCGTAAAACGGATTGGGGGTATTGGGTGCAGTGGAGGGTGCGGCGGTAAGTGTGACAGCGGTGGGTGCGACGGCAGTGGGTGTGACGGCAGTGCCGGATCCGCAAGTTTGGGCTGCAGTGTGGCTTTGGGCCGAGACCGCAGTAATCATCAATAAAGAAGCTGTAATACAATTATTCTAGCCTGGTTGTGAGAGAATTACATCAATTGTTGCATTACCTGATCCCGACGTTGGGGTGACATTTAATGTGAATGCTGTGTGGGTCATGTAGCGTCAGTCCATGCTAAGGGGTTTTGTTGGGAAACTTACTTCCTCTGGCCGCGAGGGCAAGGCTGGTGAGTACTTGATCGGTGGTGAGACGTGTATCCACCGTCAGAGGCGGGGGCAATGTTGAGGCGCTACCCTCGGCTCTGACGGTGTTGCGAGATGTGGTCATGGTGATAAAGGAAGAGTGGTTATCGACACT
The DNA here is from genome assembly GCA_004296355.1 of Lepiota venenata. Classification (NCBI taxonomy): domain Eukaryota; kingdom Fungi; phylum Basidiomycota; class Agaricomycetes; order Agaricales; family Agaricaceae; genus Lepiota; species Lepiota venenata. The sequence continues at coordinate 1,307,472 of RCFS01000004.1, forward strand.
GGGCTGTCAGGGGGGGTTATATACGAGAAAAAGGTGATGCATCACCCACGCTCTGAGTGATGCATCACTGGAGCCGTAATCACGGTTAGGCATAGGTGATACATTGCTGCAGCGCTAACTATTTAGATAAGGGTAATGCATCACTATAGGAATAGATGACACACCACTTTGCTAGTTCCACAATTAAGCTTATTTTTCGAGTAATATAGTCACCGTACACGGTTCCATAACCTGTAAAAAGCAATCAGGTGGGAAAAAGCTTAAGTTGCGTTCATAAGCTTGACGGACGTTTTTTTGTGATTTCATTCGTCCCCGAAACTGATAGCGACAGGAGTATGTTTTTGTTATATGACGCTGTTCTAATGCTCACCTTGTGATGCGTTATACAGATGACAGGGTCTTCATGGACGACACTCCCACAAAGGGAATTTCTTGAAAGCCATTCTGCGGATTTTATTAAACACCAAGTAAAAAAAAATTACTGTTTGTTCTGGTCAACATTTATGCCACAGTGGTATCAGAAATGGCCTGAAGAAGCAATCGTGTTTGCAAATAAAAGCCCCAATGAATATGGGTCACTCACACCTGCCGAGACCGCACAGCTAAAGACCACTAAGGAAAAACGCGATAGGGTGAGTTAATTAAAGTTCCTGCATATGAGTGGCAACTGATGAGCTTTCAGCAAATTAAAGCGTGGTTTCATTGGCGCATCAACCCCAACGGCCCAAATGGCACTCGAAAACAATTCACTAAAACAAAGAAGATAAGAAATAAGGAACTGCAGCCACGCAAATGCGCCTATCACCCACACGAGCTTTATGCCATCCTTTTCAAGGATCATGTTCAATCGTGCCGTCAAGATGCGTACCAAGCTGCTGGAGCAGTCACACTGACTGAAAAACTGCTTGCCTGGAGAACGCTCTCACATTCCATGTGGGAAGCAGAAGACAAGGAAACGCAGAAAGTAGTGAGAGATACGCTGGAGGCCTTGGCCAAGGAGAAGGCTGAAACTCCCCAAGGTGAATGCACCCCGGCAGAGTACGCTCAGTGAGTTATACAAGGAATATCCGGATTGGGACGTAGCTAAGAGATCACAGGGCGCTTAACGATTTACCCTCGGCTCTCGGTGAATTCCTGCAAAATCTAAGTGTGAAGACAGGCTGGTCGTTTTCCGTGATAATGGGTGGCCCGAATCCCACATTCAACAGGGATATTGATGTCGGAAAGTGAGTTATTCTTTTACCTAGGACAAAATAGACTGACGAGGGTGAAGCTATCATGTAGGTGTGAATGGTTCTGATGCTACCTTTGGAAGCATGTTGGATTTTGATCAAGTTATTATGGGTCCCTACAGAAATTTCCTTGAAGATGTGTATTGTGAGCTGGATAAACTATGCAACACATCACAAACTGACAACTACCTTTCTAGCCCTAGCCGTACGTCAGACCAGAGCATTGCTTGATGACGAGGGCGGTGAAATTGGCAAGAACGGCGAAGGTAGTGCGGATAGTGGCAACGGCGACAATCACGACAATCACGACAATGGTAATGGCGAGGACGACGGTGACGATAGCGATGACGGGGAGGGTAATGAAGACGAGGGCGACGAAAAAACGCATTCTTCTGGACAAGACACAATCGTGAGCGGAGATGCATGTAATTCTGACGATCCTGGCACGGCCGTCGTTGGGAGTGAGTTGAACAGGATGGTGAACGCAGCCGGGACCGCCGGGGGAGGAAAGGATGGTACGAGGAACGGTATGTCCTCCCCCAGTATATACTTGACCAATGTCATGTCTGATGCATTACACGTGCTAGCGCCCGGGGAAGTTGTTCACCAATTGGATTCCAGGTCGCAAACAGGGACTAGCAATGCAGCTACAAGTTAGTATTGCATTATATTTTGAGTCGAGACCAGCTTATCGCGATTGTCACAGGTATCCTTCCACAAATGCCAATTAACGCGGGCCTCGGAAACTTGAATAGTATGTTCCTTGTGTTTCTAAACCAGCTTAGTGGTGAATTATTTTTCCTGGTGATATTAGATAATCCATCTGGCTTGTGGCTTCCACACTCGGACCCATCACACTCCGATTTTTTATCTCCATTTTATCCGTCTAGTTGGGGTAGCAACATCGACTGGAGATTATACGAATTTGGTGACCAGATAACACCTCTGCAAATGTTAACCTATGAAAGCCCTCAGCAAAATCTTGGTGCCAACGCAAACGGTGGCAATTTCGGTCGTGCTGGATCAAACTCATGGCCGGCGGTTAACCCTGCTACAGAATCAGCCTGGTTATTTCCTGCTCCAACAGAAAATGCTCCTACCAACCGTCCACCCTTTATGTCAGCAGGTGGGATACCAACTCCCGGAGGCAACATGGATGCAAACCTGGACCTCGTGCCTGCAGCTGAGGCAGCCACGATGCCAGAGGCCACGACAGCCATAATCGAGCCCAGCTGTCAAGAGCCTGTAGATAACGAACATAACAAGGATTCACAGGGGGTCTCTCCTCCCAGTGACTGTCCGTTACCTTCTAGCAACCTGGCAGACAAACCAACCGAGGCTGATCAGGAGCGCATGGAGGAAGTATCTGCTCCAAACAAAGGCTCAGCACAGGTAGGTAATGTAGGGAGGAATGCAACCGATCAAAGTCGACTCAATAATGTGACAAACACTTCCAAGCGCTTGGGGAGAGCCCGCGTGCCATTGAAACGCATGGATCAAATGAATGAGATTGGCACTCACGTTGGTAAAAAGGCAGTAGTTCAAGGTGCAGTCAACAACCTGGAAGAGGTACCTCAATGGTTGAGAGACGCTATATGTCATCTTGAGGTACGCGATTTGGGTACGGATTGGCAAGCATGCGTGAACGCCTGGAAAACTCTGGAAATGAGCCTCAGGCCGGCAAAAAGCAAGGTAAGTTTGTCACAAATTGCCGCTGATGGGTTAGCACTGAGATCTAGTGGCAGGGACATCTACCTTCGAATGGAAGACCCGAGGAATGGGCTAAATGGACAACTAAAGGTTGCAACGGGGCCCGCAACTACCAACAAACCCCGGTCATCGAAAGTGCAAGAGATTTTGGGCTTGCCACTTCCAAATGGTGGCATTCCATCCAGCCCAAATTCCACAGGACAACAGAGGAAATCCCTGCACCAGTATATGATCCCCCTGGTAATACAGCCAACACAAGCGTCTGGGCACCTCTCAAGAAGGGCAGTCCAAACGGATTAGTCTGTATTATGACACTCCTCGTTTGGTGGGGCCGGGCAGCATTGAGTACGAGAACATGGGAACAAGACTCTCGCGCATTGTGGGATAGAGTGGTAGTTGATGTTCGCAACGTTCTTGAGCAAATGCTACAAGGGGGGAAAAAGGGGACAAAGCGTGCTAGCGAGGGGGATGCTGGTGCCAGCGAGAGCTCCAAGCAGTGAGTCGCCCTGTCTGCCGTGCACCAACCCTGTCTTTGCTCATGTGTAAGTAGTGCGCGATCATCGGACTGATCTTATCATTCATATTGTGATTGAGAATTGGCATGAACATACCACTACCTATGTATAATAATGTTACCTGAACTATATTTATTGATTCATCACATGTTATAGACATCACTCAGGTAGGGGGGAGGAACAAGGAATTATCAAATTTGCTGGGTGATGCATGGACTACGGGAGCGCAAAAGTAATGCATCACCCAGGGACAGGAACGGAACATTGACTATTGGAATCGCTGAATGATGCATGAACTACGGGAGCGCAAGAGTAATGCATCACTTTGGGGTGGGAAAGAGAAACGATTATCGAAGTCACTGAGTGATGCATGAGCTATGGGAGCGCGGAGGTGATGCATTACTACAGAATGTGAAAGAAGAACAACTATCGAGGCCGATGCATGAGCTATGGGAGTGCAGAAAATGCATCACCCGGGAACAGGAAGGGGGAATGACTATCGGAGCCGCTGAGTGATGCATGAGCTATGGGAGCACAGGGATAATGCATCACTCAGACAGTGCCGCAGTGGAAAGGGGAAACAATAACAGACTACTGGAATCGTTGAGTGATGCATCACTTTGGAGTGGGAAAGAGAAACGACTATTGGAGTTGCCGAGTGATGCATGAGCTACGGGAGCGCGGGGGTGATGCATCACTACAGAATGTGAAAGAAAAACGACTATTGAGGTCGATGCATGAGCTATGGGAGTGCAGAAGTAATGCACCACCCAGGAACAGGAATGGAAAACTGACTGTCGGAATCGCTGAGTGATGCACGAACTACCGGAGTGCAGGGTGATGCATCACTATGGATTTGGAGATAAAAACAACTATCAAGGTCGATGCATGAACTGCCGGAGCACAGGGGTGATGCATCACTATGGAATGGGAAAGAAAAATGACTACTGTGCCCCCCTCTTGGGCCCATCTGGGGGTTCATATTTTCATGAATACCTTACAACGTGCTGCAGCTATCTGTCTCAGAACACCACCAAATGGTATACATGTATAATACTAAAGAGTGTGTCAGGAATGAGAGGATACAGGAGTGCAGAAATAATGTATCACCCAGGAACAGGAAAGGAAAACTGACTGTCGGAAATTCGGAATCGCTGAGTGATGCTGATGCATGATTTATGGGAGTGCAGGGATGATGCATCGTGAATATAGTAATATTGCCCAGTGATTGATGCATGAGCTACAGGGGGAAGGGATAGTATGGTAATTAGAGCATTCTTGCATCATTGTTCCCCTCTAATTACAGTTATTGTTGCATTACTCTGACAGCATCTGGTGCATCTTCTGGCACTTACTATTACTGGAGCTGACAGACAAAATGGAAAACAGAATAGCATCCAAAAGTGTATATAAACCCTGCTTTGACATCTTGTGTTGATGATTCAAGTTTTCCCTCTTCATAAATGGCTTACAGATTTGTGAGCATATATTCACACCCTCTTTTACAACCTCTTATACAACTGTTCCCTGCATCAGCTTGTTCTCACCTCAATTATTGCTGTCTTTGCTCTGGCTTGGGCCCAAGATCAACCCACTTGTTATGGTGATGGAAATGCTGATAATGCTGCCTGTGGCCAGTTTGTCAATAATTTCTGTAACTTTGTCAGTACTGGCTCTGTGAGTTTATCTTGAACACTCACAGTGCATGGAGAACTGACTCTTGATTCCTAGTTTCCTAACAGTAGCAAGGGGACCTGCTTGCTACATGGCCAATGGGCACAGATGCAAGTATATCCCATACAAAAACACCCAAAATAAGTTGTGACTAATTTTGAACTGGGCGATTTCACCGCATACAACACAGCTTCTTCAACCGGAAAACCCAACCCAGGGAAACCGCAAGGCTGTCTTGAATCTGGCTGTCCAAAACTACACCACGGTGGGATCATATTTTAAGACTTGCATAAGATATATCATTGACAGTGGCATCAACAGGGCAGGAAAGGGAAAGCATAGTTCGACTGCCACATTCATCTTTGACCCCAATGATGGCAATTGTAATGAGGATTTCTAAACGGTTCTGTTCCTTGCCACGAGAGGTCATGTAGTACAGCATCTTCGCAACTGGTCGCTATTGCAGTTTGAGTGAATAGTATTAACACTCGACGGTTGGAGTTCTTATTTGTTACCTGAAAGGAGCTCTGGGATAGACTTTACGGACCCCGAAAAAATAGAACCATCACAGAGGTAGGCCTTGACTGGGCTTGCCGGAGGCATTCGGGACACATGGCTATTGTGCTATAAGTGTCTTGGCGTCCGCTATGCAGCCGTTGAAGCTGAGGCAGAGAGTCTAGCATGCAACAAGGAGAAGGGGCAGGGGCGGTCGAACAGGCGTGGTAGCGCAAGGTCAATGATGGGAAAGGACCTTTTTGGCAGGTTCTCGCCGACCGGGAAGATAGTATTGGACCCACACTCGACTCGGGCCTGCACCGAAATCGGACAAGAACTCACGTAGCTATATACACAGCCAATGCCACCGAAAAATACAACCACCGGAGACTTTTGTCGTCACTGCTTCTCATGTTCTATTACAATCTCACAGACACGATTATCCTAATTGCCAGATCGATTCCTGCACTTCAGTCAAAGATCTCAGGCCCCAGGTTTAACATTCAACATTCGTTTCAGACTTTCAAGTTTCACATCTCAACACAAACCTCGCAGGGAGAGCCTAGGTCAGTTATAGTTATAGTATGCGCCCACCTTGCCTCAGCCATTGTATTTGAGGACAAAAAAAAAAAAAACAACACCTGAGCGCGCAAGGAAAAACACCGACAGGCCCGGCAACCATTGATTGGACTGAAACCGTCAAAATAGCGTACAGCAGATTCGAGCGCAGTAACGATGCCATTCGTACTTACTCACCATCAGCGCCCAACACGAGACCGACGCGCCTATCCCCACGGGGTCCCAAACCCAACGAAAAAAAACTTTGATATCAACGATCACGGACGCCCAGGAATCGTTAAAATCAGGGGGGGGGAGTGGTGCGCGCATCCAACGCACTTCTCAGGTTTAAAACCAATTCACTATTACCCCTGGTGGACAGTTACCCACCGAAATTGGGAAGTGATCGAAGATAAATCGCCCCAATGTCCCACCCCGGATATTATCGCGTAGTACTCAATGAATCACCTGCTGTACAGTCGTCTCCGAAGATCCGCATGAAATCCGCCTTGGCATCATCAATAATCGATGTACCCTACTGCTGGTTCCACCGACACTTCCCCGAGATGATCTAGGAAGCTCATCATGTCTCAGGGGGGGCTAAACTACAAGAGCAAAATTAGAACAGAACCCACTAGGCCTGTTAAGCCGTTGTCTCTGGAAGTCCAGAGAACCTCGAGTCAAAGATAGATCAGGAGCTGATAAAAATTTACCTTCGGATTATATCATAATGGAAGGCAACGCATTGCCCCACCGCTTCACGAGGTGGTGGCGTCTCAGCCATCACACCCGAATCCCGTCCTGGACTCATTTTGGAAGATACTTTGTTTGGAACTGTGAGTGAAACTGTCATTTATTGGGGTATAGTGGGTAAATCAGGTGGTAATCAACTAGAGTCGTGCGTGATCATAGGACCTCCCAGATGCAATAGTCCAACGTCATACAACTGGGCGATATTGTTGTACGAATGAATCAAGAACTGCCTGGAACGATGGGTGTATGCGGGTCAGGGAGGACGATCCCGGTGGTATTTAGTTTTTTTTCTTCGCCAGGACGCCAATCGGGAGACGGACGATAGCTTCATCCTCGGCGGCGAGCATCTCAGCAAGACCGATATAATATGCAACCAGAGCGGTGATGCAACCGAGAATACCACCAGCCTTGTTTGTCCTGTTGTTGCAAGGTCAGTTTATCACTGTATTTCCCATCATGAGCTATCGGGCTTACGCGACGGAGCCCGTCCATGCGCCACCTGCTAGAACGGCGAACGTGACGGAGAGGAATCCGAACAGCGCGATAAATGCAATAGCCTTGCGCAAGGAAGCAACACTATATTTTTAGTGACATCAGCATGACCCCAAAAAGACACTGTACTAGTACAAAATAATGCACTCACAAGAACAAGAAGGTAACAATGAACCAGGTGATCAAGAAGATACCAATGGCGCTCTCAAACTCTCCGGCTGGTTTGTTTTCATATGCCGCCCCGATACCGCTTCCGGGGATGAGGATGGTCGCATATGACATCCAAAAAGCGCCGTAGGAGGAGAACGCTGCCAAGGAGTATTAGTACTGGCTCAGGAGCTTGGCAGGGGTATATAAATAAGAGATGTCAAAGACTAGTCTAGTGAAAGAAACCGCCGGATAGGTTAATCATCGACGATGACGTTGAACGAACAGGCACGTAAAGGGGTGCCAACCATCCACCACGAAGAGGGCAAAAATAATGGAGGGGAGAAGGAGAAACCGTACGAATACTCACCTGCACCACCAAACACATTGCCCCGAGGATACTCCCACATGCCAGCAAGAAGCTGCGCGAGACCACCACAAAAGACGGCCATGCCTACAACGGCATTAGGGGTTGTGATGCTCCGGGCCTGAGCGTTGTACAACGAGAGGATGAGAGTTGTCGACGCGAAAGAGAAGAGGCCACTGTCATTCGTCCATCAGACGCGTCAAATAGGCTGAGAACGCCAACAAAATACTTACAGCGTAGCGGGATTGCCAACCCTCGACGGCCTGGGAGGGGCTGTCTGAGAGAAGCCGTTGAGTCCCTGTCCAGAAGAGGCAGATTTCTCGATATCAGACATTGTCAACGAGTGGAGGGTGAGGTGGGCTCAAGTGGAAGGTGGAAGAAGGGGCTCAAAAGGCGAGGGAGTAGCTTTGGAGCAGAGGAGGGATTTATATAGGGCCCGTGACAACTAAGCCTTCCAGTGCGGCGGCCCAAAGGAGGCTGACGCGAATATTCAAATCAATGAAAAGAGATCATGAGGTTGAGATTCGGCAACGCATACCCGCATCAATCCGAGGGTTCTCCATACATCCATGAAACATCCCCTCCCCGCCGCTGGGGTGCATAAGCGCAAGCGAGTAGAATCACCGCTCACCAACATCTGACCCCTCTTTCCGAATGAACGTTTGCCACAGGAGCCAGTCGCGGATGTGTGTGTGTATGCCCTGGATATCCCAAAGACGATCCTCAGCCGGAAACCGGACCTAGATTGGCCAGAACCGATGGAAGCCAAGTTTACCTCTCCCCAAAAGGCAACCATCGAATCTCAAAACTGAGAATGGAACTCCCGACCAACATTGCTGAATAAATGACAACGAGTGATCGATTAGAAAGTGGTACGACCGTCATTCTCCTATACGTATGAGTCGATCGGGACTTGCGAGGGATTGAATGCGTAGGTAATGATTATCATCTCCTGTAGTCGCATGTTTTGGACACCCGGAGCAACACCCCTTGCGTGTGGGCGATGCGATCGGGTAGCAGGACAACCTCCTCCAATAATAAGTTAAAAATAGAACCCATTGTAAGCGGCGCATGCCCACGCCGTCTGGCCAGTCCCCTGTTCTCCCCAGCTCTCACACACTGTCTACTGGGGCCATCGAGCATTCATGTCATGTATACCTAGATTTCTTTTGATCACTATGCAAGCAGCGACAGACAGCCCTGGGCCCACGCAGATCTCGTGGCGTCACAATGTAAAAACAATGAGATAACTCGTATGACAAATCAAAATGACTGCTTGTCAAATTTCGCGTTCCTAGTAGTGATGAGACCCCAAAACACCATGCATGTACTGATCATTATTATTAGAAAGGTCCCGAGACAATTGCTTACTTATGTCGCTCTGAACTACGTTTACCTTGCGGAGGTCTATGGCCCATGCTTGTATTGAAAGGGAAGCTCGGACTCTGCTAGGGTCGAGAGGAACGCTCCTGTAAACACGCGGTGGACACCATCATCCGTCAGGTCAAGAGCAGGGCTTATCACAGTCCTACATCGTTTGTTGGAGAGGATAATTACTGACAAGCGCACGTCGCAAATAAACTCAATGATTGGGAGTATCAAGTTTTGATATGGGGCTCGGGACGTAAGTGGGATCAACTGAGGAGTGATTCCCCAGGTCCCGGATTTATCTATGTCCGAAGAGCCTCTGAGCCATAACCTGTAGTTTGAGCGGTTAGTGAGGTGGGTGATACGCCGGACCCTCACTCGAAGCTGACACCACATACACCTTATAAACTTGTTCTCGACGGACTCAAGTTCCAATGTTCCTGGGACAGCCCGCTCTGAACGACGAACTCGGTCCCAGACTGCTTTTACATATCCAGGCTGATTGTATCAGCAAGGGATCCAGCTATTTTAATTAGTCTTTCATTACTTTTGCTAAGGATTTGCTCAAAGGCGGCTTTGGTCCTTTAGCACGGACAAGAGCAACGCGAGATCTGCGGCCTAATGAACGTAGGCGGCTCTGGAATGCCATCCATCATTTTAGGTGAAGACTTCACTCAAAAGCCGTATAGTAGGACACCCGTTCACGTTCGTTGCAAACGTTGAAATGGGACGGACTAATCCAACCCTGACATTGAATGTTGGTATGTTGTCATGTCGACAGTGATCGCTTTTGTGGAGTAGGCCTCGATTTACCCGGTGACTTCTGGACCAAGTGGCCCCATCAATTTGATGTATGACGACGATTAAACCAAGGCCAAAAGTGACGATCTAGGACCCCTACACGGAATGAGACTTGCGATACAACCTCCGCAAACGCAGCTTTGGTGGTACGGGCTCGATTTTCGTAGACCGTTCTCACAGGATGGTTGTGATGCCCCACTGTCAAACATTGGATAGACCGAGAGATGAAACCCACGTCATAGCATCCCTTTCATTTCCTTAGGGATCACTATTTCTTGTTCATTCAACAGAAGAAGACGAAGCTACTATATATAGGTACAAATATCAAGACTTTAGACAGACTTTAGACATTCCTCTTGATATCAATCAAGCACCTGGCATGACATCCGTACCACAATTGCCGGCGTTAGGATCAACTGTGTACGAGAAGGGGAGATCGGCTCTGGCTTTCCCTTTCCCTCCCTTTTTTTTGGCGAGCTTTAAATAGTGGGTCGCATCCTGTGGGACAAAAAAACTCACCATAGGACAGCGTTGTATAGCATCATTGAGAACGCTCTTGCAGTGGTTAATATCAGGTGTGTTGTTGCCATTGCCAGTGTTGTACGCGGTAAAATCGCCTATTTTAGTGCGCGATCAAGAAACAATCATCAGAAGAGCGAAGCAAATAAAACAAACATCGATGATTATTAACCATAAAACAGCGGGAGGTGCTCTCGCCATTGCGCATCTAACAGGGAAGAGTGTTGGACAAAATCATCAAAAGGTTTGCAGCATTGTGAAATCCCTTACATTTTTGATCGTACTGACAGTGGTGCAAAAATCATCAACAAAGCGTGCACAGCTGGCGGAACCCCTACTGCCCGTGGGGTAGCAGGTAGGAGTCTGGGCTAGTGCCGGAGCGGCAGCAATGGTAACAGCAAAGAGCACGAACTAGAGAGCAAGCGAGTCAGCCACGAAATAAGATCTGTGATTGAAGAGAACCCTCACAGCTTGGGATAACATTGTAGACGATGCAACTTTTTCAGGACTTTCTGGTGAAAGCGCAGGGCCTTTATACCTGAGCAGCGTCGCGGAAACATAATCCGCCTTCACCAAAAATCTCATAGAGCACTTCAATAAGACATCCAACATGGAAGCGGAAGCATTGCTAGTGTGATGGGGACAGTGTGGCATATCCAGAAGCAGAAGGGCCCACAAGGATGTGTGCTCGAAAAGAGTTTAGAGCTACCACCACTACATATAGCAACACGGATGGTTCAAACTACCGGGGGGCTGTACATCCAGGAACGTTACCAGGGGTCCAGTGTTCTACAAGTAACGTAGATCCTCGAGGGAGCTTGTACGTGCCCTCACATGCGAGAGAATGATTAAAGCTATCCTCAATAGAATAGAGAGGCCCGGTAAGGCGAAAGCGCATCACGTCACCCAGCCATTGGGATTTACAGATAGCCTGCGATGCGCAATTTGAGTGAGCTATAGGATATGGCCAAGTGACATCCAGAATTGCTCTATATACAATTTTATCGGCAATCCAACCATTTTCAACCTTGGGCCCTCAAGTACCGCCGATGAGAGATGGCTAGGTGACTAGCGGCGGATGCTAGATGTTGCCCCCAGAAGGCCGGCACTGGCCAGAAAACATGGGCCCTTAAGCTGGACAGTCCAGCTTAAATTCGCCGACTGAACAGAACATGGGAGCATCATGATGTAACAGTAGGCCCATCTGAAAGACCTCTGGGGCTGTTCAACTGACCCTGGGTCTGGATATTGGTTGGCTATTTGTTGACCTAGCAGCCAGCGGGCATGAGCCGGAGATCGGGAGCCACACCAAGCTTGTTGTAGCGCAGTGTAGGACTAAGTAAGTATCACGGGGACAGCAAGTTGGTTATAGAGTGCTTACAAATAGTTTGACGTCAAGTAGCGTCAAGTGTGTCCACCGGCACATGATCGATTGATCACTAGCGGGCTTTCATCCCTGCTATCAACCTACTTAGCTAATGCTCAAGTGGTGAGATTGGCCCCAAATATTATCACACGTTCCCAATATCATCGGAGTTGGAACACTAATTCTGAGCCCGCGTAGCTTGTGAGCCAGATAATGCACTTCTGGAGCTCATGGACCAGGAAGCATTCACTTTTTACTAAAGGTTTAGAAAAGTGAATTTAAATTCAATACAGGAAATTGAGGGTCAGTACTTAAATATTTTGCATCAGTGGAAGTTCTTACAATTATTAATCTAGTTGGTGACCACTAAGAGTCTCGGGAGAAGAACAAAATGATCATTTGAGCTTCTCTTTTCTGCAGTAAGCCTACTTGCAGGTATTGTACTGAGATTCATGTGCTGGTCACCAGTACATGAATCTCAGTACAATACTCATCTGTATCTGGACCACCAATCTATCCTTCCTCTGGATAGTGGTAGCAGTTTTCCGCTATGATTCATCTGTCTCAAATCTCGAAAACCAGGATGACATGTTCTAGGGATGCACGTTTATTTATTTTAGAAAGAACGGCCTATCTTCCTTATACGAGAGAGGGGCCCTATGAACTTTCACGCTAATATACCACGTTCAATATATTCACTATGGTTTGCCCTATCCGTCTTATATTAGTAAGGGTTGGCACCTTGTCCGACCCCCTCTGTCGGGTGACGTGATGCTAAAACAGACGATTTTACTTGAAGATATCGACGCAAAGACAGGGTTCTCCTAGGGTCATCTTCTAGGCTGTCGATTCTTCGAGTAGTCTGAGGCTTCGGTCAGGAGCGTCCACGTGAGTGCGGCGCTATATGAACCTCAATAAATAATTGGGTAAGGTACGTCCAGGGCTCCTGAATTCAACTGAGGAGCGATTCGGGGCCAATCTGGTTTGGATGAATCAAAACAGCTACTGTATAATTCAACCAGTTACATTATCCTATAACAGAACCGGCGTCTGCGATTGGTGATAAGAATCCGACACCCACGTCAGAGCCAGACAAAGCTTGAACGAGTCGGAATATCTGAATTTCTGGCAATAACTTCCATGTTCCTTCCGCCTTCAGTCCTTCTCAAAATGATCGTTCCACCATTGCCGGCCACACCAGCAGCAACCAAGAATTCTTCGCTTCCTCTCTCCGCAGATCCAAATTCCATTCCTCTGATCTGCTGAAGACCAGTGAAGACGTGTTTGACGAGCTGCAATTTCTCATCCTTCCTCCCCTTGTTGAGCAGTTCAAAGATTGCGATGGCATCACCCCGAGGGTCCAGATTGGTTCCATTGGCAGTATTTCTGTTTGAAACATAAATAAGAGGTGTTGGAAAGCGTGGGGTTGTTTTCGGAATAAGAATTTCTGCAGCAGCGAAGGTGGCCCCCGTAGGTTGGTTAGGAGGAATTATTGATGCAGTCGAAATTATAGCTGCGGTTCCATTCGGCGCTGCGGGAATTGCTTGCACAGTCAAGGTTGAACTCAATTCGTGCAGGGTGAACAATCTGCCATCTGTTTTTTTTTTGCTTCGGTTTTCCACCCGAATTCAGGTGCAAGAATACTCACCAGAGATAGCAATGTGTCGCGGGCCACTGCCTGGGGGCTGAGGGATGGAGCCCTGGATTTTGAATGATCCTGGATGATTATAGTCCCGGGTCAATCGCCAAATGGTGTTTTGCCCCTAGTTGTAGGCCGAATATAAGCCACAGATTCCGCATATGGATATGGTAAGCAACCCACCAAATCGGGCACAAGAACTTCATTTTCGTGTTCCAATATCATGTGCGGGTGAGAGATAGTGCCAGGTGGTTGAGGGAATGATATTACAGGGGCATCCTGGTTGAAGGCTAACGAGTCTTTTGTGGAGAAAAATCGTCCATTGCCACTCCCCGTAATTCATCGCTCCAACTTCTCCCGTCGAAAGAGCCACTGCGTATGCAGGAGAATTGCCTTCCGTCGAAACGGTGTCATGAGCGGCTGACAATGTTCCATTTGTGTTGATGGTGAATGACTGCAGAGCGCCCTGGGCCAGTTGGTATCTCGTTGACAGCACTGACGAGGAAGGGTTAGTGGACGAACAGTAATGTAAGCAGATCCTTACTAGAGTATATTGGCGTTAGTTGGATGTTGAGAAATCCACGAGGGATTCAACCCCGTTGGTGAGCGACTGCTCACCGACAGAGACGACGTTTGAGAATTGAAAAGGTATGTGGCAACGAAGACGTCGTAGCCTCCTGCAAGTATCTTGAAGGTGACCATGTTGCGGAAGAGAGAGTGGTAACGAAGGGGGTTCTTAAATTCACTGGATCACAACTAGGAAGCCTTTATATACCTGTTGCTATATATACCCATCAGCGGTTCTTGTGGGTGATGTGGGTGATGTGGTACTGCTTTCAGCCCAACACAACACAGCCTAACACTCACAAACCTCGTGCTACCAGGCGCTACCAGTGCGAGCTAGTGCGAAACACCATCCAAGTCGGGTGATATTGATATCGGAAGAAATAGCGAATTCTCCGGGAGGGATCGTGCGAGCGGCTTCCCGTAATATTTTAGGCCACTCGGAAACACAGGTAAAATTTGTAGTAAACTCACATACCTCGGTCGCTAGAGTCTCGGTATATGTGATTAGTAGTGGTGACGTGCCTACGATCCCCATTTCACTCCTCATACAACCGCTGGCTTCTTTTCGGCCCTCCTCTTTGGTTCATAGCCTCTGAAGTCTATTGATGGCCTTCAAAGCAGGCGGTGGTCGGGGCCGAAAGGACTTAACCGATGTAAGGAAGCCGTGCTCCTCCCGCAAGACGCAAGTAGGGGTTCACAGCCATAGACTAGGGCGAGCGCAATAGTCGCATGCGTGGATCGCATCTCCAATCCAAGGGTTATGAATATGCATTCATTCTGTGGGCCCCAACACCGCCCCGATTGGAACACAGTGAAATCAGGTAGGGTCATTCAAGAGACACGGGGTTGTCGGAGAACCTTGGCGCAACATTTATTGAGTTGGGTTCAATTGAAGAAAGGGGAGTACAGTCACTGCGGGTAATCCGAGCCTCTCATCATGTACCAGCAATTTGGGCATTAGGTCCTGAAACCATGCCCCCTTGGTGCATTGAGAACACCAATTGGTTTTATGCTGTGGAACCAGTCGTTTGATTGATGACAAGCATTGCTTGGTGAAAGTGTGAAACACTGGAACGTGGCAAATCAAGGCTTATGAAAATCGACCGGTGGTGCGGACAAATGGGAGTCGCGAAAGAACTACTTGATAAGGGATTACCACGAGTTTAGTTTATTGTTTACTAAGGTCTAAATTGTTACTATACAATGATTTTACAGGTCTATGTAGTGTTCTCCGATCGTTGTGCCACGATTTGTGGATTCCGGGAATCTTTCCAGAAACGCTGAATGGTCGATCGAGATGCTTTGGACTGGGTTCAACGAGATAATTTGAACCCCGAGTCTGCACTGCCAGCCATTAGTTACGCCTTATATCGTAAATCCCATTTTTTCTCTCTCAGGGCTCATGACAGCGAGCATACTCCTAACATAAGTCTGATATTGTTTCAGTTGACGACTCCAGTCGGAACAGAGGAATATTCCCTACCGGAATACATAGGCAGTCATATCCGCCTTTCTCCAGAAGGTTTTGGCCCATTGGACGGCTATCCTGAGCGATTTTACGGGCCAACTCGTTATGTGAACCTTCCCCATAGAGGCCTCCACGGAAGAACAGAAGGGCGTCATGGAGGTCCGAAAAATCAGTCTGTACGGGGACATAGTGCACCCAAGGCTGAATGCGATCGAGAAACCTGGGTTACTAATTGCTTCAAAATAATTCTCTATAAGAAATGGAAAATGGTTACGGACGTACCATTCTGGATAGATCGTTGCTTTGAAAATAAGTGCATTCGACACCTGCAAGCGCTGGAATCGACTTGACCAGCCATTCCCGTCCACCTGTCGCTGAAGTGTTAAATTTCAACTCCTGGTCATACTATGAAAATATCGGGGCTGACATCAAGGACAGTATTTGAAATTGCCAGCCTCCCGCCAGCCTTGATGCCTTCTCCAGTCAAACATACCTTCTATCTGCTTGCAATAATCTGGTGGGCACTTGTAATGGCGACCCAGCAAAAGGCTATGTCAAAAAGGGCTGGGTTGATCTTAGACTTCGGCACGTTGACTCCCTTGCCAACTGGGTCGTCCCTCCTTGGCGACGGAACCAAGACATTAACCTCTCCTTCGTTATCGTTCGCAAAGTTCACCAGTCTAGGGCGGTGAGCCTCTCTCCACCTGTTTTCCGCGGTCTGCCACATTCCAGTGTTGCTACCTCTCCAGGATAGTCTCTCATCATGTCGACCGTCCCACTCCGGGTCGTGTTCGCGAGGATGAATGTCTTCAACCCATGAAAGGAAGCTAGGGATCCTGAATGTCGTAGTGAAGTGTCGTTGAACAGTAGGAAAACAGCTGGTGTCATATGTCGACTGGGTATGGGGGGCGAGCTAGCGTAAGGGAGAAATTGGCCATGAATTTCCAAGAGTTTAGGGTGAAGACAAGGGTCCATCGCTTTCCGATGGTCGTGAATGAACGTCTTGTTTTTATGTTCCCTCTGCCCTGGCTTGGTAGCGTTGTTCCCTGGTAAGGAGGATGGGCAAGCATTCATCCATCCTCGCACGGTTACTGGAGGCAATATCTTGCGCTTTCAATCCTGCAAAAACAGTCACTCGTCGCGCCGCTGGTTCATAGGGAAAACGGACGAACGCCTGTTAGACCTAGCGGCTTGGAGTGCCGCCTGCTTGATGCCATGGTCGAGAAACATGTACGGGTTATCAGTGGGGCGAGAAGACGGCACGGAACTGGGGGTATATCCTTCTCAACTTCTTTCAGCATAGACAAGATTCCTCCGGAGCCTCGCAATAGCTTCGGATCAGAAAGTGACTGATTGACAACTGTTATTGGTGCACCCTCTGTTTTTCCTATTGTATAGGAATCGATACGGCTTGCGTGCTCCGCCTGATGTTGCTGCAGCTTCCAATGGGTCGAATCCCCAGAATGGCTCTATATCCATCCAGATCTGGTCATACTCGTCTGGTAGTTGAACATTGTGTGTTTGAACATATTCCCACCTAAAGCATGTGAGTGACGCAGCACGAGAGTGATTGGTATTGGGACTCACCATTTATCGAATCCTTTGGGAGGTGGTCGTCCGTATCGCCGTCGGTACTCGTGCACTGCCTCCCGGAGGTTCCGACTTGCCCGGTTCAGTTTTGCTTGCCACCTATTCTGCGCGTCCGTGATAAGGTCGTATATTGGATGAGACGCGCTCGGGCTAACTTCGAGAATCCCGTCATGACGATAGTGGTGCGGCACGATTACTGTGCCCATCGTAATGCTGTCTGCTTTCACAGATGTCCCATTGGGTGTTATGTTCGTACAAGGGAGTGGGGGGTTTGCGTGAGAGACAATGTTCTGTTGTCCCAGCAGAGCCCAAGGAGTAGCTTGTCGGGTGAATGCAATCAACGTCCCAGCCAGCACGCCGAAGAGGAAGAGTATGAGCTTGATTCGGCAATCAGGAATTTTCATGTGAGGTCAAACAGGGCTCGACGGAGGTGATTAAGCCCGTCGGGGACCTTGTGCTCTCGTGGGGATGTTGTGAAGGTTCAAATACCATAAACCGCTTGTGAGGCATTCTTCACGTGTCACGAAGCAGGTTCGAGAGGTGGGAGCGCTCGATGTCCACCATTGGCTTAGTCCGGTACGCAGGGGCAATGATTTGATCGAAGTCACTGCCAAGACATAATAGAGGCAGAGGAAAATTGCATGTGTATGCGTCAACAAACATCAGATACTCTTACACAGAGACTACAACAAACTTCCAGTATCCCACCCAGGCTCTGAGCACGAGCTAGGTTCTAATTCGAATCCCAGTCGGCCTTGATCATATCAGCAGCTCGCTCAGCAATAATGTAAACTGGCGCTTGAGTGTGCCCGCACGGGATAAACGGCTGTTCGATTCAATTAGAGTTCATTCAGTGGGCGAGGCGCCGGGCCTTACCATTACGGAAGCATCAACAATTCGTAGGCCAGATGCACGTTTCAGTCGTAAATCAGGATCAACGACACCTTTGTTAGCGTTTTTCGCGGACATAGCCGCCGTGCCAACGATATGACCAGACGGAAACGCGTTGTTACGGACGAAGTCATCGAGTTGTTGATCAGTCGTAGCACTAGCCAAAGGACCAGTTATCCCCAGCACGAATTTACTCCAGGCATTTGCAGCGAAGAGTCGCTTCGCACTCTTGATGGATTCTCGAAATGTCAACACATCAAAGTCAGAACTCAGCATGCCAGGATCAATGATTGGTGCAGCGAGAACATCATCGGATTTAAGTCGCACACTCCCTTCTGTATCTTTGTCAGCTGGAGCTGAAAGGCCGGTTGGTTAGACTGACTTGACACGGGTGTCACCACAGCGGCACCCACTCCAACAAAGTGTCCGGGCATGAAGCTTGTCGTACCACTCTACCAGAAAAGCTGTCAATTGTGTCACTCAGTGGAGTGGAAACTACCAACCCCAATAGCGAGCTCGAAGTGGGGAGTGTTTGGTCCAGCTGCTGGGTCCAGGAATTGGGTGAGAGCGTCTGAATTGTCCGGTAGCCGAAGCCAAGCAACATGGTTAATGCCCACGGTGACCAAAGGACCTGTCCGGCTCTGCTCCCATACCAGCAACTCCAGTGCCTTCAAAGTTGCGTTCGTGAGTAGGCTGCAAACGAATTGAGCTTCCTGATACTTTAAGGGTTCGAGTCCGCTTACCCATCTAATGGATTTTGAGAGGTAGTGGCCCAGTTGATCGCTATAACTGGTTGATCTACAAAGTTTTTCCCGACATCCGGCAAGTCAACTATAGACTTGATCCCTAGGGGCTCAAGCTCATCCTTATCGCCGACACCCGAGTGGAGCAGGATGTTGGGCGTTCCAATCGTGCCTGCAGATAGAATGACTTCTTTCGACGCAGTGGTTACAACAAGCGTGCCTGTTCGGAGTGACATAAGTAATGAATCTCGGAAGGGGCGCGACGGAGTCACCGGAGCTTGTCAACATCTCTACCATACGCAGGGAGAGATCGGGTCCCTGATTATTTGAAATAAGGCGAGTAACTCGTGTCCCGAGAAGGATGTGGAGATTAGGGCGTGATTGGACAGATGCAGTTAAGTATGAGGTGGCTGCGCTACTTCTGGCTCCTAACCCAATCGTGGACTGTAGCCATCCTATATTAGTATAGTTAGCATTTTCTCGGTTTCATGACGGATATCATAGAGAAATTGACCCAGGCCCAAAGGATTCCCAGAGTTCATATCCAGGTTAAATGGAAATTCCTCGTCCAAATCCTTCGTCGTTTGGATAACCATGTCGTCTATTTCCTGCGAGAACCCAGGCAGACTAACAAGAGTCATTCCTGAGGTACTATGCACCGTCGGATCAAATTGCCCGCTCGTGTCATGCTGATCCGCAGGACTTGTCCATTTTTCGTTCTAGAAGCCACGTGCTCGAGATAAGCCAATCTATTCGTCGAATATATAGATAGACAAGCCTTCTGAATATAGGGTTGGATGCGATCCCAGGACCATCCAGGATCACCTGTTACTTGTGCAAAGCGATCGTAATCATCGGAAGAGCCACGTGTGTAGAACATGCTATCTGGGGGGGGGGGGAAGAATGAGAAAATTTACTATTCTGAGGTTCAAGGAGCCGTACTGATGGAACTGGAACCTCCAAGGACGTGACCTGGAGCATAGGGAATTCCTCTGCCATTAAGACCGCTTTGGGGCGTTGACGTAAAATTCCAGCTGAAGCGTGTGCCCCCAAGAGAGAAAGCATCCAAGGGAACCATTGTCTCCAGGGCAGTTTTCATTGCTACGTAAAGGTTATTTAGCTGACACTACTTTTAAGTAATGCGAACAGCTTACGAGGGGCCTGCTTCAATGACCAAAACTTGGAAGTTCGGATTCTCTGTCAATCTGTTTGCAAGTACTGAGCCCGCGGTTCCACCTATACGAAAATATTAGCAAAGAAAATCCTGAAAATTCGGGGGGGTTATCTCATCACCTCCAACGATGATAAAATCGAAGTTTACGTTTGCGATCTGAGCGAAGTCGTGGTATATAGCACCACGGACTGCTCCAAGTAGTGCCAAGACTGCTATCCACAGATATGAACTCCACATTCCTGGTCAGGCTGTGTTTAGTACGAAGTGATGAGCTAGGGTCAGATTTATACTCGGATCCGTAAATCGAAAAGAGGCCAATGGATGATTAGTTAGGCCAAGAACCTTAAACGTAGATAAGATGTATCTTCTCCTTTAAGGCGAAAGCTCGCTCCAGCGTGTGTCCTTGTGCACGGTATCTGTATGGAGCGCTCCCGATATAAGGTGTCTCGCGTGGACAAGGTGGCGTTGGCCACGTTTACCAGAAGTTTGACCGGATGTTCCTAGTTCGAAATATTAATGGTGAGTAGACGCTTCGTTGTTGATAGATGCCTGAAAATATGGAAAACAGGTTCGAAGAGTGGTGTCGAAACCATTGTATGGGTGAGCCGCTCTGCCGAGGGTGTTCAAAATAGAAAACTAATTTCTATCCGCGAAAATATATCATCCCGTTGATAGGCGGGGTCAGCTGAATAGGACGCATCAGCAACCTCCTGCTTTTTAAAGCTAAATTAAGAGTTTGGCACATACAGCATTAAAAATGCATTGAAAAGACTGAAACTTCTTGCAAATGTATGTGAGATTAGATGAATATCTTATTGAGAAAGAAATTCCTCTCAAGGAAATAGCAGGAAATAGTTTGTGGATGGAGCGGGCAAAGGTCCGGGCCGAGTGTTGCACATCAATGAGAAGCGGTCACTCTGAGCTGTAATTCTGGGAGTGCTATTGGAAAAACCTTAGGTTGCGCCTGCGGAATAGCAGATGACCCTGGTGCCGTGGCTGTCTGATCACATTGGTAAAGCAAAAGGA
The DNA here is from genome assembly GCA_004296355.1 of Lepiota venenata. Lineage (NCBI taxonomy): Eukaryota > Fungi > Basidiomycota > Agaricomycetes > Agaricales > Agaricaceae > Lepiota > Lepiota venenata. Next base: position 1,328,567 of record RCFS01000004.1, read on the forward strand.
GTACACGCAATACATACCTTAAAGCCCGATAGAGTGCAGTGAAATGTTAAAGGAAAGTCAAGAGTCCAGATTCTCACGAGCTTAGGTAAAACCTGGGCTAACGAGGAGAATGAAGCAGGGTATAGGTCATCATATATTGGGGGTATACGTCATCGCAGCTCTATCCATGCTCATGAGTCGAGCATATTCTAATATCAATCTGGAACTACTGTCAACAGAGTATAAAAATACGAGCGAATGGCGGACCTGAAGAAATAAGCATTGAGATCTTCTCTTCTCCAGTACTGTTTGCTCCACGTGCGTCCAGCAACAGCAATCTTTCTCGCAAGATCATCATGAGAACCTTCACCATTGCCATCGCCGCGGAAGAAGATAAGCGTATCATGCATGTCTGATAAATCAATTTGTACAGGAACGTAGTGAAGCCAAGGTTGAATCCGATCCGTGTACCTAGCATTTCCTCTTCAGAAAGGACTCTTAGGAGATGGTTTAGAGGGATCACCATTCGGGATATATCGTTGACTTGAAAATTAGGGCGTTGGAAGTAATGAGCCGTTTGAAACGGCCGGACCACCCATTTCCGTCGACCTGTATTAGCTTCTTAGGACGTGCATTCGAGGACCCATACTTTTTCTACTCACGTCAAGTATGAACCGGTAGTCCCCAGGCTTCTTGTTGACTCATGTATGGCTTCCAGGGGTATATGCTCTCTAGAAGCGGGCAAATAGCTTCGGAACAAGAAATCGGCTTATTAGAGAACGCAACTGTCGAAAAATACGTGGGATTAACTGTCGACTTTTTCAGGTGCCTCGGTGCTCCCACCCTATCATTTTCCTTAATAGGAGGCATCAGAATCTCTTCCGTCCCATCGAGGTCGTTCACAGATCGCACGAGGAAATCGCGGTGAGAATTCTGCCAGCGTGTCGAAGTTGCATGAAATATCCCTGTGTTACTTCCACGCCACAAGAGACGTTCGTCCAACTTGGCATCAAATTCAGGGTCATGGTTTTGGGGGACGTCCTCGACCCACTGCGTATGGTACCGGTATGCGAATATTGTGGTGTAGTGTAGTTGAGCAATAGGAAAACAGGGGAATCATATATTTTTGAGGCGTTGGACCGCTATTATGCGAAAGGAATTGGCCGTGATGGTGGAAATGATTAGGGTGAACGCAGGGGTCCATCGTTTGTCGGTGGTCATAAATAAAGGTTTTCTTTGAAGGACGGGGAGGTGGTAGGTCGAGGTTAATAGGTATCCGACGCGCCAGGCTCGAAGGGGGACACGCAGAAATCCAACCCAGAGGGTTAATGTTTGGGAGCGCCTCTTTTTCGGTATCTTTACAAATTCAGATTTGTCACATTGCTAAGATGTGCAAACTCACAAGTTTTTGCCGCTGCGGCTTCCAGGGCTGCCCGTTTGACGGCCCAGTCAGATAGAAGATTGGGCCCGTCATGGGGGGAGATTGTTATGCGAAAAGGGGGCAAAAGGTGCTGAATGTCCTCCAAGAGCTCGACTATCTTCTTGGAGCCAGCGATGAGCTGGTCATAACGCCCTTCGGTGAACGCATATGTAAGGATGCCGACGTCGCTCTCTTTCGTCTTTCCGACGGTATAGGAATCGGATGTCTTCTCAAGCTCTGCCTGGAGCTCGAAGAGATCGCTTGGTTCCAGACCCCAGAAAGGTTCTAAATCGTGGAATATTTGGTCGTATTCGTCCGGTAGCTGAACCTTGTGTTCTGTTGCGTATTCCCACCTAAATACGATTAGCCGGTGTTTTGTATAAGAGGCAGATGGACGCCAGCACACCATAGATCAAACCCTTTCGGCGGATTACGCTTGTATCGTCGCTGGTACTCCCTGACCGCTTCCCCCAACGTCTTGCTTGCGCTTTTCAACTTTGCATCCCATTCCCTCTCTGCGTGTCTCATTAACTCGAATATAGGGTGTGGTCCTTCCTGATTGACCTCGAGTAAACCATCTGGGCGATATGTATGCTTTTCGGGCCTCGGTTTTGGTGGAGTTGGTGGTGCGGAGGTGAGTATGTTTGTAATTGAAACGGTACGCGTTACTGTTATCACGGTTACCGTTCGAAATGGTACTGCCAGAATGCTCGTGGGTCCACCACCGATGTGAAGGACATAAAACAGAGCAAGTGACAGTGCCGCCGCAGCGAGGAGGGTCCTGGTCGACCGCATCCACCTTCGGGGCGTCAACATGGGACCAGCACGCCATTGGCAGATCCGCCCCGCCGGACCTTTTATAGAGACAAACATAGGTAAGACCAATTTAGTTCCCACCACTAACCGTTTTCATCAAGGTGGTTCTCCCCCAACAGCTCTGACATCCTTGATGGAATGACTGGAGAGGTAAGCTAGCAAGCAGTTTAGTACTCGTTATTCTGGGCGCATCACTGAGTCCTTCGGAAATACAGGACACCGGTCCTTCTTTGGTACCAAGGTCGAGGCATCGCCTTCCCCATCCAGCGTAGACATGTGGATAGGGTCCAATGGTTTCAACCGCAGCCGTGTTAGATCATCCCACCTCCAGTCGACCTTTCCCAAAGCCATCAATGCGCAGCTCACCCAGTGGTTAAAATCCGCCAGATCTTCTCTGGTCGCATGCTCTGATGCTTCCTCTCATCTCCATCTCCTTGTACCTCTTGTCCAACGCGGCACGAGCCGTCGGTACACAGAGCTGTCGGAACATTCCTGGCAGTCCTGACTTTCCGACTGAAGCTTCAGTGGCAGGCCTTTAACGTCTCTTTATCAGGCCGCCTCGTCCGCGCAATACCATCGGGAGAATATTGCCGCCAAGTCGCCTGTACCGATGCCGAATGGACGAGCTCAACTTGGCGTAACATGGTTCCAGGAGCAATGAACCAGGTGAGCATTGCAGTGCCTTCCTTGCCAACGCTTTCTTATTTTCCAATAGGTCAACTGGGAGCAGGTAATAAACTTGATGCATGGGGTGTCTGCCCATGTTTTGACACGTAAGCTCAGGACTACGAAGGCCAACCCTCCTTCGCTTTGCGGCCGCACCTCTCCTCCCACCTGCGGTCAAGGCAATGTCCCCCCTTATGCGATACTTGCAGAGTCCGCTGCAGACATTCAAGTGAGGCTCATCGGAAAACCTTACACAGTGAACATAATCCAACTTACCCACAGGCAGGCGTGAACTTTGCTCGCAAACATAACCTCCGTCTGTCAGTCAAGGCATCGGGCCATGATTACCTTGGTCGCTCTACTGCCAAAGACGCGCTGCTCATTCACACCCACAAATTGCAAGTCGGTCGCATTTACGGAGAATTTCCGTGTTGGCGGTCACAACAAGGGTTCTGCTGTGACAGTCGGCAGTGGTGTCGGGTTAAACACTTTGTATACTGCAGCACAGAATGTGGGCAAGATCTTCGTTGGAGGTAGCGCTGCTACTGTAGTCGCGGCTGGCGGGTACGTCCAAGGCGCCGGTCACTCCGCTCTTTCACCCCTCATGGGTCTGGCGGCTGACAATGCTCTTGGTACGTTCAATTCAGAGTCAAGTCATATCTTGTACTTAAATACTCGCAGAATTCAATATTGTGACCGCGAACGGCCTCCTTCGCAGGGCCAACGAGCTCGAAAACCCTAACCGTGCGTCACGCTCACGTTCCCCCAATCTTTGTCTCACCCCTTTTTTTATATAGTCTTTTGGGCATTGAGAGGGGGTGGAGCCGGTAGCTGGGGAGTGATCGTCAATGCAACTTTCAAAACTTTCCCAACGTTTAATGCAACACACTCTACCGTCGCTTTCCTTGCAAACAATAGCACCGTGTTAGGAGCCATTGCCCAAACTTATGCAGAACACATTTTCGACTGGGACACGCTCAACGTCGGCCAATATTTCTATGCCCTCTCCTCTGGGGCTAATTCCTCCTACGTAGTGGCCATCGATTCTTATTTTCCCCGCGCTACCGCTGCTCAAGCTAGCGCTGCGATGGCACCGTTTTTTGCGGACATCAGTCTCGCTGGCGGTTCTTTACTCTCGAACACGACAGTCACCACCACCGTCAACACTATACTTACAATGCGCGATGATCAAGTTGCAGATTATCTCACTATGGGATCGCGTCTCATCCCCGCGACGACATACAAATCTGCACCTCACAAGATTGGAGACGCATACAAACAGCTAGCAGATGCCGGTACAATTGGGTAACGTTTCTTTCTCTCTAGACTATAAGCGGAAAGGGCTCAAAGTGTCTAACTCATAGCATATTGTCTCATCTTGTCGCTGGAGGTACGTTCAACGACTTCTACCCTCCAGCTGCGATTAACGATACCACTGGCTTCTAGGTAAAGTTGCCGAAAATGCTGTAGTCAACAATGCAGTCAATCCAGGCTGGAGAGTAGCTAAGACTCACGTATGCCTCACCATTCATTCAGTCTACTATAATCCCTATTCTAACACCAACCCTCTCTGCCCAGCTCATCGGCATCGGTCTATTCAACGAGAATTCGACGCTCGATCAAGTCCATGCAGCCCAAAACAATTTCCAGAACATCCAGGCCCCAATATTCAAAACCATCGAAGGATCCACTCCCGCTGCCTATAGCAACGAGGCAGATGCATTCGAGAAGAATTGGCAGGCTGTATTCTATGGACACAACTATCGTCGTCTTAGCCTCATCAAGTCAGAATACGACCCCACCGACTTGTTCATAGTCAAAACTGGCGTTGGTTCAGAGAGGTGGGATGCATATGGTCTTTGTAGGGTTTGATATAGATCTGCATTTGCGGCCATGGGTAGGCACCTCTTTAGATGTTTCATTACCCGGCCCCAGATCGCCAGGTCGAGTATATATTGAATAGAATATGTGAATGATCGGAAAACAAATGATCTACACAAAAAGCATATAGATAACATCAAAAGGTGCCAGAGCATCAAAACAGACCCATTCCACCCATATAATTTTGAGACCACGTGCCTTCATCCCAATTATTATCCCACTCCCCACTATACGACTGTGACGCTTCTGGCATCCATTTCGTGGAAAATATTGATGGATCGAAAATCCCGCCCACGTCCATAGTTTGAGCGTAAGGAACACTAGTTGTTGCATCCCATTCCGACGAACTGGGATTTGTAGGGGACTGATGTAGGACCATGGAAGGGAACTGGCTGGACATCCGAGACGGGCTCATCACCGATCCCGTACTAGGTACGGATGCAGGCAAGTTGACGGAGAAATTATGTGTAGGAGGTTGTTTCTCCATAGCCCCCCGTGCGCCAGTACCAACACCAAGAGCATCTATCCTTCCCCCCATTGGCCATGGTCGTTTTTGATTATCCTCGTATTCCCTTTTCCGTTTACCTAGAATTAGGGGACTACTCTCATCCGTAATCTCCCCTGCCCGGGGTTTCAAGCTCTCTATCTCCATAAATGTATCAAGCGCCTTCCAACACCGACGCGCCAGTTCCCATGTGAACCCAATAGAAGCCAAAGCTTCCAGACACTTGAGGAGATGCAACTGCGTCTGCAAAGCGGACATAGGCGACACGGTCGTTGCGTTGCTTCCGTTCCCCAGCTGTACCTGATGCAATTTGTACCCAGAAAGGTGCGCGATCGCGACAGTGTAGATGAGGTATATCATGTTCGGATTGGTGTGAGAAAGTGCTGCGGAATTGCTCGCCGGGTTTGGCAACGCGATAACTTGCGACTGCCGATATTTTTCCAAAAGCACGTTGAATGTAGAAGCCGCCTCTAGGAATATATCTGTTGCCTGTTGGTTTAATTGCTCCCGAGAACTATTTAGAGAACAAGGGCATGGTCATGTTAGTTATCAGATACCAGTGCGATGGATTCAGGCACAACTTACATAGGGCGATAAAGAAGTATAATTGCCACGTGGTAGAGCATGTTGATTTCCAGGACGTCCCGTCGTGGTTGGTGTCCGATTGAGATGCGATACTGCATGGGAAGGGAGTGGTGCCACATGTCTAGTTCTGTTCTCAGGTGTGAGAGCTTATCGGGGGGTGTCTGGGTTGATGGTGAGAGGTAGCCGAGGTAGAGGTGGAAGTTGATCATGGAAATAACTCGACATAGTGAGACTGCGTAAGTAAAGGGCGGTGATGGATTGAGGTCAACGTCTGGAGGTCGTGCATGTGTTGTCACGCCAATCGGGCCCTTTAACACGTCAGAGTTTGCAGGTGGTCGACCCATTTGCAACGACAGCAAGAGGTCAAGTATTGTACAAACGCCCCATACGTTTTCACGCAGCTGGGCATCCTCTGGCGATCGTTGCAGGTCTTCACCACCGGTTGGATCTTCGTGTAGCTGCAGATCCTGGGCCATTCGGACCGCCAAACCTAGATGAGCGCCATTAGGCACAAGTATAGCGCACTCAGAGAAGTCCTACTTTACCTGTCAGAATCCAGGCTTGGTTCTCGTTCCCCTTCCCATAGTCTCTCAATGCCAGTAACAGCGAAGCCTGTACGAGTTCCAACGTGCTTCCCTTTTTCAACAGCGTGCTAAGGGCCGTTCTCGCCTGTTCGTACCACAAATCCGCGGCAATCTTCCCCGCATGTCCTCCAGTTCCAGCAATTGATTGGGTAGAGGGAGATAATCGTCCACTATATGCACAAACGGACAACACGAGCGTGGAAGTGACTTCTGATTTATTTGACGGTGACAAGAGTATTGCATCGAGAGTCCCTCGACTTGGTAGCAGCGGGTATGAAGGGTATGAGTGTTGATAATATACATCTAGGAGGCGTGAGAGGATGTGAGAAGGCGGGAGGTCGAATTGACTCGTCTGTGGAGGTACAAAGTTTGGTTGGGTCATAGGGAGTGGTGTATATGTATCGGGTTCTGGTGCCGAGAGTTCGACGGTGCGCCTGTGAGCAGCACAAAGCGTGAGTATAGGTGGTCACTATAAATGAATCTGCACTGACCAATAACTCCCCGTATACTCATTCGCATCGGTGAGTCCCAAAGCCATATCCATGTCCGGGGTATCTTGTAGCCTGACCACAGAAGGACCATGCAATGGCACAGTGTCCTGCTCAATAGTCCGAGACCGATGAGCGGGGTACGTCAGCTGCACCGAGTCCCGCATTGATTCCTGGGTATCGATGTAGGGGCCAGCCGCCTGATGCGTCCTCGTAGTCCCACTCTCGGCCCACTCATCTTGTTCTTCGATTGACATAACCGTAGGCGATAGCCCACGATCTACTAACTGTGCTCGTGCTGAAGCAGGAGACGCAGCAGAATCCGTGAGCTGATCATGATTACTAGCCCTCTCGAACGACTCGGGCCTGAGCGTCTGAGTAAAGGGAATCTGGTTGACCGAGCCCCGCCGTCCCCCACCGCCTTCCTTACTCGACGCGGATGGCGCAGAGCCTGACGCGGATGCAGGCTTGATTGCTGTTGATGATGAGGATGTTGGAGGTGGAGGTAGCAAAGTCTTCACTGGAGCCTCCTGCGCGGACCGGGGTGTAAAGGGAGCAAACGAGGCAACGAGTTCTTCCACGAGTCTGGCCGAGTCGCACTTGCTCCAGACCGCTTTTTGCGCATCCCACACGTCCTGCGTGCACGTTTTCGATTGGGAATGGAGGACCTTGATGTATTCGAGAAAGGGGTCGAAGGGTTCGTTGCTTTCGTCATCCTCCTTCTTGGGTAGTTTAGACAGGTATAAGCCGAGGAGGATTTCTAGGATTGCGACTCGTGTTTCTGTGTAGCGGAGGTATCCAGATGGTGGACCGCGACGACGCGGTTCTTTGGAGTACAGGCACTCGAGCGAGTTATCAATGCAGAAGGCGCAAGGGTCGAGACCATCACACTGAATGGGAACCTCAACAACCTACTGACAAGGGCGGCAGGAGGGAGCAACGGACCTTTTTTCTTTTAAGACGGCATGTGTTGCACGCTAATCATTGAGTTTAGACGCCGTCAGCTGCGATCAGGATGGAGAAACCAACCTCGAGAAACCTTTTTTACGATTCTCTCCGGAGCAGTTGCCAGGGTCGGATGCATGTTTCCCCACAGCTGTGTCCTACATATATGGATGATTCCTCCGAGTAGAACTGGGCGGGAGAACGCAAGAGAGGGTGTGAATCGGAATATGGTTGTTCCTTTATAATCTTTCGTCATTCACCCGTGCGAATTACCTCGGTTACATTCTATCTACGTATCTAATTGTTCTCCTCCCCCACAATATCTCATCACGAAGATGAGGGTAGTAAAAAATTATGAGCATGCAAGTTGCGCAGACCCCGCAGATTGTCAGTGACATCCACTGGGATTCAGCCAAAGCAAGCAGGTACTCTCGAAGCACAGAGGCTTCCCCCGCCCGGATGCCTCGCGGCCATACATCGCTGCCAACCCACACATCCAGATCATGACAACCCAGACTTTCTCCCTGCCCCACGGCAACGACCTCTTGGTAACACACAAGATTTGTGATAAGAATGGATTTTACCCCATCCCGACGAAGCTTATCGCCCCCAGACCAATGTATCCAATCGTCCACTCGCCTCATTGAACAACCAAAAAACATGACGCCCAGCCTTCCTGTTCGTGACCGAAATCACGTTTGGCCCAACATTCAATGGAGAGACCCTTGCCTCCTCAATAGGAGAGGTTCCGGTTACAGTCGATCACCACAAATCGCGACCAAAAGGAAAACAATTATAGTCGGTTCTTGTATCCGTTATGGCTGGACGCGAGCGCAAGGCTCTGTTGCAGCAGAGGGCTTGAATACCCTCCTTTTCTCTGGCCACAACTTCAGCCACAACAGAGAGACCAACATACAACCGCTCCTCTCGACAGCAAAATTGAGGCACCAACGAATTCGAATCCTTCCCGTGATTCCTAGGCTGGCAGGATCCACCACAGATCAAAGGGACAATGAGATAACAACTCCAGTCATGGAAGGGCACAGTCGACATGAATAAGGTCCTCCAACTTTGGGTCTTTGCGAACATGACTGGAATAAAGTCGTAACAGGGGGTTTCCACCGCGTTAGAGACCGGGTTGGCACAAATACATCGTTTCACTTCTGTGCATCCAAAGAAGACAGCCTAGGGATGAGGTCAGCTGCAACATACGTCCAGCAAACGGGTCAAGCTTTCTGTGTTGAAAGCATATGAAGTTGGGGTAACCTGAATACTTGGCTTTCGTCTTATAGAGCACCTCGAGATCGCGTTAGGTAGATCGTTGCTCCAAACATGCTCGATGCGCCGTGCCAAGGCGTCCTACAACTAATCCTGGTCAAAGTGGCCTCCCCTGTACGTACGTGACCTGATTGTCTCCTCCTCCTTCGACGATCTTAATGAAGTGGTGTAGCCATGCAAGTTTCATTCGTAAGCCTACGATTTAGGTCGCGATTAAGATCTACCCCACACATGACAAGTCATGAATGAGAGTATTCTCGCGACCATCGGTGGATGAAGCCCGCAGAAATGCCACCGGGTTCTGAGTTGCCCTGACTGACACACCCAGGGGAAGAGCCAGATGGCTCGAACCTCAGCATTCTATGCGTATCACTCGTAGGTCGAAACCAACTTGCAGCACCGGGAGATACAGCATAACCTAGCCAAGGATCGGATGGGCGGTGGAACAGGCAAAATTCGGCCCTAGGAGGCCTGTGCGTGAACCTGTCGGAGTGCATTTGTACGGAGCTGCTCACCCGACATCTGAGCCAGTGAACTACCGCGACACCTCTCTGGCGCTCATCTATGCGATAGGTACATCGTCTACAGGACCTCGCGCATCTCCGGTGTAACCTTTCCCAATGTCTCGCTGGGAAACAAACGCCGAAGCGTGGTTTCCTGTTGGGGTGAAGAACGGGTCATTGGGATCCCGAGGCAACACAAGCGGTGGTCTGTGCGGAGTTGAGATGTACCGCGCTGAGCACGTTCCGAAGAAGTGATGAAGGCATCGATGTGCAGGGTCATTGCAACAAATGAGACACATCTCCTTCATGCCAAGAAATCCAGGAACTAGTGTGTATCATCCAGCGTCCACCATCGCCGAGTGAAGCAAGCAAGCCTCAGAGTGGAATTCGAATGCATAAGGCCCTGACACAACTTAGGGTTAGATGACCTCCCGAAGACGGAATCCTCGAGATTAATCATTATGGCTGGAGCCGACTTCGGAGTCGCGAAGGAGAATGAGACGGTGCGAAAGGTGCCTGGAGCGGGGCGGGAGGAGAGCCACCTTGTGTGGGATAGTGTGGATGGTAGGAACAAAGGACAAATGAGACGCGACCCGGTTCATATAACCAAATAACGCGTACATATACGTAAACAGTGCATCACTATAACGTCACTCCGCGCTAGGGTTGGGCTACTTACGATTCAAATTACATATTTGATAGAAGAGGATGCGGACATCCGAATAGCCAACTTGACCAAGAGCTCATCCCCACCCGCGACTGCTGGTTTCCAAGGCAGTATATACCATGAGTCTATACATCTTACACACCTGCCTATTACTAACTGAATGTATATACCTTCAAAACCTCCGGGCCCCGCAGTGATGTCTAGTATGCCTTATTCAATCACATGCGTATCCTATTTCGCTTGGCTCTTTTTGGTTTCCTAATATCAAAGCCCGGCGTTCCCGCGATCGGCCAAACACCAGATCGCTAAAACTCCTACACCCTCACACCCCTGGCCAAATAATACACACATATATGCACCTGTGGATTCGTCTCTCCTTACATCGCTACACACTCCTACACTAACGATTCGCCGCACTTCCATCCAATACCGATGACCGCATGTGATGTCAGACCTGTGATTGGCGATCCTGACGATCCCGCCTGCTGCGGGACTGCCGCACAGTGAGATTTCATTCTCTGCAAGTATTGGCGCGTTTATGGTTGGTCCTGTATTCCTACTGCATGTCAACGTGGCTTCTCAAACTAAATCTGCCTGGAAGTTTGAGGCGTCCCTGTATGGTACGATGCGCTCGTGCTGTGTCTCAGGCCCACCCAAATACTCTTACCTTCAGGGATGTACATGGTCCTGTTCATTACGTGCATCTTGATTCTCTTGAAGAACAACTCGACGACAAAGCGTATTCTTCTTGCCTCTGCGATAACCATGTTTGCAAGCTCAACAGCTAATATTTGCATAAGCGTTTACATTGTGCTTGGGTTTCTGGTCATTGGAAAGCGGATGCCATATCCTATCATCCAGCAGAAATATCTCCTTTATGTAATAAACAAGTACGCCTCTCTTCTCATGTATGCATGTTTCAACCTAACAAGTACAGTACAATTGCAGATTCACTGATGGTAGCAAACATGGCATCTTTATCCATCCCACTGGCCTCTGAATCAAAAATCCAGATATCTCGTTGCTACGTTGCTTGGTCATGCTCAAAGATTATTGTCGCCTTCCCTTGCCTCCTCTTGATTTCATCAAGTGGTCAGTCGCCTCCTTTCGATCATTATGGACTTTCCCTAACCAACAGATAAATACAGTATGTGGTTTCATTTTCGCGAACCGCAAAAGAGGGAAACGTGAAGTTGCGGAACAAACTGCATATCTACGTGTGGTTAACTCTGGGCCTCAACATCCTTGTTACATCTCTCATCGGTGAAGTTTGGCCTCCCTTACTGCGCTGATCAAACCATCCTTACCCTCCGATCACATTTAGCCGTTCGTATCTGGTGGACTGCTCGAAACACAAACAAGATCATGGGACCAGGCTTTGCAGGGAAATATTACACTGCCATCGCCATTATGTCAGTATAGCCTCTGTTGCGCTATACTTTGATTTATCCTATTCCTCTGTCAGCGTTGAGTCAGGAGCCATTTATTCTCTATACGTTCTTCTGGACGAAGTCCTTGAAACGGTATATTCCATTTCCACTCGCATTCCTTGTATCCCTTTACGTAACATCTTCTCAGTTCGTTTTAGACCCTGGGTTGGGCCAGATCGCCGTAAGTATTAGCGCTCACCTGTATGCTGTGTAGAGGACTAACTCGAACTCAAGGGCATGGCATCGACACTCATTATTGTTCGAGTTGGAATGAGACGACATGTACCAGACATCGAAACCACGTCACACATGCAGGGAGAAGCTCGGGGCCCTTCGACGCCTCATTGTGAGATATCCTGTGCAAACACAGCGTGATAAAGTGTTCCGCGCATTATCAAGTTGTCCTGGAAATTTTACACTGCTCAGGCATGATTACTTCTGCTCCAGATCGTTGCCTTCTACGGTCCTTGATTGTGTTCGGTCCCAACATGCTCATGACGTCTGGTATATATGTTGTGTCATTCGATGTACTTCTGCTGCATACCATGACCAGATTTCGGAGGAATCAAGTCACGATAGCTTTCTCTTACAAAGCACGTGTCGCTGCCCTCAGACCCGAAGGTGAAATCCTCAGTAACTTGTGCTGCTAAGACTGAGCGCTGAAGTTGCCTTGACGCTCTGGACCAAGTTGACGCTACTATCTAGACGCGCTCGATATATACCAACACCATGCCTGCATATCCCTATGTTCAACTGGCTTTGGCTATCGAGTACGGCTCTACGGGGATGCTAGATAAAGGATCCGATCGCGATGGAGTAACCATGTATAGCACGACTTGAGAACGTTGCAACCTTTCTCAGACTCACCTCAACCATGACCCAACCCAACCCCTCCCCCCCCCCCTACCCGGAGATTTTTTACCTCTTTTCCAAGTTCCCACACGAGATCCAGAGGCTTGTTTTTCGAGGAAGCATTTGAGGAAGGTAGGAGAAAAGCGGTTCACCTTGCACTCGTGTCCCATGAAGCTAGGTCTTGACATATATACTCCTCTTTTCTCGTGTACCGTAGCGGCGTATTCCGAGTGCATGTAACTTACTAAGTAGCTATTACTGCTCTATGTACCTTCAAACTCCCGGGCCCCGCAGGTGACGTTTAATATGCCTTATTCAATCACACGTGCAACCTATTTCGCTTAGCTCTTTTAGTTCCCCAATATCAAAGTTACAACGTTCCCGCTACTTAGCCAAACATCAGACTGCCACAATTCCCGCGCTCGATCACCCCTGGCCAAATAATATAATACATATATGCGCCTGTGGATTCGTTTGAGTCCTCATACCACTACACACTCCTACACTAAGGATCCACCACACTTCTGTGTCAATGACCGAATGTGATGTCAGACCTGTGATTGGCGATCCCGATGACCCTGCTGCAGCAGGAATGCCACACAGTGAGATTCCATTCCCCACAAGCGTTGGCGCCTTTATGGTTGGTCCCATGTCCTACTGCACGTCAATGTGTCTTCTCAAGCTATATTTGCCTGGAAGTTCGAGGGGTTCCTATACGGTACGATGCGCTTGTGTTGTGTCTCAGGCCCACCCGAATATTCTTACCCTCAGGGATGTACATGGTCCTGTTCATTGCATGCATCTTGATTCTCTTGAAAAACAACCCGGCGACAAAACGTATTCTCCTTGCCTCTGCAATAGCCATGTTTGCAAGCTCAACAGCTAACGTTTGCATGAGCCTTTATATTGTGCTTGGGTTTCTGCTCGTTGGAAAGCAAATGCCATATTCAATTATTCAGCAGAAATATCTCCTTTATGTAATAAACAAGTACGCTTTTCTTGCCATGTACGCATGTCCAATCTGACGAGTACAGTATAATTGCAGATTCATTGATGGTAGCAAGCACGGCATCTTCACCCAATCCATCAGCCTCTAAATCGCAAATTTCAGATATCTCGTTGCTACACCGCTTGGTCATGCTCAAAACTTGTCATCGTCTTCCCTTTTTTCCTCTTGATTTCGTCAAGCAGTCAGTCGCCTCCTTCCGACCTTTGTTCGTTTACCCTGACTAATAGATAAATACAGTATGTGGTTTTATTTTTGCAAGCGCAAAAGAGGGAAATGCGAAGCTACGGAACAAACTATACATCTACTTATGGTTAACGCTGGCCCTCAACGTCCTTGTTACATCTCTCATCGGTGAAGTTTGGCCTCCCTTACTGCGCCGATCAAACCGTCCTTACTCTCCGGTCACTTAGCCGTTCGTATCTGGTGGACTGCTCGAAACACAAGCAAGATCATGGGACCAGGCTTTGCAGGGAAATATTACCCCACCATCGCCTATTATGTCCGTATAGCCTCTGTTGCGCTGTACTTTGATTTATTCTCTTCCTCTGTCAGTGTCGAGTCAGGAGCCATTTATTCTCTATACGTTCTTCTGGACCAAGTCCTCGAAACGGTATATTCCGCTCGCGTTCCTTATATCCCTTTATGTGACATCTTCTCAGTTCGTTTTAGACCCTGGGTTGGCCCAGATCGCCGTAAGTATTCGCGCTCGCCTGTATGCTATGCAGAGGACTAACTCAAATTCAAGGGCATGGCATCAACGCTCATTATTGTTCGACTCGGAATGAGACGGCAGGTACACAACGTCGGAACCACCATATCGCACGCACGGGAAGCCCGGGGCCCCTCGACACCTTGTGAGATATCCTACGCAAACACTGCGTGATAAAACGCGCCGCGTATTATCAGGTTCCCGTGTAAAGCTTACGCCCGCTTAAACGCGATCACTTCCGCTCCAGATCGCGGCCCTCTACGATCATCGATTGTATTCGATCCCGGCACGCTCATGACGTCCGGCATATGTATTGTGCCATTCGATGTATGTACTTCTGCTGTATACCATGACCAGGCTTCGGAGGAATCAAGTTGCGATGATTTTCTCTTACGAAGCACGTGTCGCCGCCCTGAGAACCGAAGCTAAAATCCTCAGTAACCTTGCACTGCTAAGACTGAGCGTTGAAACTGCTTCGATGCTCTGGACCAAGTTGACACTGCCATCAGACGCGCTGCATATCTCTATATTCAACTGACTATGACTATCAAACGGGGACGCCAGACAAAAGATCCGATCGTGATGGACGTAACCATGTATAGCACGACTTGAGATTATTTCAGTCTCTTCCAGACTTACCTCAACCATGACCCAACCCTTCGAAGATTTTCACCTCTTCTCCGAGTTCCCACACGAGATCCAGAGGCTCGTTTTCGAGGAAGCATTTGAGGAGAGTGAGAGAAAAGCAGTTCACCTTGCACTCGTGTCCCATGAAGTTAGGTCCTGGTACATACGTTCTTTGATGTTTTATAGTTGCGGCAGCTCCTAATAATCTCAAAAGGGTTGAACCGCTCATGTACAAGTGCATTGTCCTTAACTCAATTTCACACAGGCGGTGACCCTCAAGGCTTCCGCTTGTTTGCCAACACATTCTACCATGGGTCAAAGCCCAAGCATTTTTATGCCAGCGTGGTTCGGATGATCCTCATCGATAACTTGTTCCTGGAAGATCTTGCCAAGAAATTTTTACCTCTGTGTTCAAATACCACTCACCTTGCAATTTGGTGTGAAACTGGCCCCACAGGCCAGGAGATCTTGGAATCAATTTTCTCCCCTGATACGTTCCCCAAATTACGCCGGCTCTCCATCCACCCTAACTCTCTACCGCAAAGCCTATCAAACATATCACCACCCCATCTTCAGAAATCCTCACACACTTGGACATTGTCCACCGTAATCGCATCCCCTGGGATGGTTTTCGCTCTCTTGAGAGTCTCACCCACCTCGACCTAAACTTCGTATGGGAACTTCACATCAACACAACATCGCTTGAATCCTCAATACAATCCATTCTTCCTCATCTCCCCCTCAACTTACGATGCATTGTCATTCTAGTTCCAACTCAAGTACTCGCCTCTCTGGCTCGTCAGCAACAGTTGTGTGGCAACGAGCTCCTCAAGGACATCATACAAGGAAAGCATCATCCAGGGATGGTACTTGGGTCCTTAGGTGGGATTGGTAGGGCGCGTTAAGGGCTTCCTAACAGAAGACTTTTTGCGCTATGTTGTTCCTGTCCGCTATTGATTTCTCTGCGTGGACCTACCTACCTCGTGGTCGCAAGGATTTTTGGATGGAAGCAGACGAGATCATTGAGAAGCGGAGGAGGGACCAGGCTTCCTGTAACAATGGAAAAGAGAGCTCCACTTGTGTGTTCGTAGAAGCAGGACACAATACTCCCCTACCTTTGACTTAAGCTGCCGAAACGCTCGCCCTATCCGGGCTTATTCCATCATAACCGCTGTGAACTGAGCATCATTCTATTATCATTATCTACTCGGATACAAGAATTGATTAGGATAACGTTGAAGCGTGTAATTTATTCTAAGCCCTGCGCATTCCTGACGGAAACCAGGCCTATACATGTTCATACCAATTGGCAAGCTTGAGCGCAACCCAAAGTTGACCCGAAGCCTCTGAGCTACATACATGGCCGAGATGGGTTCCTCAAAATTTCCTCGTCATTGGAATTCCATCCGCATTACTGACTTGCCAATCGTTCTGACTCTGTGATCGCACCGGCGGTTCCGATGAAATTACTGGGAAGTGCTTTCTCAATCGCGACAGCGAACGGAAGCCTAAAAGTCATACATATTACTAGTATCGGAATTGAATATAACTTTAGTATTACAACTTGTCTGATGTCTGGAGCTGATTGGCATTCTTTGTTCAAGCTGGTTGGCACGAGTACCAATGCTGATGAAATGATCTCAAGCTGCTCCACTTTTGCAGAGAAATAGTGCCCTGCTCGATTCCCCCTTGGAGCCACCTTCCATGGACACCCTTCTCTAGCCCTTCATCCCCGGGTCTGTAGCGTCGATGCAGGCAAACATAAATCCATGGCTGGGGAATATCCAGCGGCGAGATTCATTGCCTAACCACTGGTTTGAGTCAAGCCCAACTCGTCGAGCACCCTAGAGGCTGTAGATGACTGTTGCGGCGACAGGGATTGTCCAAACAGCGGGAGACGAGAGGACGAACATGCGCCGCCACGTCGCTGGATGACATGCTTGAATCATTGACGTCCTCACTACTGTTTCTATAAATGGGCCTACCCTTGGATAGTGTCTCATCCATCCATCCTTTTTCACTTCCTTTCCTTTAGCTCCTGTTGATCAGGTTATCAGATTGCCCTCACGCCCCAGTTCTTGCTCATGATGATTTTGAAGATACGGAACTGTAAGCTCTACAATATAGATGGCGACATCTTACTGGGTCGACACTGCTATGGTGCTACATGCATGATCGAGAAAACACCCTTCGTCACCTTATTCATGTGCCTGCCACCATCTCCTAGGATATGATCAAAACGGCTTAACCTCTTAGATCTCAGCACACAACCAACGAGCGGTAGCCATGTAGTACGGATAGTCATAGTCATTGATCAGGGCAAGGAACCCGGAGAAGAGAAGAGAAGAGAAGCCAGTGATCACATGGCAGCCTGATTGAAGGAGTTATGACCTAATCAGCAAACTCGTCAGTGGATCACACCCCTTCTGTTTGACAACGCCTTTTCGAACGTCCTCCATCAGGTTTTAACTCTGCCACTATCCCCGATCGGTTTGTTGAGGCGGATTAAGTGTTTGGATTGAAAATAAGCAACATTGATTTTCATGTACCTCAGACATCCACCATCCTTTGGCTAAGATTCGGAGTATAGCTGGACGACGAGGAATTCCTTCGTGGTGCTAGAGGTTCAAACACTGCGTCAACAGCGATCAATACCAAGCTTCCTATTGATTCAGAGGCCTTGGCATCGTTCGAGGCGAATGATCTGTCAGGCTCTTACTATTGAATAGACTAATTACGGCAATTTGAACACCGTTTCTGCCTCGTTTATCTAGACGCTAACGCTCATCCCCTCCTGTTCATTATAAATCGTGTTAATCATCTCGAGCAGCCCCAAAAAGGTCGTAAGTGAACTCACTCCACCTCGACTGCGGTTCCCAACGACATTTACGTGACTATTTGAGATAAAAGGCCGAACTTGGTGACTTGATCAGAGTGCAGTTCTTCTGTACGCGCCCTCCCCTACTATGTTTACAAGGCAGACGACCAGTAACAGCGCCTTAAACGATGGTCTCTCCGACGTTCTTTTAATGACGGTTTCTGCCTTTATGGTAATCAGTTTAAGTCTATTCTCGCCTATGCAAATATTGCCTGACACTATGTCATAACCACCCACTATCAAAGTTCGAAACGCTGCTATATGGTAATTGTTCATCGGCGACACCATAGCTCAGTCTACTAACTCCAGATCCTACCTCAGGCATTCTCCTAGTGTTATCGTTCACAGCCACATTTCTACTCGTTAGAAACAAAAGCTCTAGTCATTGGCGATGGCTATTGTCCGCGGGGATTGTCATGCTCGTCCTAGCCACTGCTGATATTATTATGGGATATTACATCCTTTTCGGCCACATCTTGAAAGGGGACATATATGTGTCTTTCTGGTTGATTTATCCCAAGTACATTTTCTACGTTACTAACAAGTAAGATTCTTACTTGCATGTCGAGGCGGTCACTCTAATCATCAGGCCATTTGGTTCAGCGTCATTGCAGATTGTCTAGTCGTGCGTCCCGGCACGCTTGAGCATAGCATCTGGTCAATTCGCTCATTTGTGTCGCAGATACATCGATGCTACATGATCTGGGGCCGGGACAAACGCATCATCGCCCTCCCCACACTGGCTCTAATAGCTACGTCAGGTATGCCAGAGGTGTTTTGCTGTAGTATATTGCTGTTCAAATGCCACCAGTCTGTGGGTATGTGTTTCAAGGGACGGCCTCACCCCAACTACGGCGGCATGCTGGTGTATATGTTTTTATGACCTTTGGACTTAACTTTATCGTCACTTTTTTGATGGGTGGGACCTCCTCACGATCAAAATGTGTCAAAGCTAAATCTTATACGCCTGCGTCTAGCAGGGAGGATCTGGTGGATCTCGCGTAGAGTTCGTGCAATACTTGGACCAGACCTAGCACGCAAATACAAGTATGCCGTCGCGATCGTGTATGTTCCTGAATTTACTCTCAGACGTGGCGCAATTTAATCCTACAAACGCTGGTTGCAGTATAGAATCGGGAACAATATACTCCTTATATCTCTTCCTAGACCTGATTCTCGTCAAGGTAAGACTAAAGGCCCATATGGTTTTGCAAAGATAACGAGCTCAGGGTATGTTTTTTCTAGCCTCAACTTGATGTTGGCCTCACACAGATCGTTGTAAGCAATTATGAGGTGAACCTTGTTTTGTGGTAATAACAGTGAGACATCTTAGGCTATTGTACCTACCTTGATCATTGTCCAGGTCGGTTTGGGAAGGCAGACACGAGCTGCAGAAGACACTGTGCAATTGGTACGCTCGGAAATTCAGCCGGACCCAGCGAGACATAGCGAGATACGCTTCTCACCTTGACCCCCTTCGCTCGACACGTCAATGCTGGCGTGCGAGCACCCATAGCTTGGGATTGAGAGGTTCCAGACAAGACAAGCTTCCCGAGAGAGACAAATCACTCTAATGGCTTGATGACCCTTCGCTGCACTACATCGACGGGGAAAACAAGCACCCAGGCTCGACTGGCGTCTCTTCCCAGTAATTCACATATTCTCGATAAGAAGCGTGATACTTATTCACTAGAGGACGTCAGAGGCAACTGATGCGATAAATATACTATAGTTGGCCAGAGGTCTGTTTAAACCAAAGGACTGGGTCATTTGAGTATCGAAATATACCCCGATCCAACCGCCTGTTCTTGCCTCGTATTATGTGTCTTCAAGTGACTTGGAACACGATGAGGCGCTCTTTCTCTCTAGCTACTATGAGTAGTGAGTGACGGACAGTCTTGGCATTCTCATCAGAGATGGCTTGGGTGCGGCCCAGTCCCCCCGCGTGGTCAGGTTTCTCCAAAGCCTTTGCCAAGCCGCCCCGGTTTTGTTTCTGTGAATGCCGTGCTCCTCCCGTACCCCGCGGAGTGAGAAGCTGGCTGGAGTACTAGTCGGACTTCCTGCACCCATCCGTCCCCGGATAATGGTAGGCTCCAGGCGGGTCAACCTCGCCATTCCAATACGCCGATAATGATGGGCTCTGTGGTGACGATGACCAGAGCTGGCGTCACAAGCCGGAGTGTTGGTTAAGTCACTGAAGCTTCTGACAAGGGGGCGAACCAATCCTAATTTTAGTTTTATCTCACTTGACCACGGTACACTCACACCGATTTCCCGCTTTTCACATACTAGGTAACATTATCTATAAAAATAGTCATTGGATTCAGAGGCATGTGTGTATCCCAGTTCAATTCTCAAAGGATTTTCCACACCAGGTGCTTCCTTAATTGTTATCACAATCTCCTACTACCCGACCCCTGGCCACATCATCCTTCACTTTTCTAGCATTTAATGCACGGCTCTTCTCTGGAGTCGAAGCGACACTAATCACTTCACTTTGGTCCAAACAACCACTGCCGCGGGCATTTCTCTGCTATGACTCACCAATTCCACACATTGATATCATTTTCGACTGACGAGGCATATTACTCTGAGGGGGTGTATACCACGGCCATGTTGGTGAGTATACAATCTATCGAGCGTACTGGCAGTGAGCTAAGGGGCGGAATCGGTATTCAGTTTGAGACGTTTCTCTTTGGTAAGTCTCCTGGCCACACCAAAAGGGAGACTTGAGATTGAATTGTTCCACGATGTAGGCCTCTACGTGGCACTGTTCGGTACATGTTTGCGTATCCTACTGCGAAACAGGCGATCGACGCAGAAAATCATTCTCGCTGCTGTTGTTGCAATGTTCACGCTTGCTACGGTTGACGTTATCTGGGGAATTGTGAACATGCATTGGTTTATCCTGACCAAGAAGCCAGAAGACGACGACGACGATGACTCGCGACCTGAAATACCGATCAAGATCCTGCAGTCCAAGTTTCTGCTCTACATTACAAGCAAGTGGGTGTTATTCTTTCATTTCGGAGGTAACAGCCGAGACTGACTTCGTCATCGTAGCATCATCGCAGACCTGTTACTTGTAGGCTTCGATCTACTTGGGAATTTCTCATCAACTCATCATATTGCATGTTCTAGATCTACCGCTGTTATACTGTATGGAACAAGAGCATACGAATGATCATCTTGCCATGCCTAGTGCTTTTGGGGGGTACAAGTGCGTTTCGTTTACCTTTCCGTTCGAGTATCGGCAGTGAACTTTGTTATCAGTTTGTGGCTACTTGTTCGTTGGCATGACGGACGATGCATACCCCTTCCGATTCCTGCTGTCGATTTTTCTGTTCTCAACACTCGCGCTTAATGCGCTGGTGACTTGCCTAATGGGTAAGGATTGTATCGCCATATTCCCGAAGAGTCTACTAAATCCAAGGCTTCTTGGTAGCTGGTCGGATGTGGTGGATTGCAAGGAGGACACACAATATGTTAGGACCCAAGCTAACAAGGAAGTATAGGACTGCGATCGCCATTTTGTATGTGACTCCAACAAAAACCTTCCCTCCCCTACGTGATGCTCACCGGCTTTCTAGCATCGAATCTGGCGTATTGTATTCAGTGTATGTCATATTGGATGTCGTCCTTCACGTCGTAAGTCCCCATCTAACCCTACCCAAAAAAAAAAACACGGCCGAATGAAATGCTTGCAGCTCCTACTCGATGCCGGACTTGTCCAAATGGTAGGACTAGTTCCAACTCTCATGATCGTGCAAATCGGCATAGGTCGCGAGAACGGCAAATACGAAACGACTGCCAGCATAACCAATGGTGAATCAAGAGCCTTCACTACAAACTTCATGTGCGAGTCTCAGATCCTCTCTCCCACATCCCCAATATCGATTCCCGCGCCCCCATACCGTGCGGATTCGGTTGAGAGGTATCACATCATATATCCGGCATCTCCGGTAAGCGATGAGATGAGAGAGGGCGATCTCCCTTAAAGTGGCCGTCGTCCTCCCTTTCATGCTATCTCTTCTGCTTGGTGGGTGCTGTGCATGATATGGACGAGAGCCGATGAATGTTTCCGTGGGGAGGTGCTGAAGTGGTCGAGGGCTGCCAGGGCTCTAGGCGTCGGAGTGGCTCCGAGAATATCCGCCGGGAGGAGGGACTCCACCTGACTGGCGCAAAGCGGGGCGCCGTGCATTCCTGTCCTACATGCAAACGGATTGTTCACACAATTTAAATTATATTTTCAAAACTCTTGTATTACGAGTTGCAGGCATTCCTTAAAGCTTCTCCAGTGCCTATCATCGAATCAAGATCTGTGGAATCAAAGTTGAGCACCAAAGGTGGAGCAGAATGTTGTCCTGTGACGCACATGCAAAGAAATCTTCGACTTTAATCATGTCGAGGACACCCAGAGGAGTAGAGGTCCTCATCGGTTGACCGGACCACAGGACCCGAATGAAGAACTGATTACTACGCTTATTGCGGTAGAGCTCAAAGACGACCTGTACAGGAGGTTAAATCTGCTGATGTTGGGGGGGTCGAAATGATACCAACCTCCGATCCCCTATCAAGACTAGTCAGTATATGCGACATAAAATGTCACTACATTAGAACCTACATGCCGGGCCACACCATCACATCGATCTGCAGTAGACCAAGAAGGGGAGCCATTGACCCGTCGTGGCCAATCTGTAACGAGGTTAAGCACCAGAAAGGTATTTCAAAATGATCTTATGCGCACATTATGGATGTACTTCAGCTAATCATAGATGGATACTCGTCAATGACCGCACAAGAATGAGTAGCGCATAAGACTGACCTTAGACTTCCCCTGCATTTTGTCCGTGATATGAGATTTCAGCTCCAAGGCCCAAGCGCCGAACCGCAAAGCGGAGTACGCAGCAGAATCGGGAGCATCTCTGAATAGATAAGAATACTCCCAAATACCGATTCGGTAAGCGGTATCGGCCTGTGCGGTGGTTAAAATGATTGAAATATCCAAGGTCACTAACGTACCTCATCCTGCGTGACGCACACCGAGGTATCATTCACACTGCAGGGCAATCTCTTTCCGTGACATTGTTTTGCACTCATGTTATCAAAATAGCTGCCCAGGAAAGCGGAAATGAGTTACAACAAGGGAGCAAGGTAAGACGGAACACACTGATCAAAGCTGACGTGCCACCCTGCAGTGTCTTGCTTCGCAATCCCTGAGACGCGATCAAGTTGATCATAAAGGAATTGGCTATCTGATAGATGCTGCTGCCACAGTTGCCCGTTATTGCCCGTTGTGAAACCATTCCTGAGATTGGAAGATTTCGAGCAAGAATAGGTCGGCTCAAGTGAATCAAATGACGACGACTGGATTTCAACTGCTACGTGCGAGCTACGAGGGAAAAGGCCTCGCGCGAGTCCACCTGCTACTTGAGAAGTAATGACGTTGTTAGTAACGCCTAGGTGAGGAGATCACGATGAGGTATATTCACTTGCTGAACGCAGAGGGACTCACGTATGCGCGCGTTCGAAGGATCGAAGCTTTCGTCGAGTCCGAGTCGACGTCCGTAGACTGAACGCAGGTCCTGAAATAGAATGCAACTGAGAATTCGCCTCAGGAACCCCCGCCATCAATGATACTCACGGTGCCATGAGTGAACGAATCTGCTAAGCCTTCTGCTGTGATTGAGGGGAACTGGCACCTTGAAAGGGATTGAGGGGATGACGAAACGAGCTAAAAGAACACCACACACGTGCTGTTGACAAAACCAGGACCAACTGAAGACGCAAATGGATTCGATATCGGTGCAACTGCTTGCCACTTCGCGACATGAGTTCTACATGGGACCATCAAGGAAAATAATAATAATAAACACACCTCGATTTCCGAATTTTGTGTGTTCAAACTACCAGTACTGAACAGGGTATGGAAGTAGTATGATTTGAAAACGTACCTGGCTAGCCCTGCGACGGGCCCAGAATTACGACAGTCCCAGGCGACATCTTCTTTGAAAAAGGTATTGGACGCGTAAGGTGTCCGCTTGTGGTGACGTTGAATGACCTCAACAAACTCCAAAGTGAAGTCACTTGAAGGAGACCTGGAGGACGTGAGCTGCTGTTCATCCTCAGTGGAGAAAGCACTCACCTGTACTCTCTCGCCCGAACATGTGGCATGTTGCACCAGTTGAAGATCCCATATTCCCTGTCTGGAGTCACCGAGGAATTGAATATGCCTGGTCGACCTGTGCCATGCAGGGCAAAGGTGAGGTTGTTGAGATTGGTTGCCGCTGGAGGATAGTGCGTCACGGCAGCGGACACGCCAGTAAGTCCCGCCAAAAGAATCTGCACCCAGGACATGGCTGGCGAGAAGACTTCTTTTTGAGGGCGCCACCATGCACTCAGGGGCGTTATATTGGCCAGCGCAAAGTTTCCCAGGAGCAGCCTCGAACGTGCTTCGGCCAAGCGATCCATGGCCGCCGGACGGGTGTGCAGAAGAAGTCGCGTCGATAATAGGTCGAGGTGGTCATATGGCTTGTTGGCACAGAACGTCGACCGTGTTTTTGGGACCCTGTTCCCATCATTTGGCGTGAATGCCCCCGTTGCTGACCACATGCGTCCCTCGACAACCCCCAGTTGGTGACTAAATTCGATTTAAACCAGAACACCTTTTTCCTTGGCCAACTTGAAGGAATCGGCGGTAGCCACCATGCTCGCTCGCTCCTGGGCCAATCGTGCTCTAGCCTTGCTTTCTCTCAGCTCCCTGGTCAACGCCATACCCATGAATCGCCAGAGTTTCTTGGTGCAGAGTGCTCTCCAGGAGATACTGGACAGGGGTACTCCAATCCTTGGTAATTTGGCACGAAACATCCCGTATCCTCGAACCCTAACACGCTTTTTGGTACAGGAATTGACGCAGGATGTTCGAAACGCTTGAAAACGTGCGACTGGATGGCAAAGTTTCCGGACAGTACAAAACTAGTTCATCTCAACTTACCTGGCACTCATGACACGGCTACTTGTGCGTCTTATGCTTCCGGAATATTGGAATGTCCGACTCACTTGGACATTAGGGAACTATTCTGCTGAAACGCAAGCGGAACTCGAGAGATACACTGGACCGTATGTGTCGGAAACATGGTGAATGGTTTTTGCACTGACGACACTGGAAGTCTCCCTTCAAATACCGTATTTCGATGTCAAGAGCGCTCCTTGCTCCAGATGCTTAACGATGGTATTCGTGTTTTCGATCTTCGCATTGCTTACAACCCCGGAAACGACACGATTGGTTTCCATCATGGTGCGTGGATATCAGAATTCTAGGAATCCCCTTGTTCATTGGCTTTATAGGCCAAGCTCTCCTGGCACCAACAACAAGGCTTGAAGATGTTCTGTTTGGCCTATACCAATGGCTAGACGCGCACTCCACAGAGGCTGTCCTCATCTCTATCAACTACGAGGGTGGTACCGGAACACCGAACGATGTTAAGCTACAGCAGCATACATACGACTTGATGAACTCCAAATTGTCCTCCCGCTACTGGGTACAGCGAACTGGTATGGTACGCCAGAATTCAAACTCTCGTCACCTGACTTGATTGATCCCAACTCCTCACTTTGTAGCTGGGCACATTGGGTGAAGCGCGTGGCAAACTCACGCTACTCCAACGATATGATTACACTCTACTTGACCCGGCACAGACACCACATCGCATCGGCATCCACCTTGGACCCGAAGGCTGGACTGACAATGGCAAAAGCATCGAATTGATATATAATGCGGACGCAAACCAAATTGCGTACATCGAGGATTTCTACAATATCCAACTCCCAGGCCGACGCCACTCCTGAAGACCATATCCAGGCCAAATTTGACGCAACGACTGCCCACTTAACAAATGCTACTCAGCCAGATTTGCACCCAGATCAATTATTCATCAGTTTTGCCAGTGCCGCTGCTGTTGCATCAAACCCTCCTATGACCCCCGCTGTGAGTACCTCATGAAGGATTCCAATCCGCACTTACCTATACGCACATGTACAGCTCTATGCACAAGGAGACGGCAACCAAGTGCAAGGGATGAACCAGCGCTTGCTGCCATGGCTGAAAGAGCGCAAAGGAAAGCGCTTTGGTATCATAAGTAAGCATCTACGCCCGAGGAAAGTATTACACTGACTGTCTCGCTTCTGAAGTGCTGGACTTTTACGACGCAGTGCCCGGGCTTGTTGAAGCTGTGATAGGATTGGACTAACTTTCCGTACGCCCGTTGGCTTAAGCATCCAAATTGTTTCAAGTCGATGAATAGTACTTGTTCTAAACAACGATAAATGAGCTTCAGGCCATACTTGTTGCTTACGGGATAATCAACGGCTGCTCGCCGTTCAACGCTCAACCCTGAACCCGCTACTAGAGCCACAACATCCAACTCCCAGAACGACGAACTTGTGATTACCCCCGCTAAGAAGAAATTCCTTACGTTCCGTGATAGGACCTCGCGAACACCGGTGCCAGTACAGCACTCTCGCTCCATCTGGCACGGTATCATTAGCACCTAGAGCCTGGAAATCCTAAGCAATCCTACGGGAAGGGGATTGCATGTTCCTAGTCCTCTCCCTCGGCTACCTGCAACCTGTTACCCATCTGTGATAAAACCTCGGACTGCAACAAGGACTGGTGTTGGGAGCATGACGCTGAGTCAACGCCACCAGTTAACATCCCCTTTTTTTCTGCAAGGAGCAACTGTCGTAACCTAAGTCTGGATCTTTGACCGGCCCAAGTCCGTAGTAACACCCGGCCATGCTACGTCCGAGTCGCAAGGCCGCGCTGAGAATTATTCTCTCTCTGGTTCCGCCGCTAGGCGGACTGGATGTTTGACAACTGGTTTCTAAAGACATTGGCGAGACCGAGGTTAGTTATTTTCTAGTCGCTTTAATTGATCATATCAACGGATCTTCCACCAGCACTTACTACATTCACCCGTCCACCGGCAAAAAACAAAATCACATCAACAAGAGCTCCACCCATCGCCTCGCTAGCTTTGATCAAGAGGAGTGCAACTATCCCCTCCCACTTGACAATCATCTCAAATGTACTGGCGCTAGCTATGATCCAAATCATGTACAGTTTCGAGTCAAGTAGGATTTGCCAATCGTTAGATCAAGGTCGGTCAGATTTCTCGCCTGTCTTTTACCTGGTATCTCAACCTTGCATTATGCGACTATGCCCCTGGGCCCAGATTGTTGCTCCTGCCCAAATCCGGATGATGAACTTCAGGTGACATCCGAGTTTGATCATGCGACTTGTACAACATATATCAGTATCATCCACATCAAGTTTCCGTGTTTGGAAATTCAAAGTCGAGGACCATCCCATCGATGGAAGAACTCTATCGATCACTACCTTTCATTATCAGCCCTACGCATCCGAGCAGTGTTTCCGGAAATTGTGGCATAGGCCCCAACCAAAGTACAGCGGCGTCGCTATGCGGCACTGCATACCGCTCCGGGAACATCTACACTATTATAAGGATCTTGGGGACGAGTAACCTATGTCATTTCGGCCTGGAAACAGAACCTTTGCTCATGTCTAGATCGAACTTTGAACATATCAGAATATTAATAGATGCTCTGAGCGGTGCGGGGTATCAGTGAAATTCGGGGCAATAGGTCCGACCGCCCGGGGTGGCTTACTGTGCCAATAAACCCTCTTGGCAACATCTTGGCCGCCAGCTGTCGAAGAAACGCTTCCGAAAAGTGCCCCAAGGAGTACAAGTAAAAAATATCAGCACCCTGGGCTCTTCGGATGGATGATAGTCTTTTTATAAACAGCGCGCCCTACAGGATATAATCTGTCAATCACTCAATGGACGGGTCCCTCGGAGCCTAGGCGACGTACCAGACAGTTCCGCGACTCAACCGGAAATAAAACAATGCACAACTCGTCCATCTATTCCACAGGGTACTTTTTTTTTTTTTCACATCTTGCCCGGGTTCGGTCCAGACACCATAATCTCTATCAAAACCCAGTGTTCAATCGCTTCCCTTGTTAGCTGAAATTCCTACAGGTCCTTGGCCACGGTCTCCGAACTATTGTGGCTCGTCATAGGTGGCTTACTTTCACAGGCCCAGCGAATTGCCTCTCGCGAACCGAGGACTCGGAACCATTGCCAAACGACTGCGGCCGGTACTCACCACACTTGGCCGCTCATCCGTAATCCTTTGCTCTTGTCAGGGTATGAGCGTTCAGCTCGGTATCTTATCTTCCTTTTTGGTAGCTTTTATCTCCTTATTTCGTATCTTCACCGTAGCCACTGTAGGTACTGGAATGGACCTTGCGTCAATCTATTCTGCATTTTCTCGTGAAAAGCCAGCTTCAACATACTTAGCTAGTAGTTGGACCTTTCCTGGGATCCACCTTTCCCGTCTGGATAACAATATACCTCCTTAGTGTCTCGATGTTCACCTGGGCATTTGCATTTCGTAAGAACGTCGGTATTCGGTCAAGTATAGTGTCGTTTCTCTGCTTCCAACAGGGAAATGGACCAGCCAAAGCTTCTACAGGAGTCGCAAGACATTTGGACAGTCTATGCTCTTCATTCGTGCGGTTTATGGGCTATATGTCGAAAATCGAGCGTTCAGCTCGAGTCAAGCTCGGCTTGATCTTTCCTTCGGTCCGTTTATTTCATATCACATCTCCATTTTACCTACCCGCTGTAGGCGTTCTTTTGTCCTCGTAGCTACGTAGGCAAATTCTTTCATTCTTCTGCAAATAAACAAATACGAACCCACCGTACATAGCTTACTATCGTAGCTTTCCTGGGACCCAGCCTTCTTGTCTGGTTCCCAGACAGTTTATATATACGCTCCTTTGGTGTCGCCGTAGTGTCCTGTGCCACTTCTCTCGTTACTATGCCAACACTCAATACCATCTGAGACAGAAATATAAACGAAGCCATTGTATTGTTGAATAGGAATGTAGTGACCTCGACGTTATTTAGTATTACAAAGCAGTACCAGTCTATAGATGTATATGGGGTTCCTGATGAAGCAGGTTTATAGCAGCAAAGTAACGATGAACATAAATACTATTAGGCGGTGATCATGCCAAGTTCTCCACGAACTAGCTTGATGGTGTAGCCATTGATGGGTTCCGAGCCAAAGTCCTTCTGAGTATCGAACATCTTGTGTACGGGCTTCCTGGCGTTAACGACATGAAGGACGTGCTTAGCATCCTCGTCTTCAAACATCTGGTCAACCTGAGAAGGGAGGATAATCTTGTTGTCGCCACCCTCAAAGAATTTGGGATCAACGCGAGCTTTTACGGCTGCTTCGAGTTCGGGATCCGTAGGAGCGAAAATATCCTTGACAAAGTCCATGGTCTTCTGGACCTCGTCTTCGGTGACCTTTTTGTTGACGTCAGCGGTACCCTGGATAACTGTTTGATGTCCGTTATTAGCACGCTGCTAACGCTGGGATAGAATGGGGTATACTGACTTGGGCGAATGAGGTCAAAGGCACGATCAAAGTTGTCTTCCGAAACGTCGGACAAGATGTCAACGCTTTGAGCTCTCATTTGTTTGTAGGCACCCAGGACGACCAACATGAAACGAGTGTAGGAGACAGCGATCTTGGAATCGTGCCATTTCACACATTCCTCCTCAGATGCGGCTCCGCGGATGGAAGAAGCAACCGTAGCTGCAGCGGAGAGCCCACCGGTAAAGGCAAGATGGACACCGGACGAGAAGAAGGGATCAATGAAGCCTTTTTTTGATCCAAGTAATCAGAACTAGGATCTCGTAGGGAGGACTCGATCAATGAGAGTACCCACAAGCTGCGTCGCCGCATAGGCGATAGCCAGGACCGGAATAACCATTAGCGGAGTAGGAATAATCGGACGCTTGACGGACGATAGGGCCATCTTCCTTCTGCACCATCTTGGCGCCACGAACAAGATCGCTGCTGAGACCGGGAGCGAGCTGGATTTGATCCAGATAGAAGTCCTGCAGCGAGAAGTCGGGGTTGCCGGATTGTTCGCGGAGCTTAGCGCGCTTGGAGATCGATTTGGCATGATCCATGACAATGCCAACGGAGGCGAGGTTGTCATCGAGCGGAATGTGCCAAGCCCAGCCAGACTCATCTAACAGCGGTAGAAATTAATAAAACCCACCACAGCGAATGCGCAATTGACGCGCTCACCTGTCAGCGCTTCGATCCAAATGGCATTCTCCCTATTAGTTCCTGGCTTGTATCGCCCAAAGTCTTTCCAGTAGCCCCAGATTGCGATGTTCTTCAGGCTCTCGTTGTTATGCCTGTTCTTCAGATATTTAGTGGACATGACGCCAGCCCTGCCAGACGCATCGATAAGAAAGTCGAATGTGATACGGCCTTCCTTGCCATCGCGACCCTGGTAAGTGGCAGCAATCGGACGGCCTTTGGGATTGTTGTTCTCGAATTCGATGGAAAGGACTTTGGTATTTTCAAACACCTTGGTACCGGATTCCTCAGCATGACGAAGAATCAAGTTGTCGAATTCTGATCGGACCTTGATCGCAGTGAATCCCATTTAGCCGGTGTAACGTCGTTCAATCGTTGATTGGGTACTCACAACGTTCCACGAGCCGAATTCAGGGCCACGAGCAATGAAGTCGGTATAGCCCTCACGCTTGTGCTGGTTAAATTTGATAGCAGCGCCAGGCTTTTGAAGGCAAAATATACCCCGGTCAACGTCGCACAAAGGGGCATGCTCCCACACACGCGCTCACCTTGGGACAAAAGCCGTGCGCCTTGACCTTCTCCTCAGCATCGATGAACTTTAAGAAGGGGCGGACAGACGGCAACAAGCTCTCTCCGATATGATACCTGGGGAA
The DNA here is from genome assembly GCA_004296355.1 of Lepiota venenata. Classification (NCBI taxonomy): domain Eukaryota; kingdom Fungi; phylum Basidiomycota; class Agaricomycetes; order Agaricales; family Agaricaceae; genus Lepiota; species Lepiota venenata. The sequence continues at coordinate 1,359,252 of RCFS01000004.1, forward strand.
TTGGTCTGCCTCGAACAGGGTGACACCGAAGCCTTCGCGGGCCAACGCAGAAGCTGCGTAGCTGCCACTAGGGCCACCACCGATAACGAGGATTTGGGTCTTGGCGGGCTGGAATTCGAGTCAGACAGTCCCGAACACCACAGTGGCTAAAGGGGAATGAGACTCACAACAGGAGACATGTTTAGAGGAGGCAGGAGGAAGTTGTTAATGTGAAAGGCTGCCAGGACAATCGTTTTATACCCTGCGAGAAAGGATGTGAAGCTTGGACCACCGCACACTCGGGTCCACCACGGATAGCTAGCTGGTTACGACTACCTGAGGGCAGTCTGCTCGACTATTAGAAGCCTTTCTGAGTCCATCGTGGTGATAGATCTACAGGAGCAGATTATAGAGGGACGGTACAGATTGTCGCAGTGATGGCAATTTGGGATGATGCAAACTGAGCGCTTTCCCCTTGTGAGAACCGATACAAAGAACGATTGATGTTAGCCGTGGAAATCCTGTCCACAAAACCACGGTCTTGATCGGTTTCCCCGAAAGTTTAGCTCAACCGATCGACTTTAGACCTCGTACAGAAATCGATGGCGAAATAAAGACCTATCCGTTGACTGTTTGTCTATGTGAAAGTGCGAGGGGTCAGTACTTCAGTCCTCGGCCTAATCCTGGCGTACATCCCGTCAACAGCGGGTGGCTTATTACGGTTACAGCAAAGAGTGGTCTAAAATACTGGGAACCAGAGTGCCAACCGCAGATGAGAGGCACGCAGAAAACATCAAAAGGAAACAAAAGAAGATATCATTATTTGACTCGCGCTTCAGATCATGGGCTTCTCATGAACCTGCAAAGCCATGTGGACCTATTCACAAGCCGCATTGTTATTGAAGTTTACTCACGATTTATAATGATTGCGTGGACGAGACTGGCAGTTTGAGTGAACGTAGACTGCGCGCCGCTGAAATCATGCGGTGAAAGAGTTATCGTCAACGTATTTCCCATCAACAAGTGTGGAGACTATAAAAATAGGCAGGCTCTGGAGTGAAACTCGTAGAGTCATATTAACCAGTTGTGCCACGGGGCAGCAACCCGGCTCTGCGCGTAGCAGGACTCGGGCGTCAAAGGGTCTTGAATGACGGTGTTGTTGCGGCCTCAATGGGAGAGGATTTGGCCCGAATACTAGAAAACTAGAACAGCCACCCTGAGGAAGAGGAAGTTGAACAATCGAGCATAATAGCAATTGCTCAGGACTTGCCAGACATCACAATCACATCGTGTGTGGGATCAGACGTGGGGATTTCTGAGGGGTCAAATGATACCTTGAAACTTACGGCGCCGTAATATCTCCAAAAGTGCTGAGAGGTTTTACGGAGACTGGGAAGCCCGTTGCTTTCCACATACAAAGCACCAAGGGTTCAATCGAGTCCTCAGTGTTGCGCTCCCCTGGAATCCAACTCTGATCTCGGACCCTAGAAATCCTAATGTACCGTTCGATAGTCCCCATTTGGACAGACGATGAGTCGGGGCCCGAATGTGATGGAATGTGACAACCACAATATTATCCGGAGAAACTTTTTCTGATCAAGAATATCAATAAGTGATAGCCGTGAGGTGAGTAGATATCATGATAGCCACGTCTTTAGGGAATACAACTCATAGTTGGCCTACCTCACCTGTGATCTCAAGTTTGCGTGGGCAATCAGCACCCACACAACCCCAGCTAACGAACACTTTCCATGTAACAATCATTATTGTTTATGATATTTCTAACATCGCCGTCCTGACGCACAAGCTCTACCACTAGGCTTGCAGGGACAGTTACCAGTTCCTCGCTTGGCCTCCACCCGAGGTTAGCACGGCACCAGCCACCTGTACCTACAAAACGAAGCTAAGGAAAAACATACTCCATTTTATGTTGCAGACAACGGATCTACTCTGAGGACGGAGGTAAGAATCAGCCACTACTTACTCGTCTTCGGGTGTGCCCCATCTAGACAAAAAATCACAGCACATCAGCATAGGAAAAATATTAGAGCAACTACCTGCGTGTGGGGCTCTCTCCACTCAAACTGTTCAAGAGTAGCTGTGTCAAGGTCCAAGTTCTATATCAGCACCAATCTGCCGCTACCTTGGGTTCTGATGTCCCAAGAACCAATAGATGGCATCGTGAGAGCAATGTATGATAGAAATATCATCGATACACAAGGTCCAATCCATGAACGTTGCGAAACTCAGTTGTACCCTAGATTGATTAATGCATACATAACCAATATCTCAACGTGAATGCTAATATCCTTACATAAATACCCCAATATCCTTCATAAGTTAATTTATCGACAAAATAATATCTCCCAACTTCAGACTCAAACAGGTTCACACAATGGCACTTGGCTTAGATTCACTCAAAAGATAAACCGAAACCCGACATGTATTACGCACACTCAGCGAGAAAATATAGCTATAGGAGTTATTATATCTAAGCGTTGATGGCCAAAGGGCTGCAGCCAATGGCGACGAGACCATCTAAGAAAATAAGGATCAGCAACAGAAAAATAAACATAAAGATATCTTACTGTAGTTGTTGTCAGTGCAGCAAACAGGCTGAGCGTTGCTACAAAAATACGAAAGATCAATACAGACGAACAAACAAAGTTCAATTATCAGCTTACCAAGAGTTGGAGCCGAGGCCAATAACGCTGATGGGGTTGCAGCCAAGGCCAACCTGGCCAGTAACAGCACCAATGGGAATGTTAAGGAGGCCAAGAGCCTGAGTAACATCCGCAGACTTGGCATCCTGAACTTGGTTGCAGCACATCTGCTCGCCGACGTTGCAGGAGTTCTCAGTGGAGGCACCAGCATGGCCACTGGGGTATCCGCCAGCAAGGGCAAGAGTGGCGAAGGTAGCGAGGGTGAAGAGCTTGGCAATCATTTTTAAAAAGATTGTGAGAGTGTGTGAGTGTAGTGATTAGGCTGAGAGTGCAGAGGAAGATATCGATGCGAGTTCGAACTGAGGAATCTATGGGGGGGAGTCCACCGGGTTTTTATACCTTCAGATGGAATGAAGACCCTTTTCTCTCCGCTGAGGACGAGTCGAGCAAGGACCGTGCAGCATGTTCAACAAAAACGTACGAAAGCGTACGATCAGCACACCTTTGTGCGCTGGCAGCCGTATTGAATTCTCCGGGAACCAATGATCAATGACTGTATTGGATGTAATAGGTAATCGGATCACCATATCCGGCAGCGTACATGCAAGTTTTACGTCTGGCCGTTAGCACGGGAAAAAAAAAGTCATGGACACTAGCGTGTTTTCTTAGTACCGCGCCTTTACGTTTTTCTATGTTCGGATTACCGGTGACACCACTGAAAAAAAAACATGTTAGTTTATATCTAGACCCCCCGAAGCTCCCAACTCCAACTTCCAAATTCCAGTAAATCGTAGCGATAAAAACCCATAACTCTCCCCCTCCAATAAAAACAAATGATGGCCCTCCATTCCGTGAAGAGGACGCAGCGTAAACGCGCATCAGTAAGCGACTCACATTGACTGAGAATTGGCGGGAATCACGCTGCCGGCATCCTTCATGTGGCATCCGTTTGCAATTCATTCATTGACATACTGGCGTCATACTATCCCCGATATGTAACAAATCCCGACGGACCGACAAACAAGTTCATCGGAAAAAAAAAAAAACTCACTCCTCGATAAACCTGAGCCTTCGCCAATGCTTATAAAAACCTCCACTTCGCACGTCCAAATTCCTCAGTCACTTTTGCGACCACTCGAACGCCTTTTACGACCCCATCTCACACCTCTCAAAACACTTCATCCGTCCATCACCTTCATCTCTCCAACACAACCAATCACAATGTTCACCAAATTCATCACTCTCGCCACCCTCGTCGCCGTCGCCGTTGCCGGTGGAGGTTACTACCCCCCAGGCACCCAAACCACCAACTCTTGCAACGTCAGCCAACAATATTGTTGCAACTCTATCCAAAAAGCCGATTCCGCTCAAGCTACTAAAGCTCTCGGTCTCGCCAACGTCGCTTTGGGCGATGTGACGGCTCTCGTTGGGCTCACTTGTAACCCAGTTTCTGTTATTGGCCTCAACTCCAACTCTTGGTATGTTTCGTTTGTGATTTGAATGACTCGGGGAGTTGATTGTGAATTTGCGTAGCAATGCTCAACCTGCGTGCTGTACTGGTAACAACTTTAGTAAGTGTTTAAGATTGGGGTGCTGGTTCGTTTGTTTATGGTTCTTTTTAGATGGTGCTGTTGTCGTTGGCTGCACTCCCATCGCTCTCAACGCTTAGATGGATTATTTATTATTCACCTATTCGTTCTATTATTATGAATCATCCTGATGCTTATTGATATATGGTATTTTATGTTTATGAGTCTTTGCCCAATATGAGGTTTTGAAAAAAAAAAAGGGATTCTGATGAAAGAGCCTTACACAGTCTGAACCCCCATATCAATGACAACTCACTGATCTGGTCTCCCTTTTCTTAGTGTTTGCCGGTATGATATGGGTTAACCTCCAATGAGCCAGCAAACTCGTGCCATCAAGCAGAGAGGAACTGACTCCCTGATGAACCTGACCATCAACACTGCTCATATTGTAGTTCCAACCTTTTGGGGAGTGCGTTCTTTGGGCCTTGTATTACTTGGGCACCCCTCAGAACTGTTTTTTTTTTTTTTGGTTGCGTAGCCACAGTAAACTTGCTCGCTAATACCAGTCGAAACAATATTAAAGCTTTATTTCTATTTTTAGGCATGTTGGTCCCTGGGTTTACTTTGGGTGATCAAATTGTAATCGACTCGCACACACCCTCGGTGACCATCCTTTTGGGCAAAATAGGGGGGGGGAGGGGGGTTATTCGTCACAATTTGAAATGCACAGCTGACGGATGATCGATGATCTATAATGCAATAATCTACGCGAGTCCGGGTAAGTTCTATCCAAAAACAACTCGAATATAACTCACAACGCTCATCTACAACTACACACTCCCCCCCCCCCCCCCTAATTTGATTTGAAGTGCTTACACAGTCCGAAACAAACTATCAAGTGAACAACTCTCATGACCCCGCCGCGTTTTACCGTGCATTCCAATTTCATTAATGTACTCCCCCCCCCTCCCGATCACAGACCGAGTCTATCCATCCATTAGCACGCCCAGCGATCATACTATCCCCGATATGTAATAAAGGCCCCTTCGCCAAAACCTATAAAACACTTTTTTACACACACACACACACACCCAATTCCTCAGTCACTTCGAGACCCAACTCGAACAGACCTTCATACGAACCACTCCCCTCACACCTCTTCCCCCCCCCCTATGTAGCACTCGAGCCACCGGCAAAGATGTCCCCTGCAACCCACCAATAACTGCTGGGGCCTCCCACACCTCGGAAGCAGGTGCTCGGCGACCTCAAACGCCTTTGGTGTCGTCGACCCAACCAACGCACATGGGTCCTTTTTTTTTTTTTTTGGAAAGGAATGATGCACACCCCTCATTTGAATTTCTCGACTTGACTTTCATGACTTTGTTGTGTGTGTGTGTGCTGTTTACACTTTTTTTGTTTTTTTTTTGTTTTCACTACTCGAGTCACCCTCGACCTTTTTGTGTCGCTTTATAGCCCAACTGCGAATCCGTGTTTGCTACAACTGGGCCCCCCCAGCGCCGGGCGGTTAAGTTTTATTTATTATTTGTTTCTTGGGTTTACTCACTTTGTTGTCCTTGATTGCGATTCTGGTGCACGATTCAAGTGTTACAAGGGGTTGTTAATTTGAAATTATCAGGAGGTGGCGATGATCTATGAGTCCAAGAAAGCTATGTACGAGCTCTACCAAGAAATGCAATCTACTTGTCCATGCGATGATAATAATTGCCCAAGAAAAAAAACAGAGTCCCAAGAAAGAAAGAAAGCCACACCTCATCTCACCCCTCATAATCCATCTTCTCCCTCTCCAAACCCGTCACCCTCGCATACTCCAAAAACAACCGAAACAAATACGCGGTCAAGTCCTCCCTTCTCCAAAACCGTAAACTCCACTCCCTCCCCGCTTTGGCAATCTTCCTTGCCAACTCTGGCTCACCACGACCACCGTCTTCCCCCCGGAAAAACACGAGGGCATCCAACAGGTCCGAATAGTCATTTTGGATCGGTATGTAGTGTACCCACGGCGCAATACGGTCGGTGTACCATTCAGGGTATATTGTCGCTTTAAAGACGAGCGAGTTGGAGGTGATGAGCCGTTTGAACCGCTGAAGACCAGGCATTACCGTCAACCTGCAGACTAGATTGAGGACAAGCGGATGAAAAAGGGAGTAACGACCCACATCTAGAACATATTTATACTTTCCCGCCGTCTCGAAATCCTGCATCTGACGAAACTCGAATTGCTTCCTCAGGGAATCACACACACTCGCCTCGCAAGCGATCGGATCACTGGCAAAAGCGACATCCAGCAGGGCCGTGATATAGCGCCCCTTTTTCACCCGAGTGCCATTGCCCACTGGGTCATATTCCCACTGTTTGCTGCTGCCTAGTCGTCGGCCTGCACCTGTCAGCAAGACGATATCAGTCGCCAAAGCCTGTGTTGGCCCACTGGACGAGACGCTCGCGATGCGCCTTCATCCACCACTTTTCCTCCACCTGTCCACTTGCATGCCAGATCCCGGTGTTGCGCCCTCTCCAAAGCAGCCTGTCGTCCACCTTGTCGTCCCATTCTGGATCGATGGATCGAGGAAGGATGTCCTGGACCCAGTTGATGGGAGTGGCGGGCATGATGTCGTGATGGAGAGTGGTGGGGGAGTATGAGAACTTGGGGATGAGGCGAGGGTGGGGTACGGGACCGGTCTTGTGGGAGAGAAACTGGCCGTGTGCGGTGAGGAGGTGTGGATGGATGCAGGGGTCCATGGTGAGACGGTGGTCGTAGATGAAGGTTTTCCCGGGATGTGGAGGGGATGGGGGCGGGGCAGTGGCTGGGTCGAAATGGATGGGATCTGCCCATGCATTGGAGAGTGGGCTGCAGGCGGATATCCAGCCATGGAGTTTTGTTTCGAGTGGATTGTTAATGTCAATGACTAGAAGGAATAGAATATGAGAATAGAGGGGTGTGGGGGGGGGGGGTGGGGTTGACACACATTTTCGTTGAGAGGCGGCCTGAAGAGCGAGTTGCTTTAGCTCCCAATCAGTAAAGAGACTGGGGTTGTCGTGGGGAGAAAAGACGGCGCGGAAGGGGGGGATAAAGTCGGCAACGTCTGCCAGTAGGTTTATGATTTCGGAGCCGCCTGCCATGAGTCTGATCTGAGTAGCGTTATCACCTCTGATGGTGTGATTAACAAAGTCAATGGGAGAGTTGGCGCTCTTGGCGATGGTATAGGATTCGTCGCGGGTGGCCCATTCGCGCTGGATGTGCTGGAGATCGGCGGGGCGGATGGCCCAAAAGGGCTCGAGGTCGTGGAAGATTTGGTCATACTCGTCGGGGAGGAGGACGTTGTTGTCCTGGACGTATGCCCACCTTGGTATATGCGCGCGTGTGCAGGCGGATCGAGGGGGTGTCGATCAGCTGGCAGCGCGGCACCCACAGGGTGAAGGGGGCTTACCAATCGTCAAAACCGAGGGGGGGATTGCGGCGGTACCTCTGGCGGTACTCGCGCACGGCCTGGTCGAGAGAGCGGCTTGCGTTGCGGAGCTTTTGGGACCAGAGGGCGTCTGCGCGGGCGATGAGGTGGTAGATGGGGTGGGATGCGCTGGGGTTGACCTCGAGCAGACCGTCGCTGTGGAGGGTGTGGACGCCGACTGCTGGTGCTGAGTGAAGTTGGCAGAGGGGAGTGAAGGGACGGGGGAGGAGGAGGAGGAGGAGGGTGGCAGCGAGAAGAAAAAGAGTAAGGAGAGAGCGGAGGAGAGAGCGCGGAGGCATGGGGAGAAGAGAGGCCCGGAAAGGAAATCAACTGCACCACTTTTCTTTTTCTCTTTCATGTCGGTATGTGTGTTCAAAGCTCACTCAGCTCACTCACTCACTCACCCTCTCTCTCTCCCAGACAGACACCGTCTCCAGTCTTCTCTCGCTCTCCTATCGCAGCCTCTCATGCAGCTCCCATCCCCCTCGACGATCAACAGGACCCCGTCCCTGCAGACCCCCGCCCGTCCACCTTCCCCAGCCCTCCCATCAGCTCCAGCGTAGCCAGCACCCACAAGACCCACCGCAGACTCGCCTCCACAGGAAAGACCAGGAGGAGACTCAGCGACGCTCGCGAGGCTGCCAGCCGTCCTTCGTCAGTTCCCCCTTCCCAAACCCTCCCTTCATCCACTGACACCCTTTCTCTCTCTCTCTCTCCAGGCCCGCCATCTTGCACGCCAGCCCCCCAGCGCTCTCACTAGCATCACTCTCCCTCTCAACCTCCCCACCCTCCAATGCCCCAGTCTCGGCCTCCCTCGCCAGCGCCTCCAATGCCCTCTCCTCCGCCGCCCAGCTCGCCCCCCTCAACGACGGCAGCAATTTCCCTCACTTGTCCTCTCCCCCCACCGATTCCACCGTGAAGCCTATTCCCATCGGATCCGCCAAGAAGCGCGGTGTCGAGCACAAGTGCGAAAGCTGTTCCAAGGTCCTGCCACTCCTTCCCGTCCTGTTAACATGACTTTTATTTTTATTTTTAATTTTACAAGATATATCGCCACCCGTCTTGTCTAATCAAGCACCGCTGGGAACACACTCCCCACTTGGCGCGAAGCCTCCAAATTCGTCCTCAGCAAGCATCAGCAAGTCCAGCTCCTCGAGGCCGCCGCTATCCTCTCCCACCTCTCCCCCCACGCCTCTTCTCTTCCAGAAGACCGCTCCTTATGGCCCTCCTTCCTTTCAGGCGGCTCCTTGCCACCCCCTGATCCAGCCACCCTCATCCCCACCACCACCCTCGACTCCAAAAGGTCCGCCGCCTCGTCCCTCGACACCTCCGCCACCGCAACTACCCCAGCCGCCATCTCCAGCTCCGTCCCCGCCACCATCCACACAACCTCTTCCTCCGCCGGCCCCCGCATGCATGACTATTCCATTCCTATCGGTGCGGCCACAACCGGCGGCGTAGCACAATTACGGCCTGGTCTCCTCGGCATTCCCACCGGATCTACTTCTGGTCCTTCCCCGGTCGCAACCAACGGAAATAGCAACTCCTCCCTCCCCATGTCTCTCCCCGTCACCGCCTCTGATTCCTGGAGCTCCATCAGCGTCAGTGAAGGCGGCAGGTCCGGATGGTCCCTCCCCCGCTCCTCCGTCCGCTCCATATCCGAGTCCTCCAGGTCCAGGTCCGGGTCCGCCTCTGACGAAGAGAGCGAGAATATCGACGTCGATGGCGAGCAGGACGAGTATGGCTACCTCGGACCGGGAGCGGGCTACAACGGTAGGTACACCACCAAGGGGTATGCCGCATACAATGCCTACCACCACCACCGCGGTGCTAGCAGCGGTAGCCTCGGGCCCAAGATGTGGAAGAGGGAAGAGGACGAATTGGGAGCTGGGTTCGCGGTGCGGGACAAGGAGCGAGGGAGGAAGGGGGAAGACAAGGAGTGGGACGGCATGGAAATGGAAATGGACATGGATTGAATGATCCTCCCCCTTGACACTTTTTTCTTTGGGTGTGTGTATGTTCATTCGTGTATCATTACGAGTCTCCCTCCAATAGGCGAGTTTGTATACGGACACTTTCTCTTTTCTCTTTTTTTTTTTTTTTGTTCTTTGCTTGCTTTCCGACCCGAGGAGCGGTCGACAACGTCCACTTTTATTACGCAACATCTCCTGTCCTTGTTTTATGTATGTACTTATGTATGTATGTATTAGTACTATCTCCCAGCTATCTCAATTGACAAACATACTTTCGACCCAAAAACCCAAAAAAAAAAAGTGCAAGAGCAACCCCAAGCACCATACCACTCACCACATCCACCATCCTACTCTGAACCTTGTTGACAGTAGCTGCTGACCCATTGTACATTCTCGTTGGACCCACAATCTTTGTATTTGGATTATCAAATTCACAAGCGGAACGTAAGCCGGGGAGACCGTCGAGTGAAGCGACGTTTCGTGTGTGCCACCATTGTTTCATTCCTTGTTGTTGTTGTTGTTGTTGTTGTTGGGGCGTTGGTTCGTGTTGTGGTTGTCGGTCGTGGGATTCTAATCGAGTAGCCCAGTCGTGTAGTTTTCTGCGGTAGGCTATGAACTCGTAGAATGGGACCGAGAATCCGCAGGTCTTTTTTTAAAAAACAAAACCCACCATCAAAAATCCGGGGGGACCATTTTTAAATTAATTTAATTGACGTACGGTCATGACTTGAATTATATCAATTACGATGATAGCGCGTGAACCTGGAAGACGGGTTGTTTTGACGCTGGAGAGGAAGGATGTGTATTCGGGTGTGCCGTATTCGTGTATTGTGCCTGTATTTACAAACGATTGGGGGTCGGAGGAGTGTTTTTTTTTTTTTTTTACGAATATGTATGTACTTTACCTTGTCCGTATATCCTAACAATCTGCGGTGGTCCTTCAAACGCATGAAACAAAATCGTAATCCGTTTATTCTCTCGTACATGCGCTATCGTTTCCACTCCTAACCCCATTCCCAAATTAAATTTAAACCCAAATAAACAAAAAAAATTAAAAATTAAAAAAAGAGAAGGGGAACACCGTACCAGATCCAGTAAGATCCTCATACCACACCCTCTTCTCATCCACAACATGAAACGTTCCCTCGGTACATTTCGGTGATACATTCACATGGCCAGAGGTACAGTTCGTAGGTGCAGTGGCTACCCAGAACATGTGTTGTTTGGCTAGCCAGGGAAAGATGTGTTGGGGGATCGTTGGGTGGAGTTTACCCATTTTTTTTTTTTGGAAGGCGATGGGGTATAGTAGAGAGATAGGGAGGAAGAAGGTGAAAGGGGGGGGGGGGATCCGGAGGAAGAAGGGAGTAATATATATAGATGATTTCCCCTCCCCCGCATATCATATCATATCATATGTCATGTTTTTTCTCCCTTCTTTCTCCCCCCACATCCCTTCCTTAAAAGCAGGACCGCTGGATCGTGTTAAAATGATGACGTCCTATACTCGTGCTTTTTCTTTTTATCTCATCTCTTGGTTCCAGGGGTTGTTCGATCCTGAACACAAATGACCGATCCGTACTAGTAGACGTCATAGAGGGTCGAGAGTACCCAGGCTGTACGGTACATACATACACACAACAGCCCGAGCGGAGGGACTACAAATGGCCCAAAGTGTGGGCTGAGTCACCAAAGGACCTAAATCATATCCCCGTAAATGTCCTGGAAAGTGCGTCCAGCCCACGCCCACGCCGCTGTTATTTCGTTTTCCGAGTTCCGAACAAGGGACAGTCATAGGGGGGGGGGGAATCAGATCAATCCCTCGGCTCCCTCCCGTTCCAAAAAAAAAAAAAAATTGCCGTCATGACAGCCTCATGCACAACAACAGCCATATATTTTCTTTTTTTTTTTTGAACGAACAAACTACCATGTGGTTTTAGTTGGGCCATGGATTACTAAGTCGTTCTTGGCCCCGGGGTTTTCTTTTTTCCGGAGCACGGTCATGGACACAGCCGTGAAAACGAATATATCTGGCGTAAATGAAATGATAATAAAATTAAAGATAAATAACTACAATTGATACAAGAACATGTCCATATGAACAAGAAATTGAACCGAATGCTATGAACCCAAAATAAGACTATGTACTCAACAGATGATTAAAACAAACCGCGTCCGACAGAAATAAATGCCCTAGGTCGTTAGTTGATTCACTCCCTTCTTGTAAACTCCAACGGCACCTTCACAGGCCTACAAACCTCCGAAAGTCAGTACCCTTGCCGCCACTTGAACCAAAAAAAGAAACCCCCACGTCAAAGTTAACAGCAAATCCGCCTTCGTTAACCGATCCATCCGCTGCTTCAAAGTCTCATGTGCAAACTTTGGATCCTCCTTGACCGAGATCTTGTACTTCGACACCAGCATCGTCAGCGCTGCTATACCCTCCGTTTCGGAGAACCTGACTCATTTGGTAAGTGTCATGAATATTATTGGTTTGATTGGCAACCCCACTTTCGTCCTATGCAAGCACGAGCACCACCGCTAAAAGGGAGAAATGCATCTCGATTCCAGTTGGGCTGCAAAAACCTTTCGGGCTTGAATGAATGGGGATCTTCCCAGTATTTTGCTATCATTACCACAAATCATTGGTCATCTACCCTTGAAGATTCAAAGAAAACTAACGATTATGGTGTAATGCAGGTGCATTGATCAGAACATTCGTTCCCTGCCGGCACGGGTATCACAGTAGTTTCGTCTTGCGCATTGGTAGTAGCCAGACTTGTATCCTCAACACACCTCTTTGGGACGAGGGGAACCTAACTTCCAAGCTCATATTAGCATCACAACATCTGCGTGTCCCCGTGTCCTCCTGCTTACAGGTGAAAACATTCGGAGAGTTTCATAAATGACACTATGGATGCAATTCATTAAACCATCATGTAGTAAATCATCTCAAAGGAAAGCCATACGCTGTAGATCGGGTCAGGAGCGGCATTTGTTCATATGTCTTTGATATCAAATGGATCAGCTTACGCCGTCTGTTGAATGGAGGAAAGTACACGAACAGGTGTGCGGCCGCTATCAGGAATAACGGATTTTATATGCTGGTAGAGTTTCTCCTGCTCATCAGGGTGAAGCGCCAAAAGCGCAAACGTGAAACAGAGGGTATGTGCCGTTGACTTTGGGGAGACGAAAACTCGTGTCAAGGAAACAGTTAACAAATGTTAAAAAGGAGATTCACCTCGTGGCCGGCAAGGAGGAAGATCCATATGTTGCCTTTACACAGGGTCGTCTTAATGATGCAATTGCAATAAGAGAATACAAACATACCGATGAGCTCGTCAGTGTTGAGCTTTGCGCCTTCATCAAACTCTTCATTATTGGCATCCAAAAGGATGCTAAAGAGATCGTGTCGTTCAACGTGTTCAGACTTGACCCTCTGGTCAATCATTTCAGCTAGGTATTGCTATCCCGCCCATCAATACCAGTTGAATATCATGACAATGGATAAAGAGATCCCACCTTGAGCTCGGCAAAAGCAGGTGCAATCATCCTTGTCGTTCCCGAAAGTGCCAACACACGATCCGGAAGAAAGAGCCGGGTAAGAGCGTTTTCGGAAACGATGCGAAGGGCGTCCTTGAACGATAATTTGTGTCCTTCAGGGATGACGAGGTCATCTCCCCAAGTAATCTTACGACCGAAGCCAGCCACACCAATAACAAACAGAGCGATCTGTAAGAATGATAAGAAAGGTGTTATTGATATTGAATCTGTCAGGAAAGACATACAGGATATGTGAAGTCAGTACAGTGGTCAACTGAGACGACTTTCTTATCGCCCCAAATATTCTGGAAAAGGTCTTTCATGACATTGATTGTTTCGTCCCAGACAAGTTGATTGTTTCTCTGGAATATGATTGAGTTCTGAATTAAAGCATGTGTACGGGGGGATACATACGTCGGAGAATGCGGGCGCAGCAATTTTGCGGTATCGTTTCCACTCATCCCCTTCAGACGCCACAATGTTAGAACCGTAAAAGCGTAGTACGTCATATTGATCGACGGGCTTTGGGAAGCGCGCACGGGATGATGTTATTTCCTATTGACGAGTGCTGAACAATGATATAGGCACGCAACTATTATAATAAAAAGTACCTTGATAGCTTCAGCGTCGGCAACGACGATATCCGTCCTCAGAGGGAACGCGCTCACATGGGAGACGATATCACAGCCAGCCCATTCAAAGACTGATAATAATATTGAGTGCTGCTGTTATAGATACCAAGACCCATGAATCCCTCACCAGAGTATTTATCTCTGAAGGCATAGTTTCTGCCTTGTAAAAAACCAACAAATCCAGGAATAAAAGCACCTATCCCGCTATTGGACGTAAACAGGGTACGGTATCCTGATATGTTACTGCGATACAAAATTCAGTACCACGAGAGAAATCGAAAGTGGGAGACGGACGCAACACTCTTTGCAGCCTTCCAAAAGTCTGCAATTCTTTTGACGACGTATATGAATGTGAGAGTGACAAGTGCTTGCTGCAACATGGCAGAGGTAGAAACCTGGGGGGAAATATTAATATTTACCAACCTGCCTCGCGTGGAGGTATAAATACTGTTTCGTGAGCATTCTACAGGCGTAACCTGTGTTCATGCACTAGCACTGCGGCCTGTTCTTGTTTCGTCCACAGAAATTGTGGCTGAGGGTCGTGTTGTCATAAATTATAATTAAGGGGCGTAGACCGGACCCAAGTAGAAGGAGCATCGTCTGCATAAACGTGCCTGACATAGAGCGATCATGGTAACGGGGAGGCCCTCCGAGGACATCGTTTAGGGTACATAATAGTCCGAACCTGAATAGCTGATATTTATGTCCTAGAAGCGGCAATTTAGGGGTGGTCATGGGATAGGGGGGGACGGGGACAAGATACAGGCATATGCACAGCGGAGCTCTATCGGAAAATCGGCCATTTTGGCTACTACGTCCAAGGGAATGTCTTGATTGGAGTCGAGTAGTGCAGGACCAGGACCCAGATGTGTAGAGCGAGCCCCGGTTTGAAGTGCTGATTTAGTCATTTATGTCCGGATATATTCGTAGCTGTGGGTACTGCCCTCAACTGCTGAATATTCACTCTTCTTGGGTGTTTCGTGGAAACCAGTGTAAAAGATCAGTGTGTTTTTGGACATAGTGGCAAGAAATTAACTCGCCATTCAACTTGCTAGGTGTGTTGCAGTTTTGTTTCCTCCGCCTGTAAAACCAAAAAAAGAAAGAAAGGAAAAGCAAACGAGAAACTCTATGCATAGATAGAGTATCCTTACTACAAACAAGTTGCTGGCGGAAAATTTCGAGCTGTCCTAAGCTGTACTGCTTGCCCTCCACTTCATTCACACATACCACACAATGGCGGTGCTGGCAGTGCAACACAGGTGGGCTACAGTCCGGCGTAGCACAACCAACAGACCATAGCCGGATTTAAAATACATAAAAGAGACATACCACACAGACTGGTTCATTGACGTCATCATTGAGCCTCCGAAAGGCTTATGGAGGTACCTAGATTTCCCCCGGAAACCTCCGCGGCAGAAACACCATTCTTCGATAGCACCTGATAACACTCGAGAAATTTCAAATACCGTTTGCTCGATCGCTTAAGACACTTAACTTATGACGCTCTCCTCCAAGCTGGCATTCTGATGAACTACGACCGGTCCAGGGGTTTCAAGCTAACACATCAGACAAATGAGACGAAACCCACTGGGAAAGGGTGACTTCCCGTGGGTTTAGAATTTCAGATTATTCTTCTAAATGTACTTGCCGAGCTTGCCGTTGCCTAAAAAAGGTTGATCTGATGTTTGATCTCAAAGTCGACCTCTTTCTAAACCTTAATCTGGAAGAGTCCTTCCAGATGCAAATGCTCGTTCTAAACCTCATTTTCAAACTCCGCGCCACCCATTTGGGCCTATAGCCCTAAATCCCACGGTGATAATAAATGCGCAATCACATTTTGTCCTTGATAGAGCCTCCGCCAAGATGTATTGACATATGAACTGGGTAGTAAATCCCCCTTAGATAGGATACAGATGTATTTTAATGAGTCCCTCTCTATAAATTCCCTGTGCTTCTTTGAGACTGTGAGCCAGAGCAGCTCTGCTGAACAGTGAGTGCTTCATTTTCTTCATTCTGCAAAGCCTCCATGGCCTGCAAGTACCATTGGGGCATAGTTGCGCTTGTTTCTTAATGTTCTCAACTGTTGGTCTCCATATTTTGCCTCAGCCGTGGCAAACATAATATGCTGATAGTGCACCAGCATCTTCCGACTTTTTTTGTTTTGGCCAACTTGCAGTAAGCTACGGTTTGTAATTCCAAATTTACTTATTCTAAACACCTGATTGAGTAAGGTTTAGAAAGTGATCTAGCATTCTAAACGCCACGGGAAGTCATCCAATGATACTGGGAGCACGATAAACTGATACCTGTTAAACACATAACGATCCAGCATGCAGCACAACTTACCGTAATGCCTGTAGCCCCTCAAAGGGGTAATCCTAGGGCCCATTGCAGACTCCATCCCCCGTGCCCGTTGCCCCAGGCACACCACTCGTTGTTCAGAGTCACCGAATTCTGGTACCTGTGCCTGTGCACGGAGACTCTTCGTCTGATGGGGAACCAAGTCGATTTGAAATCAAGCAAAGGGTACTCCCTTTCATCAGCTCGATCACTGTAGACTTCCGTATACCAGAACGCATCCCAAAACCTTGAGAAAGAGAGAGAGAAAGCACGCGCTACATTTTTCCCAAGTGAGATAATGGGATACGCTTGACGGTCCGAGTAACGTTGATCGAAACTTGAATTGCATTCACGTATGTGTATCCTCTCGCAGAAGCGGAGGGTGCATCACGCTATGACACCTGACATGCTTGTGGAAATCTGCGGGGAACCGAGATCTAGTACTCCTCAGTCATCGTGCTCTTAGAGCTTGTTTTTGTCTGTTTATTTCATCTATGCTCGATTTCCGAGACAAAATTGCAACAGGAACGAAAGAAAAGGCAGTTGTACTGACCAACGATAATATACCTAGCTGTATAAGACGATCCAGAAAGCTAACATGCTCCATCTTCTCTCCTCGTAAACACCAGCGGCACCCTCACAGGCCTACACATATCCAAAATTAGTACTTGCAACTGCAGCAGAGAGGAAGTCAAAACAAATAAAAAGAATCACTACGCACGTCAGAGTCAGTAATGCCCTTGTCTGCAGTATCCTATCCCTCCGCTGCTCAAAGGTCTCATGCGCGAACTTCGGTTCCTCCTTGACCGTAATTTTATATTTCAACGCCAGCATCGTCAATACCGCTATGCCCTCCGTTTCAAAGAATCTACATATTGATGATGAATGTCTAATATCACGTGAATATGAATGTAAATGGAGGACGCACTTTCTTCCCAAACAGGCACGAGCGCCACTGCTGAAAGGAACAAACGCGTCCCGGTTCCAATCAGGCTGCAAAAATCTTTCAGGCTTGAACGAATGTGGATCTTCCCAATATTTGGCTATTATCACCCATATAGCATCGGCTATCAATCTTACAACCAAAGACAAAACAAAAAACTTACGGTTATAGTGCAATGCCGGTGTGTTGATCATAATATTCGTTCCTGCCGGGATTGGCACCACACGCGTCACACCCTGTGCGTTGATAGTGGTCAGGCTTGTGTCCTCGGCACTACGCTTGGGAATGATGGGAACCTAAAATTGACAACAAGTTAGTACGGCTGTCTGTGCGCGCCCGGTGCTTTCCCCTTACAGGTGGGTACATCCGAAGAGTTTCATAGAAGACGCTGTGGACGCGAATTCAATATAGCAGGGCGAGGTAGCTTAAGGCAAAGGCTTACGCCATTGATTGGGTTAGCAGTGGCATTTCTTCATATGTCTGTGAACGGCCGGGAAAAATCAATATGAATAGAATCTGAGACGAAGGCGAAAATACACTAACAGGTATACGACCGTCAGGAACGACGGATTTGATTTGCTGGTAGAGTTTTTCTTGCTCGTCGGGATAGAGGGCCAGAAGCGCAAAGGTGAAGCAGAGGGTGTGTGCTGTTGTCTGTGGGTGAGATGATATCAGCAAGTTAAAGAGGCACAAACGCAGATGACGACAAACCTCGTGGCCGGCGAGGAGGAAGATAAAAACATTGCCTACCCAATACCTTAGTGGTGCGGTAGGAACAGGAGAATATGGACGTACTGATGAGCTCATCGGTGGCAAGCTTTCCGGCTTGATCAAATTCTTCATTATTGGCTTCTAGAAGACTGCTGAAAAGATCAAATCGTTCCACATTTTCCGACTTTATTCTTTTTTCGATCATTTCGGACATATATTGCTATGTCACCCGTCACAATTCGTCAAAATGCCATGGCAATAGAGAGATCTCACCTTGAGCTCTGCAAAAGCGAGTGCGATCTCCTTCGTCTTCTCTGTGAGTGACATCACACGATCCGAAAGAATTAGCCGGATGATGGCGTACGACGCCACGGAATGAAGGGCGTCCTTAAAGGACATCTTGTGTCCTTCGGGAATGACGAGGTCCTCTTGCCAGGACATCTTGCGACCGAAGCCAGCCACACCAATGACGAACAGAGCAATCTATGAGGAAAAGTGTTGTAGTCAGATGCTATAAGTAGCTTAGGAAACCGGAAAGACCCACAGGGAGAGTGATGTCGACGCAGTGGTCAACTGAGATGGCAGGTTTGTCGGCCCACATGTTTCGGAAGAGGTCGTCCATGATGGCAACTGTCTCATCCCAGACGAGTTTGTTATTTCTCTACCAAATGGATGGGTTGTAGGTAGGAAATATGATATGTCAACGAGGCAACGTACGTCAGAGAAAGCGGGTGCAGTGATTTTGCGGTATCGTTTCCACTCGTCCCCTTCAGACGCCACGATGTTGTGGCCGTAAAAGGATAGTGCAGCATATTGGTCGACGGGTTTTGGGAAGCGTGCCCGGGACGAGGTTACTTCCTATTGACAAACCTTAATGGTATGGTACGGTTTGAAATAGTAATAGTACCTTGATCACCGCAGCGTCTGCGAGGGCAATAGCCGCCCTCGAAGGGAACGCGCAGACATGGGAGGTGATATCGCAACCGGCCCACTCAAAAACTGATAATGGTAGTGAGCTTGCTGCCAGACACGAAGGGCTATGCAACCCTTACGAGAATGCTTGTCTCTGAAAGCATAGTTTTTGCCCTGCAGAAGGCCGGGGAGTTTAGGAACGAGATTGCCCAAAACGCTGTTGGAGGTGAAAACGGTACGGTATCCTGGGACATTGCTGCAACACGAGGATCAGCAGCGGCACTTCTGTGGATTTAAAGAGATGGGAAACGGACCCAACACCCCTGGCGGCCTGCCAAAAGCCTACTGTCTTTTTGAGGGCATATATAATTGCGAGGGTAACAAATGCGAGTTGGAGCATGGAGAGGGCGGAGAACAAGGACAGAGATCGCCCTGCCAGCGCCGACCGAGCACATAAATAAAGCAGCAGCCTTCCACGCCCATCCCATCTGATGTGATCTCAGACTGTGACTTTGCCAACGACACATTGTTCCGGGGCGCTCACGTAAGCCGAATTACCCGAGCTGGTCGCGTGATCCGCCACCGCTCCTCCTTTTATCCAGAGCACACCCATCATCATCATGTCCCATAGCCCAATCGACGATGCCTTCTGGAAAAACTCTCCAGAGCCCGTCGATTCTGACGAGGAAGATGGCGATGGAGGCAAAGAGTGGAACTATCAGATAGTCGGGGAAGAGGTTGACAACGGAAGGGTCAGGTAGGTTTGGGTACCTCACTGCCTCGCCCAACAAGTCCTTCCTGACCCACCACCCCACGCAGATACGAGGTAATCCATTCCCACGACGTCATTCAGCCTAATTTGACCTCCTGGGGCTAAAGATCGACTGGGACAATTGGCAGCGCAAAGATGGCACGACGCAGACCTGGGACAACATCCACCCCTCTCATCTCAAGAAATGGAAATTATCACAAGCTCGGAGAAGGGCTGAGGTCGTCAAAGATTCCATTGATATTGACCTTGAGGCCTTCTCGGGAACTGATATTCACAATACCGAAACACGCCTCCGTGCGCAGGCGTTCGAGGAAAAGCTTGAAGCACGCCGACGATACAGTCCCAAGCTCGAAGAGCAAATGCATAAGCTTCTTGCGGATAAGCTGGGTCCTAGATGGGAAAGCGCTGTCACAAACGTTTCCGCCCCGGCTCCTCAAGTGCCCACAACATCAGCGCGCGGACTCCGATTATCTACTATGCGTCAGCACCAAACCCAATCTCAGTCGCCGCGTACAAAATTAAACCAGTCGCTGCCTCCTCCAGCCGCCTCCAGCTCCTCGCCATGGTCTCCACCATCTCGATCCGATGCTGAGAGTGGGCTATCAAGGTACCAATAACTAGACACCTCACTCAGCTTCCTCAGTCATGTCATTCGCTACAGGGAAGATGAAGCCCCGAGATCGCTGAGTAAAACGGATCTGAAGGGCAAACATCCACAAACTAAGTAAGCAGAGGGATGGTTCCTAACCACGGTGGCAAGCTGATCATACAAAACGATAGTCTACGCTTGTCAGTCTCGGTAGAGTGGACAAAGATAGCTCAATCACATGGTGCTGCTCCGATATTATTTGTGAATGACATTGATGGGGAAGACTTACCGCCGGGGATGTCCAAGTTTCGGTATCTTGAAAGGGGGTATATCTAGTACGTCCTCTCACCTCCTGTCCTTCAAGGTTTGGCTCACAGTGATCTAGTGCGAACGGGATCGAACAGCCTAGTCCAGAATTCCATATCGGATGCGACTGCAAGCACTGTGATTTCGCTTCAAAGTGTGGTTGCCAGGCCATTTCCGAGGTGGCGAACAGCAAAGGCCAGAAGACATTTGCCTACAAATCAAATGTAAGCAACCGAGGGTCTATATTCCGCTATGGTGATCTTTATGTCTATCAGGGCCTATTTGCGTTCAATACTCTAAGAGGTGTTGAAGTCATCGAATGCAATCAAGTAGGCTCAATTCTCAGAGATTCAACATAACTTTGGTTGTCAACCCAAGGCTGCAATAGGCTTGTCGTTGTAGCCTGAGCTGTCGCAATCGTGTTGCTCAACGTCCGCGAGACATCCCTCTGGAGATTTTCAAAACCCAAACCAAAGGATGGGGCGTTCGTGCATCGGTTGACATCGTACGTGGCAAGGTGCTGGGAATGTATTCTGGGTAGGCCATTACCTGTTCTTCTGTTAATCTTGGGCTGTTTCCTGACACTGTCCTAGACGTTTGATGTATGCAGCAATTGCCCATTCAGAAACGCGGATATTGACACGGGGACTGTAGAACGCGCCGATCAGCTCTGAAAATGAACGCGTTGAGAGGAGGTTTTTGCTTTGACCTAGATGGGCAAGAAGATATGACGGAGGATGAGGGAGATAATCAGACGGACGGCGGGAAATTTAGCGTTGATTCGAGAGTCTGTGGTGTGTAACACACTCTTCTTCAACTCACTTCATTCTATTGATCTTGGCTTCTATGGACAGGAAATTGGACACGATTTATCAAGTGCGTGCTCATTCAATACATATGATGATTACGCCTTACAGAGTGATACAGTCACTCCTGTAGCCCAAACATGACGATTTACCTTGTGGCATATGATACAATACCTTCTGTACGTATCTTCTCGTCCTTCAGGATGTGAATCGACATCTTACCACGCTACGACAGACAAATCGCCCGTATATATATTTTGTCGCACGCGAAAACATCAAATGCGGGACAGAGCTCACTATGGACTACGACCCAGCCGCTGCTGACCCAGAGAGCTTACTTGCAGGAGATTCTGAAAGAACGAAAGAGTGCTTCTGTGGTAGTGACCAGTGTAGGCGCCATGTGCGGATGTTTTAGACTAGTTTTTTTTTATGCCACGGCAGCAAAGTTTATTGGGAGATGGTATATACCCGAGGCGGATGATTCTTTAGAATGAAGCGTATTTTTAAATCCATCGACGAGATCGACGAGACGCCAGATTCAGAGTTATAAACAAGTGTCTTCTTTAGTCAACTTTGTTACCCGCACGAAGCTTGCGAGAACCCGATGCCATTGGAACAACACTCAAAGCCTCCACAATATCCGTTCCCAAAGTCCAAACAATCATACTCGGAACGATGATCCAAAACCTTGTCACAAAAGCAAATTAACCGACGAACTCCCAAATATAAATAATAAAAAAAGCTCACCCGTTAGGTAAAATCCAGTACAAGAACAAATCTCCCCAATTGTTGTGTCCCACGGCACAAAAGTTGCAGTAATACTCCACAGCCCAATAGAGGACGGTTTTGGCGAGGGTCATAAGGGCAGAGCCGAATCCAATTACAGGGGCACCAGGCCATTCTGTGACAGTGGCGAGGTAGACGTAGACCACATTAAGGACCGTTTCGATTACGTTCAGGAACGCTGTGTTTGGAAAAAAAAAAAAACGAAAGAAAGAGAAAACAATCAGTAATCACGCATCCAGGGGGGAAGAGGAACGCTTCTCCATCAAGGGGATAAGGGGGGGGGGAAGGGGGCGGGGCTTTAGGCGCCGGATGGTGCCGAGGAGGGGGGGGGGAGAGAGCGGCTATGTACAGCACATACATTGGGCATTGGTGAATCCGTTGCCTTCCTCTAGCGCTGCCACGCCGTAGACCTGAATACCATTTCCGTGTTAGCGGGTTTGGGTTGCCTGGCGCGATGGAGCTTGATTAAAACTGCTGCGCACCAAATCCACCTATGGAACAAATGTATGAAGGCGGTGAGATTTTGACAGGAACACGTTGAAAAGGACGGAGCTGGGTTAGGGGGAACTCAGTTTTACGTACTTTTTGGTAGATCGAGTAAGGGCTCCAGATCCAGTGTAGGTCACCGCCCTATTCGTGATTACAACGCGTTAAACGCTCTCCGGTCAGTTATCCTTTCTTTGGGGTGTAATTCAAATAAATTAAGCAGACCTCCATCGACCTGGGTCTGAAGCACGAGGAAAAGGAAACCCCAAGAGGAGGAAATTAAGCTGGTGACTAGTTTCAAGGACCGGAGGCAACGCACCGCATAAAGCAATAGCCTGCATCCCAGGCAATGATAGGGGCTGTGATAACAAACCAGGCCGTTATCCACCAGTACGTCTTGGGTGCCATGAATATCGAATATCGAAGGTAAGGGGGATGGGTGAGAAGGGAACTGGGTCGTCGTCGTCTCAGCTGGCGACAATCCCACGGGCTCAATCCGACTGTCACACTTATTTTAGGACATTGATCCCGGTGATGGCTATGGGGGTTCCTTGTTCGCTAATCACCCTTGGCTGGCTTTGGCGGTGTCGGCCATCGCCCGCTCGCAGAGCTAAGCATGTGCTCTCGCGCCGGACTAGCTGTCGCCGGGTCCTCCTATCGCTCCTCAGGGATGATACGACGGTGGCTTCCGATTGGTGGATGTATTGCTCCTATATCTTCGTGCCACCATATGCATTTGGTGCCCACATATCGTTATGGGTCTGCTCATGGGACATCCAAAGCACTTGGCCATTGGTCACAAAATAACCGCTCTCTAAATTCATCTCGCTCTTTTTTCAGACGATACGTACTCTAGCGCCCTGCGATTGGATGAAACAACATTAAAAAATGGAGGGATTTCAGCAGGTCAGGACGCGGGTTCTGATACCGGCCGCAGCTGCCTTGTCCGGGTAACGGTCCCCCCTGGTATACGCTGATTGGTCGATGATCGGTAGCCCTGTCATTCTTTTCGATCCTCGACGGACAACATGAGTTTCGTTGGATAGACCCACGCGGACCGTCCCAAGGGCAATCATTGGACGGAATATCTCTTGCTCTTTCCGACGATCAAAAACTTGAGTGTTACCGGAATTATGGCTATGCACACCCAAGCGCACCTTAAAGGCACCTGCATGATGATACGGAAATGTGGAGCTTGCTTCCTTCTTGTGCTAGGGCTGCTGGACAAATGGGAACGATCGCCAAGTCTTGAGGTACCTGGCTTTGCTTGCTCACCGTCGTCACATCACAAGAGAAGTCCAAGCCTGAGCATCTACAACGGCGTTCTGTCTCCCTCCATATTATGGCTCAATTTGCTATGAGGCCAAGACCGGGCACCCCTTCCGTATCAAGAGGGAGTACCGCCTCTGGTATCCTGCTCGTTTAGGATATTTATTCATGCCCCCAGAGTTCGATAAATTGTGAAAGTGGCTAATGGACCAATTACATTATGTTCAAAACCTCACTCTGTGATATCTCGGGATCTACCTGATAATCGGTACATAATGACATTGACCCCACGCGACAGCAAAAAAAATGGTGGCGTTGAAGCCCAGGACTCGCATTTTCTGCATCAGGACAAGGTTCTCTGTCAGTCTTGGAAGTTGTCCTTTCGCCCCTGCGTTCGCAACGCGTCGGCGTGCTGCCCGCCCTCTCTCCTCTTATCCCCATCAACAGGCCCTCCATTGGCGGGCAACGGCGGCGACAGCTGGACAATGTTGAAACAAAGTTCGGACAAATGCTTCCTCCTCTATATGGGCGGGGCTTGGCAGAGCTTCCTTTTTTGTCCAAACGTCCCTAACATCATTTTTCGCGTTCAAGTAACACAAAGCGAAGGCTCGAGCACGTCCCTACCTGAGCAAAACGGCCATTTTCTCCTCTCCTCACTGGCGCTGTACTGGATGAATCTTATTATGGAGCACGTTATTGATGCACAGCAGCGGTATCAATCGGTGAAGATGTGTACCTTGTGCATAACAGCATGCGTAACGTCAGGCACCGGCTAGGCACCCTCCAGAACCGGAAAATTAGCAGGGTTACCTGCGTACGGCAAAGATCAGACCTGTCTCCGTAGAGATTAGTCAAACATATAAAAAGACTCCATGGCTGTGGGGTTCTCTACGGAAAAGCCCCACTTCTTCCCCTCCCTTGTACTATTTTATCTGCTCTAGTTTTCACCATGCGAGTTCAACTCCTCTTTATTGCATCTGTTATTGGCGCTACTCTGGCCGCTCCCGTCCCGGTATGTCCTTTTGTGCGCCCAGTGCTGTTGATCAGCGCTAAATGTTTCCTCGACTCGTGTTTAGGTGGACGCTGAAGCTGCAGTCGCCGTTGCTGTGGGTCCTTTCCTTCCAAACTCTCCGGGTCATTAACTGAGTGGGATGTGCTGTCACAGAGGGCCCCGAGTCCCGCAGACTGGAAGCGAGCAGACTGGAGACGAGCAGATTGGAAGAGAGCTGACTGGAGGAGAGCTGACTGGAAGCGCGAGCCAGAACCAGAGCTACAAGGATGATAACAAGAGCCTAGGGTTGAGACGAGGGCCGGAGGTCGGCGACGCCCCCCCTCCTAGGCCGGGGTTGTGGGCGCTTTTGGTTCGCCCCAGCATCGGCACGTCATTTAAATGACGTTTAAAAACAAGGGGGGAGGAGGATTTCGCGGTTCTTGAGTTGGCGTTAGGACGTTGGAGGAGGAGGGGCAGCAAATATTGTGATTCGAAGGGGGAAGCACGAGGGTCGACACCGAGTAGGTTGGCTCTTGGCTACCGAGGGGGGGGGGAGAGTCACCTCTTTTCTTTTTTCCCAATCTTAAGGCTTGAACAAGGCACGGACGTTCTTTTGTTGCCATCACATCTGTCAATTTCGTCGATATTCCCAACATTCCTTTCCCTATTAAACAACTACTCTCTTTCACAATACCCCTTTTTAATCAAGGGCCAGGAAGATTAGTAGTTACCGCGCTGTTCCACATTGTCATAAGTATACAACATTAGTATCCATTAATACAGGCATTCCGTTTGTTCTTCTATCTGGACAGGGGTATTGCGAAATCAAGAGTTTATCGATAATTCAGGCAATGAGTAAGCGGGCGCCCTCGTCGCTCGGGGGACAAACGGTTTTTCCACCGCTCCGAAAACCATCGGAAGTAAATAGATAATTCTCAGTGATTGGACGAGCCTGAAGGACTTGATGGGATACGTCTACATGCGATAAGAAATTTACCCTACGACCCGCTGATAGATAATCACGTAGGCCATAATATGGGGATTCAGGCGGCTGTATCTCTGCACATACGGTAAAATATGACTCACTGGATGTAAACAATTTTTTGGGTTGGATTAAATGGACCTATCGAAAGCTGGGGAGGTGATCGTTATGTTATTACCAACCCTTCTCCATGTTTCGATATCAAAAAACTTCTCCTGTCTGTCAAGTGGCTGTTGTTCTGGCAGGGGTGAGCCAGGATCCAGCGATTCTGGGTATGCTCTGGACAATGATCTACAGGGCCAGATGTCAAAGGAAGCTGAGGAGTGGAGCAAGGAGGAACTCGGTACTAGCCAAGATAAACGCGTCAGTATCTGTTGGAAAAACGCCAAGTTCCATACCGTCATGTTCTGGCAAGCGAAACGGAATGCTTCACAGCCGAACGGCCGATAGGGAGACGTCGGAAACAATGGGCACTCGGTTAGGAGTCTCGATCTTTTGAGGCCCTGAGTGCGATGAAATAAAGCGGTTTTAAGAGAGTTGGACGCCATATCGTCTAGACTGTGCTTTTTGACGATAGAACGCTGCATTTTGAATAGAATCCCGTTCGCTAGATACTTGGAGAAGTCGGTGTAGAGAGAGGGGTGCACAAGGCTATTTTTGGTTCCTGGATGCAGCAATTCCAAAGCTGGGACCGGAAATGCGGACCGTAAAAACAAAGGTAAATAAAACGATTCGCATGCCATTATTTTCCTGGCCTGATTTCTCCGTAAAAGCCCGACAAATACCACCCATGTTTCTGTAAATGGCGAATACTAACAATCAAGTTTGTGTTAGCTACTCGAAGAGTCTTCAAAGAGCATGTCTAACGTTACTCTGACTGGCCCCAAGAATCTTGGCCAGTTACCAGCCTGCCCGTAGTGTCCGGTTGCTGGACATTTCTCAAGTTGGAACTTGGCATCGTTCGTCTCCCTGACGTCCGTCCCCTCCCCGGTCTACTCGGTCTGAGCCCAACTGGTGGTAAGTGATGGTCACCTTCCCTGGACTACTCTAGGCTGTACTGGTTGATCAAGCAGTCAACTCTCCTAGCTTCAACCCGTGTCGGGTGGGCGGGCCACACGAGGTCAGTCGTCGGTCACTATCACAAACACCGGTCACACTCAGGCTTTGTATATGTTTTCGTGTAGCCGCAGCCCTCGAGTTTCAGTTCCTAAATGCTATAGATGGCCGCAAACATTCTCGGATAGGCTTGTGCCAGACAGATTCGATTATCAAAGCGTATTCCAGAGTGCACCCTCGCCAACGCTAGTTAATAACAGTGAATCGGGACCTCCGAGGTTTACTTTCCGCCCGGCTCCTCCTACTGCGCACAATCATGTCCTCATGTTCGATGGTCTGCGAAGCTGAACCTTGAACACATGGCTGTACAAAGGTGAGATCGGTACTGTGTGGGGTAGTACTTGATTAATTTCGGAGTGGTATAGTGAAGGGATAGATGATTGTGGAGCCGTAGACGATTTCGCAGCTTTCGCAGTCCTGACGTGGGTCAGATGGTGCGATTTTTACGATCCAGCCCATGATGAAGAAGCTCGGGATTATGGGTGACTCGGAAACCCGCAAACCTTCCGCAGTCTCGGACCTAGTGGAAGGAGGGCCGCAGATATACTCCAGCGTGCCTTTGTTTGAAAGGTTTCATTTTATTTTATCCAGGGTGCTGCCGATTTTCTACACACAACCTGCTTGCGTGTATGTCGCTACTCACTTGTCCTCCATCTTACTAATGGAGATATACGAAATGAACTTCTCAAACTAGGAATCCAAGGAGTTAAGACCGCCTATCTCCTAATCTTTCACCCCTCAGGAAATCCGTGGAATGGAAGATATGGTGAGGGGCAACGTTTTCACTCAATTCATCATGTGGACGCATGGATAGCAATAAATGCTTCATCCTGTCATGAAATGCATGGTTTATGGTCCGCTAGCATCCCGTCGGGGCATCATCAGTTTGTCAACTCCGCCTTTTCACTCCTTGTGGGATTCCTTGCTGAACACTAAGGATCGGATCGGTACTCAGTACTCAATTGTGGACATGAAAGTATGGCTACAAGCATGACAGTTTCATCCTCTTTCAGGAACTTCTCTCGGGTCGGATCGCCATAACACTTCAGCGAGTTTTAGAATCCGTGCACAACTGTGCTTCGGGAACCAGCACCGCGAAGTACTATCGGAGCATCGACAGCGAAATTCACTCATGTCATGGGATGCTGAATTTGTTTCCTTACAGACTTTCTTCTCGGTTGAATATGCTCATGAGGTCTTTAGCCGGTTCTTGAGGATGTTTAGCTACGTCTCTCCCTATTTCTGTTCAGTCCTTCCGGAGAGTTCCATTGACAAAGTGCCTCGCTGCACTGGAATCACCCACGAGTCGCGAGAGATGGTTCATTGCTTGTTTCCTGTGGGATAGCTGTACCATGTGAGGAGTCAAAGGACCTGGCCCTGTCAATGATTATCGACATAATTATGCTGATCGATCCGCAGAGCTTCTTGTGCTCCGAATATCTCATCGCGGAAGGGAGAACGCGATGTTCCACGACCCAGAAGCTGCGCCCGGGGCTTCTCAGCGGAGTCAGTAGAGATATGGCGAATTGGGGTCTGAATCAGACTCCTACCCAGTCACGGGATGCTGCTTACATAACTGTTTTTCCGAAGTTTTTCCGAAACTTCGACAAGTTATCGCATCCCGACGACTGGCACTTTATGTAGTTTGTCCTTGTTTACCAATGGCATCCGTTCTTCGGCAATCGCAAAATCATCGATGGCATCGCACATTATCGATGGCATCACACATAAGAACGCGTTCACCTCACCAAGGCGCGGGAACAGCGCCCTGGACTACCAAATTAAGCAAGGAATGCGCGACATTAATGATTTTGAATTTGCACAATAAAAATGACTAGACGCGCCGCCCGCGTTTTGTTGATTAGATCTTTTCTAATGGTTCTCGACAGAGCTGCTCCTTCCATTCAAGAGATCCGTCACAAGGTCCAGGTTCATTTTGGCTTTGAACCTTGTCTCTTTCAAGTTGAAGATGCATTGGCTCAGCTTCAAGGGCGAGATTGCATTACTATTGCTGCCACCGGTTCTGGAAAGACACTGACATTCTGGATACCTTTGCTCTTCGTTCAAGGTATTATGATACTTATAACAGCCTTGAACATCCTCGGAGATCAGAATGTTGCAGAGCTCGCAGCCCTTGGCATCAAAGCAGTCAATGTTACAGGAGAAAATGCTACTGATACTCTATTCAAGGTGTGTACATCTGCCATCTTTGAGCCTAGACATCCTCAATTTACCTCTCAGGAAATCATGATGGGGGTTTATCGAGTCGTGATAATCAGTCCTGAAAAGGTACTGAACGACGTACGGATGCGGGCCCTCTGGGACGAACCCAAGTTTATGGCAATGCTATTTGTTGTTGCCTGTGATGAAGGACATTGTATCAGTCAATGGGGTGCGGCATTTCGGAAGGAGTATGGACAGCTGGGACGACTACGTTACCTATTACCATCCCATATTCGATTTCACGTCGTCTCGGCTACAATGCCACACCGGATCCTCAAAGACGTCAAGAGGAAACTCCTAATGGAAGATAATCAAACTACAATCATCCGCACATCCAATAATCGTCCCAATATTCACCTTGTAGTTGAGCGCATGCAGCATTCCCTTACCAGCATGCAAGACTTAATACGGATTCTCGATCTTCACGAAGGTCATCCCCCACCCAAATTCATGGTCTTCGTGAATAAACGGCGAGATGCAGAGGACGGTGTGGAGAGAATCTGGGATGACATACCCTCATACCTTGAGGACAAGGTAGTCTATTTTCACTCGGGTTTGAGCAACGAATTTCGAGAGCGACGAATCCAAATGTTGCTGAATGGAGAGTTGTGGGGTTTGGTATGCACGGACGCGGCTGGAATGGTGAGTGACGAGTCTTACGATGGATGGTTAAGTCACAACTCACCAGATTGTTAGGGCCTTGACATCCCCGATATCGAGTTCGTAATCCAGTTGGGATACGTGCCCTCCTTGTGTACTTTGATACAACGGTTCGGACGGGGCGCACGAAGCTTAAACCGACAGGCTATCGCGGTGTACCTGGTAGAACCTCAGTATATCAGCGGTACGCCCCAGTTCAATGCGGCTCTCGCTCGAAAACGTAAACAAAGCACACTCGACGATATCCGGCCGGCCAAACGAGTCCAATCAGTCCTAGGGGCTTCTGACCAACAACCTGGCGAGTTGTCAATGGCCGGAAGCGAGGTGATGAAGACAGCAGTCCTAGGGGCTTCTAACCAACAACCTGGCGAATTATCAATGGCCGGAAGCGAGGTGATGAAGACAGAAGGACCAGTCTCACCTGATAACTTGATACCTGCAGCATCCCGCCGAAGCCGCTGCCTACCTTTTCCATCCCTATCTGATTTCGATAATGACGAGGAATTCGAGGAGGCTGTGATGAGACTCTTTGTCAATGCAAAGTCTGAAGGCTTCTGCCGGCGTATGGTCTGTGATCGCTATTTTGGAAATGAGAAGGCTGGTAGGTATTTGTCTGATTAATGAGCGGTGTTTGACTCATATTGTAATAGAGACTTACGATGAGTGTGTTTGCGCGCGGTGTATGGATAGGAAAGACAGGAAGGAAGATGACGGAACGCCATCGTCACAACCCCTGTGCTGTGACGCCTGCTATCCAAACACTATCAACCTGCCGCCGTCAAGAACTGTCAATAAACGCCCTGGTTCCCACCGCCTCTTCAATCCCAAACCGTACGACATGGCAACGGCGGACCGAGATCTCAGGACCAACCTCTGCGAATGGCGATGCCGGGCTCATCGTCTTTCTAAATACCAAAAGAACACTTTTCTTGGGCCCCAGCTGATCATGACAGATATTCTCCTTAGCCGAATCGTCGACTTGGCTCACTATGGCAAGCTGCCCACCGTCGAAATCCTCGGTAAACAGACCCAGTGGCGGTACACGCTAGAGTATGGGTCCGCTGTACTGGACATCGTTCACCGTTGCCAACCTCACAATCGCCCGAAAATAACCCAATCCCTCTCACCTATCATGACCTCGGTGCATCCCACTCCATCTACCGAATCTGCTCTGATGACCCCAACTCGGCCTGCTCTGGCACAACCCATCAAAGTCAAAGCAGTGCGGCGTTGTAAATCTTGTGGGTCGGCGACCCATATCGGTAGGATATTCTTTGTTATTATTTTTTGGGGTATACTGACACTCCCATTGTAGCTAATAACCCGCACTGTCCCAAATACCAAGAATGGGTGAAGGCACGAGAAGCCGTTCATCGAGATGCGGAGAAGGAGAACAAGAATGTACCTCCTGCCGTTAATAGGAGTCGAACTGTGAAGGATCGACAGAAGAGACCATTGAAGAGACCGTTGGTAGGGTTGGCAGCGGCTGTTGTGCCGCCGGCGGATGTCATTCCGGTGAGTCACTCTATTTCCAAGTCGCCCGCTTGAACCTCAACCCCAAGCTCATCACTGGTTGGAAAGGTCTCCTTTTCGCTGTCGACCGTTTCATCGACACCTGAAGGTCCCTGTTCCAATCCGCTACCATCGCCAATGTCCATTGCGCTACCACCTTCAACATTTGACCTCTCAGCAATCCCACCACCATTTGCATCACGCTGTAATACACCGGATGTCTGCACCTCGTGTAAACCCTCGTAGATTTTGTCAGGCACTCTGTATCGAGACTGGCGGCCCGGCGTGAATGTATGTGGATTGTTTTTGCTGAACTCCCTGGCAAGCTTTTGGAGAGTGACCGTCATATCGGGTGGTGAGTGCCGTATGGTACAGCGTTCTAAGTAGAATCCATTCTCCACGATGACATGACAGTGTCGATAAAATTCGATGAGGATTGACTCCTCGAGTATCCTCGCTAGCGTGCGATTGGTACCTGAACCTCCGTATATCACCTGTAATGCACTTGCTGACCTCGTTTATTTTGCATCTGTAGTTCGATTCCTCGCACCTTGGTATACAAATTATTCCTCTCAACCAACCAATCAACCCCCCGGAACCCATCCTCCCTGCCCGTCGGATTGCAAAGCCAATTCATTCGAAGAATATGCCTATTCGCCAGATGTGAGTACGTCACTGCGTGAGCAAGGCAGCTAAACTTACGCAAGCTCTGGGGTATAGAAGTCTTCCAGCTTAATCATAGTTTGCAACATGTGGTGTGCATACTTGTGCTTGCCGGTTGCCTTGAAAATCAAAATCCAATACAGAAAGGTATCCTCAACGCGCCCAATGTCACCCGCCTTGACCGCGTGGTGGAGCTCCAGGTATAGGAGTTCATCGCGATTGCGCAGTATCTGATTCTCGAATATAGAGTCTCTCGCATCTCCACTCCTCAAGCCACAAACACGCGAAACCGTTCCGACATATTTATTAACAATTTGGCACGACATCTGTTCAACGAGGTCCCATGATGGCTCGGCGGTGGCAAACGCATCAAGAGTTATCCACGTGGCATTCTGGGACTTCGCCTCGATGGCCCAGCAATCCAGCATGGCAGCCCATATGTCATGTTGGACAACTTGGTGCATTCGTCGGTAACCAGGTTTCGATCCGAAATTTCCTGTGTCATTCGGGCGTAGGATTCCAGCATGATTGAACAAGCTATTGGAGTCCCTTCGAGCGCCTTCCGGCTGGACCCACGTCCTCCACAAAGCGTCGGCGCAAGCCATTTCAAAATGAAATAACCCAGGCAAGAAGACCACATATTGGAAACGACGCTTCGGTGTGTCCTCAACCCGACAAGTGCGCTTCACTGACTCAAGTCGCTCCTTAGTCAGGAGATCACCATGGATCAGTAGAACCCACTCTGTAATGTCGACGTCACCGAGTTCGGCATCAAAGAGCTTGCTGAAGCGTTCCCCCAAACCTCCTTGACGAAGTAGGTCTTCCATCACCTGCATGTTGCCATCTGGTGTTGACTCTTTGATGTTCATAGCTCGACAGGGGACCTGATTGGTGCGATGAAGTGGAATTGGAGACACAGGGTCGGGAACTCCCAGCCGGTCCTTGTACTTTGCAAACCCTGGGATACGGTGAAGAAGGATCTGACGGACATGCCATGCAAGTCGCCGCATGATAGGGCTAAGTGAATTTCCCTCCAAAATGCCTTCACTCCGTAGATAAAATCGTTCTATATCATTGTCATTGATGTGAACAGGCCGAGCAGCGTGGCGATTATTCGGGTCCCGTTCCCAGAGCTCAGCAGAGCATTTGAGATGGTGTCGATTATTGTTGTCTACCCGGATTAGTGGGATGGCGGTGGCAGAGGTTGCGCTCACAAATGAGGTATCGTGCTGAATAGTTGGTTCGGCAACTTTGAACGTCATATCAAAGTTGTCATATGCAAATGATGTTTCTAGGGATCGTACGGACTCGCGGAGTTTCATGCTTGCATCCTGAGATAGTGATTTGATAGCAGTATGTATCACACTTAGGCCAATGGAGAGTCCTGCATGTGACAGTGTTTCGATAACCTTCTCGGGTACAGATGTCGAATGATAGAAGATTCCGAGTATACTTTGCAAGTAGTTGCAATTTTTGTTGGTACTCTGCAGGAAGATAGAAATACAGACAACTGATCGCTGAGAAGGAGTGATTATGAGCCTCACATTTAGATTTGAATGATGGGTGCTTACAATGACCATCAAGGCAGCTTGACGCTTTGCTGCTCTCTCAGCTTGGGCATTCCTCCGTTTCTGTTTCTTCGGGTTCCCTGGTGCCACCTCCTCGGAATCCATGTCTGAGCCAGAGCTCTGATTCTCATAAGCACCCGCTTCTTGCCCAATATCCTCATCAACTCCACCTAGCTCTTCTAGGATTCCCTCATGCTTGGCCCCAAGGTTCAATATTGCCAGGTTCTCCTGATTTGGACTGGATTCTTTTGAGTGTTGACGGCAAGAACCTTGTCGGGACTGAAAGACCTGATTGAGTAACTTCCAGCTCCAAGGTGCTCTTGATCGCATCTTCAATGCTGTTTCCTGCATGAATGAACCTTCCATGTATGTTGTTTCGGCATGCTTGGCATTAAAATGGAGTCCACTGGAGCGCTGTGATAGCTCACTGATTTCATTCCGCAGCTTCTTCATAACCAAACTAAAAGCCCACTCAAAGACATACTCGGTATGGTAGGCATATATATTTTTGAGGATTTGGTTAATACCATCATGATTGAGAGAGGAGACGAAGGCAGGATGAAAGTGATCTTGTGAGGACATAGTTGCTCGCAGAGTGTGTTATGTCATTTTGTTCAAAATCATTAATGTCGCGCATTCCTTGCTTAATTTGGTAGTCCAGGGCGCTGTTCCCGCGCCTTGGTGAGGTGAACGCGTTCTTATGTGTGATGCCATCGATGATGTGTGATGCCATCGATAATGTGCGATGCCATCGATGATTTTGCGATTGCCGAAGAACGGATGCCATTGGTAAACAAGGACAAACTACATAAAGTGCCAGTCGTCGGGATGCGATAACTTGTCGAAGTTTCGGAAAAACTTCGGAAAAACAGTTATGTAAGCAGCATCCCGTGACTGGGTAGGAGTCTGGGTCTGAATATGTTTTTGACAAGATCGTAGATAACCATGTATGTTATGTCGAGCGCTAAAGAGGTGACTCATGTGTCTTCTTGAGTCACAACATGCGATTGGTCTATCGGTCTCTCCATTTTAGTATCAGCCCAATATCTTATCGGCCTCTCCATCGTCGCTTCACGTCGACCATGACAACACAGGTTAACAAAACAGCCCACCCCTTTGACAAGTCCCGCCTCGAGGCCCTGCTCAACAGGAGGTTCTTCTACGCCCCTGCCTTCGAGATCTATGGAGGTACCCTTGTGTTTTTTTCTTCATTTTTTCTTTTCAGGAGATCCCTGATTATGCTACACTACAGGGGTTGCTGGGCTGTATGACTATGGCCCACCAGGCTCTGCACTGCAAGCCAACATCATCGCTGAATGGCGCAGGCACTTCATCGTGGAAGAAGGCATGCTCGAGCTCGACACCACCATCATGACCCCTGCTCCTGTTTTCGAGACCTCTGGCCACGTCGCCCGCTTTGCTGATTGGATGGTCAAGGATACCAAGACAGGCGACGTACTCCGCGCAGACCATCTTGTAAAGAATGTGCTGGAAGCTCGGTTGGCAGGGAACCTTGAGGCTCGCGGCATGGCGGCTGTGCCACCCGACGAGAAGGACAAGAAAAAGAAAAAGAAAGGCGCAAAGGCATCGGCAATTGTGTTAGATGACGGGGTGGTGAAAGAGTATGAGACAATTTTGGCACAGGTATGTTGTGTTTTGTCATATCTTGCGTACTCTCTCTTTTTACTTTCTTTGCTGACTGTGCTTTAAAAGTTGGATAACTTTTCTGGTCCCGAACTCGGACAACTTTGTCGTACACACGCCATTCACAACCCAGATACAGATAATGAGGTCGGAGAACCTCAGCAATTCAATCTCATGTTCACCAGTAGCATTGGTCCCACAGGTCAACACCCTGGGTGCGTTTTCGTTCGCATCTGCCTTGATTTCAACTCATTTTGGGACTCTGTAGGTACCTCCGACCTGAGACTGCCCAAGGACATTTCCTCAACTTCTCTCGCCTCCTCGAATACAACAACGGTCGCGTTCCCTTTGCATCTGCCCAAATTGGACGTTCTTTCCGTAATGAAATCTCGCCCCGCGCTGGCCTCCTGCGCGTACGCGAGTTCACAATGGCTGAGATTGAGCATTACGTCGATCCAGAAGACAAGAACCATGACAAATTCAATGAGGTTCGTGATGTCGAGATTGCCCTCCTCGACCGGCATGTGCAAGAGGCTGGCAGTAGCGAAACGATCAGGATGAAGATTGGCGACGCCGTCGACAAGGGTGTCATCGCTAACCAAACCCTCGGATATTTCGTTGCTCGCATATACCAATTCCTCGTCAAAGTCGGCATCAACCCCGAGCGTCTCCGGTTCCGTCAGCACATGGGCAACGAGATGGCACACTATGCGACGGACTGCTGGGATGCCGAAATTCATAACTCCACAGGGTGGACTGAATGTGTCGGCTGTGCTGATCGTGCAGCATATGACTTGTCCGTGCACACCGCAAAGACAGGTCATCCGCTCATTGTCCGACAGGCTCTTAAGGAGCCTATTGTGACAGAGAGGGAAGCCGTTGAATGGAACAGGAAGAATTTGGGAAAGACTTACAAGAAAGACGCTGGTGTTATTCCGACGCTTGTTGAATCGCTGGATGAAGCTGGCTTAGTCAAACTCAAGGGTGAGCTGGCACAAGGGTGAGTGGTAATCAACCTCTCTCTCTTGATCACCCGCTTATTAGCCGTCTGAATAGCTCCGCCGTTATCTTGTCCTCGGATGGAAAGGAGTTCATACTTACTCCTGACATCCTAACCATTGAGCGAAAAGTCTTTAAACAATCCAGTGAGTCACAACCGTACCTTTCCCTTCGCATTATTGCGACTTACGTTTATTGCTTATCTCGTGTGATCAGTACGCGAGTTCACCCCTAACGTTATCGAGCCATCGTTTGGTCTTGGGCGCATTCTCTATACTTTACTCGAACATAGCTTCTGGAGCAGAGAAACAGATGTCGAGCGTGGTGTGGGTACATTTACGCGATTGTTGGCATACTGGAAAAATAACCGATTTCTCGCACTAGGTGCTCTCAATTCCGCCCTTGGTGGCTCCCACCAAGGTCTTAATTGTACCTTTAAGCGCTCGTACAGAGTTCGATCCGTTAGTACTGGAAGTTTGTACGTCACGTTCTTATCTCCCCTTGTGCCTCAGTATGGTATTGACACATCGCCTCTCCGCATTTCCGACCGTTCCTAATCTCTGTTTACCTGACTCTACCCTCGCCCAAAGCCACGAAGCTTCGCCGAGCCGGAGTTTTTTCTCGTGTGGATGATTCCAATACCTCCATCGGCAAGCGCTATGCCCGTAATGATGAACTCGGCACTCCATACGGAGTAACGATTGATTTTGCTTGTACGTACGCCTCCACCCGGCTTTTCACTATCGCCCTTCCACTACTGAGCTATTTGCTGATTACCTATCCTTCTTTCATGACCTTGATCCATTGCACCTGCTGGCCGCCACCAAATGACACAAAATTTATGAACACTCACGCGAATACGAAATAGCCGTACAAAATCGGACTATGACACTTCGGTAAGCTCCACAGGCTCATTTCTGCGCCTCGTGTGTCTCTATATTTATGAACTTCACGTTAAATTCGCATAATTTTTCCATTATCAGAGAACGAGATACCATGGATCAGAGGATTGGCTCCATAGACGACGTGATTGCGACTGTCACGGACTTGGTGAACGGGACTATTGGTTGGACGGAAGCTTGCCAGCGTCTACCTGCCTACGATGGCGTTCAAGCGGTTGATTAAACTTGTCTGGGCGTTGTTGAGCTCTTTGATCTCTGGGTGATCCCCCTGGTTGGGATGGCAATGCGGAACATTATCATACCGCCCTTTGTCACTTTTACTTCGGGATAAACATTCGAGCGAACATCGCAGAAAATGAAAACGAATGCTACGGTTTAGTGCCCCCATTGCTTACGTTGACCAAATTTAGTTCACGATCTAAATCGGCATGCAATTTGTGCGAATAATGCGAAAACTGGACGAACGCTGAATTTGCCAAAGCATGATAAGCTGAAACCTTCCCGATAATCCAATCTATGGGTGTGCTAGCTTCCACCACCCATTCGATGGCTCTGGAAATAACACTGGGATGAAATCGAGATGGGAAAGAAGCGAAAGGTTCTATCTTGAGACATCTCCCTCACGTTGTCCCCCAGCACTATACCGGAACAGAAGCGGAACAAAGAGAACTGCAAGTTGGGAGGGGGATTGCGGGTTGGGATATTAGGAGTAAGCCATTTTCTGATGAATATTGCGATGTGGATGCCTTGCGTGGTCAGATGGGGGCCTTCCCCCGCCGCTTAAATGTGAGAGGTTGGGTAATCGTATGAGCGTTCTGTGTGTCCCCCATGCGTAAGCGAATTGGCATCACACGGTCATAAAGTCAAGGAAGGGGCCCACATCGAAGAGTCCATCACCCTGCTTCTAATGATCCATGATAGACTCTCCTAAAGTTGGTCCGAGGTGGTCAAGGGCTTGGGTACTCAAAGTTTCTTGTACGAGATGGATAATCTTCGGGAGATCGTCCAGGCTTCGTTTCCATATTCGTGGGCGAGTGGCTTGGAAATTCCACCCGGCGGATTGAGTGGGAGCCGCGATTCAGGTGGTGGTCCTCCTATAAGCGAAAAAGGGGGTCATACACATTCCGTCTACAGAAGATAGGAATTGCAACATACACACATCGGGAAAGCGGAGGGCTTGAGGAGACAAGGAAAGTCACAGAGAGAGAGAGAGAGGAGAGAAGTCAGAGAAGTTGCTCCGGCAGCTGGGTCTGAAATTGGCGGCTTGTCACTTGTGGCTTGTATCTTTCCACCTGATTCAGATCAGAACAACCCGTAGAATGGGAATCGAGGTCGCAATTCTCATTGCCCTCCTTCAAGAATAAAAATTGTCGAACACCTCTCGGGTTAAAAAAACGAAAACCGATATCATGTCTGTCAGCTCTGCGAACCTGGCGGGATAATCCGTTTGGGGATGCGCGGTCACTTTCTCGAGTTAGTGTTCAGAGATGATCATGGATCATGTCAGTTGTGTTGGTGGCACAAGCAGTCGCGATCATCCTCGGATGCTTTGTCTTGATGAATTTGTTGGTTTCCAGAAATTAAACACACTAGTAAGAGACCAATATCATACAGAGCAGCTATGAGTCATCCCACGCCCGTGACGGACTATAGCAAAATGACTGTCGTATTTTGTTTTCCCCGTAGAGGCTGCTCAGTATTTTTGGTTATCCGCTTGTAATGAATCTCAATCCTGGACACTGGCTCCGGGAATGGCTTGCGCACTGCCGTTTCATACGTTGTTTGGCCCAAATGGTCCGTGTTCCGCGAGAATTCAAAGGAGAACCTGGCCTGGCTGTATGGTACGCACTACGATCCGGATACGGATGGGGGAACACCTTAGAACTGAGTATATTTTGGGTCGAGGGTATGGAGATATTCTGAGACAAAACCGGCCAGCATCGTGTCAACTACTGCGCTGCGCGTGCCCTCATGTAGAGCGCGTTAGTGGACACCCAGGATGCTGTGGAGCCCTCATAAACAGGAGAAGTCCTTGACTTCTATGACTTCAGAGGCCCTGACCCCCTTTCCCCGATGCGTAGACGCGAGTTCGATGAGGTACAATGGCTGTTGTAGAAAGGAAGCCCAATCATTTCAGGGTGCCTTCTAGGCAAGCTTCGTTCTCCCTGACAAAGCTGTGGATAGGGATGCCCGGTGTTCCCCTCAACCGGCTATGAAGATGAAGTTGGTAAGCCCATAGATATCAACAGATATGGGCTGTGATCGAAGTTCGTTATCAACACAACTGATCTTCTTTCGGCTTCATGCGCCATGACGGTCGTGTGGGTTTCACTCGTTGAAATCATGAAAGTTTGTCATGGCAGCTCACAGGATGTATCATCGATGACGGTGATGGAGTACAGAGAAACCCCTACTATAACGAGGGGGGTATCCGTCTTCTGAATCAGATAAAGAATCCGAGCGCTGCGCTCTGTATCCAACTGGACCACATACTCATCATATCATGTCAGCTTCGTGAAATTAATTCACACACGATGAATGTTCATGTAAGCCCATACGTTATGGGGGGGGGGCATTAACCGAACCTTATTTTATTGGTTAAGCGTGGTGGGGAACTCTGGCGTTCATCTCAGAGGACCCCTTCCCAGGGGGCTCCGGACGCAGTTGATACGTTTACTCAAACTGATCCATTGGGTAGGTGGT
Source organism: Lepiota venenata (assembly GCA_004296355.1). NCBI lineage: Eukaryota > Fungi > Basidiomycota > Agaricomycetes > Agaricales > Agaricaceae > Lepiota > Lepiota venenata. The sequence continues at coordinate 1,398,915 of RCFS01000004.1, forward strand.
GTGAGAGCACTGAGGTCAGTCGTTTAGGAACGGCCGGTGTGATTAAGGTTGAGGGTGTGTGCTGTGAAAGGGAGGGGATGCTCCCATGATGAAAAACAAGGTTTGGTTTGTGTATTTTCTCTCATGAAAAGGCTAGCGGACTCGAACAAGAAGCACTGACTTAAACTGCGCAAGAAGGTGGGAGTCGGAAATAATTAATCTCTGGATGCAAAAAAAATTTTGAATTGAGTGTGGGTGAGAGGACAACACGTGGGGTTTGTCTGGGGAAAATGGCAAGGACGAGTCAGATGATAATTTCAAAAAAAGACAATTTCACACAGGGATTGTCGGATCGAGCAGCGACTTGGAGGGGCGCTAATGCCGTGGACGAAAGCCAACCATTTTCATATATAGGTATGGATTTTGTCAGGCGTTGATCGTCTGCAAGGAATGACAGACAGGACCACTTATAATATTCTTCCTGTTCCAATCGCGGAGCGCCGTCTTATTGAAATTGGCCGACCTTGCACCTCGTGTCGTTACTAGAACGGCATGTGCCGGGAATCTAGTCAGTTGAACATATGTACCATAGGGTAATTGCCGACTTGGGATGGTTGACAAACCCGCACAACCTTTCCGTCGGCATTAACTTCCTGCAGCGCAACTGCGGTCTCCGAGTGGCGGCTTTAGAGATAGGGACAGAACATGCACAGATGAGCTACGTAGTGAAGAGGGGGTGCAAAAGCCTGCAGTGATACAGTTTCCCACCGGACGTGAGTACACTTTACGGCGAGCGAGAACCACTGAACGAAAGGTCGTCCCCAAGCTGGTGAAAGGCTCCGACCAATAGAGTGAGACAGGGATACTAAGTGAGTCACTACTTGGGCGAGCACCCCAGAATTATTGGAGAGGCAACTGAGATAAGGGAAGTTGTGAAGGCCTCGAGGCTGGATAGAGAAGGGGGGGGGGGGGGGGCACGGATATGAAAGTACAGAAGGCGGGCATGCTTGAAGGTATCAACCAAGTGGAGGATACGAGTTGACAAGTATAATAATCTGTGATATTTTGTATTGTGTTCTATCTGGGCAGGCGATCTGGCGAACAGATCTGGCCAGGCTGCCGTCCTGGGTTGTTGCGTCGACTTTCCCCTTCCCGTTAGGACAACCTCCTTGCAACCAGATCCATCGCCAATCGTGAGATTTTTTTTTTTGTCACGCACTTCATCTCGATATACTATAAATCACCCCCTCCCTCCACTGCATCCAATACCATTCCTCACCCGGTTTTCGCACTTTCCTCCACCTCTGCTCGCCACTCGGTCGCTCCATCCGACACACTCCGTCCAACAACTCAAAAAAGTCTTTGACGATGTCCCACATCCCGACTCAACCATCCCAATCAAAAATCCCCCCCGGTCTTGTGGCATTCCCTAGCTTTTCTCGGTCTCTCTGTACCTTGCCCGCTGCCACAAGCTTAGACGCACTGGCCCTGCACCCTGCGCCTTTTGCCCAACGCGCCTCGCAGAGTGAAAGCAAAGTGCGAACCCCCGCTCTTCTGCTTGCCTTCGCCAGGTGCTAACAACATTTTACATCAGCTTGAGGCTGCATTGGCACAAAACAAACAACGGCAACAGGGCGAGGTGGAGCGGCTACAGCAGCAACAACAACAGATGGCGCTTCTGCTACTAGAAGAACACGAGAAGAAGCAACAGTCCAACGTCAGTGGCTCAAGCGTTTCCCAAACTAGCTTCCTGGTCTAACTTGGTCCTACAGATGTACCCTTCTCAACCTGAATCTCCTCTCACTATCAGAACCCGAGTTCGTGTCTTCTCCCATGACCCTCTCTTTTGCGCGCGCGACTGATGTTTAGCCTCTACAGAGATCAAAAGCGACCTAAGTCCTCTGACTTGGAGACGCACATCGCCTACGCGCGAATTCAACCTAGATGAACATTCTTGACTATCAATTTGGGACTTTGCAGACTTATCCTCATCATCCGGCGTGGTGGACTCATTATCATTCATGCATCCTTTCCGTCTTTGCTTTCGCTTTTTCTCTGTGTACACATTGGCAATCCTCGCTCTCGCACTCGTGATATCATCGCATTTAACGTCTCTCTCCTCTGGTCATTCTTTTGAGCACACTTAACATTGTATCATGATTGGAACCTCAGACTTTGTAGCCTCAATCCCTAGAATTACTGGATTTCTCAAAAATAAACTAATTATTTGAGGCTCTGCTTCCACTTGCTTCCATCGCAACATTAAAGTTTCAGTGTACGCGTCGGCCATGTATATTTGTTTCCGAGGCTACCCTTAAACCCCTATGCCACGCGAATTAAAGGTGTTTGACCCTAGTATATATATGAACAGGGCTGACCATGGCAGATCCTCCTTCTCGGTTCCCGACTTCCTCTCTCGGCTTCCTTCCGTCGCCAGACACCGTGCGAGAGCTGAACGGCGACCCGCGATGCACTTATTATCTCCAAACTGCCCACTCAGTTCCGTGTTTCAGGTGGACCTCTGGCCCATTGAGTTTTTTTAAATATTCTTGTCGGGTGTTGGGGTTGGGAGGGTTACCAGGCCCTGTCGAGAGCTCGGGATGTCACGTGATCGTCCCGAAATGAAAATCGTCCCGTTCCACACCCCCAAGTGAGGAACGACCTTGCCCATATGTTTGAATGAACGTTGTCATAGCCATGCTGAACCAGCTTATGAAGTTTCATGCAAAAGTTCTCCACCTTTGTTCAATTAGTTTTCCCCTCGTGTTTTCCTGGATCCGGCTGTGCATCAAAACTGCTCAGTGTGGGGTATAATAGTGACTACCACGTTGTCAATGCACCCGTTCAAGTGTCATCATGCTTCTTCTGCTGAGACAAACGATATTTCGAGCTGCCGACCTTAATGTGGAGTCCGGAGGAATCGTGAGTATCAAAGGCGGTCCCGCCGGCTTTGAAGTGGGCCGAGAGGGTCCCTAAATGAACTTGAGCGCGAGATTCCGAATTCACATCCCCATTCCCCTCCAAACGTGGGGAAGAACGGTCCCACACAACCATCATCAGGTTTGCGGACGCCACTCAGGTTTTATACTCGCTCGTCACTGTTTCGACTGACCAGATCCGTATCTCGGACACGGAATCAGAGAGCACTAAAATCAATCTTGAAGGAAGATTTCAAGGCACTTGCGGGGCTAGTTTACTTTAGACTATCTTCAATTTCCCTTGTGTGCCTTTTGATAGGTTGTGGCAAACCCGTGAGTTCTGGTTCTGACCTGGGCCTGTGTGGTGTTTTAAAACGAGTATGAATCATCCGTGATGCCTCACTGAGGTTGTTTGCCTGGTTGTCTTGCATTCCAGAAGTGCGTTTTTGCGATGACTTCATAGGGTTTTAAACTGTTCGCGAGTTTCAGTTCTGAACTCGTTGTTGACGGCTAAAGGAAGTAGAGGACTTGGCGCTGCGTGGGATGACGTGATCGCATATGACGCTCACAATCCCCGCCCTGTCAAAGCGCCGATCTCACCTCTAATAATGTCCATTCAGTTTGGCAGCGCCTTCATATCTCCGCCGGCAGCGCATCCCTTGACAGTTCCCAATCAAGCCCGCCGTACCTGGTCGCCCTCTCCTAGCCAATCCATAATCGAAGCCGTGTTGCGGGGTTTACTCAATGGCCTCTTCCTCTATACAGACAGACAGACAACGATTAGCCCCTGTATTTTAGAATCTTACGAGTCGCAGCAAACTCCGAGTGTGTGGGCGTCATCTGCCTCTAAGCCCAAAGGGCATTTCGGCTGGGATTACCTCGCTCTTCACTCAGGGTGGTTCACCCCCGTCGAGGTCTCCTTACTCCTTCAAGTTTTGTTTCTCGTCTCCCCACCCCCGCATCCACCCACTCTACCTCATGGTAGACGTCACAGCTACGGCTATACTATCTTGCGTACCGAGGATGAAATGATACCCGAGGGCAAACAATCTTTTTTTTTCAGGGCTTACGATCTTGTGGACCATTAACAAGTCCATGGATAGATGGCGCGCTGAACTAAAGTTTCATCTTGTGTGATATTTTGCCCGCGAAGTGGCAAGCGTGTCCACTTACCACCAAACCGACTTGTTCGGGCTTTACAATCCTGTTCTCCCTCAGCGCTTTGGGGGGGCTTCTGTTACCCACCCGGGAATATCAAACAGCGAGAGGCCCACTCTCTCGGCTAGTTCCTGTGGGCGGTTTTAGCTGTTAAGGAGGGGGGGGGGGGGCGCCCCAACCTTGGTAACGTAAGTTAGATGTGAACATGAACACTCCTTTTTTTTTTTTTTTTTTTTCCAGGGCTAGCAGGTTCTCGCCCGGTAATTTTTCCCTGAATCGGATCCACCGAAACCTTAGGAGATGGCTCTACTCTGACAGGAGGGATGATGGCTTCTTCAAAATGAAGCACTCGGCAAGAAAAAAAAAAACCGGAGGGCGATTCGACTATTTATCCGCTGGCTGACTCACCTGTTATCCTTTGAAGGCCGAGGGAGTGATTACCTCTATATTATGCATTGCACCCTCAGACTCATCTCAAAATGCGCTACAAATTTAGTTGAATGATGGGCTCTCGCTCTCTCAGTACTATTGCATAGCTGTTGTTAGCAGTCCCACGTAAACGTCTGAGTGCTCGGCTGAGGGTGGATCTGCCATGGTATGACAGGACCCTAAAACTGTCTAGGAAGAGTCGTGGTGGAAGGGAAAAGATGAGGAAATCCAAAGCCACTGGGAGCGGAAAGCAGGATTGCGACAAGATGGATTCGTATTGCGAAAAAAAAAAAAAGTCATTCTAACCCTTGCCCAAACTGTGTTATAATCACACATGTCCCTTATCCAGCTTGTACATCTATTTACTCACGTCGTCCTGCCGTGGCCCGGGTGGCCAACTGCGTGGGAAATAATTCAAGATCCGAGCGAGTAGTAACTCTTGTCAAGTTTGGCACATTTATGTATCACCATGCAGCCTGACAATATTGTGACCAACTCGTTCTAGTGTTCAATATTCACAAATGTCGCCTCATCTCTGGTAACATGCACGTTTTTATGCCCCTGTGTAAAAAGGCGTGCTTCGGTTCGCGGGCCACGACATACTTCTAGCGTGCAGTTAGGGAGACTGAAGGCGCCTAAGTTGCCCTTGAGAGGTGCCACAAGCTCCTCTCAGGCTGCTTATTCGGAACCGAATATCGAACAAAAAAAAAGACTCCCGCACGAACCCCTATTGGGAGGACCTGAACTTTCCAGTGAATCCAAATATCTCAGTGAGAGTAAAAGTTGGAGAGGGGAGGGTTAGACAAATAATTGAACCCCGCGAATTTGGCCAGAAAATGGCCGGGGGACATGCCAAGCATTCGTCACGGCACAATAGAATTCGAGTTCGCGGAACCGTCACCCCTTCAAGCTTCAACACCTGACAAGTCCACATATGTAAGCATTTACGGATTGTTATGAGTAACAAAAAGCTAGCCTGTAACCGATCCGAACATTTGTAAAATCCAGGGCGCGGATTGCTGATGTTATCTTGGTTTCATAAAATCATACACAAGTCGAATCCATGTGTATGTACGCCACTCAGAGTTTGCGTGAGATTGTTAAAATCGGCACTTTAGTACCTCTGTACCAGGACCGTGGTCCCCTGCCAGTGTTCTCTTCCCTGAAACCCGTCAGAACCCAGGTGGATTCTGATAAAGGAATGCGATCGGAAATAGACGCCACAAATTTCGAAGAGGAGGTACCCTCGCTTCTCTCAACGTTTTGGCTGCTTCTGGAGTGAAGGGGAGGTGGAAGAGCGAACAGAGACTGTCAAGCTATTCGGGTGCGTTGCGGGTGCACATGGGATCATCGAGTCAATTTCAGGTTACCTCTTAAGACCCTTTAGACTTGGAGTGGGAGGACGATGGCACACTCATCCCGACACTGCCAAAGGGTCTGACGGATTCAGGGTACTTCCCGCGAGCAACGCTACAAATCACTCATCTTCTTATGTTGCCTGTCATTACTCGTTCGATAGGTCTCGGTGTCCCCTAAAATTAACATGATTCAGGGATCATAATCTAAGATATAGATGAGTCACTTGAAGACATTGAGGCATTTACGAATATCGATGGCTGTGAGCACGATGGTTGGCTAGGATCGCTTTCCTCTCATTCTGGTTTACGAGGGTCGTCGGCGGAAATCTCCTCAGCTTCTATTGTGGCATATATCCATATGTTATTGGTTCTCCTGCAGAGTCGGGGGCCGAAGGCCACATGTTCATCTTCTTTCACGTAAACCTGCCAAAGTGTAAAATGCTGCCGAAGTGAGCATTTGAAACGTACAGTGCCCGCCAGTCAACATGGGAACAAATTTAGATTCTGGGAGACCATTGGTCCGTCGTGAGCCTCCTGGGTAAGTTTGGGATTTCAATGATCAGAAGGTTGCAGCTTGGTTCCAGACGTCTGGCTGTGTTCAAGTCGCTAGGCCGTTAACTCGATTGGGCAGTGCTAAATTAGATGAAGGAGAAGCTGGTATAATGACTTCGCCGGCTTGCAGGGAGCTGCGCAAAGGCAACTTTTAAAGTTTTAAGGGAACCTAAACCCACCACGAGGTCCAGACACATATAGCTCCTCACGTCGGAAGCCCAACACGTCGACCAAGAAAATAAAGCAATTTATGCAGTAAGCAAGGTCCTTCGAATCGATCTGGACAGAGGGCTCAGCTGAACGAACAATGGCCGCTGGTGAATCGCTGTGCTCAGTGTTGTTCAATCGGTACACGGCCAACGGGCATCATTCGAGAGAGGAGGCGAGAGGCATACAACAATTTCCACTCGGACGCATTGCTGCACAAGGCAACCCAACGATGCCCCCATAAATTGCTACCACTCCGACCTTTTAAGAATGGACATCGTACTAGATTCAGTTGATTATCGGGCAACCGATCAAGGTACGTCCAACAACACAAAAATCGCATAATGGGGGATATTCTAGTGGACCTATACCTTGGGCGTGAGAACCTTATACCCATTAGACAAAATGAGGCACGTGAAGCTGAAAACTCACAGCAGAATCTAATCCCTTTTCCCCGTCACTGCTTAAGCATGCTGATCAACCCCAAGCGGCTGTAGTGCTGTAAATGGAATAGGAGAATCACAACGAACATTTAAGACTTGGTATTACAAACCTATAATTTACGATCAAATGCCCGTCGGTTGCGAACATCTGAATAGAGGCGTTATGACGACTCTGACACTATCACCCGGGAGACACACCTTATAGAGATTCGAAACACCGTCGTCAGGAGCAGGAGAGAACGCGAGGTTGATATATGTAAACTGTTTACAGTCGGATCGATTCAGAGGGCGATCCGTTATGGTCACTTACCAGGGGTTCACCAGCTGGCCAACTCAGCTCCTTCCTCAGAAACTGGATAACGGCTTGGAAACGGTTCGTGGAGTTGATCTTGTAGAAGTTCTGTTTCATAATTGGCGCATTCCCAACGGCTTTGAAACGAACAACAACTAAACCGTACGCGGTAGTTTTAGTGTCTGAGACTGAGATAAATTATCACAAATACCTTTTGAAGGATCCTTCTTCCGATATGTTTCAAGAGCTTTGATAGCCCTTACCGTCGGAGACGCGTCTTGGGTCTCAAGTTTTTCACCCGCATTGTGGTCTGACTCGGGAGGGTTTCCAGGCTGGGTCATGGCTGAGGATGAACTCATAACATGTTACGAGTCGATCCCCAGTTGTAATCACGTCACGTGGTTGAGTAAGCCAGAAGGACTCCATTTCCACATGCACTCGGACGCTCCAGTATAAGCTCAACAGACCCACTCGCCAAGTCCCTCGAGTCTTTTTACTCACCCCCCCTGCATCTCGGAATTAAGTGCTGCTCAACTGGTCCAGTGCCCAGTACCAAGGCACAACCAAATGGTTGTGACAGGCTCGTAAATCGATGTAAAGCTATTAACTATCGTTCGTTTATAATACTTCTTTCTTCTTTGCGGGCGAAGCTAAATAATATGTGCGGTTAAAAATTCTTTGATTTCAAGTGCTATTGCTACATCAAACGTTTGCGCGAACACAAGAGGATCTAGGCTCGGTGTAATAGGATGTCCGTCGGAGGAAGTACAAGATCCACTTGACTGGGACATTTCTCCATGTCATGCTGCTCTGTCCCAGAACTAGGCTGGTTTGCGCTGATATCGCTACAGGCCTGAATTCCCTATCGTCCTCGAGCCAGTTTGGAATACCAGCCAAGATAGAAGGGTTATTGGAGAAAGTCCTGGCCCTAGTGAGGTGAACGCGCACAGCGATAAGGACAAAAACGATGCCTTTGCGTTGTGTCAGCTCAGCTATAAGTGTCGAAGAGCGACCTCACCAATGCTAGGCACTACAGCTGACTGAACGATGAACTGGGCATTATGTTGCATCGGATAAAGGATCAAAAGCACTAGAAGCTGGCCAGTATATATAGCGGCGCTCTCAACGATGATCCTCAAAACGCGCATGAGGCTTGGCCTGGATGATGTATCAACCACGCCGTTCGCTGTTGATCTGCGGTGTTGGCTCCATATCCTGAAAGCAATCAACCCTGTTGTAATGACGTTCTGTGCAAACACAAGCGGGTAGATGGTCGCCATCCACGACATAAGTGTATCAAAGGCGATCATATCGAGGTGGGTGAACCAGACGAGAAGCATAATATTAAAGACTGAAAATGATGAGTCAACTTCAAAACAGACGCTTCGGTACTCACCGAACTCAAAGATCAAAAGGATGACGGGGAAGATAACTATAAAATAATTGTAATTCCAGACCACGAAGCAACGGTATATCTAAGATCAGTCGCCTCAGCTTTGCAAGAAGTCGGGAAGTGAGTGCTACGGACCACGAGCGCATCCCCAAGCCAAGTCATGGTACACAGTAGGGCATTGTTCGCAATCATATCCCAGCGGGTGAAATCCATGAAGTAGATTACTGGCGGCTCCACTACCCGAACATACCCCTGGAGCATCCGGTACAGGCTTAACACTACGTCCCGTTTGAGCATGTTTCTCTTTTGTGAGGGTAGTTTAAATGTTGACGTACTAGCATGTGCCGTGGCAACAATAAACATCAGTATTGTTGCTACCAAATACACCTACTCGCATGTTCAGCACATACTACAAGCGAAAAATGTCAACACTTGGTGGGCCCACCTTGGCAGATGCGACATTTTCTTTCCGCTTTCTCAACATAATGCACATAGCCTCAACGAAGAGGCACGAGTAAATTCCTGCCATAATTGTGTCCGTTTACAGGAGTTCCCAACAAAGCGTCGTGAACAATGTACCATATAACAAGACCTGGGAACGCCATTTAGTTAGTTGAAGACATTGCATCAAAAGCCCCTTGCCTCCGTCCATATTGCGACAATATGTGCCACTTCTGGTGTTAAAGGGCCCGTGCCAATGGATGCCGTCGACATTCCAGTATGTCCATCAACTACTCCAACCGGTGAGGTGAAAGGAGGGAGTTCACTTCACTGGAAGGAGCTTCTCGTCATTCTTTTCTGCGAGGCATGAGGACCCCAAAAACTGGTGTGACCTACCACTATACCCAAATATGGACGGCCTCTACTCGGGGTCCTACAGGTTGTCCACGCTGCCACCTGCTGCCACCAGACATGATTACTATTGCGTCGATTTCGTCCAACGGGTAATTATGGTCAGGTATTCGCGGCCCAAAAATGTCGATATATTATTAATGGCCCCTAAAAGCACCGGCACTTCACACATGATATATAAACCCCTTGGCTATTTCTCCGGTGGCGGATTGCGGCTATTCAAAGTGCCTCTGGGGAAATTTGGATTTACCTGTTGAAAAAATACAAAAATCGTCACGCAGGCAGCCTGCGTGAGGTCTTTGTCTCCGATGAAAAAAAAAAAAGTTTTCTCACCTCCTACCGCACGAAAACCAACATCTACTCGCAAGTTCGATCCCCCTTACGCTGAGGAGATGTCACGGAACGAACACCTTATGTCACGGAATGCTGACGTCTACGATGGCACTTCGGCAGTTCTCTATCAGCGGATTCGGCGAGAAGGTGGTCAACAGGGTGGCTAAACGACACGGCAGCTTCATGTAACTGGAGCCGTACGAGCAGGCAAGGTCACGCTGCGTCCGAAAGGTGGAGAGAGATGTTACCGAGAAATATCCTCCTGTCTGTCACGGCATGATAAATACGGTGGACTTCTCCTATCGATACGGTCATAGACCCCAGAAATTTCAAATGGCTCTCTGACAAGGGCTTGGCCCGGGATACCATGCGGATCGCCCATTGTTGATTGTATGCTCTGTGTCAAAGTGCAATAACTCGAGTCAGAGCGGAGGAGTTTCCAGTCTTGGGTTCATATGATGTAAATGGTTTAGGGTAAGCTCCGGCGCCCTTGACACTTATGGGATAATTACACAGCTTAGAATAGCCGAATCTAAGGGAATAGGCTGCCGAACGCCGTGCTTGAGAGGAAGAGCTCTGCACATGGTGAAGAAAAAATATGCTCTTTCTCGTCATGGGCCCTGTTTCCAAGATGGGGAAAAGGAGTACATGGGTTGGATTATTAAGCTGGTGTCGAATTTATATATCCTAGGCCGTTACTGCCACTGTACTACGCCGGTTTATGCCCCTGATGAACTACAGGACATCTACCAGCCCCCGAGATCCCCGACAAAAAAACAACAGCCGTGAACAGCAAGGTAATTTCACAGCAAGTTTGCTATAGCACGGTGCTCCTCCTAATAGAGCACCGGGATGTCCAGAGTGATATACTCACACTTCCGAGCCTTCGATAACGGGTACCGGCGAGCTCTGTCAAAATATCCGTTCACTTTGCAGTAGGTATTTCCAAGGCTGGACTTCAGTCAGGATGATTCCGAAGCAAAGGAAAAAAGAGGGCGTTGGAGCGGGTCACTAACGCTAGTTCCTGACAATGAAGTATAATTTGGCTCATTCGAGGCTATATTGTGTATATCCGAGTGATCTTATTGGCTCGTAAAATCTTATTTGTGGGTTCGCTTGAGAGAATCTGCACCTGACGCGTGGCTGACTGTTCCGTCGTGGAACTGAACGTCCTCAAGTGCACCCGTGTGTCCCAGATTAAGGATAGTCGACGAAGGAAGGAGCCTCGGGACACAGGAGCCGGTGGCCTTGAGGGAGGAAAAGAGTATTTGCGCACTCCCTGCTCGAAGCTTGTGTGAGATCTGGTTCTCCGTATCTTTATCCTATTGCAATAGCCGGTGTTCTGCTCTTTTCCTCATGACGTCGAGGGACTCTTCTCAGTGTCAGTATCTAACCTATACCCGTCGAGGAGGTAATTTTTTTTTCCACGGGGGTGGAGCAAGCAAGGAAGAGAATCAACGGGGCGACTGTGGGGTATTTTACCGCCCAATCCTGTACAATCTTTGATGGCTCGAGTAGCTCGTGTGTTGTACGCACAAAACCGACCGAAGCTCACGATGCCGATCCAGTCCGTCTTGTTGGAAGTACGAGCGCTAGCTCGCGATTCCGGCTGTTGCGCTGGGCGCCCGGACCCACGGATTTCTTTTCTTTGCCGTTGTCTTCCTCTAAATTCTCTTTTAGTTATTGTTTTGTTTACTATTGTGGTATATAGTATTTAAATAAGAATATTACAAGGAATCCCTTTGCGTTACAAATTGCGTGTTTGCAAAGGGTCCCTGTTATCTTTCCCTGCTTCACCTAAACTCAACACGTCTCCTTTGGTATTTAGATTCCTATTAATAGTAGGTGTTCCTTCGAACAGGGGTTTGTCCATCTATATTCCTTTGAGCCAAGGACGCTCGAGCGCTGCCGATTTTAACGGTGAGGTTATGAGTAATAATATTTGAAACTGGACTTTTAGGAGGTTGGCTTTAACAGTATACGCATCGTGAGCGATATTAGTGCGGTTTGAACAAAATGGGCTATCTTCAGCAATGAGGCAATAGCGCGATGTGACCACCGTCCTGTTAGTATCCAAGGAAAGGCATTTGTTCGGGTTTGCTATTGGAGATAGTAGGTCAGACCATATGCGCAATCTACGCATCTACGAGGCGGATATGGTGTTAGATTTAACATGGCGTCAGGCGAAAGCTATATGGCTGTTGGCATGTCCGAACAGCTAAACCCAAGGGTTTCGAAGCTCGCCGACAGAAGGAGCAAGAATCCGAGTATGCAGACCAACAGATTGCGTGATTTCTTTATGGTCCATGGGATTGGGTTAGTTCCTGTATTTCGTCATTGGGGAATCATAAGAGATCATTTCTGTTGTATAGTCCTTGAGGCTAGCAGCGAAAATCAAGGTGACAGCCAATGGGTGTTCCAGCGTACCTATATTTACCCAGTTAGGGCAACTGGAAGTCGTACGCATGTTGTGCTGCCGTTGCCTTTGGTTCACCAGCGCTCGTCAACTAGCTACAGTAGTTAATTCAAATTAGCAGCATATGTATATATCTCGAGGCTACATACAAGGTTTACATATATCATATCAGGAAATAGCTTAGATGGCTTGATTAAATGCTCAAGTGGTGGACGTCTATTGGTTCACGTCCAGGAAGCCTGAGGATCTTGCCAGTCCCCAACCTCGACCAGATAGTCTGAGAATTGCTCCATGCCGATAATACGGAACATTCCTTTTCGCCCCCACTCACTACTTGACCCGAACTCTCGTCGCCAAGAGCGGCCTACAATACACGTCAACAATATAAATCACCCCCCATGAACAAGCACACTTACTAAGGCCATCTTCCCAAGCATAAAGTTCAACTCTCCAGCCACGCTTGAGTGCAGTTCGAACAGGGCCTACGGGGAGAGAAGATCAGCTCCTGCTATCACTATGCCATTTTCAACTCACCCAAAAAACCATCTTCACTAAACTGTCCAACATTTCCATCGCCCGTAGCAAGAATAATAGTTGCACCTGCCGGAACATTATCCGTGGCGGCGATGACCTGATGCAACTTGAGCTGCAAAAGCTCATCTACTCCTTGCTCTCGATATTTGATGCGGGTCGTCTGGGGCCCCGACGTCGAGGTAGTTACCCCAGTATCGCTACTCGTGTTACCGAAAATCTGGCCGACATGGCTTTTCTTGTTGGGGATGTCAAGTCTATTCCTTGATCCAGGATGCCCTTCCCAGGGAACCATAACCAATCGCACGGGCAGGGCTTGATTCCCGTTTCTTCTGAGGACTCCCAGCATCCCTATTCTGCTCAGTATTTTGTCAACTTTTCTAGTCTATCCGCACCGTCACCGAAATCTGGCACACGCATGAATATCTTCACTTCGTATCCCAAGCGCTCGATGTCTTCCATTGGTTGATACAACGGTCTGGAAGCGGCAACCACGCGGCCTGTTGATAAACGTAGTGTAAAGTTATTATACTTGAAGAAGTGAGCGCGGACACAATAACTCACGAGAAGTAGGTCGGCCTCGTTCTAGAATCAGAACGAGGGCTGCGTGCCACATGTGCTGCTGGGTCCTTCTCATCTTTACTATTTTACCCTTGGATGGCTTCACTAGGTCCTCTTCGGACTTGTTTTGTCTATGCCCCCTTGACCTCGAATATCGAATGGATCATCTTCATCGTACCCGAAATGATCATGCCCATCTCCATCCGAGCTTGGATCCATTCTGCGCGTCGCCATGAGATCCTTAGTGTAAGATCCTGATGGTGCTGAGCATGATAGGGAAGCATCCCTATATGCAGTTGCGAAGGAAGGCAATGGTATCAATGGCCTCGTCTCTGGTATCGGTATACCGGCTTTCGTTTTGGGTATTGGTAGTGGCCGTAGATTCGTGTGTATGGAAGCACCTGTTCCATTGGCTGGTTGAATGCTCACAGGCTTTGACGTGGGAGGTAGCTTTTTTTTGCGTGATGTGCGCCTAAGGTATGACAGGAGTCCGAAAAGAATATTAGAACTATTCACGCAGTCCGTCAGCGAGAACAACTACGTCAAGGGGAAACCAACTTACTGATCGATGAAGACATGGACGGGAGCATCCCCCTTTCCAGGTCCTTCTCCACGAGGATCGGGATCATCCTCTTCCTGCCTTCCTCTCTGAAGATCGCTGTCTCCCAAGCTGCTATACTCAAATGAGCAGTCATCAAGGAAAACCTTTCCTTTTTTCTTCTTCGATGATGAAGGCGTTGTTCCGTTAATTGCGGGCAAACGTCCATTCAGCTTGCTACAAATCTTTCTCAGTTGCGCTCGCTCCTCAGGAAATAAGGTCTGAAGATGCTGTGCCAGGGTTATCAAACGGGCCCGTTTATCCTGTGTATACCCTGCTTCCCCGAATGGCTCAAGCATTGTCGCATGACCAGCCGGGCTCAATGGTGGACGAATCGCCTTCTGCGCTTTCCTTTTCCTCTTGACTTCTGAGGGCGACGATCCCAAGATCAGCGCAGGCATATCTGGCCCCGACGAGTGGGACTCGTCCACTGCGCTATCCGTATTCGCACTCGTGTATGCATCAAGCCGCAAACTCGGAGCCGAGCGTGAATGTGACGGGGGAGCCGATATTAGAATAGGGGCAGTCACCGGCAACTTCCTCTTCGCCCTGGACTTCTTCCTCTTCGCCTTCTCTTTTCCCTTCCCTTTCCCGTCATCCACGCCACTCTCACCATTCTCTTCCCTCTCGAACGTCTCAGAGCCAATCGAGCTGTGGTCATGATGTATCCTCGGGCTTTCTCTCTCGCGGTCTTCCTCGTTCTCGTAACCTAGATCGAACCCGCTTCCTCCACTCGTCTTTGGCATAGTATGGCGTAGCTGTGATGTGCGCCGCTAGACTCGTTCCTTCTCCTTTAGAGTCCCGGCGGTGAATATATGAACGACTCGCGTCTGATCGAAGAATCCACTTTTTGTCCTTTGGCTCCATCCTTCATCGTCATATTTATCGTCCACTTCTTCATCGTCGATGGTATCTTGGTTATCAGAAGACCAGGGGTATAAATAGTGGTGGGCACGAGGCGTGGCTAAACCGTCGTGCTCAGACTTGGAAGGCGAACCTCCCACAGTTGCGTGAGTATGGGCATTATTAGATAGTAGCGAGGACGATGCGCCGTTTAGATCAGGCCGTTTTAGAATAGATATTGGCTTGATATCACGAGACTATTAGAGTCTGTTTAGGTCTACTCTTGCTTTTCTTCTTTTTGGGAGAATTAAGTGTTACGATATTTGATCCGTTGGTATGCCCGTTCAAAGATGGAGTTGGTTTGCTTGAACTAGTGCTGTCAAGGCCACTTTCGAGCGTGGTGGGGATGATTGTGCTTGTGTTAGGCTGTTGTTTGCTCCTTTTCTTAGTTCGCGGCTCTGGAGTTCAACTGAGGTTAGTCGGTGGGCTGAATTCAACAATATGACGAGGGAAGTTGGCAAGGAATAATGCAAAATCTAAATAGGGATATACCCCGAGAGTGGTAGCATGAAAACTGAGCATGTAGCACAGAAAACCATAGAAGTAAATCAACCAAGAAAGGGATAATAATCACCAGTAGCATATCTGCGTGTTTCCTCTTCCCCAGCTATACTCTCTCTTTCCCCAACTCCATCATCCTCGATGGGGGACTGCTTCCTCGCCCCAACCCAGCCTCTCTTGCAGCCGTCCATCTCGCGCGTTCCGAGGCTATAAAGCTCAATGCTTCATCAAGGTACCCCAACGATGGCTGATCATCATCAGAATCCCTTTCTTGTGATAACAAGTGATAGCGTTGCTTGCAACGACTGTTCGTTGTGCCGAGTAAACTGCCATTTGTCCGCGAGGGCGCGTTTGTTGTTCACGGTGTGTTGTAGAGAGCGGAGGGAGTGGAAGAACAGTGGAGGAATCTAACGAAGGTTGTCGTGTAGCAGTCACGGTCGCTGAAGTGGCCGGAAAGGCAAATGTATGAGACGGTGTCAAAGAGTGATTCGAATGTACGTCAGATGATTCAGAGTTGACCGTGACAAATTCATGGAGTACGGATAAGGCAATGGACGTCGTGGCTGATGGTGGTGGCGGTGTGTCCTCTGGCACAGCCGACGCGGATGAATTGTCGTCGACCACAGAAGGCGTCAGGCGGTGTTCGGAGGGTGAGTCCTGTTCTATAAGTGGTCGGAGTTGGGAATTATTCGGTGGCGGTGCGCTCAGTTCTAAGCGCCGGGCCCAGGGAGAACCCAGTGCTGGCTGGTCCGCAGATGACGACCCACTCGGCCTTTGTGCGTAATAGGAGTTGATGATATCGGACTCTGCATGTGAAAACCCCGAGACTGTTCCCGCCATGGTCGATCGAGAAAAGGACTATTGGGATTGTGGGTGAGGATGACGTTGCAGTCTGCACCTCCTGGAAAGGAGCATCACTAACGAGCGCAGGTGAAGGTGACTCTTGGAAAACACTGGATTGGGCTTGGGTGGTACTGATTTGAGGTTGGTATGAGATGATAGATAATGCTGAGCTATACGGGCGGGAGCGGGAAATCGGCGTATTATCGTCAAGGGGTTGGGTTGAGATGGATTGCGAGGAAATCGACGAGGCGGAGGAGATGGACTGAATCGAAATGTCGTTGACAACGGACACATGTGGGTCGTAAGATGTCGGGAAGGCAGGCGGAACGGGTGGACTAGGTTGCGTTTGTTCTTCATGCGATTCAAGCACAGAAGCCACCGAAACGGTCTGTGCATCAATCGAAGGTGGGGTTGCGACTTGGACCACGAGGCGTTCTCCAGAAGCACCATCCTCGTAGCTGGCGAACTCGTGTAAACTGACAGCGTCGGTCTCCGAGGCAATTTCTACGGTTCTTGCACCCTCAGAGGCAGGAGAAGGCGGTGGCGACGAGGAGAAATAACTATCATCTGCCTCCTCCAATACTGCCGCCGCCCGCTCGGTGCGGTTTGTCGAACTTGTGCGTGTCGCACGGCTGTAGGAGTTGAGGTACGATTGAATAGGGATACGATTCCAAACGGTGGACTCCTCGACCGTCTCGCTATCACCACCGCCAAATCCAGGGTAGCCAGTGATGGTTGTAGGTGTGGGACCTGTTCTGGACGACGATGACGATTGGAAATGAGGTGGAATGCGGAGTGGCGGTTGGAGATGGCCCCATGCTCGCAGAACGGTAGTAAAAGCACCGAGGTCGGGTTCTTCGTCAGATGTAACGATTTCTGAGCCAGACTGGGTGCCAGGCGGATCTGAATCCGAGAAAAGAGGAGATCGCGGCGAGGTGAGTGTCGAATGGGTGATCCTCGCTCATGGATTATTCATGAAATTAGTGGACGGAGTAAGTAATGAGAGAGGCGATAAAGGACTTGACTAGGAACGTGTCGTAAGCAGGGCAACTAGAAAGTGTAGAGTAGATGTAGACGAAGAGCTGGGAAACGAACGCCTCCATATCACCTCGAGGTCTTACGGATCTCATCATTCGGATCACACGGAACATCTCACCAGCTATGTTGACTACACCTGTGTACTGTACATTTGGAATTAGCATCTAGCGCTGAGAAGGCAGAAACTTGAGCACAGTCGTGGCAGCCACCGCACCGAGAGTAAAGGCAACCATCACCTGGGACGTCGCCCACGTTGCAAGCAACGGGTAATCGCGAGACCCATTGGGCGCCCTTCCAAGGGCCCTTGTCATTTTTGAGCGCCTTCGGATCAACGTGTTCGAAGCGTGTTCTCGACTCATGTGCAGAACAAAGACCAGGAAGTCCATCCAGACTCTTTTGATTTTTCGTACCCCAGTAGGATTTCAGCCCGCCTTCTGCTAGTTGCAGAAGGGGTGCGTCGGGGGAGGACAGTAGCTGCTTCTCTGCTGTGATGTCTTTATCTTCCATGCTCGCAGCCATCTCGTGAAGTTGCGTTCGAATCCCGTCGAACGTGTAATATGGGATGGAGAAGCCGCAGGACTACCAAAGGGATCATAAGTTCCTTAGCCATGCCAGTTGTATTTGACACGACCTACCGTCCCAACCTTGTAGACGTCGACCACAATGACTGACCGAGAACCAGGTTGACGCTTATCCGGCTGGATCAATTTATTATATTCAGGCGTATCGAACTCGTATACGGTCCCTGGTGGAGCACCCATCACTGACGTTCAAAAACAGGTAGCTGATCGTGATGTACAGACCTCTGCCGAACATACGGCAAATCCTTGGCGGTCCTTGGAATGCAGTGAACAGAATCGTGATCCGCCCGTTTTCGCGTAGATGAGAAATTGTCTCAATGCCTATGCATATAGTGTTATCTGGCGGCTGTAACATTGTCAGAACTAGTTATACTCACCACTCCCAGGTCATATCCTCATACCAGACCTGCTTCGAATTTACAATATGGAAGGTGCCTTCAAACCCTTTTGGTGACAGATTGACATGCCCATCTGGGTTCAAAGGCGCAGAAGCGACCCAAAACATCTTCTGTTGATTGATCCAAGGAACAATGAATTCCTGGTATCTCGTCGTAAAACTTGCCCATTTGAACAGTAGACTTGAGGGGAGTATGTGCGTATCAGAAATGGGGTGGCATGACTCTGAGTACTTATAAGCTATTTATTGACTCCGATTACGCACCTCGTTCGGCCTAAACCTTGTTCTCTCGGAAGAAGCAGTATCATGTGATAATAACTCCGTGTCAAGATGGTTACGAAAAAAATACTCTCTGTCGGGGAGTCGAACCCCGCTTTCGCGCGATCATTAGACTAATGACAGGCGCGTGTACTAACCGATATACTAACAGAGACTGTCTACTGCCTTGGTCATGTGTTCCTTGAGGCCTACAAAACACCCGTCGAACGCGCCCGTGACCTGGAATTTGCCTAATACCACCTCCGCGTCTAACAGCCCACGAGAGAATGCCCTTGGGTCGCTTTTCATCTATCCATACACCAGAGTAACACCGCGCACACGAGTCTATCAACCACACACACTTAATAATGTCAACAGCACCCGGGCGGATTGCTCACGCGGGAAGCGATCTTGGGCCCAGAGCTGCATGCTCAGCTATCTCAGACCAAAGTCCTGCTAGTAGGAGCTGGCGGGATTGGCTGCGAACTATGTAAGGAACATCCGCTGCTCTCCCAGTTCCATTAACCGACAATGTAACTTGCCGTAGTGAAAAATGTTGTCATGACCGGCTTTGGCAATATCACCATTCTGGATCTGGACACTATCGACCTTTCTAACCTCAACCGCCAGTTTCTGTTCAAGAAAAAAGACGTAAAGCAGAGTAAAGCCTTGGTATGTACCGGAGGGCCTGTTGCCACAGCTAGGAAGGCGGGCGCTTGCCGTTCAACTGCTGAATGAACCTCCTCGCAGATCGCTGCACAAACTGCAGCACCATTCAATCCCAACTGTCAAGATTAACCCTATTCACGGCAACATTAAAGAACCTCAATATGACGTCGAATGGTTTAAGCAGTTTGATATCGTCCTTAATGCTCTTGACAATCTCGGTGGGTCCTTTTCCCCTCCCAAATTAATGCATCTTTGTATCAACCCGTACTATCAGATGCTCGCCGCCACGTCAACAAAATGTGCATGGCCGGGGAGGTACCACTGGTAGAAGTCTGGCACAGCAGGGTACCTAGGTCAAGTACAGCCTTTGCTCAAGGTGTGACCGTGCATCATTTTGATTGACATAATGCTGACCTGTTCATAGGATCGAATGGAATGCTTTGATTGTATTCTAAAGCCTGTTCCAAAAACCTTTCCTGTATGCACTATCCGTTCGACGCCCAGCCAACCTATCCATTGTATTGTATGGGGCAAGAGCTATCTCATGGGGCGAGTTGTTGTCTGTTATTGCGTATTTTCGGCGCTTATATTGCTTCTGTTTATAGCCAACTTTTCGGTGAAGATGAAGATGCCGTGGGCGAGCTCGACGAGGCCGAGAAGCAGGGCGAAAACGGTACGCCAACCCAATTGCAATTCCCGCTCCAGTATCTGACTAGTGGGTGAAGCCCAGGAAATCGAGACATTACGGAAAGAGGCGCTAGCGTTTCAAGCGGTTCGCAAAGCATTGCGCACCCCCTCTCCTAACGGATCCTCAGATGTCGCCAAAAATGTCTTTGACAAGGTCGTACTTCCATTGTTTAGCGTTCTTGTGTGCGGCTTTGCTCACTTGTGTGGCAGGTCTTTTGTGCCGATATCAACAACTTGCTTATTATGGCGGATATGTGGAAAACGCGTCAACCACCTACCCCCTTAGATTTCGACGCTATCATGAGCGAGACTTTCATCCTCCATCCTCCGACTGCGAATGGGCACGCTACTGGAGATGTCAGCGCACCTGCGGCGACGGCGAGTACTTCTAATGGGCGAAGTAGTCAGGCTGTCCTGAAGGATCAGCGGAAACTTTCACTCAAAGACAACCTCGAATTATTTGTTTCCAGGTTAGCCGCGCATTTACCCTAAACGCGTTCACAATTTTAATTTTATTCAGTACGAATCGTCTAGCTATGCGTTTACAATTTGGGGAGGGATACAATCTCGTTTGACAAGGACGATGATGATGCATTAGACTTTGTTACTGCTTCGTCAAACTTGCGGTCGGCTGCGTATGGGATCGAAGTCAAGACAAGATGGGAGGTCAAGGGTTAGCTGCTTCGATGACATCACACGAGTCTTTATTACTCACTCATTTGCATTTACAGAGATGGCTGGCAACATCATTCCAGCTATTGCAACCACGAACGCAATAGTGTCCGGCCTCATCGTCCTTCAAGCACTTCATCTCCTTCGAAAATCATATGACAAGCTTCGGAATGTGCACCTTCAGTTCAAGCCCTCTGTCCCGCTCAGCGCTATCACTCTTAGTAAACCCAACCCTCAATGCGGCATCTGTCGAGATACATATGCTGTGTTGCAGTGCGATCCTTCACGAACGATCCTGGGAGAAGTTGTCAAAGGCCTTCTAGGTGACGACGACCGGGAGGTTAGTGTATATGAGGATAAGCGCATCCTGAGCGATCCGGATTGGGATGATAACAATGATCGGACGTTGGAAAGTTTGAATGTTACGAGGGGCAAGTTTTTGACTATTGTAGACGAGGAAGGAGAGGTGGGAACGATCAGTGTCAATCTTTGCGCCCTTCCGTAAGTGTTTATTTCGAGCATATTGGAGCAAAACTTGACAACAAGTCTCATCCCCAAGGCCTAGTCACCCCCCTGACTGCGTTGCCTTTCATTCTTCCCAACCCTTTACCAAAGCCTCCGCCAAGAGTTGTTCCTCCAGCACCTGCTGCGCCAGCGACACCACCGCGTCCATCAGGGAAAGATTCTTTCTTGGAGGACGAGAATGGGGTCATCGAGATTGACCCAACGCCAAGGCGCCCAACCAAGGTGGTGGTGGACCGAGGAAAATCGAGCGAGATGAGGAAAAGACAGGGGTCGTTTTCGCAGCAGAGTCCGAGTAAGAAGAGACGATTAGATGAGGATGGTTTGATCATGCTGGATGGAGAAAATGATCAAATGATGGACGATGTTATTGTCATTGATGATGATTGAGTACTTGGGGATGTGGAACTGACTGTTTTTGTTTTGTGTTTTTTTATTGTTAGCTTCTTTTTAATAAGAGAGGGCGTTATTTTACTCACTGCGCTGCTGAGCAGTATGGTATTAGAGTTGGGTCCTGAGAGCTTTCTTTTTTATTTATGTTGGGGCATCTGAGATAGACTCGCCCCACATTGCTATGGACAGACCTTATCCAACCACTAGCCTAGTATCCTAAGGAGTGATGTGTGCAGACTTTTCTGACTGATGCATTACCGATGGAGTCTGGCAATGAGTTCGGGCGCAGAAATCTAAACAAATCTGAGGAACTACGATCGAAACGGCGCCATCAAGATCAGCCAAATTATCTCCCTGTTCCTAAGGGACAAGACAAATGCATTGTCAGACACCGGAAATGATGTATTCATTTGGTGGGAAAAAAATCGGGGAGAGGCTATGGGGGGTAAGTACGCCCACATAGCTTTTGAAGAGGCTTACATAGACTTTTTTTAGATATTTACATAAATTTGTTAGGAGTTTACATGGATTTTTCAGGAGCCTACATGGATTCCTAGGAGTCTACATGGATTTCTTAGAGGTCTACATAATTGTTTAGGAGTTTACATAGATTTCTTTTTATTTAACAACTAAAACAGCGTATGAGCAGTACAGGCATAAATATTACAGAGAATAAAAGTTCTACCTAATAACAAAGTGTGGTGAAGCTTCCAAACCAGCGTTCCACACTGTGACTTTTCAACCTCTCTCCCGAAAATTGGGTAAAGGTACATTTACAAACTTGAGAAGCCCTTGCGCATACAGTATAATGTCATGAGGGGAAGAGGTAAGTTTGGCAAACCACATTTTGTTTGTCAATGCACCCACGAAAGCCTTGCACCACCGGACGATCTTGAAAAGCAATACTGTTTGTGAATGTACGCGTGCGTTGCGCCTCGATGTGCCCGTAATATCCGGCTACCCAATCAATCAGGTAAAAAGCTAGCTTAGATTAGCCCAAATTTCAGAGCAGGAAACTACACCAAGTATGACCTTCCATCTCAGGCACCGAGAGAAGTTAAAATAACCAGGTCGGATCTCCTATCACAATAGTAATCTGCTGCAGTCGGTCCGGTATTTACTATCAGGTATCCAGCACGGGTAGTCTTCCTCCACTCACTGAAAGAGAAAAGCTATAGTCTTGAAGTAACCGACTCATTGCATGGTTTTGTTGCAGTGGAAGGATTTGGCTATCAGTTCCTTGTGCTCCCGGCCGTTTCATTAGTGTCCGAACAAGTACACGATCAAACTCAAGTCGACCCTAAGTTCCCGACATCAATGAAGATGAAGGAGCTCGAGTAGACGTGTCTAGGGCCGTAGTGAGTGCATATTTTCGGAGAAAAGAACGGTCGTTTCACTATCCAGGATTAGTTGTCCCCCCGCGCTCGACTACGTTCTTCTGGCACAACGGTATTCGCGCGTGAGACGAGATAGGAGGAGTGAGACAGAGGTTGGTGAGCACGAGTTTATATTTCTAGGGGGGCTCAGTTATTGATAGAATTCAGTGGTGATATAGTAAGAGAGCGGGCAAAAAAATCTTAAAGTCGTAATGTAGCTAGCTTAGTGTTAGGAAGCTCCTGTCGTCAAAGTGCAGTGATCGAAAGTGAGCGCTATTTATGTCAACGATCGGGGCTCAATGTGGCAACGGTGCTTTGCAGCCCTGCGCAATGTACATAATAATTCGTCAACTTGAATAAATAGCAAAGAATAATAATGATGAATATCACCACTCCCTTCCACAGCGGATGATAATCCAAAATAATACACCACTTCACAAGCCCCCTCTTGCAATATAATCTTCCTCTTCCACTCTCACCGGTTCAGCACTTGGTTCCCAACGCAGACAACGCTCCCCAGAAAGTGGGGGTATCATGCTTCTAAAATAGATGAACTGCAGCCTTGGATTACGGAGGAACCATTGATTGACGAGCTGCCTTTGCTCCTCTGGGAGTGGCCACCTTCGGGGAGTCCATACGAGGATCCGTAAACTCGGAAGCCTACATATACACTCGAGTTCATGCTCGCACTGAAAGGAAAATTTAGAGTGTTAGTAAAATGACCTTATCCCAGCTTTCCCCTCCAGGATACAAAATGAGGAGTGAAACACTTACTCCTCCGTTTACCAATTGAAAGATCTTGAGGGATCCAAGGTGGGGCGCGAGCAAATGGAGCCTGGGCTCAATGGTAGTGCTGTCGATGGAGAGGACACGGAGCTTGGATATTTCCCGCGCAAGTTGCGCCAGCGCTTCGGTGTCATCGAGAGGAAAAGGAATCCAGGCGAGTTTGGTGACATGATGGCCAGGTAGGACATGTCTAATAGATCGACAATCGCCGTAAAAGACATCGAGCCGGGGACAGACTGCGGCTGGAAGATGGCTCCTATGAAATGTGTATTTGAGAGATCGAAGGTATGACTGGGAAGAGAGTATCTGAATCATGAGCTTCTCCGCCTTTCTGCTGTGAGGTGATTCCGACCAGTGAAGTTTGTGTAGCTGAAAGGAACTGTGCTGGAACAACGTTTTCTGCAATGGTCCAGATGCTAACTCATCGCAAGTGAGGTGACGGCCTCTAAAGGCCAATCGGCTGAGTTGCTTCATCAGACTAAAGCCATGTGCGACCAGGGACCAAAAGGCCTTTTCTTGGCGGGTAGTGAGTATGAAAGTGGCTGAGCGGACGTGTTTGGCAAGGTCTGGTCGGCTGCGAGTGATAGTGTCAAAGAACAGGGTGCCTTTTCCAACATTGACGATCCAGGAATCGTTGCATCTTACGCCCCGATCCCTCACTTCTATTTTCCGGTACAACAGCTTTTGAGTGTCAGGTAAAAAGCACCTGGAAACAAGACATAGGTTGTTGAGGGTAGGTCGGTGATCCCGGGAGAGTTGGATTATGTGGAGAATAATTTCCGGCGGGATGTTCATGGAGTAAGTTGGTGGCGGTAGCATACCCAAATTGTCTGGTCGATCAGGGTCCGGCAATATGCAGAAGAGGCGTTGATGACCGGAGTGATCACTGAAGAAGGAGGAGGGGGGGAGGGCCGGGTGAAGGGGGGACACGGGGGGTGCTCGCAGTCCAGGGCGTGACATGTCTTCGTAACTGGTGCTGTTAAAGAGTGGTTAAGGGTAATGATACCGGTCCGAATATAATATTTTATCGCATGTTTCTACTCATGTTCGTGTCTTGCGCACCGGGTGACAATGACCTCCGCTTGCCCCATAAGGTCATTTAATCCCAGTTTGCATTTGGCAACCGTTTTTGTGGGGGGGGGGACCACTCGAAACCACATGGGTTCTCACTCATGTTGCCGTATATAAGGGTTTGTTTCGGAAACCCTTGTAGTTTTTGCTTGCGTGAAGATAAGCCCTGGAAGCGAGTCCCGACTTGTGCGATACATATTCCATTGCCTAAAGAAGGATGATCCGCAGGTGCACGCGAATATCTTCTATTTGCCCGATACATTCTGAGCGCTCCGCTAGGACGCTGGACAAAGATCAGAACAAGTTTCGAAGGTTTTTGGTGGTCAATGCCAGAATGTGGGGCGTAGGTGAGATTTATTGTTTGGAAGTCTATACCGGCAGGCTCATGCGCTAGCCGCGGTCTCATGTTCAGCACACAGTAACTAAAATGGACACGACGGGATGTCCGTGGAGTTGGGCAACTGGGATTTCCGGGATCATGAAAATGAGAGCATGAGGACCTAGAGGTTTATTTCAGGGCCCACGATACGAGGGAAGTGCATCAATCATTCGTGTCGTCGACAGCAAATATGGTTGTCGTTTTTGACAAGATAAAGGGAGGTTTCTAAACCCTGTCCAAATGTCACAGCGTGATCGATGTCCTGGTCATGTGCAAGTAGCTCGTGTAATTCACGAAGCACTGAGGCTGGCGAATGGGGCATATATACTAAACCATATTCTAGATAAAGAGACACCCGGTCATTGAAGGCGAAAAATACAGTAGCGGATGGTATCTATCTATATTAAAAAAAAAGAAAAGACGAGAAATCACAGTGAGCGTCATGAAAAAGTCTAATGTTATGCTATTTTAGGGTAAGAGACGAAAAGGTGCCATGGGATGGGGGGAAACCCACTGATCAAAGTTCCTTCAGCAGTCCCTTGACGCCATCTCCACCGACCTTCCCAAGCCCAAGCCACTGCCAGATGAGTCTAACATCTCCTTCCTGGCCCCACAAGTAGTACACCACACGACGTTGCAAAAAGTTGAGGTGGTGGGGGAGATACTTGAAGAGGCTCGTCACGACCAGAGTGAAGAGAATGGCCAAGATGGACACTGAGGGGAGCGCATGGGTCAAACGATTCCGAACGCGGGAGCAACTTGACTTGATACTCACACAGCAGGACTTTCTCCCATGGTTCGAGCATACTCAAGACGAATGTGCTCTCGAACCACATGCGCTGTCGCCATAGGAAAATCTTGATGCTAGATGCATCTTTAGGAGGGGGCCTGGTGGCACGATGGTCTGGTTTTGGAGGGGGAAGGACTGAGGGAGTGGAAAGGGTGGCCATGGAGGTAAATGATACGAGGACACCAGGGGTAAGAGCAAAGAGGGTTCGTGGTACGATGCGCCTTTCCCACGAAGGCTGGGCGTGAGACTATCTAATTTATTACTTTCGCTTCAGCGCAACAATCTTCTGCACATCCTCCCGCAGCTTCCTCCTCCCCTCCCGAATCGACCCCTCCTGGTCAACCAATCCAAGCCGCAACACCCTGTCCTCAGGCATCCGAGCAAGTCGCGTCACACTCCGAATTCTCGGCCGCCGCTTCACATACCACTCCCAAGCATATCGCACTACCGCCCCATCAGCATCGTACGGCGTAGGAATTTCCGAGTAGCCAGGCCGTGCTGTTGGATGACGAAGGTAAATGGCAGAGCAGGTGGAAAAGGAGGGTTCGATGTAGGCGGGGATGAAAAGGTGGGGAGACGCATAGTAAGGAAGGTAGAACGGGGTATCCTTATTAGGATCGGGGTTCTCAATCTTGGAATATAAATTCACGTCGTCGTATTGCTTGTCGGGGAGAGGCTGGGGTTTAAGGAAGCGGATGGCAGAGGGGTTGACAGAAATCATGTCACCAGGTGCCAGTCGCGTATTAGCGTTCATATGCTATAATATCACGAAAAAAAACATAAGACCGGAATCCAAGCAGCCCAACAACAGAAACACGAACCTTCTTTCCATTCAGCTGCACATCTCCATGGACAACCAACCTCCTCGCCTCATAAATGCTCTCCGCAAAGCAACACCTAAAAATGAACGTGTCTATCCTCCTCTCCACCTCGCTAAACATCAAACTCCCGACAGGCGGCATGCCCTTTTTCGCAATCTCCTCCTCACTCTCTTGACTCCGTCTCTTCCGCCTCGCATACTCTTCAAGACTATCCTTGTCGTCACCAGCCTTGACAGCACGACGCGGACGGACGTCGGGAATAGTTTCAGGGAGATACCACCGCTTGAAGATCTTTTCGTTGATGTAGTCTCCGTGGTAGGCACGCACGACCGCTTTCGACAACCAGCGCTGCTGGAAGAGTGTTTGAGAGCCTGTGTTTTTGAGCTGAATGGACTCGGATTTGGGGCCCACAGTGCGTTGCCAGAGGTTGTACAGGTTTTTGGGCGACCAGCTCTGTTGCATGCATGAGGAACGACAGTGAGAGGGGGGACACATTGTACAGACGTACCATACGAGGGAGGGCCCGACGGAAGTTGAAGATGCCCCGGTCGCGCATCGTCTAAACGGAGTGAGTACAGGAACAAAACTTGGAGGAACGCGCCCTCCGGCTCAGCGCTTATTCTAGAAAAATTTGAAACCCCGACTAATGTACATTATTTATTATTTCCTCCTCCCAGCCTTGCTAACCTTCTCCTTGAACCCTCCCCATGCACCCTCTCCGTGACTCCCAGCCTTGAGGACACCAATCTCTCTGTTATGGCGCCTCTTGACGCGTCCAAGTAGCCACACCCCATACCATAGCACAAGCACGCCACACACAACCCCAACTCCCCCCGTAACAGCAATAGTAATTATCGACGTCTTATTAAACTCTCCATTTTGAACGCCGTAGACGTTGACGAGCGTCGAGATGATCCCTGCGAGGGAGTTGAGAAGTCCTGGACTGGAGAAAAGCACGTAAGCACGAGGAACATATGAGGAGATGTAAGACTCGGACAGGAATATTTTGTTGACAAGCCAGATGTAGTTCTTCATCCACCTCCACCAGAGATATCCCATTCCTATGATCCCTATGCCCGTACAAATAAAAGCAACTACAAACCTGTGATACCGTTAGTCGTTGGTAATCAGAACAAAAATGCAAACAAATCTCACAAGGGCAGGTTTACAATGCTATTAACCAATTCAGCTCCCACACCTCCGCCCAAATTAAGATTTTGTATACTCGTAAAAGTGCCGGGAAAGAGCACAAACCCGGCAAGCAGGATCCACGTAAAAAATGATGCAGAAAGGTTAGATATCGCGGGTATGTCGTCAAGCGCAAGAAGCATATTCATATATCGTGATCGTGAAGAGGGCGGGATAGCATTGTATTTCGCCTTTTCCTCCGCAAGTGTGCGAGGCTGTTGGGCTTCGGCAGGCGGAGGGCGTGCAGGTGGTGAGTGGTTGGAAACGGGCTCGGAGTGATGGGATTGCGATTGTGGGTGAGGTGCAGAAGAAGGCCGAGACTCCTTGGCTCTATTTGCCGCAAGCTCGGGTGAGGTTCCTATCTTTTCCCCGTCTGGTGTGCCTCCAGGTTTTGGTGGTGCTGTAGGAGCCCCTACTGCATCACGTTTACCAGTTTGAGGCGCTTGCACCCGACTACTCCCACCAACGTTCTCCTTAGGAGCAGGTCTGGGTGCCTTCTGCGACGATGAAGGGGTCGCTGAAGATGGCAGGGGAGTCCCGGATTGGGGTTTCGACGTTGATTCTGGCGTCGCGGGAATCTTCGGTTGGGGTCGGGACTGCGGCTTTGGTGCAGCGGCTTCAGTGCTCGGTACCACCGGTGCCGCTGGAGCTGAAGGTGCCTTTTCACTCCCCGTCACGGGTACAGGTGGTAAAGGTGGTCGCGAGGCCTGCCCATCCCTCCCTGGTGCTGAAACAAAGATTCCACTGGACACATTAGAAGAAGGGGTATGCTTGCTGACCCGGAGCGGCGCTGTTCCGCTGGGGCCCGCACTACTGCTAGCGGCCGTAGTGGCATGACCGGGGGGACCAGAACTACTTTCCTGGTCAGACTTTCTCTTGGGATCATGGACTGTCGAAGGCGCGGATGCAACACTTGCAACGCTATCATTCCTCCCTTGACTCGGCGAAGGAGGGAGTGGTCGTGGGGGTTGAGTATGAGCAGAGCTTCCGGCGTGAGATTGGGGTTGGGTATTGATATCATGAGGGTATGACAGAGGTTCGAATTGGAGATTTGTTCCAGCAATGAAGTGACCCGCACTGGAACCCGCCTGATGTGAACTTTGTGCGCCATGTGTAGAGGACGGAGGTGATTTCCACGAGGTATCCTGTCGTTCGGTTGATGGGTTGGGAAAGGATATTACAGGGGGTATGAGAGGTGCAGGACGACTGTCAGTACGATGTCCGACTTCGGAGCCCGTCGGGGTACGGTGCTCGGGCACAGGAAGGCCAAATAGTATGGGTTGAGGCAACGACCTTGGGTGGTGAACTTGTGGCTCTGGGAAGGAAGGAGGTCCATGGGTAGCCCGTCCTTGAACGTGAGGCTCCGGAAACGTCGGTTCACCGCCGGACTGTTCGGCAAGTTTTCGCAAGTACGAGTCTACGTCGTCTTCATATTCCAAGTCATCTGCCAGATGATCGCCACCTTGGTTCCTCCTTGCTTGTCCATGTGTTTGTGGCGCCAAAGGGTCGGGCAACTTCCTCCCTTGGTTCCCGCGAAGGTCATAGTCCGTCGTTGCCGCCCGCCTGGGACTCACAGAACCCTTAACAGTTCCCCCACGGCCACGACCAGCATCCTCACCCATTGCTACGGTAGCACGCCTCTCTGGTGGTAACCCTCGTCCGTCTCCGTTCCCGCTTATCCTGACAGTAGTGTCGCCTTCTTCATCCTCCTCTGCGCCTAGCTCAGTGCGTGCATGCGGTGGGGTCGAAGGGGCAGAGGCATACAACAGCTCCGAGTCACTAGCTGCAGTAGACGTCTTCTCGTCTTCATCCTGACCTTGACCATGCCTCTGGGTCAAATAAGGCGGAACCAAGTCATCTGGATCCCTGTCGTCTATAATACGCGTGCCCAACCCCGATCCGCGTCCGCCATGTGCGTGGTCAATGCTATGTCGCGAGTGGGAGTAAGAGTGTCCGGGAACAGATGGAAGAGGCCGGGGAGAGGCTGAAGTTGATCTTGCAGCTTGAGCACCTCCGGGACTCGGCGCTGCAGATCTCACAATGGATGGATTGGGGTGCAACGGCCTTGAGAAGTTGGGTGTTTCTCGAGTGGGGGACACCGGAGATGATGCTGCAGAGTTTCCAGTGCGTTCTGAGCTGGATGGACCCGCGACATTAGGCAGTTTGGGATCAATATTGACGTGAGAGGGCAGAGGCATCACTTTTGCACTGCCTGCCAGCTGGGACTTAATTTACAGCTGATGGGTCCTTGTGGATAATAATTTGCCACAATATGTCAGTGATTAGGTGTGATATTTATGGGATGATACTCACCGAAGTTGTGTTCTGTGCTCCAGAGCGGGTGGTGGGTTAGACCACGGACGGGGGTCAATGGGAGCCCACCTCGGGGGGGGGCCCTGGGAATGGAAGGGCAGTCAAAGTCACATTCCCGCGCTAAGCAACTCTAGAACCTGCTAGCTGCTCTGCGGTCCGTGCGGTCTGTGTTTCCATGTCTGGGCTCAGCTCTCTTCACGCGGCTATGTTGCCAAAATCATTGGGAGATGTTCCGTGCATGCAGTGGCCGTGCGGCTGTCAATTAACATACCGAATCAGGGTCAACATTGCGCCCACCATCCCCAACATTGATGCTCTCGTACGCCCATCGAACAGTCGCCATCACCTCTGGCCGGTGCTCCTTCCAACCGCTGCCCAGAGGTACCACCTCAGGTACGCTACGACATTCAATAGTTTATTTTACACTACAGTTTACTTATATTATTGTGCAGTGGCTACGACTGATCCTCACTATAACAGACCGATAGTCTGCGATGCTGTTCAAACGCCAAAACCCAGTAACTATGGAAGGCGCCAGTTCCATGACTAGTTCGCAGACAGGAACCTAATACCATCCAAACAACTGCGCTACCAGGCTTCCTCCCCTTGCCCGCATCGGAATCATCCGAGCCAGGATGGGATGTGATAATCAGCCCGCCGGTCACCATAGATTCGTCGTCTCACCTATAACCTCGACTGGCACTGGACCCCTCTACCCTTTCCTCACGATAACATCACCGGCCTGAGTTAATCCCAGCTAATCCCGGCAGCCATGGGCCATCGTTTCAGTACCCTCCGTTTCCCCTATCTCTCCAATGTCGTTAAGGCCCTGGAAACGAATTCCTCGCCGCTCAAGCACGAAATATTGATAGCGTGTGTTTCTCATTCACGATCTCGCCGATAACGGCGGCCTTATATCCAAAACATGTACGCCAGGCTCGTGGGGTTCACAGGTTCGGGGATGAGCCAGGCACGTTCACTCTGTAGCTCAAACTGGTTTCCATTTGCTCAAAGGATGGACGTCCTTAGTTCATTCACGATGCGACGGGAGAATATAAAGCCAATGTTGCCCCAGAGCATAGTTTGAGTGATGGGCCGTTCACAGACCAGATCAAAGAAACTCATTTCACGATTCATGGAGTCGCTTTTGCGGACTTTCCACTCGTCTTCATCGATACTCCTGGGTTCGACTTTGGTAAACACGGTAGTGAAGGTACGGCCCTAATCTGTTTGGTGGAATGGCTCAAAAAAAAGTACGTTTTGGCACTGGCCTTGTGCTCAATACTGGTTACTGAGGAATTTCCGCAGCAAACCCAATGCTCAGCTTCATGGGCTCATCTACATGTACAACATATCTTCCATGGGCTTACGCCATCGGCCTCCCTTCAAATCAACTAACATCCTTGAAAAACTGTGTGGTCCAGAGTGGACCAAGAAATTTGTCTTTGTAAATTCACACCTGAAGCAATGCCGTAATCCTGGATTAGAGATTGCTGAGGCCAAACGACATTGGAGCGAAACAGGGCTCCCCGACTCGGCGATCAAGGATTACGGAACCTGCGATAGCAACATGGCCTGGAATATACTCCGACCATTGGTCGAGAATGCGGAGGCTACCCGTGAAGAGGGCTTGGGAAGAGAGCTAGCCCAATTGAGAGGCCATTTACCTGACAACACCCACGAACGCGTTACGAGTGTCTTGGACAGGAAAGCGCGATTACTACGGACGGCCGTTTCAAGGCTGGGAGGCTCCCTACCCCCGCTGACGCCAGAGGACAAGAAGGAGTACAATGCCTTGCAAAGTGAAGCGCTGTCCCTCTGGAAGGAGGTAGAAGATGCAGATATACCCGACCCTGAACCTGTGGGACTGCAGCAACGTTTGACGGCCAGAGAAGAGCCGATTAACCTGCCATATGAATACGAGCCAACTCAACGTGAGGCGGCTCACAGTCTTACGTCCGCGTCCGGACTCGCGGAACCCAGGCGCAACGAAAACCCAGGTGCGTCCCTTCCCTCGTAGTTCTTCCCCGTATTATAGCTCACTTCGATAAGCTTATCGGCGCAGATCCAACTAGTCTATTAAAGTGACTTGCAAAAATGAATACGGTCTTTGATTGATCAGAATCCCAGTCGCTCCTTGGTCGAAAACATGGGCAGATTCGGAAAGAACAGCCCCGGACAGACATATTCCTGGTCTTTGTCAACTCTAGGAAATTTTACATTGCTACGGCATTCAAGATCGCGGTTTTGTGCGGTGATGAAGCCGACTCTTTTGAGGAAAGTTTGTGCACTACAACGGGGATGGTGGAAGAACAATCCGAGAGCGTGTATAGGTTCCCCCCCCTGGTTTGGGTACTGTGGTCTGACCTAGATTTATTTATTCTCTTGAAGCAGAATTACATCAACGGCGACTTGTATGACGCGTTCGACTGTATCCCCCTCGATCACCAAGTACCCCGATGCCAGCCGCAGGCCCTCACCCTTCAAAGGGTGTTTTCCACGCGAACCTCGCGCAGCGCCAACCGAGTCCCGTCCCACATGACCTTTGTGGGTCCCAACGACAACGACAGTACCAATAGCTAGCGAGCATCCACGGCCCGATGTACGACTTGACTGACTGTGTATTTAAGGATATTTTATACTAGAAACATGCTGCTGTCGCTCATCTCCGCCCTCGTCGCTTCAATGAGTAATGAATTCGAAACTCATAGAGCCAATCGTGTAGGACTTACCAATGTTGTGCCTAGGCTATAGAGGTGGGTGAGTAATCGTCGATAAATGATGGTGATGGGATCATTCACAAATGAAGATGCAAATTCGAGAAGCTTCGTCAAAACTTTAACTTAATGGTAAGTATTATTTTTTTCATTAGTTTCCACTTTTTCAGCCGGGGAAATTAGATCGTGCGGATAACAAGTAGCTCATAGTGAAGCACTTTAACTTGAATGAGGGCAAGAGTCCCCATTTTGTCTCTGAGGAACATTTGGCGTCGAATGCCTTGCTGATTCAATGTTCGCTATTTATAGCATGCCATCGGTTGATAGCCAAGAATTTCACCATATGCTGAATCATAGTCTCTAAACTTGCCACGATGTTCACAAGTTGATGAGTAAGTATACTACCTGCGGTATGGGAGGCGATAATTAAGTTGATCTCCGCAACGTATCCTATTGAGCAATGTGGTCTATCTATAGGATCGTCGAGTGGTATAAAGGGTGCCCCAGTGCTGGCTCGAATCTACAACAACTACGCATCGACTCAACACCTCAACTGCACGGTACAGACTCTCAGAAATGTCGCAGAAGACCAAAATATTCATCACAGGCGCCACGGGTAAGCGTAGCCCTTCGCAAACCTGAATTCGGTGGTCGTACTCACCAACTATCACTGCAGGTTACATTGGCGGTTCTATCCTCCAACGCCTGCTCAAGCACCCCGATGCGAGCAGCTTTGAGATAACTGCGATTGTACGCAACCCTCAAAAAGCCGAGAAATTCAAGGAATTCGGTGTGAATGCTTCTGTTGGGTCCTTTAGTGACGCCAAATTGCTCGAGGACTTGACAGCGGCTGCTGACATCGTCATCGACACGGTGAGTTGCTCTTAAATGAGAAATATGTGTCAAGCTCCTGGAGTCTAATGGACGCATCCAGGTGGACTCCGATCATTTAGAGGGGGCAAAAATCATGCTCCGAGGGCTGAAAAGAAAATATCAAGCGACGGGGCAGCCCCCGATCTTTATCCACACGGTAGGATTACCTCTCCCATCCTCACACTAGTCCCCACACTAATCCATCCTCAGTCTGGAACCGGCCTCCTTAGTGACGGCGAGGCTGATTTCCGAACCTCGGCTGTTGTCTGGAATGATGCCTGACCCCGATCAGCTCGAGAAGCTGCTTCCGACAGCACAACATCGTGATGTTGATCTCGAAATCATTCAAGCTGACAAGGAGGGCTACGTCAAGGCTTATCTCGTGGCGCCTAGCGTGATATACGGACTTGCCTCGGGAGAGCTTGTGGACGCAGGGTTGATGAATAAACATTCTATCCTAATCCCCCTGTTTGTGAATATTGCGCTCAAGAGGGGGCGTGCGGGAGTGATCGGGAACGGGTCGGGAGTTTGGCTGAACGTTGATATTGACGAAGGCAAGTTTCATATAACACTTACTTTCTCTCCGTGATCGCAAGTACTAATCGGACCTGCGACAGTTACCGATCTATACCTCATTATTTTCGACAAGGTTAGAGAAAACCCTGAATTCCATTGGCCATGGCCGGGAGGGCTACTACTTTGGTGAGAATGGAGAGCTATAGCGTGTATGATGTCTCGAAAGAAATCGGACGCATACTCGTCGAGCTGGGTAGGAACTCGAACGCCGAGCCCACCGCGCTTACGCAGGAAGAGATTGATAAGTACCTGGACGTAAGTTTATCGCATGACTTAGAAAAATGCGCGGCACTGACATCGTGTGTATACTGGTAGGGCACTATTCTGTTTGGTACAAACGCCCGCGGTGCAAGGCAATCGCTCAAGGTCACTCGGCTTGGAAGGCCAACTAAAACTACCAAGGATATGATAGTTAGCATCAGGAGTGAACTCGAAGAGATGCTCAAGGCACAGTGAGGTCTTGTGCTTGGGCATTTTGTAGAGAGCCTTAGTTCTTCTCCATAGATACAATACTGTAGATTTCAGTGGCGTAATCGTAATCACTTGTTAAACTATGGTCACGTGTCCGTTTCCCCATACGCGTCTTGGTCGGTGTCGACTGACCGAGCCCAACATACTTTGCGAATGGCTTCAAAACCTCCGCGATCATCTTATAAAAGATCCCAAGCAAAAGCCAAGTCTCGCGAAATTAGATGGCCCGTCTAGCAGCCAACCTTCAGCTTCATCAGGAAAGAGGTTTAACCCTCTGAAAGACGTACGTGAGGGTTATCCTTTCGGCTTGAACAAGCTTGACTAAATTGCCTATCTGTAGTACAACCTGCAGTACTCACTAAGTTCCGCCGGCAACACAATCGCAGCTCTCACCAGCAAGGAAGCGCAAGGGAAAAGAGAAAGCTATCGAGACATTGTCCGAACATATCGTCGATGAAGAAATTACTGGTAGGATTCATGAGGCTTCTTGGACTGCTAAGGTACTTGATAGCGAATTGTGTGTCACAGACGACAGGCTGTGGGTAGACAGTCTACGAACCAAAGTCCGAGGTGAGGCTGCAGCCCGGTTCTGTTCCTCTGGATGCCACCAATTCTCTGAACAGGCGGAGCTAGCTGTGCATACGAGAAAAGTTGAGGATGTAGCGCCAGGTGGCTAGTGGAAGCACTTCGAGGGTGGGCCCTCGGGAAAGTTACGGCGTTATAGGGTGAATGCTACATCAGCTCCAGTCTTTTCCTCATAACTCTAATATCAACCTATCATGAACAGAAAATATTAGCTTTAACAGGCCCTCCGGGATCAGGAAAGACAAGCGACAATATGGGTTCTTGCTCGTGAGCTCGGTTTCGATGTTTTGGAATGGCAAAACGCAGTTGGAGATGTTTTATCTTATGCCACTGGTACGTAGCCTCCTTAATGGCCTCTACTCTCGTTCACTCAATTTTGACTTTTTTTTCGAAGACTACGAATCTGCTTTCGCTAAATTTGAAGCTTTCTCAATAGGGCTACCAGCTGTCGTACCCTCTTCTCCGAACCCCTTCCTTCATCTTCTGGCCCCCAGGCACTATCTCGAAGTACCCGCCCAGGACCTTATTCCGTCTCAGCAAGGCACATTATCCTGCTGGAGGACCTTCCAAACATCCTCCATCCGCAGACACAAGACCAATTCCACGCCGCGCTCCGCTCCTTCGTCGAATCCACCTCTAACTCAAATACCCCCATTCCAGTGGTCATTGCGTTGAGCGATGCCACAATACGAGGCGATACCCGAGACGAACTCTTGACAGCTGGTGGCGGTGGTACCGGGTGGGGTCGAGAGAAAAGTGATGTCCTCGATATTCGGACCGTCTTGCCAAAAGATCTCATCGGAGGGCCATACGTAACCCAAATTTTGTATGGCCTCTTTTTCACTTTTGATACCTACTATTATTCATTGCTTTCTGTTTGAGTAGATTCAACCCCATTGCACCAACCTTGATGAAGAAAGCCCTCACCGCGCTTGTTGAACGTCACATTTCTACAAAAGCATCGTCCAGTTCCCACCTGCATGC
Organism: Lepiota venenata; assembly: GCA_004296355.1. Classification (NCBI taxonomy): domain Eukaryota; kingdom Fungi; phylum Basidiomycota; class Agaricomycetes; order Agaricales; family Agaricaceae; genus Lepiota; species Lepiota venenata. The sequence continues at coordinate 1,435,329 of RCFS01000004.1, forward strand.
CTCTCCTTTAAAAGACACCATCAATCTCATAGTAGAGTCGGCCAACGGGGACATCAGGAGCGCGATTATGGCGCTCCAATTCAGTTGCATTGGCGTGAAATCCGAACAGCGGGTGAAGAAGCGGGGTGCCATCGTATCGACGGTACTTATGGAGGCAATTACGAGGAGGGAGTCTAGCTTAGCATTGTTTCATCTAATTGGGAAGGTTTTGTATAATAAACGTGGGTGTGTATTTGCATCTCGGAAATGGCTGACCAAAAACATTGGATTCTGCAGGCAAGGGAGACCCTCCAAATTCTTCCGCTTCGGCGAAAGATATTAAGAAAGAGCGAGAGTTGGATATAAAGCTTACGGACCCTCCCTCTCCTGCCGCTTACACCTCAGGAAACACGAAAGACGAGCCAGTCGTGTGGATGTGGAAGTGTGTTTGTTCGCTCTTCTGCCTCTCCATCGAGATTACTAATATGACTCTAGACGTTATATGCAGACTCACCAATCGATTCCTCTCTATTCTCGCTCTACATTCATCAAAACTATACCCAGTTTTGCGATGAGCTAGATGAGTGTGAGGGAGTGATAGATTGGCTTAGTTGGGTGGATAGCAGTGGTGGCGAAGCGGTGAGTTTTTCTCTTTCAAATTGCACCGCATACTAAGCCGATGTATCGGTCTGTGCAAAATTCAAGTGGTATCAAGCCAACCCACATCGTTTTCACCTCCTCACCTCTAGGCACTCTTCATTCTCTGCCCTCACCTGTTTCCCGACGCTCTCAGAAGGTATACAAGCCTGAATACTTCGAGTACCTTAACAAAGAGAAGGATGCATGGGGTACTGTAGGAGATGCACTGTTTTCAATGACAACAACCTCGGAGAGGCTCAGAATCACCGATAATGGTAAGTTTTTTATAGACTACTCAGTGTGCGGAAAGGAACAAATGTGTTTACATATATCCACCAGGCGACACCACGATGGAGTAGGTGGGAAGTGGTGTTGGAGTTGGGAGCAGTCTTGAAGGCAAGAAGCACTGAATAACAACACATCTGGAAGTAGTTCAGGAAATACCAGATTTCCTCCTTCACATGTGACGTTTTCGAGATTAGTATTCACAAAAGGAGAGACGCAGAGGGGACAGCAGGTAGACGAAGCGGATGTGATTGGGGGCGAGGATCAGAGGCTTGGGGAAGATGAACAAAATATGTAGGTCACTGGCTCATGCAAAGGACGTCAAAGGTGTTGAGAAACTCGAACAAAGTGGTGTAGGTGGTGGATGGTTGGAGGATGATGATATTGAGGAATTTTAGGGAGTCCCCCATAAGTCTGGTCGACTATCTGATGTTATGTAACATGCCTCTGTATATACTCAATACTATTCTCCTACCCTTGATCTACTGATCTATAAGTACATAGTGTTATGTCTTGTGATTGTAACAATAGTTGCATTTTTCCTTTCGCCTCCAAAATACAGCGAATGTGTAGACTTAAGCTCTGACGGATTCAGTTTCAATCCCTAAATAAATACGTGTGGGTATACTATCAGTATTGGGATAGCAGTATCTGCCAACAGCACAACCGGCCGCTGGAACCAGCTATTTCCGGTCGCACGTGAAATCGGCTACACATTTCGCAACTGTCATTTAGGTGTTTCACAATCATTGGCTTGAATGTGGCAATGTACAATTTAGTTATACAAACTCATGCCACCATTCATTGTGAATATCTCGCCAATACAAATTTGTAGGAGCCCTTAATTACCTCCTTGGATAGACCAGCTGCAGGCCCCAGTGTTGATATCGATACTGTAGGTGTATCCCTCTTCAGCATCCCTACCACCGCCACCCTGTTGTATTACAGCGCGATCGAGATGACGTTCGTGAACCTTCAAGCTACTGTATTCAACCTAATGACTCACCATGTCATCGGTGCACCTGTTAACGAGGTCGTTGAGAATGCTCGTGCAGCTACGCATGTTAGGAATACCATTTCCAGGGGATGAATTCAGCGCAACAAAATCACCTAATATGACGGGTCAGTCAGAAACGCCCAGTAAAAATGTAAAATTGCGACGTGCATCTTCCCCCGACAGGGAAGTTGGGGAGATTGTAGCAGCGGGCAACATTATCCGTCACGCGAATCTAAGGCATGGACTTGGGCACGCGCCTCGCTTGTATAAGAAAAGGCGGACTCACAAAGTCAACCGAACCAACCGTTTCACAGAAATTATCGATGTACTGAGCACAGTCTCTGGCGCCCGTGACGCCACCTCCGTTCTGGCTCTGGGTGAAGCATCCGGGATTCGGGAGGGACTGTATTTGTGAATTAACAAGGACGCCAGTCAAAAGAATGGCAAGAGCCAGCCGCTGCTGTTCAGATGATGAAGTGTGAGATCAAGCTCCCCCTAATAGAAGAACTCCAACCCGAACTTACTGTACTTATGAACATGACGCTTTGAAAGGCGCACCCTTGAGATTATTCGAAGGGACTCTGAGCTTGAGCTATTGGTCAGGCTCATCCTAAGGCTTTTTATCCTGAATTATAGGCCGACCTATCCGATTCTGAAGGTCAGGGCTACAAATCGGCGAATGAGATTAAGTGCCAATGAAAACTAACGCCCCCTTGCAGCCATCTGGGACCCGGACGATCCTTGAGTATAACAGTAGTATCCTAAAAATAACCCTACCATCGACCTATATTTCTGTCTCACAGGTGCGTCGGGCGACCCAAATACGAGAATAACCACATGCTGAAACAAGATAAATACTCTTCAGCCCTTATTGACAAGTACAAATGGGGGTCTCGAGGCCAAGCCCTACGTCATAGCGCATAAAATCCTCTTACAATGTGCAAGCGTCCCTAAATAGTGGTGCTTTTTACATATTGCGACGAGTTCTAGCCCAGAGAGTATCTTCACCTGACCGATATACCCTTACCAAGCCTTGAGAAGGGGACCCGTGTTTGCACAAATAGACGAGGCTGAGCCTCGTCAAGCCCACCGCCCTCGCCCGGCCGCGCTGTTTAATCGGTCCGACCCATGTCTTTATCGTGCACATTGTATGCATCGAGTGCTTGACCAGCAGCCCTAGTCCAAATACGCCTTAGTCTTCTATTTTTGTAGCCCATTAACCGGAGCAAAAGGCCAGTGCAGATTACTGTGCAGGTGGTTGTTGCCAAGGCTATAGAAGGCTGATTGACTCAGTACTCCCTATTATTTGCTCACCACGGTGGCTTACAGATCTGAATGCTTATCATAGCACTCCCTATACCACTGGAAGCTTGTTTCGGTCGCCCAACATCGGTATTCCCAATAGTATAACTTTCTTCAAAAAAAGCGATGCCGACGTCAAGAAGGGTCGATTTGGGTCAAGCACATTGTTTTAGGAAAGCCAGGATCTTGCGTGATTTTACTAGACTCCAAACAGTATCACAATTTCGGAAGCGAGTTATTCATGTAGAGGGTATCCCCGATGGCGAACACTACGGACTTAAGGACTTGGGGGCATGTGTACGCAACACCACTAAGCTATAAGCCTTAAAGCTTTGAAGGATGTATATGTATTTATTTCTGAGACTTCGGAAGGTCACTCTATTATGAACCCCGCTATCACGGACCGAATCAGAACCCCTAATGGTTTGATTGGATATTCCAGAAACAGGGCCAGTATTGATATTGATGACCCGACTTGTGATGGGACCACTGCCCTAAAGAATTGTCGATAGAACGTTCATCAGGAACATCCCAAGGACATACATAGTTTGTGTAGCTAACTCACCAGACCGCCAGTGCAGTTTAAAATCAAGTTGAAGCCCCGGGCCAATTGCAATTACCCTGAATGACTGGGCGATTTTGACTGAAAGCACCGAGAGCAGTAAAAGTGAGTCGCCTAGTCTCTCGTATATCATGACCACGCAAGCTAATAGGAGTACATCCTCTCTCATTGGCCAGAAGATTGACACAGCGAAAAATACTGTCGCCCACACGAACCTAGAGAGTGAGCTGAATATGCGTGCATTAAGTATGGGAAGACCTACCCCCACACTGTCAAGCAGGGTTGATTCGAGCAGCATTGGCGCAGAAAGTATCGAGCTGTCGTAACCGTTCTCAATGTCCGGCCACTGCCCGAAAAGAGCACAACTTGTCGGTAACGATGCCATAGATGACCATTCTTACCAGACAATAATCTGTTCTTTTTCGGGCTACGAGAATATGTATGGATCCACGTCGAAAAGTGACCAGTATGCAGCTGAAGCCTTGCTTCTAAACCTGCTTTTAGTTGTCTTATTCTGCGGTGATTTACCAAACACATTGTCCGCCCGACAGCATCTGAGTAGGTTTCTAACTAGTGCCAGGATCAGAACTGGGTCGTACGCTCCGCCTTGTGACTCTTAATCTGTAAATAGCTTCAGTTGGTACACGCGGTTTCCAACAAAGTGCTGCTGAGTCGTTGCATAGCAACACCGCAGCAGTTACTCTTTAAACTACCGCAATTTCCTGCTCATCCGTGCATCGAGTTGTATTGTCTGGTTCCATACAGGTGCTTCAAAGTTTATGTTGATCTGCTATGTCGGACTGATTGTTCTCTTTCGTCACAGCAGACCCAGCTCGCCTGTGACGTGTGAAAAGTTATGGATCATGTTCTCTTTAAGCGACAGCAAAAGCAAAAATTAGCTAGAACTGGGGAATTGGTCAGAGCCGTAGCTGATGCCTTCTATGAGCAATTCAGGCGTACGGGCGCACTCCGGGACCTGGAGAAGCTTATCGAGAACCTCCAGCAGGCTGCCTCGCTCACTCCTGATGGTCATCCTGACAAACCGAAGTACTTGGGCAACCTCGGAAACTCTCTCGAGATTCGGTTTCAGCGTACAGGGATGCTGGGTGACCTCGAGGAGGCCATCCAGAATCAGCAACAGGCCATCTCGCTCATCCCTGACCATCATCCCGACAAACAAATGTACTTTCAACAACCTCGGAAATTCCCTCCAGAGTCGGTTTCAGCGCACAGGGATGCTGGTTGACCTCGAGAAGGCTATCCAGAATAAAAAGCAGGCTATCTCGCTCACGCCCGATGGCCATCCCTCCAAATTAATGTACTTCAGCAGCCTCGGGGTCTCCCTCGAGAGTCGGTTTCAACATACAGGGATGCTGGGTGACCTTGAAGAGGCAATCCAGAATCAACAGCACGCCGTGTCGCTCACTCCTGGCGTTCACCCCTACAAACCAATGTACCTCAGCAACCTCGGGTTTTCCCTCCGGAGTCGATTTGAGCACACAGGGATGCTGGTTGACCTCGAGAAGGCTATCCAGAATCAACAGCGGGCCGTCTCGCTCACTCCTGATGGTCATCCCGATAAACCAGTGCACTTCAACAATCTCGGAAATTCCCTCGGGAGCCGGTTCGAGCGCACAGGGATGCTGGGCGACCTTGAAGAGGCCATCCAGAATCAACAGCAGGCCATCTCGCTCACGCCCGATGGCCACCCCTCCAAACCAATGTACTTCAGCAACCTCGGGACCTCTCTCGAGAGTCGGTTTCGGTGCACAGGGATGCTGGGTGACCTTGAAGAGGCCATCCGGAATTTTCGGCAGGCCGTCTTGCTCACTCCTGATGGTCATCCCGATAAACCAAAGTGTTTCAACAACCTCGGGGCTTCTCTCGTGAGCCAGTTTCAATACACAGGGACGCTGGGTGGCCTCGAGGAGGCCATCCAGAATCAACAGCAGGCCGTCTCACTCACTCCTGATGGCCATCCCTCCAAATCAATGTACTTCGACAACCTCGGGACTTCCCTCCAGAGTAGATTTCAGTGCACGGGGACGCTGGGTGACCTTGAGAAGGCCATCCAGAACAAAAAGCAGGCCATCTCACTCATTCCCTATGGTCATCCCTCCAAGCCAAAGTACTTTAACAACCTCGGAGATTCCCTCGAGAATCGGTTTCAACGCACAGGGATGCTGAGTGACCTCGAGCAGGCCATCCATAATCAACAGCAGGCCATCTCGCTCACGCCTGATGGTCATCCTGATAAACCAAGGTACTTCAACAACCTCGGGCATTTTCTTCAGAGTCGATTTGAGCACACAGAGATGCTGGGTGACCTTGAGAAGGCCACAGAATCTCAACAGCAGGCTGTCTCGCTCACTCCCGATGGTCATCCCGATAAACCAATGCACCCCATCAACCTCGGGTTTTCCTTCCACAAACACTCTAGTCGTACTAGATTACCGAACGACTTGGCCGAGGCCATTACAAATTATCGATTAGCTGCAACTTCTAACGTTGGCCCAGTTTTGCTCCGATGCGACGCATCCCAACACTGGGCACGCTTAGAAACCAAACGTGACCCACCTTCTGCCTTACTTGCATACCGTCACGCTATCAGTCTCCTTCCACAACTTGCTTGGATTGGAGACCCCATTTCTACACGCCATTCACAACTCACTGACCTTGATGACCTCTCTCGAGAGGCTGCTGCATTCGCCCTCGATACTGGCCATCCAAATCTTGCACTTGAGTGGCTCGAGCAAGGACGTTCAGTTGTATGGAATCAGTTAATCCACCTCCGAACATCGGCTGGACCTCTCCGTCAAGCCCACCCTGATATTTGTGCCGAATTCACACAAGTCTCGCGTGAACTCCAAAGCGCAGCAACTCGAGGGCACAGCCTACACACATCCGAAAGCATTAAAGGTCCTATTTCACTTGAGGAAGAAACACAACGCCATCATCGTCTCGCAGAGAAGTGGGATTCGCTCGTGCAGGAGATCCGCTCGCTTCCAAACTTTCAAGACTTCCTTCTTCCAAGAAAAGTCTCCACTCTCACGGAAGCTGCTAGCTCAGGTCCCGTGGTAGTTATCAATGTCCATGAGCGCCGTTGTGATGCATTAGTACTTAACCGAGGGAGAGACCAGGTGCTCCATATTCCATTAACCAAGCTTCACTACAACAATTTAAAGAAGATGCACAAACTACTGCAGCTATATCTCGCAGCCCCTCATCGGGCTCGGAGGTGGGAGAACCGTGCTGGTGGGGCGGCCCAAGCAGTGGGCAGTTCGCTCATAGTGGATATTCTTGCGCAAGTCTATTCAAGGGTTGTCTATCCTATCCTGGAAGGCTTGGGCATGACGGTAATAGATGCTTGCTCTTGCATATATGCACGCTAATGTTGGCTGCAGAGGGCTAAACCTGATCCCTTGAATCTCCCCCGCATTTGGTGGTGTCCAACTGGTCCTCTCACATTCTTTCCCCTTCATGCCGCTTTCCGTATGGCCAGAACTAGGACAGAGGGGACATTTGACTATGTCATCTCGTCATACACACCCACCATCAATGTCTTACTCGAGGCAAGATCTGCGGAGCATCGACCATTTAACCAACTTGTTGGTATCGCCATGGGCGACACACCTGGTCAAAGCTCGCTTCCAGGCGTTCAGACGGAAATGATGAAGATAAGCGAACTGTTTGGTGCTGACTCTAGGTGGAGTTTCGAGACACTTCGAAATGAGCAGGCGACAGGAGAACAGGTGTTGACCCACATGGCGGGCAGCAGTTGGGTTCACCTTGCATGTCACGCTATCCAGGATAAGCAAGAGCCCACGCAGAGTGGCTTCTGCCTCTATGACCGGCGTCTGACCATCACGGACATTGTCGCCAAGCCATTTGGTTATGCTGACTTTGCGTTTTTGTCAGCGTGCCAAACGGCAACCGGAGACGAGAAAGCATCAGACGAGGCAATGCACATTACTGCTGCGATGTTGGGTACAGGATATCGCAATGTGATTGGGACTATGTGGGCGATACCCGATGAAGCAGCTTCAAAAATTGCAACAAAAGTGTACAAGATACTTCTGTCTGGAGGAGAACCGGATAGCGATCGGGCGGCGCAGGCGCTGCATGATGCTGTGAAAGAGATGCGAGAGTCAGACCAGGATTCATATGCTTCCTGGGTACCTTTTGTACATTACGGTGGGTGATGTATGCTACTACGCCCCCCACCCTCCTTGTCACCTTTGGTTTTGGATACACGCGGAGAGCAGGCCAGTTAAAAGGAAATAAATCTAAATTCTGTCTCCGTGTGTCAACACTGTCAGGTATATGTAGACTGCTGGATTCTGGATGTACAAGGCTCGAAAATAAGGAATTTGTATAATGTAATTAGCAGAGGAAGTCTTTTCTTCCGTAAAGCGATCCCACAGCGCGACCACAGTAACCCTAAGTTTCTCCACCAACGTCTCTGCTTTGCTTATCCTTCTTTTTATTCAATTATTTTTGTAGTCCCGGGGCTTGTTTCTTATGGCGCACTTAGGGAATCATCTTTTTTATCCCCTTCAACTCGTAATCCCATGGCTATGCTCTAGCCTCTCGCGTCAGTTGATGATGCTTGTTGACAACTATTCAGGCCCCTACTTTGAGCGTGGTCAATTGTTCTAATAGGCATCATCATTGCCATGTTGTCGATGGTAGCTGCAGGACGCAAGAAATTGGAAATATGCATAGATATCTACCAATATTTGTGCGGGGACCCAGGCCACCACACATAGAAGACACAATCAAAATAAACCCAGGAGAGGTTACCTTTGGTACAGCTCAATCGTCGAAATTGTGTGTGTACCTTGACGGTACGATGGCAAAAAGTTTCCGGTGGCGGTGCGAAAGCACCAGCGCCTATGCAAACATTCACGCAAGTACTCGATGCTTCTGCCTGGAGAAGAGCCAGATAGCGATCGAGCAGCGTACGCGCTGCATGAAGCTGTGAGAGAAGTAAGAGGGTCGGATTATGATTCGCTTCATTGCCGGGTGCCGTTTGTACATTATAGTGCATGATATACGGTATGCTACACGGCTCCTGTTGTATTGCTAGAAGATACGTAATAACAAAGTTCGAGGCTTCCACGGCTATGTGTAGCACCTGGCGAGGTACGAGCTAGTACGAGCCAGGATAGTCGTAACACTCACCAGGAGTAGACACTCAACCTGCTTGAACAGCCTGCGTAGCACATTTGCAATAGGTTGTAATACCTAGGGATGTTGATCAAGTGTTGGTTCATGGAATTGCGACGTAATTTTCGTGGTGGGTTTCTAGAGCCTCTAGAACGCGTAAAGTTATTGCATTTGGATGATGAATAGGCGGAGTCATTAGCGGCTCGTAGATTTATTATTTTCAACAGTTGGAAGGTTGAAAATGAATGACGGGGGTGTCCGTTCGTAGTTAAGCACTATATGTACGAGGGACGGATATGGTCTTCCATTGCTGCCCCAAGGGGTAAAACACTTGGGGTCCACAGGAGTCCATTGGCTCAACAAGGTTCAGTTTGGCCCGGTTTGCCGAGCTTAAAAGTGCAAATCCATGGCCCCTCAGTAAACGGCCGAGGACTCGGAATGGTTTTAATAATCCCTATCCTCGAACTAGGGGGCCGAGACAAGGCTTGCGCGCAATCATCATGGGGCCAGATGTCTCGCTAGACGCTGGTCCGACTAAATATAGCGTCGTTGTATTTCCTCCATTACGACTCTCGATAAGACGATGTCCCATTTGAGCTATTGCAGCAACCAGTTGTGCTTATTCCGCTTCGATTTCTACTGCAAGAATGGTGGCCTCTGTGTTTCATATAAGCGTTGGGTTGCTGACTGATTCATTGATGGCAAGCTTCCGCATCTCATTCCCACGGACCCGCAACTGCAGGAGGACTGAACCTCCTCACTGGGGCAATGCGAAGGCTCTTACGTTTCCCTGCGCCGCGCAAATGTATCCACTCGGCGCAACACGCGGCTGTTAAGTTATGCAGGTGGCGTGCATGCTCGAGGCCCAAGTGAAGAGTGCAGGGAGAGCGGGAGGAGGACAGTGTTTTAAATCAAATTATGTATGGTAATAATAGCACGGCCGATCCGACTTCGGATAGGATGCATCTGCCTAAACAACAAGACCCTTGCATGTTTCACTCGTATCCTATGGATCTCTGTCGCAGCCAGACCACTGAGCACAACATCGTCCCCGCCCCGCTGCCCCCCGCCAAGCTCCTTGGTGAGGACGTTCGTAAGCCTCCGAAGCGCGCCAAGGGCAATCGTCTTGCCATGCTGCTATGGCGTATCCAGCTCTGGTTCGAGTGCACCTTCGGCCTCACTGTCATGGAACCCTGGGAGCGGATGGTCGTCCGTATGTACACTTGCCTAGGGTTTTTTTTTATCTTATTTTTGCAGACCAGGCGCTAATCTGATCTACTCCAAACCTTACAGTAACCTTTTTCGCGATCGTTTCCCTCCTCGTGGGTACTGGCCTCGTCCGTTATTTCCCCCAGAAGCTCGTGAGTCTTCAAGGAAGGACAATATATTATTTATGGGGCCACGCCGATGACTTTCCCGTTGGTCTTCCTTCTCTATCATGAAAGTATGCCACTTTACCTTCCCTTCCTTGCACGCACCGCTGCCTATGGCCTCACGCTCAACGCCAGACTACTTGCACTCTCCCAATATTCATCGTGTACGTTTACACGCACAAGGCGCACCTAGACATCATGCAAGTACAACACCGTACAACGTCATATCGACCACTCATACCACTCATGCTCCATTGTGACTGCCTCCGTTTTCCATAAGACAAATTATCTTCAGCTAGTGCCCCCTCCTGACCGCTCTGTTGGTCTATTATTACCTGATGCGATCCACAACTGAAGTATCTATTTTCTGTTCCACTTTAGCGGCATTTATCCTGTTTTCCTCATATCTCCTGTTGCCACTTTGTACTTGTATTCCATACATCCGGCTTGTTGGGACGTCCATATGTTGCAGAAATTCTAAAAAAAGATGCATTTTTCTGTCACATGGTAGAGACGACAAGATCCAGCATGTGATAACCTGGAATAATATCACTACGGGTACATACATTGAGACCTAAGTTAGTAATTTACAATACATACATGTATGTGCGTGTTAACCACGCTCTATCATATACAGCGCGCATTTACAGGCAGGTAAACCAGCCCTGCAATAAGCACAACCGAAGCTCATTCGTATTACCAACCAAAGGCCCTGCAAACAAGGGCCATAAATCAGTAACCACCGGCGCAGCGTACGATCGAATACGCACTCTTCATGAACCTCAATCCCGCCCACTCTACTCCTTCTATCACTATCCACGTTCCCAACCGCATTAACCACATCCCTACCAAGTTCGACAGGTCCACACACGCCCACAATAACACCGGTGATTTCGTGAATATCTTCCTTCTCCCTTGGCCCACCGATAGCAGCTTCCATCTCAACGTCTACCTCCAACCTTTTCCCGCCGTCCTTTGGACTATGTCCGTCATTACGGTCCCGACGGCTGTTCGATCTACTTGTACTAGCATGTGGTTTCTCGGAATTTCCAGTTTCGAAAGCGCCGTGATTGCTCGGATCGGGATGAACGCCGATGGCAAGGGCTTTCGATACGGCGTAATCTATGATTTTCGAGATCCGCGGACGACCTGGGGAGAGTGTGAATCCTGGAATAGAAGGGATGGAGGGTGGCGTGGACGAGGCGCGGGTATAGTGGACTGATATGCGGACGGGTGTAAATATTGATTGGTGGATCAAGGTTGTCAGTGCCGGGAAGAGTGAAGTGAGAGAGGCTAGGATAGGACGTGGAGGTCAGTTTCCTGTAGGCGCCAAAAGGTTCAAGAAGATGTAGAAACTTACCAGAATCTTGTGTAACCCAGATCAGCTCGATAGCTTTGACCCTGCTCATTCCCTTCAAGTCTTTCTCTATCAGGTCCTTGACGACGCTCAAGCCAAAGGTGATTCCGCTACCGCCGACAACAACAACTGCTGCAGAAAAACTCGCGAAGTTCGTGTGTCCAAGCCCGCCTAAATACCAGGTAAAAGAGTCAATAAATAGGGCCATACGCCATAGCTTGAAAAGAAAGGGGTGCATCACCATAAGGCCCCTCGATCCAAACCTTCACCTCCCGTGCCATCCAGCCATCGACATAACTACTCATCTTGGCCATCTCAAATAATCTATTCGTCCACCTTCCAGTCCGCTTACACATTAAAACCATCCCTTCCCCACCACCACCACTTCTCCGTCTCCTCGCCTTCCCATTCTCACTGCCACCCGATACATCTGACACGCCAACCGAAGCAATAGTGAACGGGTGCATCTCCGTCCACCCAAACCATCCCATACTAGTCGATAGGATTCGCACTTTCACGTGCTGTCCTGCCCGCCACCCTGCATTAATGTTGGGTATCTCGATTCTCGTGAGGTCTAATTCCGACAAAGGCCGGATCGTGGCCGTGGCGACGCGCGTTTTGAGCAATCGGAGAATGTAGTCGAAGGCGAACAGGCCGAGGGTGACAAGAATGTAGGGCATGAGGGTGGGTTTATGGAACCATAGCTGGAACAAGCAACCAGTGAGTTGCCAGTGGAATAGAAATGGTGAGGAGGATCAACGTACGGCGGGCATCAAGACAGCGAAGCATGTCACGTGTGTTACAAGAAATAGGTTATAGGCCTTTTCCCTCCAAAAGGCAAGGGAAAAGAGCCAGAGGACGTCAAGGCAGACAAGGGCGACTAGGCCCCATGCGTTTGGCGGCAGGCGCAACGAACTCGTGAAGATCCCGCCGAGTGACCATTTATAAGCTGAACGGGGTATAAGAATTGGGCCCAACTTGCATCATTTAATCGGAGAAGCTCTGATACTTACCAAACCCAATTCCGTGCAGATTAGCGCCGATAATCACCATTCGGCCAGCGAATCGGTGGAGAAAGTTCAGCTGTTATAGAGGGCATCATTAACCCCATATGAGCAGGTTGAATAGAAAAACGATACAATACCTTCTCATACCCCATTCCCCAGAGCATTCCCAACACGTTGTTCTTAGCTCCGTATGCCATCACAAGTGGTATATGGGCGGTGGCTAGCCATCCGACTCGATTATAATCCACAAAGAAACTCGACTTGTAAATGGTCGCGTAAACCAGAACCCAGAAATACATAGCAAGCACAATCCCCTGTCCAACAGAATAGTTAGGTGTAATCCGGCGGCGAAGCGTCGGAAGCGTCCAGCGCAGGAACGAAGGACACGAGGCAATGTGCACTGGATATTGCATCTCGATCTCGCGTCCTTTCGCGTCTAGCCGTTTGAAACTCTGTTGTTGTTGCTGATAATGATACGCCAGCGTGTGTGAGTCATCAGTAGCCATGTCTTGTTGATGTTGTGGGCTTGCGGGTGAAGTCGGAGGAGGATATGCGTTATGATAGGCCTGCACCATCTTCCTCGAGCGCGAATTTGATCTTGAGGGGTGATAAGGAACGTGACGGAGGAAATGGCCGCTGAGCCATTCCTGAGAGCCAAAGAGGCCAAGGCCTCTTGGGAGCCTAAAGAGAGACACGGCTCCGATAACAGATACGAAAAAGATGGTTAAATGAAAGACAAAGGTGCTGGAGCTCTTTTGTCCAGACGCCGTGTACCCAGCAACCAAGAGAGAGACATCAAAACCCGCTTCGGCCATTGTACTGAATAAAAGATGTCGTGTCCTGGATAAGAAAATAAGAACGAAGCAAGGGAGGAGACAGGCGAAAGAGAATGGATAATGAAGCTAGGGTGCGGGACACCTAGGCAAATACTGCTGAGAACGTCCGCGCCGTCAAGAAAAATTTCCGGACAGCGCCTTAAGTATCGGAGCTTGGACAGGGAGAGCATTCTGATACCGGAGAGGCTATAAGTAGTCGTTCACGAAGAAAACGAGGCGCAGGGTCGCCGCCCGATCAATTTTCCAGCTTCAGGGCTTCGCACATTGCCCGTGGGACGATTATTGACTTTGCAGCTCATGTGCTTCGGCTTAGCATGAGAGCTATTGTATCCCCTCTGTTCATTGATCGCGATCCGCAGCTGATAAATAGGAGGAGAGGATGGTCCGGAGCACCCGTCAAATGGGCCCCCCGAGTCAGTTCCGAGCTTCTATTTCTGTTCTCGTAAACTCTGCGCCCCAGCCAATAGGATCCGGAAGAAGCAAGAAACTTCAGCATGTTGTGCCATCCTGCACACAAAACGCGCTTGAAACAAGGCGGAAAGAAAAACCTAAAAAGGGTCACTTTTGAAGCTTGGTGGTGCTCGTGCTCTTCATGTTTTGACCATGCCACCCTTCGGCAACACAGGAAATCAACTCGTCTGGCCGAATTATCGACTGCCCATGGGCTGGTCTGGCCTTTTTCTGATGGATTGCCCCATGCGTCTGTGCCGATTGGCTTGAGGAGCGAAAGCATGGACAGCACCACTTTCGTCCTTCGAGAAGTTCTATTTTCTGATGCCGTCGCACACTGCGAGCCTTAAGGCCTCACACCGGAAATCACCTTAATCCGCCATCAGGGGTCCATTACTTGCCTTGAATGCAGCTCAACAACGCTGACACCTTCGTCTCATTAAGAGAACCCGGGAAAATCTTCCAATGGAGGCTTCATACACTCAGTTGAATCCGAGGTTCGCCTCTTTTCCCACTGTCCCATGATCCTCCACTTGGTATTACAAGAGCGATGGCAGCCAAGGTTATTCTCGACGTTCTAGAGGGGATAAGGCCTGATATACATCCATGCAGTGCACATGCCCGGCCCCGGCCAGATCCCTCCGTATTACTCTTCTTCAGCCCTAAATGTTATCTCTGAGGATCTGAAGACTCACTGCTGATATCGGAAGTCAATCAGATCGTGCCTCGGCACCCAAAACCTTGACTGTAAGGCTCAGTGATTGCGACCAGTACTCCTCAGGTTAACCATGTTGCGGGGTTATGCGACCGACCGGCGATGGGACGTGGTCACCCTGAATGTGTTGCAGAATCGTTGATGACGAGGCACCCGTCGGCAATGTCTACCAACATGTGTGGGAGGAACAAGAAACTTTCCAAGCCTTCCAAAAACACCTTTTATCTGATCAGGAGTGCAGCTTAACTGAGATCAGGTCCATACTAAAGTCTCAGATATCTACGACAAGTTGAACCTGATAACACATTGGCGCAATCGAGAGTTGGACGCTCTTGACTTATGTGGGCTAAAACGTGATCTTTTATCAGTAGATCACTACCTGTCTGCACCAAAGGCTCCAATCTAGGAGCTGCTTGTAAGTAATGACCCCAGCACGTACTCCTGCTATTTTTTCTATCATCACGTTCGCCGCAAGCTGGGTAGCAGTTATATTCTGGGATTGCTTGTATGCTTTAGCAGCTAATAAATAGGAGAATGGTCCAGAACACCCCATAAATGGGCTCGAGCTCTGAGGCCACTCACTTTGGCCGGAAATCTGAGTATGATTTCATCTCAAAGCCTTAAGTCGCTGCTTCCACTTGATACCATCTTCGTAGACTCCAAAGCAATACCTATTGTACGGCGACTTACTCATAGGGCCCAGAAGCAGTCGGAGTGACCACCCACTGGAACCTCTCGTCAGACCAAATAAGCTTGGTATTCCCGCCAGCACCCTAAGCCTAGTGTTGGTCAGAAAAGGTTCAATTATGCCATATTAATAAATTGAACTAACTTCAGGTAACGCAACAAACAGGCCGTTGGGTCCGGTGGTGGTACAGACGGTGCCGGTGAGCACTCGACCGAGGGGAGATTGATGGCTACACTCTAAACGCAAAGAGGGATCAACACTCGAATTGCTTGTATAAATGAGAAACCTGGGCATTCACGGTCTCGCTAGGGATGCCGCCTTTGCAACTGGCCGTAGTGACCATAACACTGGGCGCCGCTCCCCGAGTGGTGAAGTAGTAAGTAGTATTGCGTAGTTTTCGGGCTATACAGTTTCGCTAGCAGCACACCGCTTATTCCGCATGTCGCATCCTGTACGTTCATACTTTCACAGCCACAGGGGTCTTGGTTTGAGCTTCCGTTGCACGCGCACGCTCATCCAATGGGTAACCGGGGAGTACCGCCCTCTATGTTCCCTGAAGCCAAGCAAGGTGTTCATATAACTGCTTGACATGATTGATTTGTGCTTCTTATCTTAGCTAAGTCAAACACAACCAAATACAAATCAATTCTCATTCTCCAAACATTTCCTCCTCCTGAGGGAGGCTCAGGCCTTCCTGACACGTCAAACGGCGCCATTCACACTTCCCAGGTGATGATACCCCCCGTGCTGTTTTTCTGTGAGCAAACACGTCTTTTCTCATCTATTTGGTCTAATTTTCAACCTCCAGTTCGGTCGTTGGTAGTCCTCGTCACCAGAATGTGATGGTTGGTATAGGCCAAAAGGATTCCCACGTCGGATGGGCGTTTCCCCCCCATATCTTTAGCGGCTATCCATCCATAAATACGCCCGGCTCAGTGATGAGGCCTGAGGCTCAATCCAGGCATGGTATCTCCTACTCAAGTACCCCGCTGAGCACGGTATCGTCACCAACTGGGATGACATGGAAAAGATCTGGCATCATACCTTCTACAGTGAACTGCGTGTAGTCCCCGAAGAGCACCCGGTCCTCTTTACTGAGGCTCCCCAGTCCCAAGGCTAACTAAGAGACGATGACCCAGATCACGTCCGAGATATTCAACACCCCTGCCTTCTATGTCGCCACCCAGGCCGTGCTCTCCTAGGCCTCTGGTCGTACCACTGGTATCGTGCTCGATTCCGGCGATGGAGTCACTCTCTGAGCATGAGCTTTGGATGGCCGCTTAGTCCTCTACCCTCGAGAAGAGCTACGAGCCCCCGATGGACAGGTTATCACCACCAGCAACGAGCGGTATGTGTTTGTCTGGGAACCCCAGTTGGATCACATGTGCTCATGTTGTCGATAAAGTTCCGCGCGCCCGAAGCGCTCTTCCAGCCAGCCTTCTTTGCTCCCGAAGCCGCCGGCACCCGTGAAGCCACGTAAGTCGGCGAAGCAAAAAACCTGCTATAATTATTGGCGCTAACGGCAATTCAACCTCGTTAGCTATAATTCGACCTTCAACTGTGATCTTGACATCCATTGTGACCTCTATGGCAATGTCGTCTTGTCCGGCAGGACCACCATGTTCCCTGGTGTTGCCGATCTCGCTCTCGTCCTCGAGTATGAAGGTCAAGATCGCTGCTCCTCCTGAGAGGAGGTATTCTGTCTGGATCGGTGAATCAATCTTGGTCCCGCTCAGCACCTTCCAGAACTTGTGGTACTTTAAGCACGAGTATGATGGATCTGGTCCTGGTATTGTCCACCGCAGTACGTGTTTTTAAATTTCATATGAGGGGGTTTTTATGCTTAATGTCGTGTCTGCGTTTTTTTAGAGTGCTTCTAGACGGACGAGGGGTTGAGGGAAAGGTTTAATGAGTTGATTCTGACGTCTCTGTACTCTTAGGTCTTATGGAACCTGTCTTTTTACTTCTTTCTAGCAGAATGTCACTGGCGGGTGATGCTATACCGATTTAATCTTTGTGTTCTTGAAACATTGAGGTGTTATAGTTGATAAAGTGGGATACGGTCATGACTCGTTGAGCATATCTAAGGGGAGTTAACCGGTGTTGTACGGCGAGGTGCATAGATGCATAAGGGTAGTTGTCGGATGAAATTTTAGGAAAGTGGCTACTGTAGGACTATGACTTGCTGGCAAGTGGTCATATGAAGCCATTGCTTGGCTTGAGCAGAAGATACAACAATGATCAGATAGTGGCGAACCATATTATAAGTTCAGTGGAGTTGACACAGGAGAGGAAATTTGGAAATTCACAATAGTGAATGGCTCTTTATTTTCAAACACTACACTGTTCTGATAACATTGTTATACAACTAATCGTGGACAGATTTGGGGCTGGAGCTATTAAAAGCATTTCACTTGGGAGTTGATATCGAGAGCAATCAATTGTCTGGTATTGGTATGATCCAGAACTCATTCTCGGGGGGCTTCACATTAGAGTCAGGTTGAACTAAGAACTAGAATGCAAATGACGAGTTGGTCTCTAATGGTTACTCCGAGATATATTGAGAGCTGCTTATGACAGGTCCAGTCCCGAACTTATCAATCCAGTAAAGATCAGCGCCATTGGCAGGCGAAATTCTGGAGGCGGCCAGGGTAGCAATTAACTCAAGCATCAATTGCTCTGTTTACTTCACAGGGCTCGGACTTACATGGAGGACGAACGATCAGTCCTCTTGACTACCCACCGGAACTCATCGCCAGACCAAATAAGGCTGGTGCCCCCACTAGCACCCTGAGCCCAACTTTGGTCAGAAAAGATTCAATTATGCAAGCTAATGAAATGAACTAACTTCGGGTAGTGCAACATATAGGCCGTTGGGTGCACGGATGGTAGCGATGGTCACAGGGTTATGGACGTCCATGGGAGGAAACACGATTAATTTCTAAACACAACGAGGGATCAGGAACCTGAAATTTCTTGTGTAGACAATAAACTTGGGCGCTCACGGTGTCCGCAGGAACATCATCCTTGCCGTTGGCTGTGGTGACGGCGGTACCGGACTTCATCTCCCTGGTGGTGAGGTACCATTGCGTATTGAAGTTCTCGATCCTGTAGCCAATTGGCATCGTTGTGGGGGATATTGTGGAAGGTGTTGAATGATTCACTCCACAGGAAGCTAGAGAGCATAGAAACCCTTTTATACCTTCCTCTAACCATGCAAACCCCAAAAGCTACACCGCTTTTTTCCGGTCCTCCTCCCTAGTGTCTAGAAGTCTTCATTACGCAAGATATGTATTTTTGTAAATGGTGATTGTAGAGAACTTAGCATCGGAATTTCCACCATGTTTGACAACCGGAACCTCGACATATGGCTCAGCCGGAGTTTAGGACTTCGCCTGATAATTCCACAAACTTGGTGATACTTCGATAGGAAAACGTCACTAGATCCTAAGTAGATAAATATAATGAGGATATGAAGATGGCTTCTCATTCATAGGGAAAAGCACTTTGAATAATCTGGGGTGGAACTGGAAGTTCTGGAATTGATTGGAATCTGACGGCGCAAGTATGATGGAAGCTGGTGGCAATTCTTCTAGCTTTCGACGCGTGCTCCAATAAATAAAAAATAGCTGATTATTCGGTTTCCCGGGATGGCTAATAATTGACAAGTGTGTAAATTTGTTCCCAGCATTACTGGGACCGTGACGCATAAGTTTTGGCGATGACGAACGTGTCAATTGAGCAACATGTGTTCATCCGGAACCCCACTTGTCCGCGTGCGCTCATGTTATCGGTAAGGTTCCGTGCGCCTGAAGCGCTCTTCCGGGCCAGCCGGCCCTCCTTGGTCTCGAAGCCGCCGGCATCCATGAAACTATGTAAATTGGCAAAGCGAGAAATCTGCTATATTTATCGATACTACCGGCAACCCAACCCTCGTTAGCTACAACTCAGTCTTGGCGCCACTCCGGATGGTGCTCTAGGCAAGAGTATGACGAATCTGGTTCTGTCATTGTCCATCGCAGTACGTATTTTTAAATTTCATAAGGTTTTTGGTTGACGTGGATGTTTTCAGAGTGCTTCTAGTTAGACAAGAAGCTGTGACGTGACTTTAGAGGTTTTCGGAGTGAGGAGAAAAAGAGGAGAAGGCTCAATGAACTAATTCTGATGTCTTTACGCTCTTGTGTGTTATGAAACCTTTCTCTTTTTATTATTATTATTATTATTATTATTATTAGCAGAATGTCAGTGATAGGTTATGCTATACAGATTTGATCTTTGTGTTCTGGAAACATTGAGGTGTTATTGTTGAACGTACCCACGAGGAATCAACTTCAATGACGTCCCGAGGCACCGAAAGTAGGAGGCTGTTATATACACGTGCACCTTTGATGTTGCACTGCAGAGGTGCATAGTTGGACGAAATTTTAGGAGTGGCAGTCTGACCTCGATAATTTGTGGATGTGTCTTTCTATAGTGAAATGAGAAGCACGGTACTGCTTGTAGCTGCCCCTTAGAGTTATGGATTTCTGGTTTTGCTGAAGTGGCTATGGATATTAATAACTACACACATCCATATGTTCGTGGTTAGAGAAACACAAGATAAACTAGAAATGAGACCCCAGCCGAAGCGCAGAAAGTGCCAGACATCGAGATAAATGATGTGGGACTAGAGAAAAGCAAATGAGTGGCGGAAGGGAGACCCAAAAGAAAGAGTAAAAAATTAGCTGGATCCTATGCCGAGGCATCGGAGTGATTTAGTTCCCTAGAGCGTCGGGCTCAATGTACAATACCCTACAACAAGTTTATTGACACCCAAATAAACAAAAACAATATTTCGAAAAACTTAGTTTTACATGGGCACAATCCTATAATACTGTAATCTAATACTTGGTAGACCCTCCTTTGGTCTTTAGGGATACTTTTTACCCTAACAAGTATGTGATCAGTTGAAGGATTTGCTAGGTATAAATCAATCTTTCCCTACTTATCCTAAAGGGTACCCCATAACTTGTCCACATTTTTGGGAGATTAGGTCTTTGGTTAATCCACTTTTTTTGCAGTTTCTGAACATGTTTAGATAGTTCAAGGTCTAGTGACTGTGTAGGGTGGGGAAAGATAGCTACTTTCTGACCTATGCATAATTCAGGTCCTTCTCCCATCATACTCCAAATCATCTTTTGCCCGTTTTAGGTACACCTGCTTATCTTTATGCTTCAAAAATTATATTTTGACTGCAATATACTCTCTCATACTTATATTATTATTCCAAGCCTATCAAATAGTGTCAGGATAGATGTGGCTATCTATAATGTAATTAAGAGATTTAGGGAGCTTAGGAAGAGTTTGGCCCCCACATCCATGAAAAAAAAACTTGGGATAATGAATTGACCTCTCAATGAATTTAAGACATCTAACAGAATAGACTATGTTATAGAAATAACCCCAGGTATTATAGTTCCTGAGGATGTGAGAAATGGCCTCATAGGCCACTTTAACAAAAGTAGCTATTTCATAGATTAGAATATTCTTTTTTGCTTTTATTTTAGTAAGAGAGTGAAGCTTAGGAGTGGTATTTTCAATTCCAGGTACTTAGAGTGTGACTCTGCTAATGTAGCAAGTGTGGTGAATTAATTTTGTTTACTGAGCCAAAGGAATGTAAATAAACTTGTTGTAGGGTATTGTACGTCAAACTGGAAGGTAATGCCGGCAGCCCAGTCATCATCACTTGAATTCATGGGTGTAATAACGATACGAATTATACAAATTACTTGGATATAATCCCCTGATAGTATGAATCAAGTCATGCAGAATGACTGTAGATAATTGGGATCTAAAAAACTAACACAGAAGCAGTGCAGAGAGCGACGAGTTGATGCGGGCGGATAACAATAAGAAAACATGCAGGGTATATGTGGGGTATAGGGGTATCCATCAAGTGCTTCTCGCTTTCTTCGCCTGTAAGTGGTGAATCAGAAACATGATCACGCTACGAAAAGCTACGTACCGCAGGATCTTCATTCTCAGAGACACCGCTAGCACTGCGCTTGTTAGATGACGCCCTCGAATGATTGCTTGGGGTCAAAGATTGTTCGCGGCGCTCTGAAGTTTCTGTGGCAGAAAGATGTCGATTTATGCTCCCAGCGAACACCGTCCTATTCTCCTTGCTTTTCCTCTTATTCATGAATTCTTTTTCTCCATGCTCGACAATGAAGTTCAGGATAAGTCGTTGGAACACTTCATGAACATAATCTGGCTCATGCATAGTACTATGCGTGGCCCAATGATGGTCATAGTGAATGTGCATTGCCATCAGTGCAAGTAGTGACTCGAGCTCTTCATATGACGAATGGAGGTACCTGGTCCTACCACTGGAGTCCTCGCTGGCCAACTCGGCGAGACCAGGAATAATGAAATTTCCCCTTCGGTCAGTTGGTACTTGGTTTGGAACCTTCTCTTTGTTTGGTAGGAGCGCCGTCCATAGGGAAGTGTCGATGGGCTCTTCCTTGAGCTCCGCGCCTTCAGGGGCAGCTTGAATTGCCCACCACACTAGTATCCAGAAGATAGACTCGGCATCGTGACGGAGCTCGTGTCGCCAGAGTGATTGCGGAAATGAGGAAAGATCTTTACGTAGAACGATGACCTCGTCGGTGGGGCCATGAAAAGCTTTGAAGCGATCAGGATAAACCTCCTCGTAGCTCTTGACTATATTGGGATCGATTCGTGGTAATGCTGGGAAAAACATGAGGGGTTGGACCGGAAGCGGGCGGCCTCGCTGAACGGCACGAGCGATGAATACCGGAGTACCCTTGTTGCACGTCAGTACTCAAGATACGGATTGTCAGTGATGTCACGTACAGTGCGCCCTTGGCCAACGGCCTCCTCACCAGGCCTCAGCTTCTCAGCATAGCCAAAATCGATGAGAATGAGCGAAGATGCGTAACGATTCCGACTACAGCCCAGGTCAACGAATGTATTCGGAATATGTGAACCACATACTGTTTTCCAAGCACATGTCGGATGTAGCCGACAGAAACATTGTCAATCGTACTCAGGTCAGGGTCTTGCACGTCCTGTCGAATGACGACATTTCCCGGGCTGAGGTCGCGATGGAGAACTTGGCGATCGTGATATAGGCCACGCGTTACTGGAAAGACTGTCAGTATTGTATAAAGGGAGATCTCGACAATTCACCTTCCAGTAAATCATAAATGGCCAACAATACCTCCCTCGGCGTTTTCAGCTCCATAAACTCGGTACCATAATCCTCCAACCCGATGCGGTACTTGACTCGATCTCCAACCTTAGTTCCTTGAACTTGACGCCAGAACACCATCGAAGCAACAGCCGGGTAGGCAAGACCCGCTCGGATCCCATGAATATCCTCCAAGATCGCCCGTTCTGTGAAACGCCGACCTTCCCGAATGCATTGGTCTTTGATTACCGGCACGACTCTCCCATTGTGCTTTATGGCACCGTCAGGGCGAATGAAGATGTGGGTCCTGCGACCAAAGGGGTCGCTTGCATATTTGTGATGGTAACCGTCGAACACTGAGCCGTCATCCAAAGTCAAGTCAAAGATGACGCGAGATTCATTGTCGATTGTCCTCTTCAGCGACGGGTCCAGGGAAGTGCGCTGGCGCTCATTAAGGTATATTATCATCGCTTCCAGCGGAATGTAGCATTCCTCGGGTTCAATCGGTCCTAGCTCTTTGATACCGGAAGCGTCGCAGATGAAGAAGTGCAGACTATTCGACCCCACCAAGAGTCCTAGTGCCGAGTTCAGATCAGGCCGCGCCTCGAGCAGGTACGCGGCGTAGGATATGGCTTGCTTGACACAGTCTCCGTAGGATTTTCCACCGGACTGATACTCGATGGCCATCTCGAGAGCGCCCCAGGAGGTTCTATGACCGTCGGTGGTGAACTCGGATGAATATGCGATAATGTCCGGTCTACACTGGGTAGCGGTGGGGTGATCAGCGAGGTATGTGTTGCCACGAGCTTGGAAGCATATGTCTGTGTGTGGTTTGTATTCAATCTGTGAGATAGGTGTTCAAGACGTACTCTTCTTGGGGAGTTTGTCGAGGAAGGCATTCGCTGTCTTGATAAAGTCTTCAGGGGTGCCAAAATCCTCTTTCTCTTTTTCCTCCTTCCCTTTCTTCTTGGGCATCACCTTGGTACTTTTCCCTCTGTCCGCGCGGCTCCTCGAGGGCTCCAGCTTGTGCGTGCCGTCGAGGTGCTTGAGGAACTCCTCAACGGTGATGTCCATGTAGTCAGGGAGGTGGTTTGCAGTCTCTACGCGGTCGTGTCCGGGGTAGAAAGAGCACAGTCTATCTACAGGAGAACATAGTGGGTCCATTGCTGAATGGAGATTGTGTTTCCTCAGTTCGTGACCGGCAAGGCTGTGAGCGCTTGAGCGCTCAAGTTCTTGTGGCCTTCTTTCAAACCCCGATGCGGCTGAGTTTGCAGAGCGGCTGGCAAGACATGGACACAACTTTACAGAATTCAATGAGTCAATAATGTACGGCTGTGCACTCTTGCGAGGCTGGCAGCTCAAGTAAAAGGTTTCTTCTGTTCCGAGTAGCCAAAATGGCAGTTCATTCCTCACTCGGCATGCGCCAGGTCCGGTTAAATTTGCTAAATAACAAGGACAAGCATGGGCATGGGGGGTCTCATGTACAAACATATAGCTAGCTACAACTCAGGAACTGATGTCCTTGATACCCGGGATACCAGGGATGGCAATGTTTCTCGTCGGGGATTCATCTACGACACAAGTAACAATAGCGCACACTTTTGGTCGTCTTCCGATACGCAGGACAATAATTGTACTATTTCACCAGTAAATGGGTATTGTTCCATCCAGGATAACGTCCTATACAAAAATGTTTACGCTATTACCTGATTGCAATGATGAGGAAATCGTCTTTGTATGATGTCGTCGCCTAGATCCTTCTGTTGTGAAGCCCAAAAGCATCAGGTTTGAACTTGCTGGAACCTCAAGTGTGAGAATTGAGCTGGCGCTTGTGTATTGCTGAGACCGATTCTGAACACATGATGTGTTGCAATTCGAAAGGTGGTCTTTCTGTTCGGTGTAAGTGTATATAATCAACTCGCTTCTTTCCCCATGTCATCCGTCTATTGTGTACATAAATTTAATCTTGAGGTTATTTAATGGCGAGGCAGTGGGTTTCATAGGAGGTCTTACACGCCGCTGAACGGGACGAGGAGCGAAGGACAAAGTACCATAATTTAGATCTCAAATAGGCTTGAGCAAATGTGGAGGAAGTCATCGCTGGGCGTAACCGCATCTGTTTGCCGGTGCTGTTGTTTGTGTGGCAGTGTCGATGTTCCATTACAGCTATCACATGAACCGAATAAGATACCGAGAAGAAGTGATCCGGCATTTCAATTGGTCTTATCCACAATAATTTTCACGATCACTTGTGATTCACCTTCTCACTCTGAGAGAAGCAGTCCTATACTAGGATTCGAAAAGAACGAACACCATTGGTTCAAAGGTTGATGAAGCGTGGAATCTTCATGTGGCTCCCACTGACAGCACCATCAAGGTTCCGTCTGCCAACAACGCCCACGATTGGAGGTCGTCACAGGTACCTCGGTAACTCAGGAATCCCGATTCCAGCTCAACTCCGGGCGGAATCCATACCCTCTTGCGGTTAGCAGAAACAACCTGGTATGGTGCTTCATGCCTCTATACTTTCTGATTGCTGATTCGTCTCAATGAAGCCTCATAGCAGTCCTTCCCAGACATAAATATCCCTGAGGTCCCCTTAACACTCATCCCCAACCCAACCCAACTCCCAAGAATGTCGTCTCAGGCAAATGGCTACTGCACGGAAACATTCCGACCGCTCCTTGCGCGGCTGGTACAAACTCCAGAGTACTTCACCCCCGAAGACCTCAAAGAAGCCCTTAAACCATCTCTTCACTCCTCATGTTCTCCACCCAGCTCAGGTTGGCGCTTTTCTCACAGCCCTCCACATTCATCGAGTCGAACGGCGACCAGAGTCTCTCTCTGCTGCAGCCTCAGTCCTCCGTGAACGTGCGCTCACAGCTGCCATTGAGGATATCGACAAGGACTTTGTAGTAGACATCGTTGGCACCGGCGGGGACGGCTACAACCTCTTCAATGTTAGCACAACAGCCGCTATCGTCGCTGCTGGGGCTGGCGCGCGCGTAGTCAAGGTACGATTCTTCCCAGCGCCAAGATGGACGGGAATGAAATATACGTGTTTATAGCACGGCAGTCGAGCCTCTACCTCTTCTTCCGGTTCTGCCGACCTGCTCGAGGCTCTCGACTGTCTTTTCACAGCACCAACACCAGGTACACCTCTCCCCATCGCACGTGCACCCTTCACCTTTATTCTCGCACCTCACTATCACCCTGCCATGGCCTCAATCGCCCCTTTCCGCAAGGCCCTCCCATTCCGCACCATGTTCAACATTCTGGGCCCTCTCATCAACCCCGCGCGGCCTCGTGGCATGGTGCTTGGAGTAACCGAGAAGGAGATCGGTCACACCTTTGCGCGAAGTTTACGGGAGGGAGGGGTGGAACGTGCATTGGTGGTATGTGGGTATGAAAAGATGGACGAAATCAGCTGTGCAGGTCCTACCTGGGTCTGGGAGCTAAAGGATGGTAAGGTCACCGAAGGAACCCTCACGCCAGAGGACTTTGGGTTGAGCAGACACCCGTTAACGAAAGTAGCTGGTGGGAATCCCGACGAAAACGCAAAGACGTTCAAGAGGCTGTTGAATTGTGGGGGCACTGTTCCAGATGATCTGATATCAATTTTGGAATTTGTGTTGATGAACGCTTCGGCGTTGTTAGTAGTTGCCGGCGTTGCTCAGGACTACAAGGAAGGTACTGAGTTAGCTCGTCAAAGCGTTCTGTCTGGAAAGGCTTGGCAAGCCTTAGAATATTTCAGGATGGAAGGACAAAAAGCTGCTGGTACTGCCCGTTGATTCTTTGGAGGCCGACGTCTGGCTGAATGACCCCAAAGCGAACGTACAGAAATGAAATAATCCTAACGCTTCGGGGAAACATAGAATCATTTAACGGATCAATTTGTGGCAGTGTGTTCGGACTACTATGTACAGCTGACGCTTAAATACATAGCTATGTATGTGTAAGGCTCGGGGCTAAGAACAATATCGTCGTTACTCCGGTTCTGCAATGGCCTCACATTGCTTGCACTTCTCAACGCCCTGTCCGGCCGGACCCCCAGGTCGGTGACATTGAATGTTTTCGGTATGAGTCGAAGAATGGCAGTACTACCTGAGTCGGTCTAGCAAATGCTCAGTAATACATATCGTAAATAGGTGAAGCAGATAACAGGTCAGATTTGACTCGATTTCGAGGAGGGATAGGGAAGGAGCAACAGCCATATCTACTCAAACTATCCCCTCTGAGCTCCAGTGTGCTCAAATGCTGGCGCTGAAGCGCTGAACGTTGAACGTTGAGCTCCAGAATATGTTGAATATGTTGGACTACCGCATATGGTCATAGCACCGGTGACCATCACTAATACTATGGGTTACAGGATATGGGAAGGTTATAAAACATGGCGTCAAATCCCCTTCGAGCCAACCCGGGAGTCTCAAAATCCTATGAGTTACCATGGAGTATGGGTTACGACAAAGGCGGCTGTATTGCTGAACTCGGAACTACAGCCGACTCTTAGATACATAACTATGTGCGTAAAGGGCCTGGGACTAAGAAAAATCTCGTGGCTGCTTTGGTTCTGCAACGGTTTCCCGATTAGCGAATTGGCATCGCGCAACTCGGATTGTGAGCTATGTAGAAGCAACTGGTCGTGAGTCTACGGCAGACCGTCAGAGTCGGGGAATCCAACACCGGGGTGATCCGCTGCCCAGGCAAGTCTCTTGTCTACCCAATTCTCCATACTCTGCGAGGCCCAGACACCGACTTGAAAATGTAATCTACCGGAAAGCAGTCGGAAAGGCTTCCCCTTTTCATACAATGCTCTCCACTCTCCAGTGCCCAGCCCTCTCCAGAAACAGTGCACGAAGCCGCTGTCTACTTTCCGCCTGAGCCACCTTCATACGCCTGACTCAGGATCATCGGGGTGTTCCAACAACCACCGAGGAGGGTGTGCGCATTCCCACAAAGGAGCGATGGTTGCTCCCTCAACGTCAATGATTCCCGTTACTTGACCGGAATTCATCTATCTATTCAAGCCATAAGCAGGCAGGAAAATAATATGAGAGGGCGGACAAGCACCATAATATTTGACAAGCCGGAGATCATCAAGCTTGAGCGAGAATGGTTTTTGGGATGCGCTGACCGGCTCATGGATTTGGATATCACCGGGATAAATGGAGCATAACTTCAGAGCTTTTCGAAGGACGCGTTCTCCTTGGTCAAGGCAGCTCACAGCTGCCTGTTCACTTTTTGCATTAAATTGAGATAATGCAATGGAGTGGTAGCGCGAGAGGAAATGGAGTTCAGCGTATAGAGAACTCTGAAGATAATTGGTAGTTTTTGCGAACGGGCCGCGGAAGCGGAGTAGTTCCGAAGCATAAGTTGCATCTGTATCGGGTACGCGAAGGACACCGTCGAGGGCACGATAGAATGGTGTACTGACAATAGGTCCAACAATGACGTCTGAGGTTGAGGTAAGATAGAGCGAGCCCGCGCAATCGAAACGTAAGGCAAACATAGCCATAAGATAATCGGCGATCTGAGAGACTATACGTTCTTGCACAGTGGTTGAGAGCGTCTCCCAGTTTTCGCTGGCCGGTAAACCAGGGACCTTGAACATATTCAATATGGGCATGATGGAATACATCAGTTACCAGACTGACTTTTTGCATGATCATATACTCAGCACCAACTGGACTGGATGCGTCTGAGTTCCACGCGTAAACTTTTGGGACAGGAATTGATGTGTGTGCCGCGAGGAATTTGAGGGTTGCGACCTGGGACATTTATTAGGAAGTAAAAACTTTCAAATCCTTGGTCCATCACCTCCGACTCGAGTTTATCCTTCGGAAACGCAGGGGCAGCGACTCGGACGACCCCAAGAGATGATCCATCTCCTTCCACAATGTCATATACCTAGAGACAATGAGGATGACACGTGAAAAAAAAAGTGGTAGTGATCGGAGACAAACCTTGTGATAACCACCCTCTGCCAACTTTTTAAGGCTACAGATAGTTCCAAAGTGGGAGCTGACAACCACACTCAACTCATGGAGGTTGAAACTGTCGGGATCTCCTTCGCCATCATACGAAAAGATTGATGCTAAGTCATCTTGTACCATTGAGTAAGTTGCGGAAATATAAACGGGTATCCAATGGGTTTGCTGTGCAGCTATGCACAATCCGCGATGTGGTGGTGTAAAACAAGAGCGCGAGTAGTCATATTTGGCAAAGAGATAGATTGTGACACAGATGAGGTATCAGCGGTCCGGCTTGAGCCGCTCGAGCTCAAGTGGCTCCAACCCGAGCTGAGTGGCCACCTTGAACGGCTCAAATTGGCTCAGCTGACTCACAGCTCTGAGCCAAGTCCGCGAGTTAGACCAACCAGAAGGAAAGAGAGAGTCTCGGAAGCACATAACACGCATCAGCCCTTAATACTTAGCGGCTGGATTTTGCACATGAGTAGCATCTTTTTATGGTCCCATAGTCACACATATGCACAGCTTTATAGCCACTGATATTCTCTGTGCTAGATATTTGAGTGGAGTGAGGCTGTACATACAGTCGACTCTGTGATAACCCATACCTATAATAACCCATAGCAATGGCAACAAATCCTGAACCTTTTGTTCGTACTAGATTAGAGCAGCTTCTTCAGACCTTTAACCGCCAACTCCACATAGAGGCGGTAGATAAATTGAAATATACATGCATTGATGATTATTTTATAAAGAAATAGCTGTCTAATGGTGCTTTGGTCTCATAGATAGGTCTCATTTCAAATTCAATGGCAGTGGTACTGCTATTTATAAATATTTTTAATCGATTTCTTAATTGATTTTTTAAATCTCTCTCGAAGCCTATACTTTGTAATAATCCATAGCTCAGACCCGGAAATCTGCCTGCCCTCTACACAGCAATAAATGGACTTGTTCCTCGCATTATTTTTATAATTTTAACAAGACAAACAGAGTATAGATATGGATCAGTATGGTGGCTGTACATCCAAGCTGAAATGAACGAAATGCGAGCAAGCTATTGGCATTTTTTTTGTTGAAAAAGACCAGAAAACAAACAAATCGATCTCTGAAAGACTCGGGAAGCAATTGGTCGAAGTACAGCTATCAGGAGGGAAGGGATATGGTCATATAAAATACAAAAAGCTGAAAAATGGTCATTTCGTTGCCTATTTAACCTATTTTAGTTGATTTCACGAACCTGAACTGAACCCTCAGCTCGATCTTGTCTTTTCAGGTGCTGAAATCGAGTGAGGATGAAAGTAGATACGACAATCTTAGATACCTTACATTATTCTCTTTTCTCGATGGCAGTCCTCGCCGCTTTGCACGCCGAACACCTCTCAGATTGGTAGTGAACCCACTTGTCGTGCGTAATTTGCACCTCTTCTCCAGACTTAGTGATTGCACTGCCCTCGCCTTCACAAGTTTCGGAGCATTTAGGGCAGTATCCTAACGTTGCAGCGCGTTTCGTTGATTTCCCACATTGGCAATGGTGTGTGTTAGGATGTGGAGGCATGGTATGTTGTGTAGTCGTGGGTGCGTAGTGGGGTGAGTTGGGAGTGAATGCGACGGAATTCCATCTGTCTAATATGATAACGGGAGCTATGATCTAGCTACGGCTAGGGCCAGGCAAGGGTAAACCAGGGGTCAGTTGGCTCTGACCCTTACCCCTACCCTAGATTCTGATACCCCTGTAAAATCCAAGGGTAACCCCCACTTTTGGTGAGAGGTAGCTCAAGGGTAGGAGGGTAAACATTATGCAGGGGTATTTAAGATTATATA
The DNA here is from genome assembly GCA_004296355.1 of Lepiota venenata. Lineage (NCBI taxonomy): Eukaryota > Fungi > Basidiomycota > Agaricomycetes > Agaricales > Agaricaceae > Lepiota > Lepiota venenata. The sequence goes on from RCFS01000004.1 coordinate 1,465,673, forward strand.
TTAATATTGTACTATAGATAAAAAGTAAAAATGATTATTTGTATCATCATTACTATTAGTATTGTTAAAGCTTTATAGAGAATAGTGCTTTTTGCTGCAAATACCCATTCATTCTAAAATTATATATGAATTATAGAAGTACTTACCCTTGGAAATCTCAAGGGTAATCCAAAGGGTAATAATTTCATACCCTTACCCCTACCCTTGTTGTACCCCCAACTAAACCCCCAGGGTATACCCTTGCCTTGCCCTAGAGCCTATAGCCTATCTGGGCTTCTGCCAAATCTCCATGATATAATTGATTGTACAATAGCTAATGTGTAAAGGGACAGTGGTAGTGGATACTCTCGCGGTCCGGAGTCTAATGCCGCTAGGAAGGAAGCCAACAGAGTTGTGTCAGCTGGCAGACGGTGCCAAAGAGATAACGGCCCGCTCGTCATTATTGCTTATTTTGCACCGAGAGTCCATCGAACAACCCATTTGAACTGAGACCTATCAGAATTGGATTGCAATACAGGAGGTACAAAAGAATAGTGATATGGACTAAATTTATTTCCATACTCAGTACTCATCATGGGTTTTAGAGCTGAGTCTATAGCAATAACAAATTCTGTTAGCAGCACAGATTGACTTGAAAAATCCTGAGTTTCGGATTGTGATGACCGAAATAGAAGATGCGGCATGCCACCGTCACCACATCAGTTTGTTGACATGGCTAAAATACATCACCAAACTCAAAGCTTCTAACGTGTGGGCTATAGCCCATGCCAACTAAGGATGAAGGGGTTGCTGCTCATATTCTTGATTTGCACGCCAATACTTGGTTTATGAAGTTATGGTGATTTAGATCATGACTATATCACAATACTCTCTTATAGATGGCTCAAGTGCAAGCAGGAGTACAGTCAACTTCAGCGCGGTGCATGAGAAAAGAGAAAACCAGCGCTCCCTCTCCTCTGATTCCATCATGTATGTCCGAGCGGCGGCATATTTTTCAGTACCAGCAGGCTCACGAAGCCAGGCCAGGTTGAATTGTCGGTCTGGAATCTGGATTGTTCAGGGAATTCGCGAACCTCCTCTGACATCCATACAAGTGTTCTCATAGACAAGAGGGTGAAGTGTGTAGCAGGTTAATATGCGAGGGAGTTGTAGACCCTTCTGTCCTTTTCCCGCTACTGGTGTCACTCAAAAGTCGCTACGCAAGCCTTGGAGTATTTCAGGATGGAAGGACAAAAGGCTGCTGGTATGTTCACTGACTCTTTAGAGACCAGTTTCCGGTTGAATGACCCCAAAGCGAACGTACAGAAATGAAATAATCCTAACGCCTCGCGGAAACATGGAATCATTTAGCGGATCAATTTGTGGCAGTGTGTCCGGACTACTATGTACTGTACAGCTGACGCTTAAATACATAGCTATATATGTGCAATTCGGGGCTGAGATCATGACCATCGTTACCCTGGTTCTGCAATGGCCTCACATTGCTTGCACTTCTTGACATTGAATGCTTTCGGTATGAGCCGAAGAATGGCAGTACTGCCCGAGTCGGTCTAGCGAGCGCTTAGCAATATATATTTTAAATAGGTGGAGTAGAGAAGACACCATACCAAGGCTGTCCTTCTGAGCTGGCGTGCAATGAGCTTGTGATATCTAGTGAGCACACGTCTAGATGGGGCCAGGACCCACGAGGTTTTTTATTCCAACTGTGGTACTTAGCTGTGGATATCCAAAGCAATTGTCAATAATGTCACGAATATTGATTGGATCCATCATGCAAGACAAGATATTCCCCCCATGATATCTGACGCGTGTATTCAATGAATGTGAAAGTTGACTGCAACTCAGGGCTAAACGGAATTACTAAGTAATGGTGCAGAACAGCATGCAAACAAACATACCTACCCCTGTGGCCAATGTTAGTATAGGTGGGCTGCGACCACGGTCCAGGGAGCGGAAGGTAAACGAGATCACGAAGTCGGGGGTACCTGTCCAAAGGGACACGAAAGCCGCTGCACCAGGAAATCCAACTGTAGATCCTCTGCACGGAGAAATTTCTGACAGCATTGAGCACCACGTCATCCTCGCAAACGTAATACGCTCGTGGAACATATACAATCTTTAATTTCGGTATGTGAGCAAGAGCTCTTGCCAGGTCTACTGCACGTTGCTTGCGTGCACGATATCGACGGGGGGTGTCCTCCTGGCCCTTCCATCGGTATTCGTCGTATGGGTGATCATACGATATCTTGTTGGGAGTGTGAGTATAGGACCCATGCTACATTAGAGCACGACTGACCATGTTTGTCCAGACGGTTGTCATGCATACAATCAGAGCATCGACAACAGAGCGTACATCCTTGATTCCCGAGGACCCTCTGGTCGCGCAGGACAACGTACTGGGGGTTGATGAGTGTAAGCCCAGTGCATAGTCCAGCGCCTTTTGCCTTGGAGGTTATATTAAGAGAGATGGAAATGTATATGAGTCTCGGGACACAAGAAAGAATTGTGTGTAAGGCCTGACCAAATCCACCCTCGATCCGGAGTTTCTTGACATAGGAACCGAGCGATTCGTGGCGCAGCATAGAGGCAAACGCGCTTGCCTGGGGCTGAGAGGTGAGGAACGACTGTTTCATATACTAGTGGAGTGGCAACGCGTCGCCAACGCTGGCACACGAGGAGTATGCGGACCGCCTCTGTACGACGGGTGAGCAGTGGTGCTGGGGACCGATTTGCAAACACATCATAGTATACGGAGAGATATATAGCCAGGATTTGATGGAGGACTTCGTCTGGAAGATCTTCGAACATCTTCCTCAAAGAGGCACGTTGGTCTGAAACAATTGACTCATCACTATTGTCGGAAATCTCCGAGCCGCGTGCCTTGTGGTATAATGACGTTGCGAAGCTCGGTGGAATTCAAGTTTGTTCCGTCTGCCAAGTAACAACGCCCACATTTGGAGGTCGTCACAGGTACCTCAGTAACTCAGGAATCCCGATCCCAACGCAACTCCGAGCGGAATCCAGACCCTCTTGTGGTTGCAGAAACAACCTGGTATGGTGCTTCACCATCCTTTATGCCTACTGATTGTTGATTCGTCTCAATGAAGCTTCAGGGCGGTCCTTCCCCAGACATAAATATCCCTGTGGTCCCCTTCGCCTTCATCTCCAACCCAACCCAACTCACAAGAATGGCGTCTCAGGAAAATGGCTACTACATGGAAGCATTCCGACTGCTCCTAGCGCGACTGGTGCAAACTCCAGTGTACTTCACCCCCGAAGACCTCAAGGAGGCCCTAAACCATCTCTTCACCCCTCACATTCTCCATCCAGCAGACTGGCGCTTTGCTCACGGCCTTGCACATTCATAGAGTCGGGCGGCGACCAGAGTCTCTCTCTGCCGTAGCTTCAGTTCTCCGTGAACGTGCGCTGACAGCTGATATTGAGGATATCGACAAGGACTATGTAGTAGATATTGTCGGCACCGGTGGAGACGGCTACAACCTCTTCAATGTTGGCACAACAGCCGCTATCGTCGCTGCCGGGGCCGCGCGCGTAGTCAAGGTATGGTTGATCTATCTCCCTTCTTCCAAGCACCAGGATTCGATTGTCTTTCACAGCACCAACGCCGGGAACACCTCTCCCTATCGCACGTGCACCCTTCACCTTTATCCTCGTACCTCACTACCATTCTGCCATGGCCTCCATCGCACTATTCCGCAAGGCCCTCCCATTCCGCACCATGTTCAACATTCTGGGCCCTCTCATCAACCCCGCGCGGCCTCGTGGCATGGTGCTTGGAGTAACCGAGAAGGAGATCGGTCGCACCTTTGCGCGAAGTTTACGGGAGGGTGGGGTGGAAGGTGCATTGGTGGTATGTGGGTATGAAAAGATGGACGAAATCAGCTGTGCAGGTCCTACCTGGGTCTGGGAGCTAAAGGATGGTAAGGTCACCGAAGGAACACTCACGCCAGAGGACTTTGGGTTGAGCAGACATCCGTTAACGAAAGTGGCTGGTGGGCATCCTGATGAAAACGCGAAAACGTTCAAGAGGCTGTTGAATTGTGGGGGCACTGTTCCAGACGATCTGATATCAATTTTGGAATTTGTGTTGATGAATGCCTCGGCATTGTTAGTAGTTGCCGGCGTTGCTCAGGACTACAAGGAAGGTACTGAGTTAGCTCGTCAAAGCGTTCTGTCTGGAAAGGCTTGGCAAGCCTTGGAGTATTTCAGGATGGAAGGACAAAAAGCTGCTCGTGTGCCCGTTGATTCTTTGGAGGCCGACGTCTGGCTGATTGACCCCAAAGCGAACGTACAGAAATGAAATAATCCTAACGCTTCGCGGAAACATAGAATCACTTAACGGATCAATTTGTGGCAGTATGTTCGGACTACTATGTACAGCTGATGCTTAAATACATAGCTATGTATGTGTAAGGCTCGGGGCATAGAACAATATCGTCGTTACTCTGGTTCTGCAATGGCCTCACATTGCTTGCACTTCTCAACACCCTGTCCGGCCGGACCTCCAGGTTGGTGACATTGAATGCTTCTTCGTAGACGATGATGGCAGACTCGGTATGAGCTAAAGAACGGCAGTACCACCTGGGTTGGTCTGGCGAGCACAAGTCAAGGTTGCGTCGCACGTAGAATCTTATTCTGAGCGAGATGGCAGAGTACTACCCTCATCTTAAGAGAAGACTCCCTTTATAACAGGTAGAGTAGCTCTGTATACTGAATGACTGTTTAGCCCAGTGGGCAAGAATAAGACGTAACAAGGGATAACAGAATGTCCGGAGGGTTCAGCCGGTTTGGGCTGAACCCTTACACAGAGCTCCTCCACCTATAGTGTAGGAACTGCTGAATATTTCAAACAATCACGACACTTCACCCTCTCGACACTACTCACTACGTCAGGCACGCGATAGCGTTCTTCGCATTTCTCCAGATTGCACCCCTGGCAATGCACAACCTTTTCATATGAATGTGGCGGTATCCCAACGCAATCTGCGAATGCCACGTGTGCTGTCACACAGGCGATGTTGCCTCCGAGCGCGTGGCCCTCTGGCATGGACGGGTTACCCGCCTCCAGATAAGAAGCGATCAGCTGGCGGATATTGTTGTCGTCTACTGCCAAGAGATTAGGCTGGAAGCCTGCGGCGATCACGTCTTCGAGAAAATCATCGTCGAAATCATCGAAGGGTACCTGGCCAGTGTAGAGCTCCCATATGGTGATTCCAGTCATGTAGAGATCATCCGCCTTCGCTAGCGGTGCCCTGAACATGAGTGTACGGAAGGGGGAGTTGTACTGTGTCGTTGCGCTGCGTGGGCGTTCATTCTTGCTCTCAAGAGCGGCACTACCAAAGTCACAGAAGAGAAGGCGAGAAGAGGATTTGCTGAGTAGGAGGTTGGATGGTTTTATATCGCCGTGAATGATGCCTTTCGCGTGGAGGCGAGAGACCAGCTGCGCCAACTCTTCGATGAGCTGTTTGGCTGAGGGAATAGAGCCAGCTGGTGATTCCGGCATGTTGTGCATGAGTGGAGAAATTTGGTGTGCAACCCTAGTGCTCAAGGGCATAATGACGCCGCATAGAGAGCCCCTAATGTACACTCGACCAATAGGTTGGATGGCGCAATCACCACCAGCCAGAATCATCATACAGATCTCCCTCTCCAAACCACGAACGCAGTCTGGCTCTGGTTCTTCATCCCCACCCGGTCCATTTTCAAGGATCTTGACAAAGTAGGTCTCGTTGTAGATCCAGAGAGAGATACTGGTTGAGACTTGCACCGCAATCTTGGGGACCAAGTCAACCTTTTCCTTGTCCATGTCCCAGGAGCCAAAGGTAGAATTGACTCTGGCTTTTGCGGTTGCATAGTTCATACTGCTTGAGAGGTAGAGTGAGTTTGGCAAGTCCCCAGGATCTTCACCGTTCACCCATTTCAAGGTCCGGCACCTTTTGGCGGATTGGCATCACCTGACATCACACGACTTGAATTATGGACTCTGCAGAAGCGGCTGGTCGCGAGTCACTGTCATGGCCACCATCGGGAAATCCAACGCCAGGATGATTCGGTGCCCAAGCAAGTTTCTCGTCCACCCAATCCTCCATATCCTGCGAGGCCCAGACGCCAACTTGAAAACATAGCCTATCATGAAATAGTCGGAAAGGCTTCTACTTTCCGCCGGACCACCTTCATACGCTGACTCAGGATCATCGGGGTGTTCCAACAACCACCGAGGAGGGTGTGCGCATTCCTATAAAGGAGCAATGGTTGCCCCCTCGAGGTCGATGATTCCCGTCACTTGACCAGATTCATTCGTCTATTCAAGCATAAGCGGCGGGAAAATAAAACAAGAAGGCAAACAAGCACCATAATATTTGACAACCGAAGATCATCAAGCTTGAGCGAGAAAGGTTTTTTGGATGCGCGTGCCGGCTCATGGATTTGTATATCACCAGGATAAACGGAGCATAGCTTCAGAGCTTTTTGCAGGACACGGCCTGCTTGGTCAAGGCGGCTCATGGCCGCTCGTTCGTTTTTTATATCAAGTTCAGACAATGCAATGGAGCGGTAGTGTGAGAGGAAATGGAGTTCAGCACGTAAAGGGCTCTGAAGATAATCAGTCGTTTTCGCGAACGGGGTATCGCAGTGAACGGGTACCGAGCTGAAGGAGATGGAGAAGGTATTCTTGGGAGTCGAAGCACATGTCCCCCTCAGGAAACATATCACGGTTCGTCTGTGTTCCCCGAGGATAGTAGCAGGGAGTAGCACACGTCAATGAGGGAGGGTGATACCGAAGTCAGCGTCGTTTAAATAAAGCATCATGACACTAGGTGGGAGCTTGGATGAACGCCTCAGCGTTGTTGGTAGTGGGCTGGCGTTGCTAAGGACTACAAGGAGGGCACCGGGTTAGCTCGCCCGGAAAGGAGGCTTGACAACCTGGCATTGGATTGTTTCAGGATGGAAGGACAAAAACTGCTGATATACTCGTTGACTCTTTGGAGGCCGGTTCTGGTGGCTGACACAAGCCTAAAGCGGACGTGCAGAAATGAAATAACTACCAACGGTTCGCGGGAACATAGAATTCATTTAACGGATCAATTCGTGGCGTTGCGCCGTTGTCGGGACTATAGCTGACTCTTAAATACATAACTATATATGTGCAAGGCTCGGGACTAAGAAAAATCTAGTTGCTACTTTGGTTCTGCAACGGTTTCACATTGCTTGCACTTTCTCAGCGCCTCGTCATTCTGCCATCGCTGAATTACCGGTTTCAGCTGGACTCCCAAATCGGTGACATGAAACGCTTCTTCGTAGATGATGGTAGGCTCGGTATGAGCCGAAGAACGGCAGTACCACCTGAGTCGGTCTAGCAAGGTGCTTAGCAATCCATATTTTAAATAGGTAAAGCAGATAAGAGATATACCAAGGCTGTCTTTCGGACGCGTACGCTCTACCACGAGTCCGATGGTGTTAGCAAACCGGACTGGGTTGTGTGGCGTGTTCGCTACGGCGGGTTGGTCTAGGCGGCTGTATAGGAACGATTGAACGCACCTGGTAGCAAAAACATTTCGCCCTCTTCGATGTGGATGTCTTTAAACTCGCCATCGTCCACGACTCGTAGGAGCATCCCGCCTTTGTGCTGGTAAAACCATTCCTATATTGATTGTCATTAAAGAAGCTCCCTACGGTTGAAGTCCTAAACTCGCCTCTGTCTCATTGACGTGATAGTCGTTCCTCTCATTGGGCCCGCCAACAGCCATGATTACATAGTCGCCCCCTTTGTAGAGACAGAAATTATTGACAGGGGGCTGGAGGAGATGCTGGTTCCTGTGCAACCATTTCGAAAAGTTGAGAGGCTGAGCAAGCGGCATTCTAGAGGTGGGAGTGCTGATGAGCGAGAGTGCTTCTTCACGAGACCTGTTTTATACGTGTCTGTGCGGCCGATCATCCATGGATCATGTCAAGGGACGGACGGGAAACGAAAAGCGACACCTCGGTTCCGCACAGGCCCTTCTGATAAACGCTTGATAATACAGCGACAACGGAGTGTCCCTCGTCTGGGTGCCACGCCTGGCGCCCCTGTACCCTCTATCTGTTGAGAGGTCGGAAAGTCTCAGTCACTACGTTCCCACCTAGCCATTCTTCGAGCTCCGGCCCGATGCCACCAATGTCCATAGGGGCTCTGACGCAATGCGCCTAGCCCGCGCTTGCCAAGAAGGGATTGAAACTTCGACGGGACCTTCTCCGCTGAGCGACAAAGGGTGACACTGTCTTTCTCCACATCCACTCGATCTCTTTCCTTCAAGACGCTTGGAGATTTGCAAAAATATACACGGGAAGCTTATCACAAGAAACTATGGCAAAAGGGCGAGCGGAAAATGACGTATCAATGTTGTTTGACCCCCCAACAGGTCATAGTACTACAATTCGTATACGTAGTCTGCAAAATTAAATATATGGTGGTGTATAGGGAGGAAGTCGCACATAGTGCATCATTCTGCCAGGTGACATGCAATATTGGGAGGGAGCTACTGCTCATCATCAAGGTATATGTGGTACCGTGGTCTGGGGAGGGTTAAATTTTCATGCAATAAAAAATAGTTATATGATAATTCATGGCTACATTTGCATATTCAGGATATCTCATTGTCAATGCAGTAATTCCTGCCTCTGAGAGCAAAGTTCCATTAGATTTTTGTCAATGTATTGGACATTTGCAGATGCGCAAGAGATTAGGCTTCAGTATGTACAATAACTTATAGTCGCTCAACCTAATGTACACCTAAAGGCCTACCAAACCTCTGTCATCTGGGCACTTTCTGGACCACAGACCAAGGCTGGTTATCTTTAACAGCCTTAATCGAAACCGAAATTTCGTTTTTCGTTTCTTCTATATCCTCAGATGATCAGATCACAACATAGCAATTAAGTCTAGCGCACGTGACGATAAGATGAGATCACGTGTGATAGACACACGTTGTGGCACACGGCAAATTTGGGTCTCCTTCCTCCCTCGTTATTACCCACAGGCACAGACACGCGGGCCCATGTCGGCCGTATCTCGACGTTAGTGCAGCATCCGACATCGTCTCTGGCGTTTATATATTGTTTTCGGGCATCGTGGAGATCCCCCCCTGCGGAATGGTTTCGACGTCATCGACTGCTGCTCAGGCGCGTGAGATGGAGAAAAAGAGGAAGCAAACCTTGGAGAGAGCCAAAGCTAATCATGTCAGTCCGTCCTTATATGAACGTGAAGATGCTGCTGCTGATCCGTCTCCATTTAGCTCTCGAGGCAGCTGCAGATGCGATTGCAGTATGCACGATTGAAGGTCGAACATGGCTGGGTAGGTCTGCCATCCGAGGGTTACCCTACCATACTGAGACCTCGATGTTCTTCCTCTAGCAGAAGCAAAATTTGAACGAGGTGGAAAATTTGTATTTTCATCACTCGCACCAGCGGGGGTCTAAATCCTACCCCACTTCGTCCTCGTTCCTCACCGTCGCTCAAAAGGGTCCATCTTTTCTCTCCTCACCATCCAAGCTTTCGGAACCATCGTACAGGTCATGGCTGCAGTCCTTGTCCCGATCTGTCACTATGGACGCCGTCCTGGATGCTAGGTCGAATCAAGAGGGTACAGGGGACACTAGCAACAACGGTGGTGCTAGCCCAGCATTGTTGTCTCAAACCCCAGCCACTCTGCAAAGTACACCAACGTCCTTTACACAACCTGAAGCCCAGTCTTCCCGAGTCTCACAACCTTCCCTCCTGCAAACACCCACCCAGCCGTCCAACCCCCTTCCCCCGCAAACCGGAACCTCAGCCATCGACAACCCTACACTACTGAATCTTCTCTCCGAGAATGTTATCAGTTCGCCCACGACGTTCAATGATACCTTGTCATACTTCCTTCCATTGCAAATGCAGGCCCCGACCAGTCCCCCCCATGCTAACTCCGCTGCCCCTGCTACCACTCCGGTGATCAAAGCCAAGAAATTATTCAATCGGAGCCACCCGTCACAAAAGGGTACGACGCCGTTGACGTCCAAGGACATGTTCAACTTCAATTCGTCATCTTTGACCTACGACTCTTTTTGGTCAGGACTGCAGTCGAAATCATATCCAGGGCTGAAAGGTGCCGCAGGAACAGTCGCAGGGGCCAGTGTGACGAGTGGTGGGTTTCCTGGAGCGCTGGTAGAGGCAGAAGGAGCACCGAGTGGAACGTCATCGACAACACCGACAACACCGACAAGACGAACCTCAGGTCTCCCTCCAACTACATCATCTTCACCCCCCCCATCGACTGACATTCATGCAACCTCGATCCCTACATCTATTGCTTCTATCCTTCCATCAATCTCACCATCGACATCCATGACAACGGTCCCGACGCTAGTTACAAACAATGCAGTTCAGGAGCAGGGCCAGCTCTTCAGCGGAGACTTTGGTTCCTGGGATTTAGGATCTTCATCAGGAGGGATAACAAACCTCATCCCTGCCTCGTTGCTAGCCAATCCCGCTGTGCTTCCTTTACTTGCGAATTTGAGTGCATCGTATCCAGGTATGCTCAACTTGAATAGCGGTCAAGTCCACACACCGATAGCCAATATTGGCGCGAATACAGGCGAAGGAGACACCCCTGCACCTACGTCACAAACCCCTGCACCGGTGCAGTCGCCAGCCATAACAACTGCATTTGTTGGACAGCAAGAGAGTTGATAGGAGGCGTGGCATCGTTACCCTTAAACCCCCTTTAAATGTTTCGCGGTTATTCAACTCGGTGATCATCGATCATTTTTTCGGCTGCGAGTGTTCCCATTCCTAACTTCATCAACTACTTACTTATCCATCATATGGCTCCCAAGGTTTTCACAAGCATCATAATGTATATCAAAGTTTCATAATACATTTGCATACTGAAATTGGTGATTGGTCCCTGATGCTGTCGCTACCTGCCAAATTTATGGAAGCCGGACAGACCAGTTGAGCGTCGGCATCTTGGATTCCCTTGACGGGTGTGCTCTATCCCCGAGATGATTGCTAGCCAAGCAGGATATTGAAGGCACCGAGACCCGAAGGACAGCGTCAAGGTATCCAAGATAACATTAAGCACTGAGAATAATCGTGTTCACAGAGCCGGAGGTTAGGGGTTTAGATGTGCCGGAGACATCAAGAACCATTCGCTGCCTTCCCAACAGAACATTGAAAGCTTGGCTTAGCCCTCTATTTTTAGTACCAGCCTCTATTACCGTAAACGCCGCCGTCGAGCACGGCGGAGTCCTGCCAGCTCGCTATGCGCCATACAACCTACAAGTCTCAATCCCCAGACACACATACCCCTCACGCGCCCATGAATCCCTCAGCTCAACCACCAGTGCTATCAGGGACAAGGTTTCTAAAGCCGCTTCTGTTGGCACTTTCGCTTTTGTAGGTTGCATCATGAGCTAGCAGCCCGGGGCATCACGATGGATAGATGGTGATGATAAGGAACCTGGCAACTCACATATCCATGATAGGTGTGTAAATGTCAATAGGCTAATGCCAAAGGCCGGAACAAGAGACCTGACCCATTCGCAAAAGCTTAAAACCGGTTCTATCAAGCGCTGTGTGCTACCTTCGCTCGGTCATCAGCGTTATCACCTCTGTGCTTGCTAGCTCCATTGTGACCTCATACTAGTACACCAGCACTTGGTCGCACAAAGTCATGGTGATGTACATCCCACCAGAACTTACGGACATTATCATCCACAGCTGTGTCTCATGCCCATCCGACACTCCCCTAAACCCGACCGACAGATCTACCGTCCTTGCTTGCAGCCTCGTCTGTAGAAGCTTGGGTCCCCGCGAGCCGTTCTCGAACGTTTACCCGGATCACGCTCAACTGTACTCCAAATGATTCGCACTCCTTCATCGAATTAATCGATTCTCCGAGCTGCAGTTTTCGTGAAGTTGTCCAGGAGATCGCTTTTGTCGTCCCCGATCCAAGAACGGCTGGACGCTTAAGTGGAATTGATACGGGCACAATCGACAAGATCTTGGATCTTCTCTCTCTGAAGTTGGTCATCATCCAAGGCGATCCCAAAACACAGGCCGAGGGACCGCCAGACCCGAGCCGGGTGCCTCGATCATCTCCATTCTCGAGACCTGTCCTCCTTCGAGAGCACCTCCGCCTCACATTCACTCAAGCTTTTTCAAAAGCGAGCACAGACAGCACTTCATTGACAAGTCTTGCCCTCACTTCCCTCTCCTTTGAGTGTTTCTCAGACCTGACACTCCTCCTTCGCTCCTTCCCGCATATTACGTCACTGCATCTTGACAACCTTTCCTTCGCATTATTCAATCTCTCTCCTCACCTCCCACCCCAGCAGTTGGAAAAGCTGCATATCACTGGGAGCCAAGTGGTTTTGTCCGTGCTTTCATGGCTGATTTTTTTCCCGACTATTTCGATGCCCCCGATTCGAGAGCTTAGGCTGGGGGTCCTTTCACAATCCAAGGAGGTTTTCTTTTTGGCCAGATATTTAGTTGCCGCGCAAGGTACGATAAATTATGTTGAAGTCGAGTTTAAGGACGACTGCCAGGCGGATAATGGGAGCCGTGCGTTCTGTTTCTCTCCTCTGAGTAAAGTGGACTGAAATTAATGACCAGAGTTGCTGAATGAAACGATCCAAAATGAATGGCAAGATCTCGCAAATATACCGCGCATCGTGGTATCCACACCAGATGGTCTAGTGGAGCCCGCAAAGACTACCTGAAATTTCCCGATATCGTCGTCGTCCAGCCATCTACCGGTTGCACCGCTTTATTCGACCTTTCCGATGTCTTTTACATGAGCCAGCAGCTTTGCTTGTTTTTCCCAAACCGTTGACCCGCGCCTCCAATAAATTCCATCTCACCTACCTGCCATCCATTTTGTGCCTGTCATTTTGTAAGTACCAACCTCGAAAACGTCGAACGACAGTCAAAATCCTGGTGTGACCTGGCGAATACTTGGAGATAGTCGATGGATATTTTGGTTTGTGCACTTTTTTGAGAAAGTTGAAACGAGACGGTGGAGATTGAAAGGTGTCAAGGGTAGGTCGTGATGTGGAGGCGGGGTAGGTCTGCTTTGGTGTCACTAGTACTGTTACACGGGACCAGGATGTCAAGTTAAGATGCAGTCACCTCTACGTCCACAAGATTGACTCTTTTCCTGAGTGCAGTGTGGATCCTGAAAATTTTAAGCCTGAGCTTCGTGTGTTCATCAGATCCCAGCTCAAACAGATATTTCAAAAATGGATGCTATACATAGTACTACGACATGGCAGTGATGCTCCAGGGAGATTCCAGGGCCACTGCTAAACAAGAACAAATACGTCTCCGGGCTCTCACCTGCAGTCACTGGGCTTGCAGCAATGTCGAAATTTATACCATCACTGGAGGCTTTTGCAAAGGTCTGTCTTATATGCATTCTGGCTGACAACTCGAAAAAACATCAGTCACTTTCCAGGGAACACTAGCTACTGCCGCGGGCCTCTCAACTCTAAGTACTCCAATCTCCCTGTAATGCATGGCTCCGCATCTGAACCGTTACTTACAGGCGTCGGCCTTCTTTGGTATGGACAAGGGTATTTGATCTATCCCTTCCGCATTCCCCCCTGGCTCGAGAACTGGTATAGTCGTCCTATACTTGCACACCCTCATATTACATACGCTATATCAGAAGTGGCCAAGCCAAGCGACTATGGCGTTCCATACGACGAGCTCGATTTAACAACGCCGGACGACGTAACCCTGAGGTGTTATATGCTGCGACAGCGGAAGAATCTGTTGTCGTTGGCACCCGAAGCGATCTCGCTTCCTGCTGACGCCGATGGGGATATTACGGAGGATCAGGTGAGGCTCCCCGATACTACAGCAATCAAGAACATAATTAATTTTCATTTTGTATAGCTCATTGCAAGCCGGCCTACGGTCGTTATGTTCCACGGAAACGCGGGGAATCACGGACATAGAATACCACTTGCCAAAGTGTTCTTCCTCCGTATGCGGTGTAATGTCCTCCTTATGTGCTTATAGGGGGTAAGTTGCCTCGAGTATACTCTTAACACGACCCTATTACTCATCGCCGCTTAGCTATGGCCTTTCGGATGGTTCGCCAAGTGAAAAGGGTGAGCCATACACGCCCGTCTACTAGCATTTCAACTCTCATTCTCTGCAGGGCTCCAAGTAGACGCCCAGACCGGGCTTGACTACCTCCTCAAGCACAATTTGTACAGGCCAAACTCCTATTGTATGTTTGCCGGCTGCCAATATAAACGTGGACTAGACTCTAATGACACCCCGAGGTTCTCTATGGTCAATCAATTGGTGGCTGCTGTCTCAATCGACCTCGTCAGCAAAAATCCCTGAGCAGGTAAAGTAACATTAAGCGGTTTAATCACCATAGGTTTGACTTCCTAGTATACAAGATCGCGGCTCTCATCCTTGAAAACACCTTCACTTCACTTCCGGCTCTCGTACCACATGCCCTACCTTTGCTCAAACCATTCTCCTTCCTGTGCCACCAGAAGTGGGACTCCATCTCAAAAATCCCGCTGATTCCCCCTACGACGCCGATTTTGATGTTAAGTGGACTCAAGGATGAGATTGTGCCGAAGGAGCATATGCGCACACTGTGGGAGGCCGTGGCGAAACGAGGAGAGAAAGTGACGTCTAGAGGAAAAGAGTTTAAGACCGGACTAGAACATGCTAGATATGCCGAGTTTCAAAACGGGGGTCATAGTGAGTTTCAGGTTGATCTAGGTTCACCTTTCTTCTGAGGCACTCACTAACACCCCTAGATGATACCTGCGTGCAGCAAGGATACTGGACGGCTGTGGCGGATTTCATTGCGAGTCTCTCACCATCTTCGTAAGCAAGTAGTTACCCACCCGCTCCCGCTTTAGTTGTTTTAGAATCTTCCATGCATTCTTGCCTCACCCTTATAGCGGCTGTGTATTATATTAATTTTTATTCCAAACCAGGCGGTTTATCCTGGCATAGTCATGGTCATGTGACCAGATCACAAATAATGAGTGGCGGTTATGAAATGAGATGCATTGTCCTTTTGCTTTCACCTTACCCAGCCACTGCACATGTCCTTGTGAGTATATGCGCGTGTTTGAGTTCCTCATACGAGGAGCCTGCTCTTTTCAACGACGGATCTGTCTCATTCATCCAACGATACAGATAATTTAACGGGCACACCGACCCCGATCACGTTCAAATATCGACGCGTTGCGGCAAGAAGTACACGCCTGTACCCCTCAAAACCGTTAAAAGTTAACATGGAATACGGCCATGGAGCAGGTGATGCCCGAGAACACCATATTTCGGATTTCGTACAGTGGCAAGGTTCGCAGACCGCATGCGCAGCACTGGACACTCTTTTATCGGAGGCCGCGTTCAAACCGCAGCCTGAGTTCACCCGAAGTTCGTCGCTTCGATAAAATAGCCTTTTAAAAACCTAGCTTATTAAACTCAAAAGGACCGAGGAATTCTGTATACAAGGCAACCTCGTCGCCCTCTGAGGTGCATTGCCAGTCTCCATCGACTTTGATCCTGGTGTCCCCTTCATCTTCATTTACAACCGCTTCAGGATCGAGCACATCCGCATATGACTCTACACCCCCGAGTACATCCAACTCGAAAAGTCACATCAGTGTTCCAAGCCGGAAGGTCTCTTCGGCTGAACACCGAACCCGACCCTCACGTCCCTCTAATTCCACAAATTCAGAATCACTGCCTGTTCGTGACCCTGATCAGTTCCTTATTATGTTGAAAGGCATTTCAGAACGCGTAGATGGTAGTCTCCGCAATGACGCGGGCATGTCCAAGGATAACCTAAAGCAGAGGCGGCGATCCAAAAGAGCAACAGGCACCTCTAGCATCGGTGTCAAGAGAGCAAAACAAATATCTGACTCGAGAACACACGCTCGATCCGAAATAGAAGGTCCTGGGAGGATGCAGAACCCCGGCTCGCTAGATTCTACCTCGGTAGACCGTGGGACGCGACAAGAACGAGCTGCCGAGTTCAATCGCTATTCTCCTCCACCAGATGGCGATGCTTTAATGGATGTGGATTTCCCAAAACCCTCTCTAGAGCTCATGCCCCCTCCACCAGCACCCTCATCGAAACCAGGAATACTCCTCGCACCTTCATCGTCAGCCGTCAACCGGGAGACCACTCTAGCATCTCCTGTTCTACGTTCTACTTCAGCAGGCAAGGACTCAGGGACAACCGATATTACTTTCTCCTTCCATTCATACCCACGTTCCCAGCGAGACCCGCACCCACGAACGGGGGATGTACCCTCCACAAGCTCTAATTTATCTCATGCCTCCACTCCCAAGCTTCACCCGCTCCTTGATCCAGAGCGCAAGAAACGGAGACTCAAGCTCGAACGCACCATCTCCGCTTCCTTAGCTTCATCACCTTCTGAAACTACCACGCCTAGTAATTCATCCTCTCAAACCACGGCTTCTGTTGTTCCACCAGCCCGCCGACGGCAACACCCTCTTCCTAATCGCCAACCTCCTGTGATGGGACTATCACAAGGCCTCGGCAATAGCGGCCCATCACGACCTCCGCCTCTAGGTATGCGACGAACACATACATTCCCCTTAGCATCACAGAATCAGTCAAGATCCGATGATCAAACGCATAATGGACTCACAACTAGACTAAAACACTTCAAGCCCCCTTTATTATCGACATCTCAGCCACCATTGTTATCTTCGCAGACTAATAATGTTTTGCCGCGCGAACTGTTATCCCAGAAAGGGACACACTCGGAGAAGCATTCTTCTAGGCCACCCCCAAAGCCTGGTGACCAAGATCTGGAAGACATCCCTCCAAGTTCTGATGCAGATATCTCTTTCGGTGAAGCGGTCTCGTTCGATGTGGACATGGATGCCCTGGAGGAAACCATGCGGAAATATGATTGATCCATTGTCAAATATACGTCATTGTGATAATCGAGTACGCGTAATCTATTGATAACATCTTAATTGCTCTAATACATTTTGCACGTCTGTAACTCTGTTCAAGAGGTAATGTGGATATGTTATTTCAGTATAACGAAGTCGGATGCATTGGGTGAGGAACTCAATATACCCCCGGGATGAATTTACAAGGCACTCTTCTTGCATACTCTTCCCATTCGAGACCAAACGTCTCGCGTAACAAATTATCCTCAGCCCTCAGCCGTACCCCCATCCCACGAAAAGCGAAAACGCACTTGAGGATCCACAGGCCAAATAGGAATATACCGACGGGATTACGGATGCCGTGCTCTGCCGTCCAGGTGCCTGGAGCGACGAGCACGCAGGTTGCGCCAATCAGAGTGAGATACACTCCTGTGTAGCTCGGATGCCGCACCCAGGCGTATGGCCCGTGTGTGACCAGCTCGTGTTTAGGGCGAATGGTTATTTCGAACGTGAAGAGCGGCCCGAGGGTTTTGTAGCACCTTGAGAACACGACTCGTCAAAAATTGGACTTTAGGGGGGAGGAAGAGGAAGAACTTGGAAGATAACATAAACTTACCAAAGCCGAAGGAGGGCAGAGATCAAGGCTAGAGTTGTGCCAAGTATGAGAATCGGACTTATCGGGTCCGTGGAATGTGCCACAGGGGTCCAAATAGAATTCTTGAAATCACAAGAAACTAGAGTTGCGGCGATGCTCAAGCAAGTTGAAAACCACACAGAACTCTGCAAACCATTGAGAATTTCAATACCCTTTTTTTTTCAATGATATAGATAAGGGGGAGAGGGACCAACTTTGCTTAGGAAAGTTACATGCTGTACCACATGCTCGAAAAGTGTATCCGTGTCGGGGGTCCCTGTACAACGTTCGTGTCGCTTAACGGGGGGATTGGGCGGGGACAGGGAAGCGTGCACGGAAAGTGCGTTTACGAGATACAAGCTCAATCGCAGAAAAACGTTTGACATGTGTAATGGCAAACTATTCTTTTTGTGAGAGGTGCCAAGTCACGGTCAAAGCTGGGTGTCCGACTTTTTGAGTTCTGGATTTCCAGAGCAAGGGGAAGGGAGTTACAAGGGAATTAGTGAACAAGCACAAAAGGCGACATGGGGCTCCATATATACTTTTTTGAGTTCCCCCAAATAAACGCGGATTCTCCGGATGGACTTTGAGAGAAGGGAAGGAGAAGGGCGAGGGATGAGAAGGCAAGGCGGGTCTGGGAGTGTCCGGACTGATTGTCAGCGTACCGATACATCGGCGTGCAGACGAGGTGACCGGTGATGGTGGCCTTCGTTCATCATGTCCAACGATCATTATGTCGGATCCTGCCCTCCGTGGAGCTCTCAGGTGTCTTGTCCCTACCCTAAAATGGTCCCCACCTGCAGGACACAGTTATCCCCTCCTATAACCTATCTCGTCTCCGATACTAAGCTAGTAGCCGAGAATAGGTAGCAGCCCATTTGACAAGGATGTTCGATATATTGAAGAACAGTACCACTTTTGTACGCCCCAGATTGCTCAGTGTGACAGGTGCTCGAACTAATTGCTCCTTCCCTCTTGCTCTTTAGATGTTCTTCGTTTTCATTATGATTCCCTTCTACAGATAGATGCAGAGCCCAGAACCGACGGCAGCAACCCGTGAGATACCGGTCAATTAACATGCCTTTATCAGCTGTTCAGAGTCATCTCTTCTTGCTCCTACCATCTACTGATGACGCTCATAATGCCCTTGTCCCGAAGGAATTTGTTGCGCCGCCCTGCACTATTATTTAACCCGTTCCAATGATATCTCGGATGATTCTTAGAGATTGTTTATCCGAAATCCAATACTCAGCGTAGGTACCCCAAGGTTTTGAGTTTGTGCTGCTTTATATACTAATGAACACTTCTGAAAGTCGTATAAGGCGATGATATGTCCTGCGAAAGCCAAAAAAAAACTGGATCTACGGCTTAGCACACCGGCAAATAAGATACTCTCCAGCTGTATTAGCTGGACCGGTAGCAAAAAGGGGGAGGGGCGAGACTCTGGGACTCGAACCATAGCCGCGGCTCACTTGGCGACAAGCGCGCAGGAGAGGGCTTCCTTTACTCTTCGACGCTGAGACAAAATGACAGACTGTGAGTCGATGGACGTCGAGCGTTGTCAATGCTTGAGAAACTTGGCAAGTTATTTGTAGA
Source organism: Lepiota venenata (assembly GCA_004296355.1). Lineage (NCBI taxonomy): Eukaryota > Fungi > Basidiomycota > Agaricomycetes > Agaricales > Agaricaceae > Lepiota > Lepiota venenata. The sequence continues at coordinate 1,484,854 of RCFS01000004.1, forward strand.
CCCCGTATGGAGCCGCTTTGAAGGGGTGTCAAAAGTGCGACAGTTTGTACACACTTGTACTACGTAGGCTGCCCGGATTTGGGTGGCGGCGCCGAGGGAAAGATTTTGATGGAAGGGAATGAGGCCGGTGGGGGGGGGAGGGGGAAGGTAGTGAAGTCAGCATTGTGGCAGTTAGAAGGTGTGCAAATAAGCTTCAAGGTCGAGCGAGCGGCTTAAACGGGTTGTCGCGATCTCGAAGTACAGTACTACTTATGCCTAGTTGACTTTTGACTGATAGAGCTTAAACTTCGAATATAAACAGCAGCACCCTTCGTTTCTTTACTAACCCGTCACGGTTCGAAATTGGAGCCAATCTTTTTTTTTTTCTCAGAAGTAGCGCTTAATACGCCAAGTTTAGAGGTTTCTTCACCTGTTGAGCGTTTGGAGAGTATATATCAGTCATGCCTTGATAACCGTATTGCTATTAGCGGCTATTTACCGTATGTACATACCTGCACTTGGCACAGCCATTGTATTAGAGGCTGGTTATTAATAGCATCGCAGAGAAAAAACCACGAATTCATTCAGATCCCTAAAAACTCTCTCACCAGACTCATAACCACAATGCTCTAAGGTTTATTCAAAGAACATGGGAAAGATCCTTTTTTTTTTTTCTGATAGATCAAATTACCGTCACTTGACAAGGGGGCCGTTTTCTGCTCCCGGAGTTCTGTCTTTTCCCAAGTGCGGTAGCGCGGCCAAGGGAGACCGGGGCAACTTGTTTTACTGCTTCCAACCTTTCTTCAGATTACCTACCCCTGCGTGTATATGCAACCGTAAAAAAGTCCAATAACACTCGACAACCTAGAATATCCCCTTTTTTTTTTAACTGCACTAGTTTCAGTTTTTCGTTCAAATCTTGGTCTTTCCCCAAGTCCGGGCCGTTGCCTCGGGTCCATTTTCTCCAGGAATCCTCCGCGAAAAAACCTCCCTCGTCGTTAGCACATGGTCCCCCTCCCCTCTTGAATTTTGGGCGCATGATCATGGTCCATAAACTACCCCCTCCTCTCACCATAAGGAGATTGTTCCTCGCGGGTAAAGAAGAGAAAAGAAATAACGACGAACAAGAAACGGGTGGACTAATATTGAACAGAAGCAAATGGATTCCCCCGCCATAGTCGCTCATAAATCGCCTTTGAACAACGCATTAAAAAGGGAGAACCCAAGGTCCCAAATCTCACTGGCAATCCCCCCAGGAGAAAGTATGAAGTTCACCATCATCCCAACCCTCCTCTCCCTCCTCCCACTCACCACCTCCCTCGGCATCTCCAAAAACCAAATCAAAAACCTCGTCACCTTTGGCGACAGCTTCACCGACATCATCGCCATCTCCAACGGCGGCACCCAATGGCCCGTCTACGTCTCAGGCTACACCGGCGTCACCCTGTTTCCCTTCGCTCGCTCCGGCGCAACCTGCTCCAACGCACTCACCTTTCGTCCCTTTCCACCCGTATTCGAATCCCAACTCCCTACTTATATGAGTGAAAAGGATAATGGGACGATTAGGGTTCCGGCGGAGAGTACGATTTATACGTTGTGGATTGGGACGAATGATTTGGGTGTGAGTTCGGTGATTACGGGGAGTAATGAGGCGTCGGTGGTGGATGTGGCGATGTGTATGGTGAATTGGGTCAAGGTGTTGTATGAGAGTGGGGCGAGGAATTTCTTGTTCCAAAATGTTCGAGGGGGGAAATTTCTCTCCCGTAAAATAGCCCAAACTGATTCACGACTTTTTAAACAGATGGTCCCATTGAACATGATCCCGCTCTACGCCGTCAACTCGTGGCCCAACAAATTCTGGAATCTGCAACGCAACACAACAGAATGGAGTGTCTTTATGCGCGAACTCGTTCTCTCAGCCAACACGCTGACCAAACTCATGTTACAAGATCTCGCACCAACCCTACGTGGTGCACACATCGGTCAGTGCCTCCCCCCCCCCCTAATCCATGATTTGCTTGGGGAGCTAACATTTCACCTTTAGGCATATTCGACTCGCACTCCCTCTTCACCGACATGTTCACCCACCCCGCCAGATACCTCAACGGCACAGCACCACTCAACGTCACCGGAGCAGTCAACACCTGTGTATTCACCATAGGAGGCACCATCGGTGACTGCACACTCGTCAACGGGAGTGACCGCGACAGCTATCTCTGGTAACGTTCCCCCCCCTTTCTTGATGAATGAATTTGAAGTGTAGTATGTTCATTTTTTTTATTAGGTTCGACGAGCTGCATCCGAGCGAGCAGGCCGATAGAGTTGTCGCAAGGGAGATTGCGAATACGATTCAGGCCAAGGGAAGTCGTTGGGTCACTTGGCTGAGTTAAGAAATGAGTGGCTGAGAGGGTGGAGGGTGATAAAACAGAAGCGAATGTGAAATCAGGCGCCTTGAATTTTTTTGTTATAAGGATTCTCAAATGCAAGTTGTTCGAGTTGGTCTAAAGATAACCTGCGAAAAAAAGAGGCGCCCAATGATCCGCCCAACCCATGCAATACATATTCAAAGGGGCAAAAAAAATAAATGTGAATACACACTTGATAAAGTCGAAACAATAGCTGTCCTACTCCTTCCCACCTCTCACTCCCCCCAAGTCAAAACAACCCAGCCAAATCCGCAAATGGATCTTTTTGCTGCTGTTGTTGTTGTTGCTGCTGCGGTGGATTTGAGGTTGCAACGGGTGCAGCCGTCATCATCCCAGCGCCGCCGAAATAGTTTGGTGGCGGTGATTGCCCAGGGGTAGAACCCGTGGGCAACATGATCGCTGCAGGGGGTGTCGCGCTCTGCTGTGGCGGTGATGCGCTTCCTCCCAGTCTCAGCCCTCCGAATCCATTGTTATTGTAAGGCATAGCGGGCATTGGAGAATGTGTTGACATGGCAGGCTGCGGCGCAGTCGCTGGTGACGAGAACAAGCCCGCAAGATCCAGCCCTGTGCTGCCTGCGCCTGCCGCGCGGGAAGCGGCAGCTTGAGTATCATCGAAATCGATCAAGGAGGTTTGTGCCGCGGAGTTGTTCAGCTCGGAAGGTATGGGATTCGCAGCGGCGGTGTAGTCGCCTTTCTTGTATGCTTCGTAGCGACCGAGGACAGAGTTGATTTGGTCGTTGATTTGGAGAAAGGTGTCGAGGGATTCCGAGTCGTCGGACTCGGCGTCGTTGATCCATTTCTGGAGTCTTGGGCGTGCTGATTTGAGGATGGAAGCGACTTGCTAGAAAGGAATAAGTTTTTTGGGGGACAAGAGAGTCGTATGTATGGACCAACATCGTATGCATCCCCTGAAACGAGCTGTTCTCCGCGTGTGGTATCGACGTTGTCTAGCATTTCATTGAGAAGAATGACCTTTGACTCCAGTTTGTTAAGGTCGTTGAGCGCCTGGGCACGATAGTCTGGTTTGGCATCTGGGTTGGCGCCAGCGAGGGCTTTCATGAGTTCCTGGGCTGCGGCGAGGTCTCGAGGGGTACCCCGGCGTATGAGTTCCTGCAACTTGGCGGATTGAGCTTCGCGATCCTCTTCCTCCAACTCTTCTGCAGATTTTATATTCTAGACAAGTGGTAGTAGGGGTGATGAGAAAGTAGTGAAAAGCGAATGCAATTGTAGCCAACACACTGATGCTGTAGCCAGCGATGGCTGCCTGCCAATCTCCCGAAAGCGATAGCCCTTGAATGTCAGCAATCGGTGCATATCCCTGATGTTCCCGAGATCATCTCGCCAGCGAGACTCTGTGCAGATGCCCTCCTTCCAGCCATGTATTAGGTCGAGCACGCGAGTCATGACCGGATTTGGGAATGGCGGAGGGCGCTCTGGGAAGCGACGGACGAGCTCGTTGAGGAATTCCTTGGTTGATATCTGGAGATGGAAGGGATAGCCGCAGGACTGGACGAGGGTGTCGAGGAGGGCGAGGGCAAGGAGGGCGATGTGTGGGTTGCGATGGTTGGCCAGCCGGGCTATGAGCATGGCGGCCTCGCGTGGGCTAGGTGGCTTGGAGATGAGTGACTAGAGCGCAGGAGGAGAGGAGAGGAGAGACGCTACTTGTTTGCCTTTTTGTTGTTGATGTAGTCTGCGACCTCGAGATGGACGGCATAGTTTGGTTCGTGGAGGGAAGGCTCGCATGCGCGGGTGATGAGAACCTCGAGCTGGGATGTCCGTAGCCAGCTGGTGCCTGCAGAGAGCATAATTGTGTGGAGGGGGACGTGGCAGGGAGTTCCTTATTTAGGTAAGTAGTACAACACTCCGCCACCCAATCTCGTGCCCATTCAACATCATCGGCTCGACAAACCCACGGAACACCCACTGCATCCCATCCCCCTGCGGCTCGACTCCACCGCATCCCATACCCCTCTGCTACCCTCATCTCATACACCAGCACCTCGTGCGGCAGCCAGTGCAGGTTCCGCCAGCTCGTCGCTTCCACAATCCTCCAAAACAGCCCAACTGCCTTTTCATTCAGCACATCCCTTGGCCCTTGGGCGCGTCCCCACCACCCTGCCGCCCCCTTTTCCTTCCTGGACACCTTGGACGGATGTATCTCCTGTGAGCGGTGCGCGTGTTTCGTCCATGCCCTCGCACCCGCAGTCAGTCCCACCGTGTTGGGTACGACAAACGCTGCTAGGCATTCATCAACCGAGGGCGGAACAGCGCCAAGCGCAGAGCCAGTCGTGAGAGCCAAGCCACGAGAGAGATGTATGAATGGAGGTGACGAGGCCATCTGTTCTTCTTCCTCGCTCAGGGTGCGGCCTTCTCGGAGCGACTGCAGCATATCGGAAACCTTGGCGCGATCTTGTGCAGCTGACGGAAGCTCGTGCATATTGAAGCAACGATGGTCAGCAAGAGGTAGCGTTTGCATCTCCATCCGATGCGCTCGAGGCAGACCAATGCTTGGTAGATTAATTACTATGTTTATCATTGTTTTAGTGTAACAACCCTTGCAAAATTGTCAACAAACTCTTTACTACAGCCATCAAATGGTCATTGACTATGTACCCTGTCTGCCCCGTGGCAGTCGCAGGCGCCGACCCCCGGCATTTAGGAGCTTGCTATCGGTGCGGTGTTATTTTTGGGTAGATCACGCTGGGGGCAAGCATCGCTCCGAACAAGACGATAACGGTCGCCCCCCCCCCCCCTTGTGTGTTGGCAGCTAGCCCCGTCCTAGGGCTCCTATCCATGTTTCTCCCCAGCACAACACCCCTCCGGAATGTCTTTTGTCGCGTTCCAAGCCTGATCCGGCAAATTCTTCTTCTAGCACACTGGAACGCCTTGCCAGGGCATAATAACCTATCGAGTTGCTCGACCTTTTGAAAGGCACCACAACGACTCACCCCTGTACAATCTACTGAAAGGAAGACTGCAGGACTTAGGGAACAGCGAGATACCAGAGAATGAATTGCCGTGTTCATACAAATTGGCCTTATCACCCATCCCCGAGAAGCCTACCTATCCTGACATACAACAATGCAAATATATAGAAAGATGACAACAAACCATCAAAAGTGGGTCACCCCCCAACACTGTCGTAAAACTGTCGGCTGATTGGCTGGGCGTTATCATGAACGGGGTGGTCTCAAGAGATAAGGATGTGTATATATAACTCTCCGTGGGTAGGCTTTTTTGAAAGGGTGGGCCTGGCGTTCAATATCACCTTTGCCTTCCTGTGCCCGCCATTCGCTAGCGTTTCATTACTATTACGCTTTGCTTGTTTGGGCGCTACCGATCTTTGTCTTCGAAACACGAGCCCTGCTACGCGCTCCTTGCCGTCGACCTTATCATTCCCTCGAACTGCCCCACAACAAGTTGAATTCGACTCGTTATCGTTATCAGAGATGTCCACGACTGTCCTCCCGCAAAGCGCCGGTTATGGTGTCGGTATGTAACCCATTCCTATTACGTCGCTTCTTCTTGTCAGTGACGACATAGTCATATTGGAACAAAAAAAAAATCAAGTTATCGGAATCGGCTTATTCTTCAGCGCATTCATGATTGGCATTCACTGCCCTCCAGACAAGATATACCGCATTTTCGCCCAAGGATTCTGAGGAGTTTAATACGGCATCACGGAGTATCAAGCCAGGTTTGATTGCTTCTGGTATTGTGTCTGCGTGGACGTGGGCTGCTACCCTCGTACGCCACCCCCTTTTTTTTTTTTCTTCATTTGGGTATTTGACAACTAACTGGATTTTTGATGTAGCTACAAAGTGGTGCTGTAGCCTACAAGTATGGTGAGCCCGTGCTTTGTTTTTTTTTTCGATAAGCACTCCGGGTTGATTTATGTTTGCGCTTAGGTATCAGCGGTCCTTGGTGGTATGGAGGTATAAAGTCATCAATCCTTTTACTGGTTACGTATGACTGATTGTTTCCGTTAGCTGGTGCAACTGTCCAGATTCTACTCTTCGCCATGGTAAAGAAACATCATCGTCCTCCCAGTCCAACCGGTTACTAATTCCATCTTTTCTCTAGTTGGCCGCCAAGCTCAAGTTGAACGCCCCACACGCCCATACGTGGTTGGAAATCGTTGGTATTCGATGGGGTCGAGCCGCACATCTCGTTTTCATGTTTTTCGGGTGAGGGACCTAACTCATGGGCGGCGCGAGAAAAAAAAAAAACGAGTATTAACGAATGGGTTGGTGATGAATTGCAGTCTCGCAACCAATGTTATTGTTAGTTCCATGTTGATCCTTGGAGGTTCTGCGACGGTTACCGATTTGACTGGTATGAACACCATTGCGGTCTGTTGCTCTTTCCCCTCCCCCCCCCTTCTTGAGAGAATGCTGATGTTGTTTGTAGGCTTGCTTCCTTATACCGGTTGGTGTGGCTCTTTATGTCGTGATTGGCGGCATGCGATCTACACTTCTCTGCGACTAGTGGGTTTCCTTTAGAAACGCTCTCATAGTTACGAGAAGCCTAATCCATTCATATAGCACACACACAACGATTCTGCTCATCATCATCCTTGTGAGCTATTTATCATCACCCAGCCAATGACCATCTGTGCAAATTCCACATTTTTCAGACTTTCACACTCACCGTTTATGCCACGAGCCCCAAGATTGGCAGTCCCGGCAAGATGCACGAACTCCTCACTGCCGCTGCTGCAATCACTCCAGTTGCAGGGAATGCTCAGGGTTCCTACATGACCATGAGATCTTCCAACGGTCTCATATTTGGCGTCATCAATATCATTGGCAACTTTGCTACTGTGTTCCAGGATCAGGCTTATTGGCAGCGCGCTATTGCTAGTCGTCCCGCAACGACTGTCAAGGCGTACCTCTTGGGTGGTCTTGCATGGTAAGTTAAGTGATGCAGGTGGCCGAACGCTTAAAAAAGCAACTTATTTCATCGGCTACTACTAGGTTCGCTATTCCCTTCACGCTTGCAACTACTCTCGGTCTTGCTGCCGTTGCTCTCCGTGGAGATCCCGACATGAAGGTTCTTACCCCTGCTGACGTTTCTGCTGGTCTTCCCGCGGCCACTGCCGCAGCAGCAGCTCCTCGGCAAGGGCGGAGCTGTTGCCATTCTGATACTTCTGTTCTTGGCTGTGACGAGTGCATGTTCGGCTGAGCTTATTGCTTCGTCCTCGTTGTTGACTTATGATGTGTATGTGCGCTATTTGAATCCGGATGCTACTGAAGCGCAGGTGTTGAAAGTGGGACACTATATGGTAAGGGGGAGACTTTTTTTTTTTTTTTTTTGAAAGTTGACCAATGTGTTATGCCAGGTTGTATTTTGGGCTATCGTGTGTGGTCTTGCTGGTACCATTTTTTATTTCATTGGTGTCTCCATGGGCTGGCTCTATGTACGTCCAACACGACTAGTTCAAAGGGTGGCGCCTATAAGTGACGGCTGACGGGACTCCGATCAGACTTTTATGGGCGTGATCCTTGGTTCTGGTGTCGCTCCTATTGCGCTTTGCATCGCTTGGACGAGGGCGAATAAGTGGGGATGTATTGGTGGATCTGTCGCTGGTTTTTTTAGTGGTATTGTTGCGTGGCTGGTGGCCACTGCGAAATTGAATGATGGTGTTATTAATGTTCAGGTTGGCCCTTTTTCTTTTTTTTTGTGTGTGTGCACGTGTGGTTAAAGAGTGAACTGAAACCGATATAGACAGTCTGGTGGCGATTGGGAGATGTTGGCGGGTAATCTGGCGTCTATTGGTGTCGGTGCTGCCATCGCTGTTATTTCTTCTCTCATCGTAAGTTAGTTTTTGAGATACCCCCACGTTGAAAAAAGACTTTTCTCTGATGGTTTGGGTTCTAGTGGCCTGGAAACTATGACTGGGAGGCGACTCGGAACTTTAACAAACCCGCGCCTGTTACCACTAGGCATAGTCACGATGATCAAGTATACGATGGCAGTGATGAGAAGAACATTCACAAGTGAGACGCAGACTGTCCTCTGTCACAGATTCCTTGGGTGCAAGTGAACAAGAAAACGAACTGGATCCTGTCAAGCTTAGAAAAGCATTCCGCTTCGCGAGTTGGTCTTCTGTCAGCTTGGTACGTTGTGTCCCTAGTTCGCGCGCTTTTAAGTCACCTGTTATTGAAAAAAAAAATAATCCAATTGGCCTAATAGTTTGTTATATATAATTCTGCTCATCCCCCTCCCTCTCTTCGGATCTGCGCGTATTTATAGCGTCAAAGATTTGACTGCGTGGGTCTCTGTTGGTATAGCCTGGACCTTTTGCTCTGCCTTTACGGTCGTCGTTTACCCGCTCTATGAGAGCAGGGAGGCTCTTGGACAGATTGGTAGGGGCATTGTTAAGGTTAGTTCCCCCTGCTTGGGAAAGGACATTTGGATTTCTGATCAGAGAGAGTTTCTCTTATCTATGTAGGATGTCTTTGGCAAGGGTAGTGGCAGATATGTGGCAGACCCTGTTACAAAACCGGCAGTATAGTTTCTGGAATCTTCTAATTAATGTATGACATATTGCGCACATTTGAGGGGGGGGGGGTCTTCGGGAGAATTTTTAGGGTCATGCCACTTGAAATTAATGAGCTTTCAGTGCGATGACAATATTGTTGGGCGTGATGCCCTGAAGGCTTAATGTGCCTTAAACGCCGGTAATAAATATTCCCATATGGATCCCTTTTTAACCCCATCCCAACTAAGATCAGGGTCACTGTCTTGAGTCCTATGGCGCCCAATAGCTCTCCGGAATGTTGATTTCAACGTGATGATAAGGGAGAATTCCTCGGACCTGGGAGTTATGGACGGTCGAGCAACGAAGATCCAATCAATGCAACCGAAAGGATTATTGCCTGACTGCGATCACTATTTTACAGCCTTCCATGGGGGTCCAATGCTCGGTTGTCAGTTTAGTGCTCAGCCTCGGCTCAGGCCCCTCTCGGCCCTGACTGCGTGTGCCTGTTATGCTTCAACAGGAACGAGTAGCAGAAGTACCAGGTATGTTGATTTTTGCCGATTACAGGACGAGTGACCCTTGAACTCCTACTGCATTCCAGGCCTTCATATGATTGGGGACCAACCCCTCCCCCCGCCAATCTGACCACTCGGGTACCTCATTGGTGCTATATGGAACTATTCACGGTTTGGGAGGGCGATTTGTGTATACGAAATAGGCTAATTCAAAATGGGCTATGGGGGTAAAGTCTTATCAATGCGCCATTTTGACAGGTTCAGGTCTGGGTGAATTTCGAATGTGATGGGGGGGAGGCTCCGAAGTGGGCGGGGATTGGTTGGTTGGTTGGTTGACTTTATGGAGGATGGGAGGTGCCACGTAATGGCTATGGGGGTACGGAGTTGTGGTCAGATAGGGAAGTCTGCGGGTGTTTAGTCGCGTGCTGACCTAAATATGAGCCGACGGATATGTCCTGCATAAGTCAAGTTGGTCTAATTTGATTTTTGTCCACACGAGAAAATACGAGAAAATGCGTGGGCCCCGGCATCCAAACCCTATATATGATGAGTATTCCCTGACCCCTGTAGCTTGGTTCAAGATGGTTCTTGGATTTACAAATAGTTAAAATGGGTTTTAAGTAGAGTATGCTATATACGTCACCCTTAGTAAATGGCACATAATTTTCTGGGAACGGTTTAAAAAAGATCATTTTATTATAATAAAGGGCTCATGTTGTAGTATTGGCCCGTGCTTAGGACGCTGAGTCCACATGGAGTCACCTAACAGTCCCAAGGGCAAAGCCAAGCCGGGTTCGCGTAATTACAGGCGCGATATTAGATAACGTGACGCAATTCGCTGGTAACGTGACTTGGGGCCTGCGTGCCAAGTGCGTCTTGGAAGCTTGGAGCGTACATATAAGACACCTTTTCCTTGGCTTCATAGCCTTTTTCCCCCCCCCTTTGTGCCAGTTTCTCATTACGGATTCGTCGTCCGCCTAAAGTCTAACAACCCCAATTTTGAATGGGAGGATCCTTCGCTGTACAGTCTCACAGTGATATTGTCGCCAACCACGGCCATGCCCTGCCTCAACCTATCTCCTCTCTCCTCACCGAGGATGACGATGAGCCTCCTAGTAGTGTTTCTAGTGCCAGTGGGCAGCCTCAAGTAGATGCTCAGGTCTGGGCCGGTGCTTTTAGCAGTGGCGAAACCATGAAAACGCCTATAGTTGACTCGAATATTCAACTTGTGGATCGTCAGGCGTCCTTGGATCAGAGAGTTGTTGATCCTACGAGTGACAAAGTTGTTCCAGACCTCGAGCTAGGGACCACTCGTCCCAATCATAGTCGAAAGCGATATATCACTTGCTTTGGTGCTCAGTTCACGTTGGATAGGAAAGCAACCAAGTTGCGCACGCTATTCACGCCCACCAAACCACTCGGTCCAAACCCAACATACATGGCATCATTCAAGGCAGCTTTGGTGTACACACCCTTGAATATCTGCCTTTTGTTCATCCCAGTCTCCTGGGCTCTGCATTTCACGCACCAGAATCCTACTCTTATATTCGTCTTCTCGGCTCTCGGACTCCTCCCTCTCGCGGCACTTATTGGGTTTGGCACAGAGCAAATTGCATTAAGGACTAGTGCTAGTGTCGGCGGTTTATTGAACGCCACACTTGGTAATATCATCGAGATGATCATTGCGGGTATTGCTTTGAAGCAGGTTGGTGTCACCCCATTTAGCTTTCGAGCAGGCAGACTTGACGTAAATTGCACTCAGTGTGAGCTTGAACTTGTCCAAAGCTCACTTCTTGGCGGTTTGTTGAGTAACTTACTCCTGGTATTGGGCATGGCCTTTATCGGTGTGTTCTAGTCAAGATTATGCATCTTGGACAGGACTAACTACGTCTTCTAGTTGGTGGATACCGCTTCCAACAACAGGAGTTCCAACCTATGGTCGCACAGCTTAACTCCTCTTTGATGATAGTTTCTGTCATATCTCTTATCGTCCCCGTTGCTTTCGTAAGTCGGACCGATAATACCCCTTTCTGCCGCACTCGTCTGATGTCCTTTCCCAGCACGAGTACCTTGAGGAACGGCTGAATTCAGGCACTGAGTTACCGATTTTGTTGGTACTCAGTCGCGGCAGTGCCATTATTTTGGTGTTCATGTGAGTTTCGTCATCAGTTCCGGGTTTGGGGGAGAAAGCTTATATCGTCCTGGACAGCTACCTTGCATATGTACGTGATCACGGTCTTGACGGTCATAAGTCGCAAGCTCACTTCCTACGTCTAGTTATACTTCCAGTTCTATTCGCACAATCACCTCTTCCTGGAAGTTGATGTGTGCTCATCAGTCCCTAAGCACCCATCTCATTCGTCGGAGTCGTACACGGTTCGCCGGTCTCTGGATACGGTGTCACGATTCCCCGACTGTTTCAACTACGTCGGGCGGTGTATCCGACTTTTACGCGGTCAAGCTGAACACTGTAACGGCCCTGGGGTTAGTTCTGGCATCCACTGGATTGGCTTACTTCACTGCGGAAAACCTGGTAGACTCATTAGAAGGGCTTCTGGAAGCACACCCAAGCATATCAAAAGAATGGATTACGCTGATCATTATACCGGTCATCAGCAACGCCGCGGAACATATTACAGCTGTTATTGTGGCTAGCAAGGGCAAGTTTGACTTGGCAATGTCAGTTGCGGTTGGAAGTTGCATCCAGATTGCGTTGTTCGTGATTCCCATTCTAATAATAGTCGCCTGGGGAATGGGGAAACCATTGACGTTGTTGTTCGATCCCCTCGAGACAATCGTAAGTTGACAGTTCTGAATTTTGAAGTTGAGGACAGGTGATTGACGCGTTTTGACGTTAGGTGTTATTCTTTTCTGTTCTGCTTGTCAAATTTTCTGTCGAGGATGGTAAGGCTCATTGGATGTCGGGTTTGGTTCTCGTCTGTAAGCTGCCTTGCCATTTGCTTGATCCGCTGAATAATTGACGTTGATGTGTTGATAGCGGTCTATGTCCTTATCGCCCTCTCATTCTGGAACTTCCCGGAGACTCGTAGGATGTTGCAGGGATCACCGATTTCATGTATTTGAGTAAGGTAGCTCGTGATATGAAAGAGGAATTGTGGGGTGAGTTTGTTAAGAGGATTTACCAGTTGCGACTTTACAGGGTGGTGTCATTTTCTGAGCCTTTGAGAAATAATACCGATCAATTGATGTAGTAAAAAAAAAATGCGTGGCGGTTCAAACACGAACATTGGAGCCTTGTTTGACATGACTTTTTCGAGTCTTAAGTAGTATCGTGCGCTCGTCAACGGTCAGATGACTGATAAATTATATACGCATGATTTAATTTGTGACGGCTTCACCGGCACTTCTTATCTTCGTATGCGATTGAGAACGACCCTGACATTGGCAATGATCCATTGATTCCTCGAGAATCACGCCATAGGGGCTGGTCCAATACAGTTTGTGGACCCCAGTTCACAGAGACTATTCTACCCTTCAATCGAATCAAATAGGTATGTAAGGATTGCCTTTAGTAGACTCCTTACGATACCGGTCACATTGAACAAGGGGTTGTATGCATATTCGGCCCCACTGTAGACTATAATACAAGGCCCTCAAACCTTTAGGGCAAAGCCTTTTGGAAAAGCGCGTAAAGATTGGAAAAAAATCCGGGCACGAAATGTTCCTGCCTAGAGAAAAATCAGAAAACAACAGCGTGAGAGTCCGAATTGGTAATAAAATGTACTATTAATCATGATGTTCCGGCGTCCGTTGTACTTGCTGTACCTGACCTTTGTTCCCATCAGCCCTATACTTTCATATCAAACCGCAGTGCGCGGATATCGGTTGACGCTGCATAGCGCTGCATGCACCGTGCCCACGAAGAGAGCCAGATATAGTTAGAGCTACTGGTAAGATGACCTTGAGCGGCGTAAGGAAGGTCCTTTATCCCTTGAGCACCCTGTGAGGCGGCGGGGCCAGGGTTAGCGAAAAAGCCACGGCATCTCCAGAGTCGGCAAGATTTCGCTTATTGGGGGTAGTCAGCTGAGTAGCTTCTGATCTGCACTTTACGATTATATATTTTTGGTATGACGTAGCGACAAGGTTGGCAGGACGAAGGCAATGGGGCATTGGGAAGAAACGGACATCTATGCGAGAGCGCCGACCCCAACTCCCGACAGCCCCGCGAGAAGGATTTTTTGTATATCACCAGAATGCTCTGATGGGAGCCGAAAATACTGGGTCATTTCCCATGGAAAGGAAGGTGGCAATGTGACATCCCCTCTCCGAGGCGGGCGGGCGCAAGAGGTAGAAGGCAATGGAGGCTGGAGAGGATTGGGAGGCAGAGGAGAAGGGGAAGGAGAAGGGGAGGGGATTGTGTAGAGAGGTTTCTAGAGGAACCGCAAGTAGATGAATCTTCAAATGCTAGACGGAAATAGAAATGACAACGTGGTGGAGATCAGAATTGTGACGCAGAAGGAAGTCACGCGAGATAGCGAGATTTTCTTTTTACAGTCACACCATTTGAATGTGTATGTGGGTCTCTTTTAGTCTTGTTCGGAACGAAAGCTAAATAACTGTCCTTAATCTACAATTTGTGGTTGACTATCACAGTGCCACAGATACCGATCCTCGCGCAATCGGAATACAACCAACAATAAATCGACAATAAAGGAGAGGGTGAAACCTATGAGAGGATCGGTGATCTGAACATGTCGTCAAGCTGTTCTGTTTCCAAGAATATGTCAACGCGGGAGGCTCTGTTCTGGCCCCACGAGCGACAGCGAGGTGTGGGCGGCGGGAAAGAGATCTTTGGTTGGTCGACTTGGGGACTAAGAGGACCCAGATACCGGAACATTGGACCAGGTTGCCCAAATGAGGGGCTTCTTGTTCGGCGAGGAGATTTGAGGGCTTCTAACTGCTTCGGTCTACTTATTTCAATGACATAGCCTGGCGCTTGTGGATTTCCTTTAAGTATTAGCTGTATCTCTCTCATCCGTCCCCCCCGAGCCCCTCCCCTTCCGTCCTCTTCTTCTTTCCCTTCCCACTCCTTCACCTTTCCTCATGCCTTCTACCCCACTCGTCGTTGCCTCTGCCAGCCTTCTCCTCGCCGTCTTCATCTGGCTCCGAAAGCCTAAAGCTTCAACGGCATCCCTTCCCCCTGGTCCGAAGCCTATCCCCCTCTTGGGTAATGTCAGGGACCTCAGCGCAAAAGAGCTTTGGCTCCCCGCATTTCAATGGTCAAAACAGTACGGTGAGCTTTTTCAGCCAGCTCAGGCGCCTTTTCGCCGCATACATCCACGCTAATCTGAACACCGTTACCGTAATATGCATATACCCTTACAGGCGATGTGGTCTACCTCCATGTGCTCGGTCAGGGCCTCGTATTCCTCAACAGTGCAGAGGCCGTCTTTGATCTGTTGGACAAACGTGGGGCCATTTATTCCGACAAACCCCAGCTAGTCATGACAGGAGAGCTGTAAGTCTGTCGAATCAATAATCACCCCATCTATCAACCTCCTCTCTTCTCCTGCGAGTTTATTTGCTGTTACACGTGGATTATTGACCCGCTTTCTCCGCAGATGTGGTTGCAAAAATATGGTATGCCCGCCATCTTTTTTTTTCTGGATCTTCATGTCGTGTCTGATATACGCCCGACTTTGCCTTAAACCCGCTGTTATTCATTCCCTTCGTATCTGCGCCCTTCGTCTAGGTGGCATTTACCACGTATGGGGATCAGTCCAAACGCCAGCGAAGGCTTATGCACAAAGCATTGGGTATGCAAGCCGTACCTCAATACCACCCTCTGCTCCAGACAGAGACCCTCGGATTCCTACGAAGGCTCGTCGCGGATCCTTCTAGATACGAAGACCACACCCGTCGCTACGCTGGAGGGTTGACCCTTTCCGTGGTCTACGGTTATGAGGCCAAGTCCAGTGAGGATGAGTTCTTGCAGCTGGCAGAAGAGTGTGTGGATCTGTTGGCGAACCACATCGCTTCGGGAGGTGGAATCTGGCCCGTGGATGTCCTCCCAGTATTGCAACACCTACCCCATTGGGCACCGGGTGCGGGTTTCAAACTAAAAGCCGCCAGGTGGAAAGCAAAAATGGAAGAGTTCGTGGATAGGCCGTACGAATTTGTGAAAAGTAGCATGGTGAGTCCCCTTTTGGCCAAATCCCGCGGATTAAACATGGATATTTACTTTGTGCAACAGAAAACTGGCGACTATAAGCCATCATTCTGCTCCACCCTTTTGGAAGAGGAACAGTCCAAGGTGACAGATCATTTCGAGTTCGATCTCAAATGGACCGCAAACTCGATGTACTCCGCTAGTGCTGACACAGTGCGTGAAGTTCTCCTCTCGCTAGTTCTGAACAAAGATCTCAAAGATGGATATTTTTAGACCATCACCACTGTTGTCCATTTCCTTATGGCCATGTTGCTCCACCCTGAAGCACTTGAGAAAGCGCAGAAAGAAATTGATACCGTGTTGGGAACCGACAGGCTTCCAACCATTGGGGATAGAGATTCTCTACCGTATAGTGAGCATTTTCGTAAGCCGATATCGGTGACACCCCTGACAAGACCTTTTCTACAGTACAAGCCGTTGTGGATGAAGTATTTCGCTGGGGTGTCCCCGTTCCTTTGAGTGGGTTTCAACTTGGGACAAGCGAAACCTTCGGAACACTGAAGCGCTCCTTTTAGACCTTCCCCATAGACTAATGGAGGACGATGTTTACCGTGGCATGCATATACCCAAGGGATCACTGGTGAGCTTTTTCGGTTATTCGCCCGAGGCACAAATGTTCTGATGGTCTTCCAATAATGATACAGGTATTCGGGAATATTTGGTTAGTCCACCGCCTACAGTTTTATACTTAGTGGATGTTGATGATCTTATGCAGGGCTATAATGCACGATGAGAAATTTTACCCCAACCCGAGCCAATTTTATCCAGAGAGGTTTTTAGAACGAGTGGATGACGAAACCGCCAGACAGCGGCACCCGAGGAATTATGTCTTCGGGTTCGGAAGAAGGTTAGTGTTGTTATCTCGACTTTATATCCATAGTGCTAATTCAATTTGTAGACGGTGTCCTGGTGCGGATCTCGTGGATTCATCCGTGTGGCTGCTTCTTGCATCCATGATCGCAACGTTAGACATCAGCAAATCTGTTGATGAAAAGGGCAAGGTTATTGAGCCCGAGTTCGTTTTCGAGAATTTCATCTTTAGGTGAGTAGTTTTCCGTGTTCCGGCAGTCTCATTCTCTCGCCCGCGACATTGTGTTCCTCTACTGGCTGATTGAACCGTTGACGGCGGGACCGGAAATAGTCACAGCCTAGCACACGCTCGTCTCCTCATTTCCACTCACACTAACTTTATTTTTGGGCCACCCTTGTTGACGATATATTCTACAGGAAACCCAATACTTTCAAGTGTGATATCAGACCACGTTCAGAGAGAGCGTTGGAATTGATCAATCACTTCGACCTCGCATTGTAAACCCCGGAATGATTTGTGTTTTCGACATCCTGCAGCCATAGTGAAGCCGTGTATCATATTCCGAGCTTCTTCCACACTCCTTTACATGTTAAAGTTATAATTCTGTCACTCTGCACAACTAATATACCCTCGCATTAATCCGGAATTCAACCCTTTCGTTACAATAAAGAGCAGGAAAACTCAGTTAGCCGGACCGCCCGTGCACTCGTCATTCACTAGCTCAAGGTAGTCGGAGATGAAGGTGGTTGTGACAAACCTTAGCTTCATAACCCACCGCTCTAAGCCCTTCCAGACTGCTTGACGGACAGCCCCGATGATGAAGAAAGACACATGGCAGACGAGAAGGAACAATATTTGATGATATGACGATAGTTTTTAATGATAGAAAATTTTATCCGATGCCTGTCAAGGGCAGACCAAGCTATTTTAGGCAGGAGCGGCTTCTGTGTGAAATTTAAACAACAAATCCATCTTGTCTCTAGTGTGCGCCTCGAAGCGGGGACCAAGCCCGTATAATACGTATGGAATCGTGGATCGTCTGGGAGTTCTCGTTGAATTATCGAGCACGTGAGGGTGTTGGTGATGTCCGAGGGGTTTGAGGGTCCAGGTGCGACAAACGGTTCTGGTCCTTGTGGCGCCATCAATGTGAGAAGACATAAGTTTTATGGAAGATGATGGGTATAGGGACAGGCGAAAGAAAAGGGGAAATGCGCGGCCATGGACGGCGGTGGTAGTTGCCATGGTCCGTGCGTGAATGGGAAAGTTTCGTGTCGTTGGACTGCCAGTGCGTTCATGGAGCGGCGACGCTTTCAAGGAACGAAAGACACCGTTGCTAATGAGTCGATGGAGTGTCGGCTCGTTTTTCTCCGCTCTTCGCAGATGGAAAATGATGCTCTGGGGATGATTTATGGGGATGAGGGTAGTAGGATCATGTCGGGGACAGTGCTGATGAGACTAAGTATGGCGTAGCGTTCCAGTCGTTTTCAGCCGAGTCGCTCACACCTGGAATAATGTAGCCCGTTACAGTAAGCTCAATGCTTCAATATCATCCTTTCTGCTTGGTCGCGTGGGTGGTCGGAGCCTTTTCATCTCGTTATTCTCCAGACTCCACGGATTGGATACGGTAGTCTCATCGGCTTCAAATTGGAACCTTGTGAATGGCCCATATGCCCAAGGAAGCCGATGAGAATTTTAGAACCGTAAGTATATATGTATATCGCAAGTGGCTGGTCGCTGGGGTCCAAATCAATAGTGTTGTGTAAGTGTGTGTAAATCGAGAAATTTGATGCTAATTTGACACTTACACCACTTTGAAACCGAGGTTCTTTTTGAGGTGTATTGTTAGATGAATGGGGGGTATTTGAAGCTCAGTACCGTGGACATATATGGAGGCATGTTGCTCGTCAATGAAGTTGGCAGAACTAAACATGCTGGACGTGGCCCTGTGTTTAAGGTTATCAACGCCAAGATTGAACTTTTTGTCTCCAACTTTCCATTCCAGGAAATTTATATGTACATGTGTATGATCGTATAACCTTAATCTTTGTGTGGGAATAGCTAATAGACCAGGGCATGAGTGGCTTGGCCGGCATGGTGTAAAAGGGGTCCGAAACGTCAAGGGACCAGACGTGAGCTCGGTTGCCAATCAGGCCTGCCAGGCGGAAGGCGCCCCGTCAGGCCTTCAGGTTACACATGACTTATAAAACCACCTGACAGATTACCGGGAAATAGAAGTACGCTAAGCGGACCTGCAAATCTGTAGTCCGTACATACAACAATTCACCTGTACACCGGACTCAGAGGCAGAGGTACATATACTTAGGATTTAACGCGATAATCGGGTCCTCACCATCTCGTGACTTGCATATCCCGGTTATCTGCGCCCCGGCCTCGGTTGCTGAAGTCTACAGACCCGATAACTTCTCTCCATTGTACAGCCCAAATCCTAGAGCTACCTAAGAGAGGTGATTCAGTTTGCCGACCCGGCTTATGTGTGCACTCGCCTATTCCATGCGGTTGGCCGAAATATGCCTGGCGCACGGCTGTCGTATTCCGCGTTTGAGGGAAGTAGGGACGCTGTGACACTGTCGCTTGGTGTTGTCAATTCGAACGAAACAGGCCTTTTCGATCTCATACTACCCTCTTCTGCAGAACCTGAAAAGTCGATCAAACCTTGAACGGCCTTCATGAACGGCCTTGATGGTACGATTTCCCCCACGATGCCAGGTTTATTGGACTTCCAAGAAAAAACACAAAGGAAAAGAAGATCAATTTCGGGACACACTCCCATGACATGTCCTAGCGCGATCTAGGAATGATAGTTGGATGCTTCCGGATGGTTAAGGCCAGGGCCCTGCAAGTCGGTATTTATACCTCGACTTCGCTCCACTAATGAACTCGTCCCTTCTCCTCGCAGGCTGTCCCCAGGCCCCGTACACCTGGCACTCGCTACACCCCTGGTCCCTTCCGGTCATTACAACTCGTGGAAAATCCAAGTTCCAGTATGGCTCTCAATTTGGCGGATATCAAATTCGATAACACTCTGGGGGCATTGCTTGTGGGGGGCTTGGCTGCAACAGCGTACGTGAAACTTAATGTATCGTCTAAATAAATCAGGCTTGTTAATGCTGCAACCGCAGACTTTATGGGGTGACCTGCGTGCAAACCTACAACTACTTCACACGCAGATCGGGAGACAGCACGGTTTTCAAGTGGATGGTGAGATGATTAACAAAACTACTATACCCCCTCTTACGGACCGCCTGCCCTCGACTGCTTAGATTGCATTCCTCTGGTCCTGTACCCTCTTATCTCGTCTCGGGCCAGGTCACACTCAAACCGTCTGGGTTATCAGGGCGCTTGATACGTTCGACGCCGTTCTGAATGGCCATTTCTTGTACTTCTATATGGTCACAAACTACCTGAGGCCGACTGCTATGCTAGTTGTGGTTTGGAGCGTGATCGTGAGTCGGAATTTCTGGATAGTGTGTTCGTTCTCTCACAATCCCCGTTGCAATCGCGCCGCTCAGACCCATGTCGCGGCTACGGTGGGTCCCATGTCCGATCCCTGCGCTTAGATGCCTGATCATGCTTTCAAGTCCGTTTCCAATTTTATCATTCGAACTATCTTTGCCCATCGGGTCTGGTCATGTACGTTTTTGATATCTAGAATGTTGCCTCGGTTGAATGACGTATTTTGCCTAGTAAGCAACCATAACATATTTCTTTCTGGGCTCATTGTGAGGTTTTGTTTTTAACCCTGTGGTGTGTTGTTGTGCTAAGGATAATTAAGATGGCCATGTCAGCAGCAGACTTAGGTTAGTGTCTATCTGGCTGTTTTCGACCCATATAGTTGACGAATTCCCTCAGTTATCGGCCTCGGTATGTTGGCTCGGCCCATAAGCTAAACAACTGAATGTACCTCATCCTCTGCTCTTCATGAAGTTATTACCGGAAAGGCGTACGTACCTCTCGGAGAACTAGAAGCATACATCTGACGTCTTCCATTAGCTTCAGGCTGAGCAGCTTCATGGACCTTGAGTCGCTTTCAGTATGTCACCAAGCTACCCCCTCATCTTCCGGGGCTAATCACCCCCAGTCCCTGATGTATATCAATTTCGCTGCTGGTACAGGAGCCGACCTCCTCGTTGCACTCTCGCTATGCTATTACCTCTGGTTATCCCGTACCGGGTTCGAGAGAACCGACACACTCATTCAAACTCTCATGTTTTACACTATCAACACGGGACTTCTCGTTGCGTACGTATTGCTTCCAACTTCCCCCTGAACACTTTGAGCTTTAATCTGATTCTTTTTTACCTTAGTATCGATGCAGCTGCTGGTATGATCGCATACATTGTGATGCCGCATAATTTTGTCTTCCTTGGTGAATTGCAGGACCTTATTGTGCGCCGCAGAGGTACTAATCAGCTGGTAACTTAGGATTCTACCTTCTACTTAGCAAACGTAAGATCTCCATTCCGCGGGTCCCTGAGATATGGCTGATAGATATTGAATACTCTTAGTCTACCTCAACTCTTACCTGGCCACGTAAGCTACTTCAAACCTCTTCCTTAGCTACAGCGTAACTCGATGTTGTACAGCCTCAACGCTCGTGAGGGACTGCGCAAAAACCTAGACGAGCCAGTGTCTATACATCTCTCCCAGCTCTCTCAGTCGAGAAGGTCCGAGCCGGAGATCCGAGCACCCATCCCCTCTGAAAAGGCAATTATTACACTCTGAAATTGGAGTATAGCAGAAAGCTAACGAATAACCTGTTTTACAGAGCCGACCGGAGGTTATGGCAATTTCTGTCTCCACGTTTGTGAATAGTAAAGCGGACCCGGAAACACAGTCTTCCAGTAGTGTGCGGGCACCCGATGGATTATAAAGCCTGGGTTGAGTCGATCTGGCCGTTCACCTGGTGGAAGCCTGGACAAAGCTTCCAAAAGAAGAGTGACCTCGCTTGTAGAAGCCGTGGTTATCGGACCGTCCCGTGCACCTCATCCCATCCAGTTATCGTTCCCTTCAAATCAGGTACTTTCGTACTATCAGTCGTTAATCACTTTTTTTTAGTATGTATGAGTATCTTCGATTGCTCGGGCCTAGAGTCCTGGCTTTTACACCCGTTGCTCTAGGAGTTCTCTTCCTGCATGTGATGCCTGAAGTTGACCGAGGACTGTAGTTCGAGGTCGGGTTATTGGAATATCGGCTAATGCATGTTTATTTCTCGGTATCTCAATATATCTTCTGCATTTTATATCCTCGGATGTCCTTTGTTATTCAACTCGATTTCTAGATCTGGAGGGATACTGAGAGATCTCAAGTGGGTGCCCTTCTTAATGAGATGATCTTGAGGGTGTCGCTATTCAGGCCTTGAAGGATACACATAATGAGGAGGTGGCTTATAGTTTTGTTATTTGTTATAAAGAGTCGACGTTGACATTTTAGTGCCAGTTACTAAAGATCGAATACGTTGCGAGCAGTATATGCCCTTGCCATAGAAGCCACTAACACGGTTGATAGGTGGGAGGACAAGGCCACCGCATGGGCGCTTCCAACTCTTAGAAGCGCTTCCTTTATCTGTAAATCGTGACCATACTGGAGAATTGAACTGAAGATTGAATATATATATTGATGCTCCTCGGTGGTAGCGTCCTTAATGGCGCGCGAGAATGGCTAGGATAGCCACTGCTCATCCGATATTTGCACTGTGGATTACCGTGTACCGGTAGGCGTTGAATCTATGGCATGACTCAAAGCCTCTTGCTTGACTCGAGGGGTGGGGTTAGGCACACTGGACACAGCTTGAGGCACAGCTATGAGATCTCGGAATGTCAACTCGTCAGTATATGTAGTGGACGGTTGTTTCGGTTCCGAGTAGAGCAGCCTCAAAGCTTTCTATAAATATAAATACGGCTCTCGGTTTCTTTGATGAGAATCTCCCGGGCTGCAGCGGGGTGTTTGAAACTCCGACTCGACTGCTGAGTCCGCGTTGCGGCCGAGGGACGCAAAGTAATGTGCTTACTTCAATGCACACTCCCTTCATTCTTTTCCTTTCAAGTGCTGATATTTATCAAGAGGAGACTTTGTTTCGCACTTGAATGCTGTTCAACACGGCCACCTACCCTTATAGAAAATGACCCTTGTCTGCTTGCAATGTGGGTCGACTAGGCGCCTCACCTGGTATAGGCCTCAAGATTCCGCAGTACGCAGGCTGCCACGACCGGTGACCGGTGAAAT
Organism: Lepiota venenata; assembly: GCA_004296355.1. Lineage (NCBI taxonomy): Eukaryota > Fungi > Basidiomycota > Agaricomycetes > Agaricales > Agaricaceae > Lepiota > Lepiota venenata. Next base: position 1,507,502 of record RCFS01000004.1, read on the forward strand.
GCGGCGCTGGACGATCGTCGACGGTTGGAGTGGCTGTGAATCTACGTATTTCGAAGTGATCGGGTACATGTTGCATGACCCTGACGAGCAGAATCGCCGCGGTATCCTTGATGAGCTGGTCTAATACTGATGACCACTATTAAATCAGAACTTCTATTTTGGTTATCATAATCTTTCTCTGCTCTGTTTTTTTGTGCCCCCGTCCACCATGGCCTAATGCCCTTGAGTTTGGGTGGATCCCCCCCTCGTGTGTCGAGGCTCTGCGGCTACAAAATGGTTCCTCACCTTGATCGACATCACATAGCCCCCAACTCAAATTTCCGTATTTGATCGTGCCTAGTATCCTGAACCTCTCGAAAAATGGCTGCCAGCGCCGAGGCACGTGCCTAAAGTCGGTTTTTAATCGATGGATATCGCAACGCCGAACTAGAACTCCTTGGGGACTTGCTGCTGCGCTTACGGGTCTCGCTCAGGATTGCACAGGCGCGAATTTGAAGAGTAAAACTTTGGTATTGGCGAAATCGTTAGAACTCTGCGGGCTCGACCGTCTTGACGATGTGCTACACGATCTTTGGAGCCCGCCGAGTTCGGGTTTAATATAAAAGCAGCTACCGCTGCAAACGGGGCCTAAAGTTTCCCAAAACCACGGTAGTCACTGCCTGCGTAATCGTACAGGCCGAGGCCGTGATCCTGTGGAACTCGGTATAGCTATGCCGCTGTCGTATTTACGAGCGCAGCCGACGGGCCGATGACCAATACGAGAGGAGCAACTCAGCCTCTAGCCGAACTTGAATCCAATCACTAGTCTGCAATAGGCTAAAGAGTGACCTTTGTCGCAAGAGTAGACATCTATGACTCAAGAGGACTCGCGCGCTTCAGCACTCATTCACTAGATTATCATCCGAGTGAGGTCTTTTCGTTAAAACGAGGATTTCATAACGTCTGCTGCGCATATAGCTGGCAACCAATTCTATTTTAATGAACCTAAGTCTGGATTCCGATGGCTAATTTGCTTTATGACGATATGGGGTACAGCAACTTTGACTTGGCTATGCCAACAACCTGAAGTAGTATAACCCCCTCGGTAAACCGCAGCACGCCAATCTTATAAAAGACGCTCCGAACCCCCAGAGAAAAATCCAATCAGCCTCGTTAATCCTCCACATGGTTTCGTTCGTTAACTTGGTGACTCTTGCCCTTGCCTTGACCTCGCCTGCCTGGGCCTTTCCCGCATATCAATCTCTGGCGGGATTAACGAGGGAAGAGCGAGATAGGATAATTCCGACTCTTCAGTACCGTCGTGCAGCGGATCCACCTCCTCCCATAGAATTTAATGGCACGAAGCTAGTGAATGATGACGCACACCCTTGGCAGCCTCTCCGTGATGGTGATATGCGCGGACCATGCCCGGGATTGAACACACTTGCTTCACATGGCGTACGTGGTAGTCCAACACTTCGATGGCGGATTTGTTTAATGACAACTCTTATGATTACAGTATATTCCGCGTAATGGTGTTGCTTCGCCGGCACAGATCGTCAGTGCCGTGCAGGAAGGTTGGTGCCACAAGTCAATGCAGAATCAAGTCTAACGACTATACAGGATTTAATATGGAATATTTCACAGCATTGACCTTAGCCTATGGTGGCATGCTTGTGGATGGCAATGTTGTCACAGACCTACTCAGTATCGGTGGCAAGACTTCGAATACGGGGGCCGCTCCGCCGGCCCCGGCAACCGCTGGTGGTTTGAACACTCACGGTCCATTTGAAGGTGATGCGAGTATGACTCGAGGTTAGTGAAGCGTTTGTAAGCTACTGGAGAATTACTGACTGCAAACAACCTTTAGGGGACGCCTACTTTGGAGACAACCATAGTTTCAATGAAACTCTATTCCAAGAGGTTTGCTCTCTTTTAAAAAATCACCTATTATTAAAGCTTACTTTGGTCGTAGCTCGTCGCAGACAGCAACACGTATGGAGCTGGCAAATACAACTACACTGTTGCCGGCGAGTTCAGATACAGGCGCATTCAGGATTCTATCGCAACAAACCCGACATTCTCCTTTAAAGGCGCCCGATACCTCGCGGCATATGCGGAGGTCACCTTCCCCGTCAACTTCTTCATCGACGGACGTCAAACGGACGGCCAACTGGACCTTAGACGTTGCACGCGGCTTCTTCCAGAACAGTTCGTTCCCCCCCGACTTCCACAGGGCCCCAAAACCCTCGGGCGCTGATGGTTTTGACATTGTTATTGCTGCTCACCCGGTCGCTCCCGGTAACAACGTCAATGGGATCAACACTTATACCCCTGATCCTGATGCAGCAAACCTCAACGATGACACCAACGGCTGTAAATTTTACACTCAATTCGTTAATCAAACAGTTGTTGGGCTCTACCCCAATCCCGACTGGAGTGTTGAAGGAAGGCCTTAACAGGAACTTGGACCTGTTTTACAAATCCCTTGGCCCCGACACTGTTTGCGTTCAAGTCTTCCCATATGGGAAAGATGATTAGCTATTGTAGCTCAGCTTGATTAGACATCTTCGACGGTAGCGATATATTTAGTCGAACATTCTTTACAATAATACCTTATGTTTTTGACTGTCACATATTGTGTTGTTAATCCATAATTGTTCTCGTTGACGTGTGAACAAAAGAGAAGTTCTCCGGATACGATTGACTGAGGTCTTTGAGCAATAATTCGGGAGTACAGCACTGTAGCAACATTACAAGGCCACGCCCTATACTCCAGTTACTTCGTCTTTTCCCATCAAACAAGTATATTTTTGAAGTAAGCTATATGTATGTACATTAATATGATGTCTACTGGATTTTTCTTGGAACACACTTGACTGTAGCGATTCCATCACTAGCTGATCCCAAGTTAGAAGTGGCTCCATGAGGGAAAGAGTTCCCGAGACCCAATCCAGACTCGGGTACAACCTAGGTAATAATATGGACATCTAGATCTTGATCTTGGGTTTTCCTAAGGTATGAATTTCCCTGCCTTCGATCGCACCGTCCCTACTATGCAGCCTCCCTGGTTGACGTGCACCTTGCGGCTTACCAAGTGGTAGCTCTTGTGGGATACATCCCGTTAGGGCAGTTAGTAGCTGTTATGGTTGGTTAATAACCATTATGTTGGATGGGAACTTTAACCACTGTCATAACCATAGCCGTTAACTCTGGTTAATAACTGGTTACGACTGGTTGATAATCATGTTTGGTGAGAATTCTAACAATTGTCATAACCGTAACCGTTAGCTCTACATAGTTAATCAACACTGAGACCATCCCCACCACTCGTAACTTACCATGAATCCAATCTCTCTTAATAATAACCCAAATCCAGATAAGTGTACAAATGACTTCGAAACAAAAAAAAAAAAAAAGTTGGCAATTCTCTACGGAGCACTGAATTCAGATGATGGTAGCGATCGCCCTTCCAAGGGCCATACACATGGTTGTACGCACAAACATCATTCCTGTGGTATACGTTGGCAATTGAATCGTAATCAAAACAGATGAAAATGGAACAGAGAGATCTCGTATATCCGCTACGCAACGTCAGGGACACCACCGCGGATAAAGAGCATTTCGAGCGCGCGCCGTTCTCCAGACCGGCATCCACAGCTCGGCCCGATGCAGGGGAAAATGAACAAACACGGGGCTTATGAAGAGATAGTGAGCTTTCGCTCACACAATGAGGGAGGAGAAACACGATCATGCTGAGCGTGAGGGTAGAATAGCGTGAAAGGAGGGGAAAAAGGAGGGCATTAGACACGTCGGAGGCGAAACATATATAAAAGTAGTGCATGCATACGAGGCAGGGGTGTAATATAGTAATGACAGTATCGCAGAAATCTAAGGCAAAAATTAGGCGGGATATCGAGGAGTTAATGTGAAATGCTTGCCTGCAAGGTCGGTCTCGAAATGCCGAAAAGATAAGTCTCTATCTCTTCTTCACGCGTCACGCGTCAACCAAATCCCCTACTTCCTCCTCTTCGTACAGTGTCCTGGCCCTCCACACTTCGGGGAATGGATACCAGCTCGGTCTGAGTTCGTAAATACCCAGAATTCCCTCAAGATCTTCATCATCCGAGTCCCAGTCGCTATCTACGACTTCCTCAACTGCTGGCTGGCGCCGCCAGTCCTTAAAGTAGAAAGGCCTATAGCTGGAGAGGGTAGCCCTAGGGTGGGAAGCGATGGTATGAGCTGATGCAGTAGATGTGCCGGGGGTCGAAGCAGCGGAATTAGGAGCGAAAGTAGTAGTAAGGGAAGTGGTCAATGGGGTAGTGAGAGGAGTAGTCGAGGTGGTATGTAAAGCAGACGATGTAGGGGTAGGGTTTGAAGTGGAGAAAGCAGAACTTGTGGAAACGCGTACTGCACTAGATGTGCTGGGAGCTGTAGCATTAGCTGGGGTAGGGGACGCTTCAGACGCCTGCCAGCATAAGATTAAAAGTGTGTCTTTGTGGTCAATAGTGATGAGAGGTTACCTCCGATGATGTGTCCTCCTCTCCCTCCCCTCCCTCCGCTTCTTCTCTTTCTTTCCGCTCCTGTTCTTCCTTCTCCTTCTGTTCCTTTTCCTCTTTCTCCTTTCGTTCTTGCTCTTCTTTCTCTAGCCTCTCCCTTTCTTCACGTTCTTCCTTCTCCTTCCTCTCCTGTTCCTCCTTCTGCATCCTTTCTCGTTCCTCTCTCTCCAATCGTTCATACATCTCTCTCTCTTCTTGCTCCCATCTTCTCCTCTCTTCCTCCTGTCTCTGCTTCTTCTCTTCCGCCACTCTCTTCAACTTGGCTTCCCGTCTGACCTTCCACTCCGCAGTCATCACAGGTGTAAATCGCCTCCTCTCAATATCCCAATCCAGCCACCTATCGTCAAACCGATGGGGCCCAGGGCGTTTGCGGTACTCAAACCCAACCCGCGTCAATTGCCCCAATTTGGCGGCAAAATAATGGGCGCACTTCTCCCTTTCGACCCTCCAAAGAATAGGCTTTGTTTGACCGTCGTCGTCGACTACAGGAGTGTCATCCACGTCTTCGTTGACGACGCAAACATGTCCAGGCTCGTCTGTACAGTCGTGTAATGGGACTTGCTCTTCAAATTGCATCCCAAGACGTAGATGCCTTAGAGTGCGCCGGATGGGTTTAAGGTTGTCGATATATGCAGTCTAATGTATGAGCTTAGTAAAGAGTATAATGCGCGGGAGGGGGTGATCAGGTGAGGTGTCCAAACGACGCCGACGCCACAGACTACGTCATATAAGGCGATAAAAAAAAACGAAAAACACCAGGAAAGCCAGTAGGGCACTGAGATAGAGATGAAAAAGGACACCTACCCAAGGAGCGACATTACGTCCGTCATGATAACCGCACCTCTCCACCTCTAAAGCTTCGAGCTTGGGAAATCGAGTGGCCAAAAATTTGCAAAATTCGGGTTCGATTTTTTCCCCTAGCATAACCCGTAGGTGCGTAAGTGTCCTGTTCCTGGTCACAACCTCGGACCTATTCGGATCCTCCTCAGGCTCAGAGTCAGGCTGAGGGTCCGGCTTTGGGCCATGCTTAGGCTGTGGCTTCGGGGGAATAGTCTTGGGTGCAGGTGTACCGGCAGCAGAGACCTCCCTCAATATCTTCTGCAGAGTCTTCTTGGTGAACGCAACAGTGGGTATAGCAATATCGCTAATCGCAAGGACAGCAAGTCTCTTGACCCCCTTCAAAAAGTAACCGACCCGATCGAGGTTACAAGCGTCCGAGACGGCGAGGGATTCGATCTGTTCGAGTAAAGAACCATGATTGCCCTTTGCAGAGATATATTCCGGTGCAGCGGGGAGGACCTTGAAAGTGGCATCGCCCCTTGCAGCAGCCTTTGCAAACAGTAGCCTGAGCTCCTTGAGCTCACGCATCTTGCTGATAACATCCACAAGCTCTGTACCAGTCTGCCTGGGAGGATGGCCCGTCATAACCAACGAGACGAGCCTGGGCCACTCGTGCTGGGCAAATTCATCGAGTGTACACAGATCGCCCGAGACTTGCACATGGGTAAGCGATGTGGGCTTGCCAACATCGAAGAGAAACGCAGAGGCAGCGTAACGAGCGAGGATATCATTCTTGTACTTTTTACGATACTCGCGAGAGTGGTACACCGTCGGGCTAGAATAGCGAGCCTCGTACGGACTCTGGCCGATGCGCAGTGCCTCGGCAACGGGGATGAGATGTAATCGCTCAATGACAAACTCAGGCGGGCTCTTTGGGATCATGGAGATGTAGAGGGGGGTATCGGTCATGCGGAGCTCGCGGACCGATGTGCAAGTGAGGAGGGCGTTGAAAAGCGAGTTGGGCGGGAAGAAGGGACAGCAGATAGCAAAGCTAACGAGGGACGGCATGCGTGGAAGGGCAGTTGCGAGTTTGTCTGTGTGTCTGGGGTGGTAGTCGCCACCGACATAGTAGCGGTCGCCCCATCGCGGGGGAGAGGCATCGGGCCAATCGTCAGGCCAGATTAGGTCGAATCGCCTGTGCTAAAAGTCAGAAAGCATCCGGAGACCCACAGAGCACATAAAACTCGCTGAAATAGGGGCCAGAGGCTCTCGGGGAAAAAGTGGAGGCCGGATTCCTCGTCATGTTTGTTGGGATGGGGCCAGCGGACATGGGAGAAGAGGAAGGGGAGGCAGCGCGCCCTGAGCTCGCTGTTTGTGGCAGCGAGGGCGGCAAGGGTTGCGATGTTGTCGCCGGTCCGGACGAGGGCAAGGTCTCTGACGACGGGCAGGATTTTGTCGGAAAAGGTGGGCATTTGGGAGTGGAGATGGGAAATGGTAATTAACGGGTATTTATTATTTTTGTATTTATTATGGGCGGAGACCCCGGAGACTCGGATCGATAAACAAACTACTGGCCTGCATACTGCTGCGTCCACTCCCGGCTCACCCGTTGCGCATCCGCCTCGTTCTCCTTGTAGTGCTTCGCCACATCGGTTGCAAGGGGGTCATCTGGGTTGGGTGCACTCAGCAGAGCCTGTATGGACAGCAGCACCGTCCGGATCTGCAGCGCAGGCGACCATTTGTCTGCACAAGACACGGTTCTCAGCACCGCAACTCGTGTCAGAGAATCAAGAGAACGACGCACCCTTCAGGATATCCAGGCAGATCCGACCCAGCTTGTCTGGACGAACACACAGTCAGTTCATCTCCGCCCGTCCTCTCAATGTCCGTGCTTACCGATATTAGGATGATATATCTTTGTTAAGAACCGAACCTTGGGCGGTGCCATGGGGTACTCTTCCGGGAGGAATAACTCCAGCTTGAACTGGCCACCTAACCCATCTCCGCGATCAGCTGGGGCTCAAATCACTTCTTAACTACAACGTACGTTCAAAGGGGCTCCCTTCTGGCCCCTCAATCGTAACATCGAAATACCGGAGGTTGTCTTCATGTGGGGCTGCAGATATTCCAGGAGCAGGGTCAGCGACGAGGCGCTCAGTTTCCTAGATCCAGACAAAGTTCCAGGGTAGCAAAGAAGAAAGAACCACATGTTAATCTACTCTAATCCAAAGCGGAGAGAACGTGATCTACGAACCTTGATAATCCTCTGTATATCCAATCATGAGTGGCCATCCCACCCCAAAAATCGAAATGTACATGTGCGGTGGTGATACATGAAACCCAAATTTGTCGCCGCAAGCAAGGATAACCCCAGAAAGAGCACAAAGATTCAACATCGCACAAGGCAAAAGGGATCCCGGGTTCCGATTAGAAGATGAATCGATATCATGGTCCCGCCAAGATGTCCACAGCACGGCGCGTGCCCAATTTGTTGACCCGCGCAACACCCGCAAATTAACGGAGAGAGAAACAGTACCATTCCAACAGCACAATTAAGCATCAGATCCACGGGAAACAATAACCAAGAACCACAGGAAACCGTCAGCTCAGGGTCGATGACATTCAAAGAGCACAGACCTTTGGCAAAGCACTCATCTCTCCGAGTTATCGATCAAAGAAAAGGCTCTCAAACTGCAGGATAATATGCACAAGTGGCCCGATGGGAAGAAGTGTTGATGTGATGATGTGGACGCCTCGGTTCTCCTCTCGTTGATCTATTCTGCGAGCACAGCACACCGTCAATGAGTCTCGCAGCCAGAGCGTGCAATGCCCAGGATACATACCCTCGTGCAGCCACCAGATGGGACGGGTGGTCAAAGATGTTTGTGTGATAGCCTGGTTGCAACTCCTCGAGTCCACATCAGGCAACGCTGACTCATCTGATCCTGTATCAATAAAACTACAATGCCATAGGGGTAGATAACATAGCACAAAACACGCATGCACGATAACAAACATGTAGAAAGATCCACTTCAGAAAAACGGTCCAAATCTCATGCCAGAGCTTGAGCTAGATCCACTGGCATTGCTAGCACCACCACCACCACCACCACTCGGACCAGGGTTGCCAGAGCCGGAACCAGAGTTGGGGTCACTACTACCCGACCCATCCCTCCTTGAGAACATCGTCCTATGTCTGGGACACCTCGATGCCCTCTGGGGCGGAGGTTCAACATCGCTACGACACACAGGACACGTATTGGCGCCCTTCAGCCATTGCTATATCATATAATCAGAATGCAGGACTAAAAAAAAAAGCAACAGAGCACGCTACAAACCTCCAAGCACTCCTTGTGCAGCCAGTGCGCGCACTGACCCGGCTTCATCACCATGTCATCGGGGCCATACTGCGAATAGTCAGCATTTGCTCGAAAAAAAAAAAGAACTCGTAGACCCACCTCATCCAAACAGATCGGACACCTCACGTCACTCTCTGCACATGCCCACTCCTTATATTTTGCGCTCTGCAGCCTCTTCAGCACCGCTTCTGGTGTCGAGCGCGGCTTCACCTCCCCCAGTGCCGCCTGGAGCGAGAGTAGACTCTCGTACGATGCATCAAACTCGTCATCATTCTACAACGCACAAGCCTGCGTTAGCTCTCCATAATGTTTAAATCTTCACTGAGCGCTCACCATATAATCACCTGGGTCCACAGCTCCTCTCCTAGGCAGCGCCCCGAACCTGTTCGGCATCCCAAAACCAAACCGCTGTAGCATTCTCTCTCTCGCCAGTGTTCCGACCCTACCGCCACCGGTATTCGGACCCGAACCAGTGGCATCTCTCTCAAAAGGCATCGCTCCCAACCTCAAATTCATACTCAACCTTCTCCTCATAGGACTCTGTGTCGAATTCTGGTTGGTCTCCCGCCGTTCTCTCGAACCTTGATACGACCGGGGCACAACCACATCCTCGTCACTATCGCTACCTCGATCTCCCTCTTCTGGATTCATGATAATTTCCCGCCAACTCGGGTTCACTCTCCTCCCACTACCCAATTGCAGGAACCCATTACCACTGCCACTGCTGCCACTACTGCTGCCACCGCTACTGACACCAACAGTGTCCGAGTTGGAGGCTGCCGAGGTAGTTTGAACACCCCGATATTGATGCTGTCGATGTTGCTGTTGCTGTTGCTGCTGTTGGTACATCTGTTGTCCATATCGCCACCTTGGCACATGTCCACCGTCACCGCTATCAAGGCTGTTCCTGTTTTGACCTTGACCACCGTGATTCTGGCCTTGGCTCCTACTCTGTACTCGTCCACTCTCAATCCTGTATCTCTCCAAAAATTGCATCGACCGTCCCACACTCAGCCCATCAGCACTCAACACTCCAATCGCATGCTGCAACCCCTCTAGTTCCCCGCTCCCTCTCCGATTTCCAGCACCAGAACTGGAACCGGGACCAGAACCAGGCATTCCAAACATAGATCTCGTAGGTGAAGTCTCAAGTTGAGACAACGACAGCTGTAGCGAGGACGAAGACGAGGATCCGGATGACGATGACGACATGGTAGAGCTCGGTTCAACTCCACCTTGAGGGCCACGGTGCCGGAATTGCTGGTATTGTCGATACATCTCCCTCAACCGAGGTTGTCTCTGCAATGCTGATTGCTCTCGCAACTCCTCGGTCAACTGAAGAAACTCTCGTGTGGTGAGGGATAATGCATTCAGGGGTTCTTGCACTTCGGACCTCTCTGCGCCATTTTCGTTCTCAAAGGCCAATGGAGGTATCATCGGTGGCTGCGCCGTTCCTGTACTCGCGTGACTCCTATGGCGAGGCGCAGAACCAGAGCTGGAGGGACCAAAAGTGTACGTAGCAGAAGGGGAAATAGACATGTTTGAAGATAGGGGTGAGAATGGTAAAGAAGAGGCCACCGGCGCGGCAGATCTAGAGGGATGGGGAAGCGGTGGTGGCAGGGGTGGTAGAGGCGCAGATGATGATGTTGATGCCTGCATATTCGCGCGCCCTTGAAGCCAGCGTTTCCATCGTGTTCCTAAAAGGACCGGGAGCAAAGAGTCCTGGGTCAATTATATTACTTCTTCTCTCTGGACTAGCGTTTGCACGAGTGCTCGAATTAGACCCAGATAAGGAAGAAGGACGAGAAGATTGGAATGAGCTTTGCGACGAAGAAGGCCCAAAGAGGTCCGGACGCGCTCTCATCAGAGCACTGGACCCAAAATTTGCGAAAAAGCCGTTGTCGTGTCGCTACGACTCCATGAGCCCTGGCGTTTAAGGAAAGCACCAAAAAGCACACTTACATTTTCAACTCCCCTACCCTCCTCATCAACATCCATCTCATCCCTTCCCTGTTCCTCGTCCATCCCAGCATCGAATATACCCTCACTTCTCCATCTCGGCCTACCCCTCTGCATCTCAGCAACCACCCCATCTCTCATATTTCCCAACCTCTGAGCCAACCTCTGTAAACGCCGTTCTTCACCATCAGAGTTACTCAGGTCTTGGTTTTGGGTTGGATCCCGTGTCATTGTGAGGAGTGGTGCGGTGTCAAGGTGGTCACTGGAAGAGGATAGAAATCCTGATGAGCTTGAACTGAAAGCCATAGCCGAGGCAGGCGGCGAGGTGGATGCAGATACTGCCGTGGACATTGAAGCTGCGGCACCCTCATGTCCAGTCCCCGATCCCAAGGCATCAAACAAGCCTCCAAGACCAGGTGAAGGTAGCTCTGTATCCAAGAACATTCCTCTCCCTGGGCCATTTCCAGAAGCAAACGATCCAGTAGACAAGGAAGAGCCCGCTGACGAAGACAAGGACGCGGACGATCTAACATTCCTTCGTTGCTGATCGCCAAAACCATGGGCAAAACGCGTAGTAGCACCAGGAGCGTGTGAATTAGCGCTCGGTCCCAGAGTCGTCGACATCTCGTCCTGGCCGGGACCCGAGAAGTGACTCCTCATATTTGCGTTCGTGTTCGTGTGTGCGGAAGCCATAGCCCCTTCAGACCACGATGCACCCCTCCTATGTCCATCCCTAGTCCACGTGGCGACGCGCGAGTCTTCTCTTTCATATTGGATATTTTCACTCGCAGAATGCGCACTTTGTCTTACAGAGTAATACCTCGGTCTTGGAGGTGGAGGCTGCACACCAGGGTACACCGACGGGCCCGTGCTACTCTGTTGCCCTCGGCTGGACTCACTCTGCCCATTTTGCAGATCTTGATTCCGTGGTGGCAACCCCAACCCCGCAAATGTTCCAAGTGGCCCTCCAACATATGGCGATCTCTGTTGATTTGTTCTCTGTGCCTGGGCTTGACTTTGTGGATGTGTTTGTATTTGTGGTAGAGGCCCAAGTCGCAATTGTGTCTGTGTCTGTGATTGTATTTGTTCACGGTTTGAATGGACTTGTGACAGTAACTCCCGAGGCACGAACGACGACGACAAAGAACTCTCTGTTCCTTCCACCCTCCCGCTGCCACTCGCGCCCCCACGGTCCCCCCACGTTCCAAATGCCTCCTCCCTCAGGTCCTCATCTTCAGGATCCCCAGCCCTCGAGAGAATCTCATCACCCGAAAAACTCGAAGACAGCGCTTCAGAAGTCGAAGAAACCGACGACCTCCTCACTCGCATTCCATCAACTCGCCTAGACAACTCCGCTCTCGCCGTCCTCCTTCGGATCTCAGCCATATTCTCAGCCACGAGTGAGTTGCTTGATCCGACGACACGTGTAGGAACGCGATATCGAGGACGGTGGGAGAGCGAAAAGGGTGCCATCGAGGTTATGTTGCCGGTATTTGGTGTCGCTATCGGTCGTTCACTAGTAAGTCTCTGTGGTCCAGTGGCGGAGGGTGAGATATTATGCGTGATTTCGGTATTGGCATCGCGGCTCGCAACGGTGGCGTCCTCTGGAACAAAACCCCCTGGATCATTGTCAATGCCACCGAGGGCAAAACTAGCGTTGAGCACAGGGTTATTCAAGTTTAGATTGAGTGTGATGCTTGGCGGTAGCGAGGCACCCGTCGATGTCCCCGCAGATTCTGGACTAGGGGTGAGACGAGGGTGGAAGTGATCGGCACTGTTCGATGAAGAGGGTAGTCGACGTGTGCCCATAGGGGGTCTTTCTAGTTCAGGCTCAGGGCTGGAGTTGAAACGGAGGTGCAGATTGGCGGGCATCGTGGTGGAGGGTGATGTGATGTGTCTGGGAAGTCTGACTGTCGGAGCCCTGGAGGATGTTGTCGACCTTGAAGGTGAGGGACCCGAAGAGTGGTAAGGCGGCTCGAATAAGTTTGAGGAAAAGGTAGGTTGAGGGGCATAAGATGGATGTGAAGATGAAGACGAAGATGCGGCAGGTGCAGCTGAGGAACCAGCAGATGCAGAAGAGGGACCAGCCTCTGTGTGTGTAGATGCATACGCAGAATTGCGTTCGTCTAGCCGCAAAGTCAGTTCAACTTCGACCAAGGTAATAGAACAATAACCCACTAAGTATACTCCGCCTCAAACCCGAGGGCCCGTTGCTCATAGATGACCAGGTAGGTCTCCTCGTCCATTCATTGTCTGTATCAAGCCCATGAGCACTCCACCAACAAAAGGCAAACAAAGAACTGACTAAGACTCAGACGGAAGGGCATGGGCGGTGAAAGAGAGGACCCCAGTGACCAAGGTAGGCTTTCTGCTCCCCCTTCTCTCTCAGTATCGGACTCCATATCGACATCCATCACGGCGCTATCTCGCTCTCCTTGAAGCCTACCGGAACCAGAGGGACCGCTCACTGCTTTTTGTTTGTTTGTTTTTGCGTCAGAGTACATTTTTGCGCTTCATGAGGAGACACTCACCAGTATCACCATGTTGCCCTTCACGTCGCTCCAATCCCAAGTCAATATCGGAGCTGAGGAACCCTAGAAGAAGAACAATGGCCTCTTCAGCAAATTCACTCAACAATGAAAAAAAAAAAAAGAGCATTTGCTCACCAGCCAAATCTTCCTCCCAACTCCTCCTCCCACTACCCCCATGATTCTGAGTTTGAGTCCCTTCAGCCATCGTCCCCACCGAGTGCACCGTCGGCCCCGAATTCGATCCAGACGCCACAGCAGAATCATTAGATACAGGGGCGATCAAGCTATTGGAGCCAGAACCGCGAGTCGCAGGTCCATTCGCACTTGCCTCCTCCAGCCAAGCATAAAACCCACTCAACAAGGGCGACGGGAGCTGCACCTCTCCCAACCTCTGCACTCTCTGTTGTTGTTGTTGTGGTGGTGCTTGCTGCTGTCCCCCCTGTGCTTCATCTTCATGTACATTCAACACCCTTTGCCATACCTCCCCGTCCCTATCCGTCAAAATAGGAGGTAACGTGGGAGGCGCATCATGAACACTCGTGTCGGCAATATGAGGGGTGGTTTGAACCGCAGCTGAGCCGTTTGGGATGGAAGTGGCGCCAAGAGGGACTGAATCATCACTCGGACCAGTGGCGTGACCTTCATCTCCCGGGACGAGCCCAGGGACCAAGGGTGAGGAGGGTGATCTAAGAGCCTCCAAAGCCGAATCAAGCCGATCTCGAAACGGTGGGTCAGGGTACGTGAGTTGCTCGTCGTCGTCGTCGTCGTCATCATCGTCGTCGTCGTCTTCGTCATTCTCATCATCCTCATCCACACGCCTATCCCCATCCCTATCTCCTATCCCAAAAGAGGACCATACCGAATTCGACAGCTCTATCCTCGGAGGTACATCGTCCACCACAACAGCACTCCCAGGCTGATGCCTATCTTCACCCTCATCACTGCTGTTGTTATCACCACTGTCATCTCCAGCACGGGATCCGCCGAGTCCCAAGTTAGCCTGCGCCCGAGGGCGTGTAGTGGGAATATGTATTGATAGGCCATCATCACTTGGACCAGTCATAGCTGTAGTTGGTGGTGGTTTACATGAATAAAGGGGTGGCGGCGGTTGTGATAATTTCACAGAAAAAAAAAAGGGACATACCGCGCAATGAAGGACTCCTCGCAACAGTCGTAGCCAGAGCCAGAGACGACGAGTTGGAAGCACCAAACAACTGTCGCCTCTCCTCCCCTTCTTCCTCCTCTTGCAATGAGCTCAACTGGAGCGGAGGTAACCTTGGTGGTGATGCACTAGGTCTCCTATTCCCAAGAACCGGTATAGGCACCGGAACCGGCCTCGGGGGTGTATGGGGACGCCTGAGCGCAGCCATCGCACTCTCAAACGTATTATACCGCTCCATCGTAACCCTAAATCTCTCTCCTGCCACACCCGAAAGAAGGGGCACAGGCGCGGGCGCAATCGTCGTAGCAGTAGTCGTAGTCGTAGCCGTCGGCGTCGTCGTTGTCGTAACAGTGGACAAAGCAGTAGCAGTAGTAGTACTAGCACCTGTAGAGTTAGCCACCGTGCTTGGAACTGTCATCGTAGGACTCGAGGCTGTGTGTGCGTGAAGGGATCTAGATGGGTGTGATTGTAAGCCTATTGCCATATGTGCTCCTGAAGAGCCCGAGCCCGAGCTCGTGGCAGAGATGTGGGGAGACAAGTCCTCGTCGTCCTCTAGCAGAGGAATATCCGACATCTGAACATCATCCAATCTTGGCGTCGGTAATCGGGGAGGAAGTGATTCGTGTGTCGGTAAAGAAGTAATAGTGGTAGTTGTTGTGGGGGTCGTAGCCGAGGTCGTTGTCGATGGAGAAGTAACACCAGTCGTTGTTGTTGTTGTTGTCGTCGTCGTTGTCGTAGTACCAGCACCAGCAGCACTCGTCGTTGAATTTTGTCGGATAGAATATTCTGTTCCTGTTGTGTTGGTAGAAGAAGTCGGAGACAGGGATAGGGATAAAGTCAGGCTTGAAGCGTCCGACGACGACGACGACGAGGTCGAGGCACTGCTCGCTGTGTCGCTCTCCTCTTCCTCAACGGTGCCCGGGTTGCCACTCCTTTGTCTTTTATTTCGGTTCCTACCCCCTTGCCCTGCCATCCGTCTGCCAGGCGCAACCCCGGCACCACCACCCCCACCAGCGGTCTGTTCGTCGTCGTCACTCTCAGCACCTCCAAAAAGCTCCTCAAAGGACCGCTTGAAGGAGGTATTGGAGGACAGGGAGAGCCTGAGGTGCAACGCGCGGCCCTCGTCTGCGGGCATACGGAGTGAAGTATAAAGAAAAGGAGAAGATCAGGGGAATTTGAAGTGTGACAAAGTCTGACTGATACAGTACTCCATACGACTGCTGCGAACTACCGCTGCTGCCACCGCTAGTACTACTACAACTACAACAACGACTATTACTGCTACAATTACGCCGTATCGTGTCTCTTGAGCGCAGACGGTCGGCCAGTCAACCGCCGTCCCCGTGCAATCCGCTCCGCAAGCCGTTCCACCACGCCCCCTTCGCCCTCACCATCCTCCTCTTCCAGCGTCTTCTTGATCAATGACTCCATATCCTCCCCTAGCGAGTCCCCACTCCCCCGCCTCATTGACGTCCGCATGCTCTGGGTCGCCCGCGTCTGCTCGGGGTTGAACTGTGGCAGTCGCTCATTCAGTAGATCCGAACGACGTCTGTAACATGTGTCCATGAACCGCCCCCCACGAGGTCAACTTTTTTTTTTTTTTTTTTCAAACAACAACAAAACCACGTACGCGTCAGCAAACGTCCGAATACTCCTGTTGATCTTGGCACCCTGCACATTAAGTGCATCAGGTCCTGTTCTCGGTGGCACTACCCCAACACCCGTTGTCTCATCCGCCACAAGTTCGGTCGCATTCTCCGCCTCTTCACTATTATACAATAAGGGCCAGGGAAGTCATTAGCGCCGTCACTCGGCGGCCGATAAGAAGCCGTTGTTGTATGTGTCACGCACCGCAATAGCTGGAACACCTTCTGCATTCTTCCAACTGCCAGAATTTTGTTCTTGATCTGCTGCCTTCTCGCGGCCAAGTCGGCTGGGCTCTCCTCCTCCTTTCCTCCCTCGCTACCAGAATCCGAATCCACGAGCTCCTCCTGGCTGCAAATACTCAATATTGCTAGTAGCATTTCCGTAACTAGTTCTCAGTCAGCAGACATCACTTTTAAAATAACCCGAGGAAAGCTTCTCTCACTCTTTGCTCCCACAAAAGGCAAGCTCCACGTAAACCCATCCATAAAATTTGGCAACCAATACGGATGCGGGCTAGAATTATACTGTCTGATAGTAATGTTCTTGTTCGCATACTTGAGCACTGCCGCACGATTATGATACACATCCAGATAATTCGGCGCCGAAAAAATCGTAATAACCGAAGGGAAATTCTTCTTTGGTGTTTTCCGATGCATCGTATATCTACAACAGAACAACACCCACACCCACACACCCCACGTCAGTCAACTTCCCCTATTAAAAAAACAACCCCTAGAAAACAGCCACGCACCCGGAATCCTGTGCCTCATGTCCCCGAATAATCGTCAACAGATTATTTCTCTCCAAAAATTGACACACGGCGTCATACCTACATAATCCTTTTAATTTCGCTTATCAACCCTAAACCACAGCAAAAACCACTCACGTAAAGTAAAACGAGCATCCCCTCGTCGTATTCGGTAAAAACGTAGTCCCACGTGCAAGCGCAGGGCCATGTGTGGATGGCTCTTGTTCATGCCCGTATGTAGCCACCGGATCCGACCACAGGAGGTCACACAACAGCCCGTGAGAGCCAGGTTCCTGGAACCTATTCATCTGTGTAGGTGATTTCCACCCCACCCTCTTTAGCACCACAAAGGAAAGGAGAAGATAACAGGCAATAACGCACACGAGTGAGATCATTCAGGTGCACAAGTGAAGGCGAGATGCCCCCATGCACACAGAAAAATTTGCTGTCCACCAAAGCAGCCACTGGCAGCGCGCAAAATGATTTGATGCACGCCTCGTACACAAGGGGGGTGTATTTGTGTAGACCTGATATATATCATCAACAGAGCACGACGTAATGAGGCAGGAGGGAGGACGTACACTCGCGTTTGAAGGTAAAGTATTCTGTGAGATGCCGACATTCGTGGTTGCCCCGCAGTAGTATGACCCTCTGTGGGAACCAGATTTTGAGGGCGTAAAGGTATAAAAGACACTGATCACGATGAATGAATGAATTAATGAGAGAGAAAAATAATAATAAACGGTGCAAGCACACCTCGATGCCGAAATCGCCTCGATCTACATAGTCCCCCAGAAAGAGATAGGTAGTGTCATTGATACTCCCGCCAACCTCGAACAACTTCATCAAGTCATACTGTCCACGATGTCAAGGGAGGCACAATCACCGACGAAAAAGCCAACCCACTCACATATTGCCCATGTATATCCCCACAAACTACAGACACAACAGAACAAGAATCAACCACCACGTTCAAACAAAGGGGGGAAGCCACTCTCACCCGTAATCGGGCTCGACACCGAGACCATGTTCGGTTCCCTCTCCAATACGCTTGTAGCAGCCTCGAGGATCCACAACGCATGGGCCTCTGTGAGTCTTCCCTCATGGATAAAATGCTCCTTGAGAAAATTAGCGTTTGGCTTTATCTCCCCACGTCCATCGCGTTCGAAAAACTGGGAATCGGTAGGTTTATGTGCCGCAGGCGGAGGGACCTATACACGCAAAAGATTCATTACTCGAGGAGAGAAAAAAAAATACAAACTCACTGTTCTGATTTGCCGCTCAGTCAATTCTGGGCCACCACCAGTAGACGCAGCTCCACTAGGATACGATGTCTGTGGTATCACACCCTGGTGATGATGTTGTTGTGGTTGCTGTGGCGGTCGTTGTTGTTGTTGTTGCTGTTGTTGCTGCTGCTGCTGTAGTCGCTGTGCTTGCTGAACCTGCCTAAATGCATTTCTCTCCTGCGCTGCTTTCGTGGTTCTGGGAGGCATTGGTGTGCTGAGGGGGGAAGAGGGATTCAGTGGGAGTGTGTCAGGTGCACACTGCGTGGGCGGCTACCAATGTACAGCTCGTCTAAGAATCGGACTAGAGCAATCCAATTACCGACACACGACTCACTGAGATCGGATATCCGGGGACAGCGGGGAGCCACAAAGGGGACTGACTAGAACGGGGGAATCCTTACAACGCAGACGAACGACACACTGTGTTTGGCAATGTTGCGCATACAGTCACTATATACACTTCTACACAGGAATCCCCGCATACTCCTCATAGCCCAGCGCCAAGTTCAGGTTCTGCACGCCTGGGGGTGAGCCACTCTAACACGACAAAGGGGGGGGGGGGCCCGTGCTTACCTGCAAACACTGTGTCGCCGCGCCCTTGAGCAAGTTGTCCAGTCCGCCCTGCAGCAGCAGCAGACACTCAGCACCTATCATGAACCCCACTAGAGTAGACAAACTCACCACAATGACCACACGCTCCCCCTCGCTGTGCACCTGGAACCCACCCACAACCCACCCATGCTTCCCCTCCACATCTCCAAGCCTCGGCACCTCCTTCATAATCCTCACCAACCTCTCCCCCGCATACCTCTTCTCAAACATCCCCACCACATCTCTCCCCGTCAGCCTTCCCTTCAACGGCACCGACACCGTCGAAATAATCCCACTAAACCACGGCCCTACACTCGGCACAAACGCCACCTTGACCGGTTTCTTCTCCCCCCCACCACCACCGTTCACGACCAGATCCGTCAAGTGGAATCCCGCCTCCCGCTCGTGAATGTGGTCCGTGAGCGCATAGGGGCGCGGCACACCTCCCCCAAGACTCTCCGGGCTCACCTTGGGCAATGAGATCGGATTCCCATCCGCATCAGCAGACGCAACCGTCCCTGCCCCACTGTAGCCCGCTCATTCCAAACACCGTCGGCACTGCAGATGGGTGCAAGTGCTCCACCAGCGGCGCGAGCAACATCTGCGCTGATGTCGCATAACATCCCGGATTCGCAATCCGTTTTGCTGCCCGGATTGTTGCGCGTCCATACAATTCTGTTTTTGTTTTTTTTAGAAAAATCTATTATACACTGTTTTCCTCCCCTATTTCGAAACACGCTCACCAGGTAGTCCATATGTCCACCCATTCTCAAACCTGAAATCCGCGCCAAGATCAATCACAACACTCCCTCCATCCCCTCGCTCCTTTGCCCCCTTGTCTATCGCATCCACATACGGCTTCACCACCCCGTTCGGCAACGCCATCACCCACGCATCGACCTCCCCCGCCTTCTCCATCTTCTCCACATCCTCCAAACTCAAATTCGAATAAACCACCTCGGCCTTGTCGTAGCCATCCAACTTGCGTCCGACCAACTGCCTGGAAGACACGTGTGCAAGCGAGAGGTACGGGTGGGCGTTCAAGAGTGTCGTGAGCGCCTGACCAGTGTACCCCCTCGCACCAATCAAACCAATCCGTTTGGGTTCAGTCGTCGTCTTGACAGGCTCAGGTGCATTCGCCACCGTCGCATAACCCCTCCTTTGCGGCATTGCCATTGTAGAAAATGCGCGGGTGCCCCCCGCCGCTGCAGGAACCACGCGATGCGGAGGCGCCGATGGCCCAACCGGCAAATAACTCCTCTCAATCCTCCCCTTACTCTCAAACTCTTTCACAATCCTCTGCACCTCCTCCACATCCTGCACACCATACCAAAACAAGCTCTTGCCAGCACGTGTAAAGCTCCCGTCCGCCCTTTCAAAATGCCACGCGCGGTTCTCATCATCTGCCTGGGCAGTCCAGAACAACCGCCTGTGATCCTTCTTCACTGCGCTAAACACATTATCCACAACATTGTTGAGGACACCGGAGCGTGAGGCGAGGAGCTTGGTCATGACAGGGACCTCTCCCTCGGGGTGCGACACCACCGCAACCACATCGAGTGGCTCATCACCATAGATTGTATATGACGTATTTTTGAGATCGTTGAGCACACCCGTGACGCTCGTGAGCCCAGCGAGCACCTCTGGGTCACGGTCATGGATGACCTGCCGGAAGCGATCAGCACCCAAACCGTCAATGCTATTGTGTTTGAAGAGTTTGTAGCCTCGACGGATGAGTGTCCCTGCACCACTGTCGGTGAAGAGTTCCTTTTGGAGGGAAGAGGCGGAGATGACGGCGATGGAGGATGAGCGCGGGAGGTGGTCGAGCATTTCTTTGAATTCGCGCAGTTTGAGTTTGGTGCCGTATTTGACCCAGGATTCCTTCATGAGCTGGTCGTATTCCTTAGGGGAAAAATAAATAAATTAGAAGGAGATAATATAGAAACCAAAAGGTTCCATTTACCTCATCCAAATTAATAACATCCAACTTTTCACCCGTAACACCATGATACATCCCCCCTTTATCATTCAAAAACACAATCTTCATCGGCTCAAGCTCCTTGGCCAGCTCACCCGCCGCAATATCCGCATTCACATTCAAAATCTGACCATCGGGGGATTCAGCAAGGGAAGTGAGAATGGGGAGAGCGCCGGCACGGATGGAGGCTTCCAGAGGACGTTTGTCGACGCGTGTGATTTTACCGACGAGGCCGTATTTGTCTTTGTCGAGGTAGTCGGCGGTGAAGACGCCAGAGGTGATGGGGCGGGCTCGGGTGCCGAGTTGTTCGAGGGCGCCGACGAGTTTGAGGTTTTCTTCGAGGAAGACGCGGCGTGCTACTTGGAGGGTTTTGGCGTCTGGAGGGAAAAGAAGTAAACAAATCAAAGAAAAAAAACTGAAGGGATGTAATTTACCAGTAACCCGAATACCATCAATATAATCCGGAACAACACCCTCACTTTCGAGGATATCATTCAACTGGGGACCAGCACCATGCAAGACAACAGGGTACAGTCCCACACGGTACAAAAAGCTAAGACTGAGAGCGAGTTCATCTAGGTCCCCAAGGACGGCGCCTCCGATTTTAATGACGGCGAATTTGGCGGGTTGAGTCGGGTGAGAGGTGGAGGAGAAGATACGGAGATGGCGCTCGACCTCTCGTTTGGTGCCGATAGAGTAGAGGAGACGGGTGATAGTGTCCTGTGTGTGTGTGTGTTTTTTGTGTGTGTTAGCTGAGTTTTTGGGGCAGGGAGTTTCGTTGGAGGGTTTACCCGGTCAGTTTGAGCAACGGATTGGATAGCACGGATAGAGGCAGGCGTAGTGCGCTTGAGAGGGGTGAGAGCAGCTCGGCGCTGGCCTGCGACGAGGACAGCACGGAGACGGGAGGGAAGGGACATTGGACTGTGTGTGTGTGTCTGTGTGGTAAGGCGGAGGGACGAGAAGGCCTGTATTTGAATGGGACGCTGATATTGCTGTTGGCTGATTCTGTCCAATTGCGTTATTCGCGCTCAAATCGCAGCGTCTGTACTGTTACAGCTATTCATACACGTTGTACTGATACAGCAAAAAAGAAAACAAAAAAAAAAGTCTCTTTCACACAGGCCTTGCAGACATCATCCTCACCAGTGCATCCCTTCTCCGCTGCAGACACTCCACCCTCGCCGTGTCTGCCCTCCTCTCCCGATCCAGCTCAACGTTTTTCTTCGTGCCCCACCGCCGGATCATCATCTGCTCGCGCAGGTGGTTCTCCCAGTGCAGATACTTCTCTGCTATCCTGTCGTATCTCAGAATCTGATGCTTCCTCGTGATTCTCGCTATCAACTGGTTTATGCGCTGCAGCCGCCGCGAACACGACGAGAGGATGTGATCTCGCGGGTCAAAATATTTTCTGCTCCTTTTCATCGTTCTGTTCTTGCCAAAATACCGTAAGAACCCGCTGGCACAAGGAGGGAGGGATGTGGGCACGGACCTCTGCCACCAACGTCTGTGGGACGACCACCTGGCGTGAGCATCTGTGATGCGCTTTCGAAGCTTGGTCAACGTCAACTTGGTTGGACTGCTCGACGACAACGGCGAACTAGTCGCAGAAACTGGTCGAGGCGAAAGGGGAGAAGCAAGCGACAGCGAAGCAAGTCCCGAGGATACAGCCCCAGTCGCAGTCCGTGTGCCAGCACCCGGCGGCAGCCTGCTCAGCCCCGAAACAGACACCGACAGCGCCATCCGCTGCTGCGTCCCAGCACCACTTGCGCTCCGGATCAGACCCACATCCTTGACAGTATTACCACTGCTGCTGCTACTGCTGTTACTACTACTGCTACCGCTCCTACTACTCTCGTTCACAATCGCTGCGATCTGCACGTTTATCGGCCCGGGCTCCTTGCGCATCAGCGGGTCAGGGACGCTAAGCGCCTTTGCTAGCTGTGTACAGCGCGCCCGCCGGTGTGGAGGGTGGGGGCAATGCACGACACCAGAAGTGGGGATGTGGACACCCAGCACAGGAACGTGCGATGAGCTGTGGAGGAATAGACGCTGGAGCGAGGATGGAAATGAATTTCCCCCCCCTCCACCTCCCCTTTTATCTGTTTCCCCTCCAGTGCCTGCGGTAACCAGTGACCGTGACGCAATCAGATTAGATAATGCAGTGATGTCAGCGTCCTTCGCACTTCACACAAACTGCTGTCCTGGGTTTGATGGATGTCTGCCCCCGTCCCTTAAAAAAAAAAAAACACTAATTTCGAGCATGAGTCGCACTCAGTGACATGGCAGAAGACTATCATGCATGCCACTGTCCCGAGGGATCAGCGATGCGATCTCCAAATCGCAACTTCTTCACCATCCACGGCACTTGCATTGCTCAGAACGGACGAACAAGCAAGCCACTCGTCGCATTTTCTGGCGATGACATGACATGTTGGCACCTCGCCCTCTATATATCATCTCCTTCTCCTCCTCGTTCTTCGTCCCATCCCCACCCCTCCTCGGCCCATGACTTTTGCCGTCCTCCGGGCACTCCACGCCATCATTGGCGAGGCCCTCGACCAAATCGAAACTGTCTACTCCCTCCATGATTCTTCACAAAATTACTTTTTTCCTACAAAAGAAACGGACTCGCCCCCACGCAGCGCCGTAATACCCTCGCCGAGCCGTCCCCAGGCTGGCCACCGTCCAACCATATCCACACACTCATTGTCCAATGTCTATGCTTCCCCCCCTCCATCGCCCTGCATCAGGACTGAAAACTCTTCCCCCCCAAGGTCACCGCCACTAGATTTTCCATCTCTAGATGCTCCTTGCGATCCCTCGTCTCTTTCCGAGTCGCTCACTCAGCACCCTGACGTGGTTGCCGCCGCCAATCGTATAATTGCGGCCTGCGGACAAATGACTGCTACCGTTCAGACGCCCTTTCTCACCCTCTGCGACGCTAGCATGGGCGTAAGGCTCGGATTTCTTTTTCCCTCCCTCAATCACTGATAACTCTCCTCAAGTATCATCTCCCATCATGTATGCGAATATTTGAGGCTTCACACACCGCTGAAATCTTGCGGGAGGCTGGTCCCGCAGGCCTCCACGTCGTCTCCATCTCGGAGAAAAATGGCGTCGATAAGGTCAAGCTGGGTATGTAATATACCTCTCCTCACCCCGCTGGAGCCTGAAGCTGAGTTGCTGCACGTCAAGCACATATTTTACGCCTTCTGGCGACACATCATATTGTCAGAGAAGTATCGCCAGATATGTTTACTCTCAACAGGATATCCTCAACTATCGATACTGGAAAAATGTTTCAGGACCTTCAACAATGGACTACAGATGGAGTGTACGTGCCCTTATACCTTAGCGTTTGGGATTGACATGTTTAATATTACCCTCCAGGCCGGAGAAAAAGTACCAGGATACATCTGGTATCGCTGCATTTGTCGGCCTTTGGTAAGTCCTTAACGACTCTAATCCAACCATAACGCCTCACTCAGCTGGCCTCCAGCTCTGACGAGATATTCAAGTCGTCTGCGTACCTGACAGAGACATATCTACTGTCTCCTTCAAAAACAACCAAAGCAGGAATAGAGCCTACACGCGCCCCGTTCTGCTTCGCCTTTGGAACAGTCGAGTCTCGCACTGGATTTTTCGGATGGCTCGAGGGTCCGACTGCCCCCGATCCTACCAATTACCTAGGACCCAATGAGGACATCAAGTAAACTTTTATGCTTCGGGTGGCACACGAGATATACTCACGACCCTTGTCAAGTACCGAAATAGGTCGGGGTGCCCTATACGCTCCTGTCAAGGACGGTGTGCAGCATGCTACCCATGCCAAGCCTATTGGTCCGGACCCATTGTTAGCTGGAGATATTCCAAACTCGAACCGTTTTCGCCTCGAACGCTTCGGGAAAGGCGATGTCGGGCACTTGTTCTTGGGAGGCGCCAGGCGCTATCCTCAACAGTAAAGGATTTTTATCATATCTTCTGTCATTAGTCTGAGTATATGCGCGTGTTTTAGGCTTCGACTGGCACACCTTGCCTCGGGGTAGCGTCGTTGTTGATGTTGGTGGCGGTATAGGGTCCACTAGCATGCTTCTTGCCAGTGCATTCTCGTCTACCGATGACGACGGCCTCGGGTTGAAATTTATTATCCAGGATCGTCCGATAGTGGTCGAAATGGGTGAAAAGGTATATTTTACAGGATTATTAGCTTCTCTTGTACCCCCTGATATCCTTGAATGATGATTAGGCCTGGAAGGCAAAGTGTCCCTGAACTTCTCGAGAACGGAACAGCGCGCTTTCAGGGTGCGTTTTTTTTAAAAAAACTCGCCCCCTCGTTTGATAGATAATGGAAAGGGACTTCTTTTTGCAGTCCACGATTTCTTCTCACCTCAACCAGTCAAACAAGCCACTGTCTTCTTACTTCGTGTTGTATTGCATGATTGGCCCGATGATTTCGCGCGCCGTATACTGCTACATTTGAGAGAAGCGGCAACATCTGGTACCAAGCTTCTTCTTGGTGACTTTATAATTCCTCTGGCGTGTCCCGATGAAACTGGGGAAGACGGGATGCTGGAGGGAATTCAAGGTGCTCAGAGCATGTTGGCTCCTCCGCCACTGCTTCCAAATCTTGGGAAAGCGAGTGCTAATGCATATTGGATGGATTTGACGGCATGTCATTATAATTATCCCTAAAAATGTACAGGCGAGACTAAGGTTATCCTCTTGTTGACAGATGCAAGTTATGTTTAATGCCCAGGAGCGGACGTTACGGGAGATTGTGATACTGGCAGCGTCCGCGGGCTGGAAGGTCACTAGGGTCACCAAGTGCAGCGGTTCATTATTCGGATATATCGTTGCCGTTCCGACTGCGATACCTACTCAAACTCGATGTCGATCTGGAAGTTCTGCCTCGTACCGCGATCCTGCGTTTGCGGCATACCAGTCTCAAGACGCCTCCAAAGCTACCGTCCGGCATGATAGCTCACGACCTCGAGATGAAAGAGATTTGATTGAACGCTCGTTATCACGGTGTGGTACTCCGACATTTGGCTCGAGGATGCAGCTCCCACTTGTCGAGGAAGCTCTATCGAGATTCGGTGGGGAGCATTCGTTCTCGCAAACCTGGGACAGCAGCGACCAGGCCGGTGGTACCACCAAAGCCTACTTCACTCAAGCAAGGCCATTACGTTGACGCCGGTTCCACATACCAAGAAGAAGCCTTCTCCGCTCTCCGTACCATCACCTATTATTACTTCTTCATCCCCGGCTTCTTCTGGGAAGGCACTATTATTGTCTTCTCCGAAGTTGTCTGTGCAGACAGTGGGACAGAAAGTCATTCAACGGCGAGCATCCCTTGCACACTTACGTGCGGCCTCGATTAATAATGAGGTTCCTCCACCATTACCGTTGAATGCCCAACAGCCGCCGCCTTCACCCATGTCTCCTCGTCCTGGACTTTCACGGAGGTCGTCACTTGCTCAGCTGTCTCCCTCGTCGACTCGAGACAATCAACAACAGATTCATATCGGTGGCTTCTTCAGGACTAGGAGGATCACCGAGTCTGATTCCCGTGCGACATGTTCCTGAGCCTAGTTCTCCTTCGACACTTCGACAGCGTGGAGGGGGCGGTATCGCGTTGTTGTCGTCGCCTTTGGTTGCTAAGCACTATCTTCGGGATAGCGGCGGTGCGTCAGAATTGGATGGAACGAGTCCGATAAGCCATCAAAGATACCAGCAGCAACAGCAACAACAGCAACTAACGCCACAGAACCGGACCGTAGGTCGGAGATTATCTGTGGCCCAATTGCAGCTGCAATCGGCGATGGCACAAAAGGCCCAGTCTCCGGTGATTTCGGGGGCCAGGGTTGAGTTGAGAAAGAGAACGAGGAGTGTTGTTGGACTGTCTAGGCTGAATCGACAAGCCGCAACGGCTAATGTGGAGATACCTGATAATGGGCATGGCTTGGTCGGTGATGGTGGAACCGATGGTGGCGGCGGCGACGATGCTCGATTTGGTAGTGGCTTTTTGAGTAATGGCCGTGGCGGCGGCGGAGGCGGCGGCACTAGGCTTGAATTTGAGAGGGAGAGGAAAACTGTTATGCCAGGGGGGTTACCGGAATTTTCGTCGTTTGTTGATGTTGGACCTGGATTGTCTGTTGTGGACAAGGGTGAGGATGTTGGCGGATCTGTGAGTGTTCTGGCGGCTGCGGCAAGGATTGACAAAGGGGTGTGGAGGCGACAGGGATCGCCTTCTTGATTTGGTTCGGCTGCTGTGTTTTTTTTTTGGCTTTTGTGATTCCCTGAGAGTTAACGTACGGACTTGAACTGGACTTGTTCCTCCTTACTGCTTCGAACTTTGAACCGTTGTTTGCGCCTTACTCTAGTGCTTGGTCCCCTCATTTTCCAGAATCCCAACTTGCCTCTTGTATGCCCCCTTAGTCGCTGATTGAATTTGCATGTGAAAACAATGATAGTGCCAGGCCCCATCCGTCGCAACAATCAGATCAACTCAACCACATGGTCAGAAACTGGGATGATCCCGAACGTGCGTTCGATGCTTGGGTGGGCAAATACACACACTAGGTCAGTCCATCCCCGCAGAACACCGCCTCTGCGTCAACGCCCGAACGAACTGATGAAATGCCTGCAGGGCCCCTGCACCCTCGTTTTTCCTGTGAAGCTTCCTCGACAATTCCGACAGGGAAGGGCCAAACATCTGCCTCCATTCCCCGCAGTCAGTCCGCAGCCAGCGCGATCTATAATGCCCATGTCAGATGGCAGGAAGGGACTCATTTCCTTCGCCACCCCGGATCTTCAGCAAAAATACCTCTCGAAAAGCTGTTAAAAACCTTGTTCCCAAAAATATGTTTCCCCATGTCCGGCGCGTTCGAGTCATTCGATGTTTACGCAACCCCAGGTCAGATTGATGGGGGGGAGGGATTGATTGACCACTGGGAACTGTTCGGTCTCGAGACGGAATCAGACGGAACCCAAACAGCTTAAATGGAGTGGGGGGGAATTGGAGCTCCATGCACTAGCGCCCAAAAGGGCTTGCGGGCTGCGCACACCCCTCACCTCCCCCTACTCGAGTGCTGAGGAGGGACCCTCTCTCTCTTTTTCCCTTCGTCGCTTGGCTTGTAAGACCGGTCCCTCTGCAACTGGCCTGTACGAAACAGCTTACTGATTGTGCCATTACCCCTGTGTACATACGTCCCGCCACCGCCGCCTTGGTCCTTTGGGCTCTTCCCCCCCCCCCCCCCCCCTCCTAAACTCCTTGGCATAGCATCCTTCTTTCTTGTCAAGTAGGAAACGCGATCTACTTATACATGCTGCATGACACACCATACGACGTTTTGGCTTGGGCTCTCCAGTATCTTCCGAATCGTGATATCGAAAACCTACGTGTGGTCAGTAGGAGCTTGCGGGGAGCTGGGTTAGATGCGACGTTCCGAGACATCAGGTTTTATAAGCACGGCCGGGCTACGAAAGGGCTGTGTGAACTGTTAAGGTGAGGCGTTCCAGATACACAAATATACAACGTTGTTAACTTCTTGGCCTCCATGCTTTGCTTCGGACTTCCACCGCCAACTCCGAACACCGCATTCGCTTTCCTGAAATGTGATCGTTATCACTGGGCTTTGGGGGTGGCCGTGTAGAGAAAATGATAATGATATTGCGCATCGGGCGCGTCGGCTCATTATTGAACCCTGGCTTGTTCAGCCACATACGATGTCATACACCAGCCGGAGCGAGAACGCATGGAATCACATCAACACGTTTTTTAACCCTCGATACATGGAGCAGCAGGCGCAAAAGCGAGTGCAGAAGAGGATCAACAAGGACATCAGCCGCGTTACAGATGCTGTTAAGCGTCTGCACGAAATTCGGGAATATCATATCTTGTATGACGAGCGAAGCACGAATTATCACCGCCAGCTGTTCGAAGCGTTCCTGGCGCCAACCCTCGAGTTGATTTCCGGTAGACTCCAAAAGCTGACAGTTAAAGTCCCTTTCGAGCTCCTTCCTAAACTCTCCCATGTTCGTCTTCCGGAACTCCGGGGTCTCGATATACACCTCTGTACTGGCCAAGCGCGGATGGAGGAAATCAAATATGCCCTCGATGGATTTTTCGTTTTTGTTCACAACCTCCGCTCCCTTGAGCATCTCGGCGTAACGGCCACATCGGCCTCGCGCTACCTCGACCTTTCCTACTTCTCCAAGCGTTGGGGGACATTCCCCCGACTCAAGTCGTTCAGTCTTTGCATCCCTTTTGATGGAGGCTTGCTCTCCTCTCCTGAAGACCTTTACAAACACGTCATAGCACCCCACAGTGCGACATTGGAAAGGCTCAAGCTGAGCACGAGCAGCTGTGGTGTACCCACTACTCCGCTCCCGCCAGACTGTCACTTCTGGATCCAGCGCATCCTCAGGTCATCGTTTCACACCCCCTTTCCTCGTTTACGCGAAGTCGAGCTCGCCTTGCGCCCTTTGAGAGCAAGTCTTGTTGACTTGCTGCATTTCCTTGCATTCCGAGCGCCAACGCTTGAGAAGCTGTGGCTCACGGATAGAGCGCTGTCGAATGATGAGCTGGAGGAACTTTTCCTCGGCCTTTGTTCGTTTTCTGCGTTTCCTGAGAACCAGAACCATGTATTGAGGAATTTGAGGATCAAAGTGCCGTTTCTCAATGTTCGTTTGTTGGCACTTATCGCGGAGCGGTTCCCTCACCTTGAGACTCTCGGATTGGCGTTCCACGATATTTTACCGGATGGGCAGGAGCCGATCTATCACTGTTCTGACTATCAAGCGAACCTCGTGAGTGTCCACGTCTTTGCTGTAAAGGCGCGCTGACTAACAATACATTTCCAAAATAAAACAAAATAGTTCGAATTCATTCAGCAGCTCCGCGCCCAACACCCTATGACTTTTACACACTGGGGCCTCCGCACGCTCAATCTCACCGAGGGCCCGGCCCACTTTCCCTGGATTAAAAAATTGGAACCTGTTTTTATTGACTGTTTTCCTCCGCCGCTTAGTATCGGCGAGCTTCCCCAATCACCGCTCTAATCAGTGTCCTTCTTGCCTGCGTCATTAATCCTCGCATATAGACTCGACGAGGCAAACTATAATTACCCTGCGGGTGTTTGGGAAGATCTGAACCCCTATGTGGGTTTTTGTGCTCTTTGTTGTTTTTCTTTCCTTTATACGCTTTCTTTCTCCGACTAAAGCCTTTTTTTCGAGTTCCTTTCCCCTCGAGATCATACCCCTTTTCCTATATGATTCCTGACCCTTCTGATAGGAAAGCTGGCAACTAATTCAACGGCTGAATGCCGCTTTATAATGTGTACCATGTTTATAAACTCAAAGATCTGTACTTGTAGTTGTATAATACCCCTGTCGCTTGATATTGACGTCCTCTGTGTATCCCAATAGTGATTGTTGTTCCACTCATCCTCTCGTTCCTTGTCGCAAATATGATAGTTACCGATAGCTTTTGGGTGAGTGGGTTGTGTGCGTGTGAGGACTCCAGGAGGATAACGTATATTTGCGCAAGGAGGGGAGCTGCATATGTATATGTGATATGCTGAGTGACATGATATTCGTGAGGAATAAATCCAGAAGTGAAGAAGAATGAGATATGCGGTGTCAATCTACAATAATTCAGCGCATATTCTAGAATGTAGTAAAACAAGGGACATCAGAAGCGTGGTAGGGTGTAGGTGTCGTGAGGATTGGAAGAAGTCGAAGGTTGCTCGATCCAGGGCGGGTGTTGATAATGATGTCAGGTCGAAGGGGTATCACACTATAGACATACATGGTTAGTCGTGTACTTCCCCTGCTGTTCGCAAAAAATCCAGCACTACTTACATCGGTTGTGTCGGAAAGATAAAACAAGTATAAGCATAGGGTTCGATGAGTTCATTCAGATATCTGAGTACTGATCGAAGGCTCGTCGTCCACGACCAAGCCAGCTTCCTCTAGGTGATCCAGGGCACTCTAAATTTTATAGTGAGATAAGCAATAAGAGCCCGTACAATGAATATTCTCACTCGAGACATTTCAAAAAAGGCCACAATAACTCTGTTTCAAGCGACAGGGATGAGAAAAGTGGCACGACGATAATACCTAAAAGAGGCTCACAAAGTATATTTTGTAACGACATTACCGTACGGGCGAAATAAAGCGAGTAGTGTCAGGTGTGAGGCTACCAGCCAAGAGTTAGTTGATTGGGATCATAGTAGACGATGAACAGCACACTACCTGTCGCCAAGGACACCAACAAATACCACCAGATTGCAGCGTCTCCCCCTCGCTTCATCTGTTTGACCACACCCCAAACTGTAAAAACACAAAACAATGTGATTAAGATATCCGGAAATAGCGAAACGCCCCTGAGAAGTTGTGATGAGGTTAATTTATTACACTCTAAACAACATCGTAGGTGCGTTACCATAAGATGTAAGCAGCACTAGCAGAAGGCCCATAAGACACCGAAGCAAGGATGGTGAAGATCACGCTTACTTTTTCAGCATGCCGTCATCCGCATCGGCAACGCTGGTTTCACAAAGAAACCAAGATGACATTAGTATAGCAGCAATAACTTTAGTTATTGCGTTCAAGCTAGCCACTCCTGCGAGCGCGTACGTGTACGACTTGTGCCTCCCTGCCGGGTGCGCGTTTGACATTCTGCGGCCTTGGATGAGAAACTGTCAACTTGACTCCCCACTAGAGCAGCTTTGGATACTGACAAAAACAGACGCATCGAATATGGACTGCAAATAATAGCAGTAGGAAGGAGCAAATATGAATGAACGGCACCACCCTTCGCAGCCGCCTCTGCTTATTTGCAATAGGGACAATGACTCTAAAATCGAGTGTCAGAATGCCGTAGAACAACCCCTGCAATAGCCTTACAAGATATAGGACCGGTTCAGAAGCCCAACCGAAAACGAGGTCGGACGAAATTTGAATCTCGCAAGTGCAAAATCCTCCCACCTCGCACAAGCTTCGGTAGAGTAGCTGCGCCCCAGACCACCGGCCTGATGGATCGGAAAATATGTCGACGACTGGATTGACTTGACGATGTATCTAGAGACGTCTCTTCGAACGACTGTGTCTCATGAGCTTGTTCTGCGAGAGCTGGTTCTCCCCCTGCAGTCTGGGATCGAACTGGAAAAGACTAGTTTGCTCAATGGACACTTATTCAGCCGTCTCCTGTTGGATGAACCCACTAAGCACCCGAGCAAAACTTGTAATACACAGTTACTCAACTTACTTCCTAAGGTAGGGCATTATCATGCCTGGCAAAAAAATCCCCGCATCTCTGACCAATATCAAGCACATTGCAAGCGCTATGAAAGAAATCAACTAGGCCCTTGCACGGGTATACAAATACAAGGGTTACGTACTAGAGCTGATGTCGACGGATTTATTGGGGGCCGAATTGGGTGGCATGGCTACTTCATGAACTGTAAGAAAGGTGCCGCCACAAGGGAGCCAGGGAACACCGGGGGAGGCGGGAGATACTGTGGGCGAAGGAAGGAGGAGCCAAACATTGGGCGGGGGTCTCCGAGTTATATAGATATATGTGCGCTAATTAATGGCCCAGACAGGTACGTCTACTTAGTGTGGTTGAGCCTATGTCGACCCCTCAGGGATCCGCTCGTGGCGCAATTTGTTATAACCAGTCGTGGGATATTTCCACCAACGGGGAAATATCAACGTCCCACAAAGAGAAGGTCGATACGACCTTGATCACAGGAGAAAGTGAGCAGCAGAGGAACGAGCCAGTAGAATACTTGGGGCGTGGATGGGCGGAGGCAGGGGAAAGAGAAGAAGTCGCGTCTCACCAGGTATCCCAAAAAGGTATCAGATTGTATGTATGATGTACAAACTCAGTAGCAAGGGATATTGAAGCCGAACCGAATCCTTCTCCTTTTGCCAAGGTCATCCATGTTCCCTAACCTAAATTCGGGAGATTGCCTATTCGATGACAATTCCTGAACTTACCGCCAGCGATACACTGGCCTCAGGACATGGCGCTTTCAACTCGAAGATCCCAGGACCCAATTTGACTGTATCAGACGGCCCCCGTTCCCATTCGTGTATACCACGGCGATCGTACTTTCTGGGAGAGGACAGGCTTGTCATGAGATGAATACTAAACGTTCTATACAGCTGGCGAGGGGGTGTGTGAATTTAGTAACAATTGGTTTCTGAATTGCATTAAGCCGGCAAGGTACCTCGATGATCACGAGATGTATGCCAGTATCCACTCCCAATACATTCTACGTGCGGTTCGTGGATGCCAGGACGACACGGCAAGCAACGGCCACTAGGGCAGGTGGTACCTATTCGACAGGACATGGGACATTCCCTTAGCCGACGGGCCGGCCTTCTCCCCCCCCGGAAGCGAAATGGAGAAGGAAAACAAGAACAATACAAGTTGCGTACACCCCCAGAATCACATGTGGTCAAATTTGGAAGAGGGACGCCGGAAGGGGATCTTGATGTCGTTGCTTTGTTGCAGCTCGGGTTGGAAGCTCCCCCTCATTATCGAAGGTCGTCTTATTCTGGATGCCTCCAACGCGTAACGAGTTACACCTTGGTACAATTTTTGCACAGGGTAGGACGTGTGAATGCGTGTTGAACCAGCTCATAGAGTTTCGTCAGCTAGATTAGATTATACGGGAGTCACGGGTGGCTGCCAGGGTTTGCGTTTAGGTATCCCACTGCTCTCAGGGACATTAATTGAACGCGCAAGCACATACTGTACATAAGACTTGAACGCCATCAGTCCATCCGAAATAACCAGTCTTTTCAATAGATTGGTCGCCTTATCAATCCATCCAACACGCCACAAAAATTGGTCCCTTGCACGGAACTTGACAGGAGAGATCGTAACTGATTGCTATTCTGCCAGCTCACCACTGCTCTCTTCCCAGTACACAACCAGGAGAAGCATGATAAGTATACTACCCTGCACAGATGCTATTACACCAGATTTTCCGTTGTTTAAGCTGATGATGATCTGCTTTGCATGTGGTTCCTCAGCCGGGCCAAGCGGGTTATACCCTGATATATCCTAACACTGTCAACCCAGTTTGTATATCAAGGGGATTACAAGGGTTTATGCCGCGGCACCGGAGTCACTTAAACTTCTTGATTTGCCCCAGTTCGAACAGCCAGAAAATCTGGATCTTCAAGCTCGAGATCGGTAGATCCTAACGCCGTCACAAACTCCCCACTTTAGAAAATCTTTCGAATTGCAAGCACTTTCAATTTGCAAAACCCCCAGCACCACTTGGGAGGGAGCAGCTCATCAGATGGTCGCAGTGATGTATGAGTAGTCCATGATCAAGACTACGAATATTTCCGAGGCGGTATAAGCCCTCGTTTACTTGCGCCCGCACCCCCGTGCCCCACGGATCCCATTAACCAGTTTGACTTTATTCTGTCAGAGTTGAGTTCAGTGACATAAAATGACAGGAATAGATACACCGACCTTAGGCATCATCGGCATCCAGGTATCATCAATATCCGGAGGGCCTTTTCTGAGGACCGTCCTACCAGGGTGGTTTATACACTTATACCCGAAAGTAGAGCATTCCGCATGCTGCATATCTTCGCTGTATGTGTCCAAAGAAGCGCAGCAGGGCAGGGAAACGCAACAGACGCAACAAATGAACCAATTCTCGAATGCCTGCACTAACAAAGCTGATCGTGTTGAGATTGCGCAGCGGGAGCAGTGTCCTACTTGGGGCCCCGCTTCGTGTAGAGCGTATGGGCCGCTCAGGATGAATATCCCAAGGGGCGCCTTACCAAGCTTTTCGTGGCGCATACATAGAGGGGTCACTTCACTGCCAACATACAGTACACCCTTCACTTCAGGGCCTTCCAAAATAACATCAGATCACATCTAAATCACGTCCTAGATTTCATTAATCATCCTCTTAGCGCAAACACTGCACAATTCAGCGAGTTCCACCAAGGTCTCCCAAATATTTTCGTTCATTCCGTAATATACTACATAGCGAAGTGACAAAGTAAGCATAACAAGATCAGTTGGTTAATCTTCATAGAATACCAAAAACCTCAACTCGATCGATTCTCGGAAAGGCGAGCCCTCTGGAGTGGTCGGATCTTCAAATCCTGTGTGCGGAGTGAAGACGGCGACACTGCCATCCTGGACAGAGTCAAAGCTAGTAACCAGGGAAGGGGTGTCAGCAAAGGGACATAAACCCTATCTGGTGGGAGGGCTAACCATTTAATTAAGACAATCTCATCCGGCGTCATCCCACGAACATATTTCCACTGGTGGTTGGGGCTGTGCTGGACACCCATCGTTTCGCCCTCGTGGTCGGGATACACTAGCGCCACTGGGAACGTATCACGCTTGGGGTTGACGCTACGATAGTCGCAGAGGGTGAGCGGCCAGTCGTATGCGGGGTTTTTTATTGGCCTCCACATGTTGATAATTTGGAATCGTCGACTAAGAAGGGCGGGAGCGTCGGAAGGCGGGAGGTGGCGGTGGACACGAGCTATCGAAGATTTAGTCGTCTGGTCTACATGAGTTTGAGCAACTGGTTGGCGTTTCTGTGGCGAATCATCCAATTCCCCAGGCTGGCGGAAGCGCCGAGCTGCAAGGGTTGAACGTTGAGTACTGTATTTGCGAAGAAAACCAAGGTCAGCTTACTGTGGTCGAAAATAACCGCGCGGCTGGCGCCAGTTAACTCCTTGATGAGCTCTATGCTCTCTGCATAATAGCTCTCCTCAACTTTCTTGTCATCGCGGAAGTCAGTGTGTTTGGTAGGCCGATTGTAGAACTGAAAGCCGGCATTGTCAAGAGTATACAGGTCTTCTTTCCCACGAATATTTTCAATGGAAACCTCGTGCGGCACCCGCACAATATTCTTGTCCCTCTCCCCGGTCTCGGGGTTGGAATTGATTGTCTGGTAGGCCCTGATACCAACCGGAGGCGGTACAAGGTAAGTAAGTTGAGCGGTGACAGTGTCGGAGGTTGAGATAGTCATGGTGTCCTTCGAGCAGTTGAGTTACTTTCGCAAATGACGAAAGTCTTTATACGTTTCGCTATTGTGCTCTGAGTAATCATCTCTGCTGAGGTGAGAGAAAGTATGGCGCGAGAGCTCATCATACCGATATGTTTTGCTGACAAACGCCGTGGAGCAGCTGACTACAAGGTTGAATAGAATAGGGGAAGCCGTTTATGTGGATCGGGGATCGATTCTCTCAGGTTGCTTCTTCGGAATCGCCGGAGTCGGCTCTAAATGGTGGATCTATCATTTAAAGTCTCGACCGCAATCTTTGTTTCCTAGTTATAGAACCCATGTACAGAGGTGACCCAATCAAGTTTTGGACGGTGAAAGACTGCCTTTCAGTTGCTGACTGATGAAGACTGGACTCCATGCTACTACTCCTACATAATGCCGCCTAAGGAGGGCAACGCTATAAAAAGACTGAATTCCAAGGCTAAGAAGGCAAATGATTCGAAGAGCTGTTATTGTCCTTGTGCACTGATGCTTTCTTATGAGGGTGTACCCCGATTATGAGAGGTCTCGGACGTATCTCTGCTGAGCAGTGCAGAAATTTCATGTTAACAGCGAAGGAGATGAAGGGTAATATCACTAAACTCATTGAGAGTCATATAGGAGAAGTGCTGTGGGGAGGCATAGAAAAACGAATGTAGAATCGGGAGGGGGGAACCACACTCTCTGGTCAATCCTGGGACAAGGTGAGCGTCAGAAACCGGTTTGGAATCGATGCCAGAATCGATTTCCATAAGCAACATCCCTAATGGCTCCATATGTCCGTAGAATACCCTTGCCATGATGACGCTCATCCAATATATCTTCGAAACGTACGGATGCGCCACGTATTACGAAAAGAAGACCCCTTTCTGTGACCCATTTGACTCGGAGAGGATATGAAGAAGGCATCAAAGCACCAATCGTTTCTTCCAATTGGGGTAGCTGCGACTCATGGAACATCCTATCAGTGAGTCTATATTACACTGTATGAACAGTTAGTTGCCTTATACGTATGCAACAAGCCGATACCCACTTTCTTGGTAATCGGCCGCCAATAATCTGTGCGAAAATTTAGTTAGTGCCGAGGCAGAACAGGCATAGAAATGTAGTACCCACAGTTCTAAAACAATCTCTCGAGGAATACGCTCCATAAACTCATGGGTAGGAACGTCTTCTCGCGGTCCAACAGTTTCATAATGTGACTTGAAGCTCATGTATTCGACCAGTTTTTCAGCTATGATAGCCCTGAATATCATGTTTTATTAGCAGATGTAGAATGGGCGTCGTAAGTTGGAGTCACTCACCGCTGACCAGATGGACAAGTCTTTGTCGCTGCTTCTGCATAGCTACCTGCAAAAAAGTTCCTTCAGCCTACATCAAAGGCGTTTAGATCTGGGATAAAGTTACTTGAAACGTCAAGCATGTTCCGCATCGTCCCACTAGCTTTGGCAACCTTGCGCCGCACGATGAAAGAAAAACCATCGTTACTGGTAACACGAACCCAGTCGCTATCAGATGGTGCAGAGTCTTGCTGTCGCTGGAAGATCGTTGAGTGTGTTATAAAGGAAGAGAACTGTCGCGCTATATACCTGCATTAGTGTAAAGCAAAAAGGGCACACAAAAATGTCATACGTGACATGATTCCATTTCCGGACTCGGCGCCCACGCCGGTCTTCAGAACCTCCGGTTACTTTAAAACACAGTCAATACCTATAGACATGAATTGTAAACATTATATATGTATAGTCACTAAACAGCACCACACTGGTCCTCAAATCCCTCCCCTAAAATCGTTTCGTTCTATGATACCCCACATGATAGCTGCTGATAACTGGAGATGAAAACCCTCCGTAACGTTCCTTGTGACGTAGGACGCGTGCAGTAGATGATGTGTCTGTCCTGATGATACTAGTAAGTCCCAGTAAATTTGCTGTGTCTTCAGAGGCGTCACAAAGCGCCAGTGTAATCCCTAGTTTGTCATTTGTCGCTCCACCACTTTGGAATAGATTCAATCCGTACAGAGCTTTCATATTGTCTACCAATGTAGGTCCCGTCAGTGCCTCTAAAATGCTCGGGCCATGGGCAGGCATTCCGTCGCCGTGCGCCTCAATTTCATCGAAGACACACACACACACACACACCCCGCTCCCTTTTTAAGATGTCCTGGCTTCTGCGGGGGGTAAAAAGTGCGGTAGAAGGGGTTCCTCCGTGAGGGCTAGCGGAATCGCACTAGTCCTCGAGGGCCTCGAGTCTTGGATATGGCCGAAAAACTGGGGGTAGGGGACAGTGTCACAGACCCTCTGGCGTTGGTTCATTGTTCCTCGGTAAGTGTCTGGCTTCTGAGTAAAATTCCTCATCGTCCCTAGGTATTCCAGCTTGGTACCTCAAGTTACGCAAAGCAGACGCGCGACCTCATGGATCCCCGATAATGTCATCCTATTCAACTCTTCCGAGCGTGAATGGTTTTTTTTGCTGAAACCGCAAGTTGCGAGCTAGTTGGGATCGGGCTTTGTGTTCAAGACTCGGAACACCTCCTGATCAAAGCATTCGAGGGGAAGGGGACTTATTACGATCGTAATATGTGACATTCGAGAGTGGGGAGGGGTCAACTAGTCCGAGAGTCCATTCGGCTTTGCATGATACACGGAGGGAGAACCAGGAAAAGAGGGCTTCCATTGAGGTATTCCATCCAATGCGTCCCCCCTTGTGTGAGCTCTCCGCGAGGTGAAAGGATCCATCGAGAGGAGGTGAGGCCTGTCCTTCCCGGATACAGGGTGGATAAAAACCAATCATCAGGATGAGGTCCGGAAGTCAAACCACGCAATAGCGGGACCATAAAACCCCACACCCACGAGCTGTTTACAGCAAAGTCCGACCCAATCGTCCACCAGCAAGCCCGGGAATGACCAATATATATATGTGTGTGTGTGCAATCGGAAACATTTGTGGTCAATTTCCTCATCGGAAATGAGGTCCAAGAGCTGGAGTATGTGTTCGACCAAGCAACTAGTGTAATGGGAAACAAGCGCCTCCCCCCTCCCCCGTCAGGACACTTTACTCCCGATATAAAATGAAAAAAATCCATCCGCCGCGAAGTGGTTTATGTGTTGAATGAGTTTTGAACGTGGAGACCACTGGTATGATGGAGCACGCGTGGTGAAATCAATTGGCGGATAAGGATAGGCGTGGTTGAAAGAACTCCGTGGGCAGGACCTCATTGGTTAGCATTCGGGACACTTTTGAGGGGGTGGACACCAAGCCTCGTCGATTGAGGTGTGTCCTATCGAATTCGAGTCACCTCATGGCTAGAACCTGATGGCAACTTCGGAGCCTGTAGGTAAGTACAAATTTAAGTAAAAATCGAAATTCCGGCGACAGACGTGACTAACATACTTGGAATATGCGTGGCATGCCCGAGGCTCCAGGTCATCAAAAACCGCCCGGTTCCAAAAATTCCCCTGAAGAGAGCCCGGTTTTGGCTTATTGCCGACGTGGACGAATCTCAGAACATCGAAGCTCCCCCCTTCCACATACCCCTTAACCCCCGCCCTCGCTGTCAATGCACACATGTATCCCAGAAGTTCGTGTGAGCTAGGCATAATATAACTTGTTCCAGTTCGAACAACGTACCTGTGGCACCCATAATTAGACGCATAACCCTATAACTATCATCCACGTCGCATGGCATTTATCTATCCCAATCATGCCGTCGTAAGTTTTTCTCCGTGATGATAATGACTCTTTGCCTGTTATTTTTGGGAGCCTGGGAGACACTGATGACGGCTCGGACTTGGAAAAAGGTCTCTTATCGCACCGATTAATGGAGAAGATTCAGACCACGGATGTAGATCAAAATTGCTCACGATTACGGCAGATATTCGTCCCCGGTATCTGCCCAGTGCCCACAGGAGTCCCAGGACACCATATCATATCTCCTTTGGATGCCAGCTTGCTTATCTTTGCCTCTCAAAATTACCAACAGACGAAATAAATTAATAATTCGATTACAAGCTGCTAAATAAAAAAAAAGTCCTCTAGTATTCTACCTTTTGCAGAGTTCAGCTTGGATATCGAATGTTGAAAACCCAACCAATCTCGACTTTAAAGCGTCACCGGACCCAGCTTTGGTACTGGTCCACAAAAACGAATACAAGATACAGGTAACTAGGATATATGTATATCATAGAGGCATATGCATAGTGTCATACTAAAAAATCGCAGTAGAAAGCATATGCCATAATGTCAGACGCCCTAGCACGGACGCTGGATAGGAAACAGAAACAGAAAATGCAGACTGAAACAAATTGAGAGCATCATGGGGAAAGGGCAAAGCAGGACATGAGGTGAAATGGTGAGCGGAAAAAAGAGGTGGAAGCTAAAGGAGAGCACTAAACAAAAGAGGCAAAAATCCAAGGCTACAGAGAATAGAAAGGGATAAAGGTATGATGGGTATAAATCACTACGAGATCTAAGGTCAACAAGAGAGAAATCAGATGGCCCAGTAGATATTAGAAACTAAAATATTGGATACCTAGAATAAGATAAAGACGAGACGTAGAATCAGAGTTCGCTCGAGCCAAGGACCGAACCAGGACAGGGAGCGGAGTCAGAAGAGGTATTAAACGCTGATATGATTAGCGGACGATGAT
The DNA here is from genome assembly GCA_004296355.1 of Lepiota venenata. Classification (NCBI taxonomy): domain Eukaryota; kingdom Fungi; phylum Basidiomycota; class Agaricomycetes; order Agaricales; family Agaricaceae; genus Lepiota; species Lepiota venenata. The sequence goes on from RCFS01000004.1 coordinate 1,547,774, forward strand.
GAAGCCGATGCCTCAGGCAGCAGCGGGAACTAGACGGGAAGGGTATGCAACATGTTCAACACGTTGGGGGGGGGGGGGGGGCAAATCACGTCCTGGTGCTGACACCAACTGGTCTTGTCATGTGTGCACCAAGTTTTTTGTAGTACGATCCACCTTCAGTTTCCACAAGGACTCTCGCCTCGGGCGGCGGGATCCACCTCTCTCTCGCTTCCGCTTTTTCTTCGCTAGTGCTCCTCACCATCATCCCAGGTGGTGATGGTTGAGACAGCCTACGAGGCTTGGGAGGAATAGGTGGAGGAGGTGCCGTAGAGTTGTACGCGTGTGAGTGGGAAGAGGTCGGTACAGGTGTCTGTGAACGAGCGGCAGCGGAGGCAGAAGAGTAATGAGAGCTAGAATAATGGTAATGGGAAGCAGGTCCGGGTGTCATGGACCTGTGCAATACGGGCGCTGGGGTGTAGGCCCTTCCCATTCCAACAGCAGGCGTCATGGATCGCACTGAGGGAGCTGCACTCCTGATTGAGGTGGAATGCGACAACATCGAGGGAGCGGGAGTCTGGGCCCTTGTCAGTGGCGAAGGTGTGGCAGGCGTGGTGGGCCTAGCGGAAGAGGACATGGAGATGGAACGTGAATGGAGGGAATTGTATCGGGAGGACAAAGGGGAGGGGGTAGGAGGGGCATATGAAATGGGAGAGGTAGCGCGAGGGGATGTGGGGGATGTAGGTTCGGAGGGGCTGGTGGAGGAGGAAGTAGTAGAGGAGGCGGAGGAGGACAGCGGGACAGAAGCGCCAAGGGACGCAGCTAGGGTTCGCAGTTGGCTAACATCTGTGCGAAGCTGTTGACATTCTTGGCTTTTTTGCTGGTATTGAGTTCGCTAGTGGCGGGAACGTCAGACGGTTGCACAAGGTACGGATCTAAAAATGACTCACTTGTCTGATGGGAGATGTGAATATGCGGACAAAGCGGAGCAAGTCAGCGACCAAGGGCCGAATGATGAGGATAAGCTAGAACTGACCGTTTCAAGTCCGCATCGAGCTTATTATTCATTAATTCCAATTCGTCGATTTTGTTTTTGAGATTAGCTTCGTTTGTTTTTGCAATTTTGCTGGCCTCGGAGTGTGCCAGATGGTTCATGAGGATAGCTCGCAGCAGCGCCGCGCTGAGAAAAAGAGATGAGGTCTATGTATGCGTTAGTATGGCCTTTAGATGTAGAGCTTAGGTGAGGACATACCTGGTCATCCCTCTCAGACCTGAGCCAACCCTCGAGTTCTTTATGAAGAGCGGAGACTTCTTCAACTGAACATTTTTTTGCTGCGATCCTAGCCACCTTGTCCTCCAGACGGCGAGTTTCCGATCGTGGACGGGCATCGGAATCACGACGTAGGAGCTGCTCCGTCCTCTTGGCAAGGAGGTCTCCAGTGAAGTCGCTACCGCTTTCAAATTGAGGGTAGCGACGGGGAGTACTCCATCCACTGGTGTTGAAGTCCATACGGATGAGACGGACCGAGTCAGGCATAAAAGACTCGCGACAGAACGGACAGGCTGGTGAGAGGCGAGAGGAAGTCTTTTCAACAATGGTCGTACAGCAGCTGGCGCAGAGGACATGCCCTGTTGTGTTTGAGGCGGTTAAAAAAATATTTTGAAAAAAAAAAAAAAGAAAAAAAAAAACAAGTACCACAGGGAATGGAATGGGGCATGCACTGGGCGCCATACTCTTCTGCGCAGACATCGCAGGCAGAACCGGGACTGAGAGTGAGCATGGTGCCAGCCGGTGAAAAGCACCTCTCTAGGTGGCGGATGCAGGTGAGTGAAGCAGGGCGAAGGGGAAATTCTCCAAAGACAGAGCCATCAGCCGATATATATACCCATACGTCATCCACAATCGGCACAACCGCGCGCAGTTTTTGCAAGATCTGAATAATCATGGCCCCCCCTCTCCCTCTGCCCTACACCACGTTCACCCGCTCTTCCCTGCCATCCCAAGATCTGGCCTGTTCTGTCTCAGATCCCCCGCAAACTCGTCCACCCGTTTTCACCGCGCGCACTTCTGTCTGTGTCTGTGTCTCTCCTAGGGTTAGGGCTATCTCTCCCGAGTCACCTCGCCAACGTACCTCGTGTCACGGCCAGCGGGCCCTTTCTCACGCTCTCCATTCCCATCTTCAGCCCCAATGTCCTGGGGACCCCGCCCACCCCTGCTACTCCCATTCAGCTTTCTCTCGACCCAGTTCCCATCTTCGCAACAGTATCCCAACACTGGACTGCCCGCATTCCATGCCGGAGCTCATCGGCTCCGGACCCCCCGCCCCGCTATCGCCTACCGCCCCCTCTTCGCTTTGGATGGCTATTCACACCGACAAAAAACTTTTTGTACTTTTGATGGCGCCCAGACACTAATGTTTCGTTGATAACTTAGTGTATCTGTTATGTTTCCAACTCAACGGTGGTAGGTGGCTTCTTTCGTGGGTTGAACTGTACAGTTACAGCTGCCACGCCACGAGAAGACCCCCGTAGATTCTACCCACGCTCCTCAAGCCAAGCACAACGTAGTTACGCCGTCGATGCCCGTGGCCCGAGTCAAAACGACGTTCGGTGACTCGGCTGATCGCTTACCGTCCGCTGGCGATTTACAAGCACTGGCCCGCCCTCCAACTTTTTTGGTCTGGAACACAAAGCGACAAGGGGTGGCAGGAGTCCGTGGTGCTAAGAACAAGTGCGATCGATCAAAACAAGATCGCGTGGCGGCGTCGGGCTAGATCATCTTGATACCCACACACAGCCTCGGCCTGATCCCAACGGGGGATTATCACTCACCAGAGCCTTGGCCTCGAGCACTAAGTACCTCGTAGGCTTTCTATCCCACAATCAGCTTCCAGAAGAACAGTGTAATTCTTTCCAAGACCTTACTCATATCCGTCGGTCACCCACTGCATGCCCGTCGTGTGGGGGTTAGGGACCCTATCATATTCCGGTTTTCTAGAACACTCAACATACAATGTACATTGTACACTAGTTTTGCGGAAATGAACGCTTGCCCCGGTTCTTGACATTGTCTTCAATGACCGAGGACATCTCTGCAGATCATAAAGTGTTAGTTCTCCCACGTCTTGATTCTTGTCCGACAATATCCGTATTCTCGCTGCCATTTACTACGGTCTACACCCGACTCAGCTGACCCCCGCATCAGCATCCCAAGGACCCTGACTGGCTGTATTCTGAGCGTGTACTTCATCTTACCAATTAAACCTCTCAATATCGCCGACAACGATTCTTTGCCTCCCATGTTTGCTCCTTGAAATCTTCTCAACATCCCTCAACGCCGTAATGCCAGCTCCAACGAGGCAACGAATGAGTCATATCCCGCCACAAAAATACTCTTGTCGGTGACAACATAGATATGTGATGACCGATAAGATGAATAATCCAGGATGTGATAATGATCTGATATCCCCCTCCGTCGGATATCAGAGTCTATCCGTTTCCCTTTCTTCCTTTCTGAGGCACAAATGGCTTCTTACTTCCTATCCCAGCGGAGAGAAACACTGCACCTGTGCCCGTTTCGTCGCAACACTCGTGCGCCCATCAGTTGCACTGCACAATCGGGCAAGGGCTGCCACGGGATAACGGGTCTTCGGGCACTCATATATAGTACAACCCATTTATGTCACTAAAATTTCCCTCATTCATAGCGCCCCCCTCCTCCGCATAATCCAATTCTTTAGCTTCTTTGTTGATTAGATTAAATGCTGTAACTCTGTCACATAAGAGTCTTGCTAGAACGCATAACGGGGTCTTTCCCTCGCCAGGTATCGACTGATGCACTAGGAATGATGATAGCAGGATACTGACGCAATGCTATGGGTATTATCGCAAGGGTTACCGAGTTATGCCCTGTTGATCTGATATTTTCGCCTTTCAGGATGGGAACAAGTGATGAATCGATGATGACGTCCCGGATTCGTCTCACGTTATTGACTTGAACCCGACGGATGATTAGATATCGGATGAAGATTATCTTCAGACCTTCGAAGTGGAAAATCACCATGCTTTGGTGGATACTAGCACCTTGGACATCAAGCCTAGTAGCACGCAATAGGCAAGGCAGGTTTGAGGCAATACCTACCTTAGATCCTCCTCCTGGTGCTGCGTTCACCCGAGATCTCTACATATCAGTGTGAAGTTGCGCGTTTTTGATTAAATCGCTCCATTCCGCTAATAAAAAAAAAACCCCAAGCCCACATCTCCACCCCAGCTCCAAGAACTACATAGCAAGAGGACCAACTCCAAGGGTTCTGTCGCCTAAATGATGGCCAATTCGTGCCCTCCTTGCGCGTGTTCATGGGCAATCGCTAAACCTCCTGGATTCTCATTTCGCATAGCTTCTCAACGGAAAATGCCACTGGATCTCTACGCTATTCGGGCCCCTCCTATGTGTGGGTATTATTGATAAGATGGAATCATTGAGTTTCCCGTCGCCCCTGAACATACGCACCTCGAGGCCAGCAGGGACTCTCAAGGCTAGCCCTTGTCAGAAAGGGGTCAAGTTATAACTCCTAGGAGGCACAAATCCCAACTCGGTGTAGTAAGTACTGTTATTCTTCTTAGTGTTTAAAGTTCATTGCGGCATAATTGTCACCGCTGAGCTCGAACACCCGTCTCTGATAAACCTTCTAGGTTCGAACCTTAACTCTCTAAATAGTTGTGGGATTCTCAAGTATATGTCAAAGGTTCGACAACTTGCCCTTCTACTGGGTATGTGATAACGCAACTCCAGGGGGTCCATTGTACCAACGAAAGGGAGCAAATAAACGCCGAGAAGCCAGAACAACAACTCCGGGGTCCTAGCCAAGAGTCCCCGTCTGTGATCTCACTTGTCGCCTAATGTAATTGTAGAACCCCACGTTGCATCCATGAGGCTCCCGTATGCCGTTAATATCTCGAGAAAAAAAAAAGACAACTAAGACCCTGGTTGGCTGAAAAAGGGACGGCCCTTCACGAATCCAAAGATGTCTATGTTTTTTTTTTCCCCATTGCTATAGGGCTTCGAATTCTTAGGCGCAGCGTCATGATTGCCGTTTCGTTTAGACCCGCTCACCGTAAACCCGAAAGGTTTTTTTTTTAGATATAGACTCTTATCGGCCCCTCCCCACTGGCCCACCTCTTCCCACTAATTTTCCACTTCTCACACATCGAGGCTCACAAGGAGGGGGGAGCTTAGGAGCCTTAGTCGGCCCTGATATCCCGAGAACAAGCATTTTTTTTTTCAAACGCCACCTCGCCTTATCCTCGAGGCCACGCACGACACTTATGCCGCCGCGTGTAAGAGAGGGTTATTACAGCTTTTTTTTTTTATTCTTCCCATCTGGGCGGATAACTCAAGCCCTTACCGAAGTGTCGCTCCCACCCTGAGACCCGCTTTCGGATAATTTAGACATCAAAAGGAATAGATTGGGCTCGGGTGTAGGAGCTCAGAAAAGAATGTTGATTGAATCGAACCTGACGACCTGGGCTTAGGGGAACTAGGTGAACCCCTCATTTAATGATCGCGTGCCCAACCTTGGTACTTTCCCTAGTCTCAATCCACATCTAACCTGCCACACATATACATTATAAATGTTCCAAGACATCCCGAGGTCTAATCCATGAGCTCCGAGTTACGAATAAGTTCCTCTGCTGCCCTGGACCGTGGGGTTATTCTACACGAGAATGGAACGGGATACCTGCACAGGGGAGGAAGAACATTTGAATGAACACATCAGTACCTCGGGAGAAGGAAGGGGGCGGATAAAAAAACACGATAGAAACGCACGATAATAGCCCGCTTGTGAATTCAGGTTTGATTTCTATCTCTTGGCCGTGCTCATCCAGCCCAGGTTTAATATCATAGACTGTTAGCACATGTGCAATAACCGAGAACAGTGAGTTATCACTGAAGAATCGTCCTGCGCAAATTCGCCTTCCGTAGCCAAACGCGGCCACGGATGGGTCACGAACCGCTGGGTCAATCCTGCCATCCTTGAGGTAGCGATCGGGGTTGTATACGTGTGGATCTTTAAAAGCTTTCGGATCATGCAGAATAGACCTGAGCCCCAAACGCGGAGTTTTCAGAGTGTCTTCGGTGTGGCATGATTTACCTCAACGTACCAGGAGTTACCGATCACAATAGTGCCTTTGGGGATATAATAACCATTATACTCGTCGGCGTTGGTGGCCATATGGGGCACGGCTAACAGAGCAAGTTGAGGAGGAGGGAAATGGACCCAGGGAGAAAGACATACCAGTCGGTAGGACAGGGTGCCATCGCATCGTCTCCTTCGCTATGGCCGCAATATACGGAAGAGATGGACGGTCATTGAATTCGGGAAGGCGGCCTTTGAGCACAGAGTCGAGTTCAGCTTGAGCTTTCTTCTGGACCTCTGGATACAGGCACATCGCCATGAAAAATGTCTGGACGGAAGAGATCGTCTACCATGTGGGTGAGCAAATGTGAGATGGTTTTGAGAAAAAGGATGGCGTTACCGTGTCAGCCCCAGCTGTATCAATTAGAGTGAGCTTGAGAGAACCTAGGGAACTTGGGTATATTGCTTACCTGCGTAAGCCACCGCACACGTATCCTTTGCTATTTCCTCCTCCTCCCACCGATCAGGAGAATTTTCATCCGGTAGACTCGCGATTAAAGCCGTAGCAACAGAGGGAACTGCAGTGCCCTCACTCTACCAGGACGCTCAGACTGTAGTTGTCAACAATCTCGAATCGGTACTCACCATTTGCTTCTTTACAAGGTTAAACGGCCCTCGAGAAAGCTCGAAATTGACGTCTCTCCAACGTTCCCCCTTTTTCTTCCAGCCGGCGCCTGGAAACCAGCTCGGGATAAGCTTCATACTGGGCAATAAATCTACTAAGAATGCTCCAGGGATCGCTGCTTCGGCCAGTCCTATGAGGGCCTCCTCAACAGTCGAGACATAGGGATCGTTTGAATCTTGGATCGTGATACCATATACAACCTTCATTATAGTCGCCGCGAACGACCTAGTATCACATATAGTCAGCTTTATGACGAACGCAGAAGAATAAGCATTGGCGCTCACTGGCGGATCCAATATAGAAAATTCTCTGGGGACTCGTGGAGATGGCGAAGGAAAGCGCGGGCACTGGAAATTTGAATGTGGTGGAATTTATCCACCACATTAGGGTGAAAGAAGCTGTGGAAAGCGCGACGATGGCGTCGCCACCACATTCCATAGGGAATCAGGCCCATGTTGTAATCCCATCTCATCCTGACAAGAAGAATACGTCAGATTTGCTGAATCGGCGTAGATGTTCTAACGACCGACACTTCAATGACCATGGGCATACGAGGACGATCCGCATAATTACTCGAGCGTTTCTCAAAAAGGTCATACGCTCTCTCCACGCCTCCAAGGATCAAAAAACCTTGACCGAGAACGTTGAAATAGACCATGTCCCCTTAAACCATTCAGAAATCCTTCGGAACACTGGGTTTGCATTCATCTCACCATATGTCTTGAACCATTTGTCGTAGACGAGCCAAGGCTTCTCTATAGGCAGGTCGAAGAGGTTGCGTATTAGCGGATACCCTTTAGGGCCGGGTGGTAATGGTAACCGATGGGGGTTTGACCTTCGCTGCTGGATGTACGCGTTCAACCACCAGGCGACCGTAAGTCCCCCAGCTAAAAGAACAACGGGATGCTTGAACATGTCCATAGCAAAGTTGAGGGCGAACTGCCCCGCCGATAGTATTTATACGAGCGGTGGGCTAGCATTCTAGGCACCAACCAAGTTGCTCACTTGGACCCGTTGTGGGTCGTGAACTTTTCTCGGGGGTTTTTCCGCTGTGCTTTCTTTTTTGTTGTTGTACAAATTTGGACAGATCATTGGAAATTGACCTGATGCGGACAAAAAAAGGGATCGAACCCCGGACTTGGTGGTTAAGGCCTGCCCACACCGGTCCGAGCACGGTCAAGTTGTGTGGTGCTCCGTTCTTCGCCAGTTAACTGAGGGAAGGATCGTCCAACTCCTACACTTTTTACAGTTCGACCCACGATTGGACCTTATTGTTCGTGGTTTTCATTGTCCAAGGTACCTTCTTAGGCACAGAGGTAAGTAAATTAAGCATATATTATAATACTGTCCATTGATCACTTACGTGCTTGTGACTTCGGGGATGAGAGAATTACTATTCGATGAACGATGCAGTTTACGGACAATAAATTTGACAAAATGCAATGGGGCGGCGGGCCGCACCCGCCGCGCTAATCACTTCTTTAAAATTGGAGTTGGTGCTTCGAAATCCTGGCCACTCACAAAAACCAAGGTTCAAATTATGATATCCAAACCGCCGTAGTGCACAAACGCATTCAGAGGCCACAGAACACCTGCAACCCTAGCACGGACCTTGCCACATTAACCAATATTGTATATAAACTGGACCACAGGTGCACAAGTCGCCGACACAACCCCAGCCCTAGCTACGTAGAGTAGGTTAAAAACCCCCCACTCTTTCTTTTGTACGCTTTTCTCGGTTCTTATTACTACGAGTGCTGAAGTAAGCTCTTATTGACCTATCCTTGGCCGTTCTTCCTATACATAACTTAGCTGATTATGTAGTAGCGTTGCATCTTCGCTCTTTACATAAACTTGGTATGAGAAACAAATCCGAGAAACCCCACTAGTCAAGCTGATCAAGTTATCCTATGCTTATTCACTATCTCGTGAAGCCCCTGAGTCCGAAACATTCAACGAAGTGGTAATTATGACATAAATCTTCAGTTGCTCGATAGCTATCCACTCGTCTCCATACAACACCAAGCACTATTCTTTGTCAGCCAATCCAAGATGCCTAAAATGAATCCGTGAGCTCCGAGTTACAAATGAGTTCTTCTGCCGCTTTCGAGCGAGGAGTAATTCTACATGTAAACGGAGTAGGATACCTGCGAGCGTGAGGATATCAGCATCCTTCACGAATACAAGATAGAGGGCAATCAAGACATACGATAGCAATCCGCTCGTGAATTCAGGCTTTATCTTAATCTCATTTCCATCCTCGTCCAACGCGGGTTTAACATCAAACACTGTTAACAGATGTGCAATGGTTGAGAATAATGAGTTATCGCTGAAGAACCGGCCAGCACAGATTCGTCTTCCGAAACCGAAAACGGCAGCGGAGGGGTCACGAACTGTGGGATCGATTTCCCCGTCTTTGAGGTAGCGATCCGGCTTGTATACAAATGGGTCCTCATATTCTTCTGGGTCGTGCAAAATACTCCTAAGAAAGCGAGAACATGAGTCCTAACCCGCCGGAGAATCCAAAGAACTTCAGCGCACCAGCTGTTTCCAAGAACGATGGTGCCTTGTGGGATATAATACCCGTCATACTCATCTGCCTTTGTCGCCATGTGAGCCACAGCTGAAGCAAAAGTGAGATCGATGATCGTAGACTGGAATCAGGAAAATCAATACCAGTGGGTAGGACGTTATGCCATCGCATAGTTTCCTTCACCATGGCATTGATATACGGGAGAGAAGGACGATCGTTGAACTCGGGTAAACGGCCTTTGAGAACTGCGTCGAGTTCGGCTTGGGCTTTCCTTTGTGCCTCCGGGTATAGGCATAATGCCATAAAGAGCGAGTGTACCGAGGAAACAGTCTAGTAATAACGCGAGTGAGTGAACGAAGATACATGCCGGTAAGAGTCAGGGAGGTCACCGTGTCAGCCCCGGCTATGCCACCGGAATGAGTTTTAAAAATCAGAAGGCTCGGTGAGATGCGTACCCGCATAGGCAGTAGCACAGGCATTTTTCGCTATCTCCTCCTCCTCGACACGGCTAGGATCACCTTCATCTGGCAGATTTTCGATCATGATCGCAGCAACAGAAGACATAGCCGTTCCCTCTTTCTGGACACATTTTTAAAATGGTAGTTCAGTAAGCTGTAGTACGTTGTATTTACCACCTGCTTCTTGACAAGCTCAAAAGGCTTCTCGGACACCAGCACATTGACATCTCGCCAGTACTTAGCCTTCCGCTTGAATTCGGCACCCGGGAACCAGTCTGGGATGTACTTCATGGCGGGTATGACGTCCACCAAAAATCTACCGGGTAACCCTGCCTCGGATATTCCTATGAGTGCCTCCTCTACGTTTGAAACATATGGGTCATCTGTATCTTGTACCGTGATACCGTATATAACCTTCATTATGGTCTTCCCAAACGATCTACCACATTTAATTTAAATGGTGTGTTTTCGGAAGGGTAATAAACTCCACTCACTGGCGGATCAGGTGCGGGAAGTTATCAGGTGATTTGAGGAGGGAGCGGAGGAAATAACGGGCAGATGAAAGCTGAATGGGTTTGTATCTGTCCACCACATTGGGATGGAAGAAGTCATGGAAAGACCGGCGATTGCGGCGCCACCAGAGTCCGTACGGAAGTAGGCCAATGTTGAAAGTCCACCCCATTCTATCGGAGGCATCTGTTGATCTCAGCAACCTGATATGATTCACGGATCACTGACAGTTCAAGGAGCATAGGCATGCGAGGACGATCAGAATAATTGGTTGAGCGTCTTTCAAAGAGGTCACTTGTCCTCCTGAGGCTCCCAAGGACTAAGAAGCCCTGGCCTAGAACTTTGAAATATATCATGTCTCCTATGGGTATATTAGTACAGTATGTTCCACAGAACTATTCAGTAGACTCACCGTAGATCTTGGACCAATGATCGTAGACAATCCATGGCGTTTCTGTAGGCATATCAAAAAGGTTTCCTATAATCGGATACCCCTTTGGCCCAGGGGGTAGCGGTAGCTGACACGGGTTTGCCTCGCATTTTCGAAGATATGAAGTCAACCACCAGACGAACCCAAGTCCCCCAGCAACAAGAGCAATAGTGTGTGTAACCACACTCATGGTGGAAATCAGGTTGAAAAGAGACATCCAAGGGTATTTATGTGGACAAACGACCAAGTTGGGAGAGATGGTGTGAACTCTGTCACTGTGTATGTTCCTATAACACATTTGCTCACAGGCAAAAATGCAAGGGAATGGAACATACGAATGCGTGTAAATATGGCACCTATGTGACATGTGGAGAACATGGACGATCTAATTCTATTGTTTTCTTAACCCAGTCGAAGGAAAGAAATAATTGAACTAGGGGGTTGAAAATAAAGCGGCCATTGAGCAATGTCACGATGCATAGATCGACATCCATAGTTGGCTTGAATTGAACTGTCAAGGAGGCAGTGGGAATGAGCGACTATAAATGTTCACAATCACACTCATCAGTAAAGGAGTAGACACTTGACAAAGATATCCAAGCTTACAATCACCGTGTGAGCCAAAATAGAAGGGAACTTCCGCCCCTTGTGAGATCAGCGGACCACCGCTGTGTTATCGTATATTTAGGATGACCCTCCAACTTATGTTGAATATGAATATTGTCAGGCTTGAGGCACAGAAATATCAGGGTGACAACAGGAAACAAGTATTGGTTCGAATAAACGAGTGAAAGAAACGGGCCTGAGAGCTGTGGGCACACTATTGTGGGGCGCCTGATTCGTGAGCATGGTTCCTCATCAGAGAATAAGAAGGTGCAGTAAGGAACAGTCCGGTCCCCTATTCTATACAACTACAAACAGCATCGCTGAGCTGGTACAACCTCCATCTGTTTACTCTTATCCTCTATGCTCGTTGCATTCTACTTCCCATCCAACATCCCTCAATCTGCGATAATGTGCTTACCTCGTTCATCACGCAGTCACCTTTATGTCTGAAGGTCCAGAGTCTGGACGTGGAGTGTGCTTGTTAGATTTTTGTCTACTTGGGTGTTGCCTAGACTTTGATGTTGTATCTAAGTATGCAACAACTGCGCCGACTCTCGTTGGAACCATTTCGCGGCTTATATTTGTGATACCACATCTGGAAAAGGATATACTGACCCTGTTTTGTTTTACATTTTCCCGTCATAAAAGGCTAGAAACTAAACGCTGGTTGAGATATCAAGGTCTACATGACTCCGTTTGTATGTACGATCATTTAGGGCCCAACAGCGATTGACGCATATATGGCAGGGATGGATCATCTACCATATCTTCCGTGAGTGTTTTATACAAGCGTTCCGAAGAGAGTCTGAGGACACGGTGCTAGCCTCCCATCAACATGGCCTGTTTTTGCTCCATTGGTAAAGTTAGCTGATTGGCTCGAGCCATACGCACACAGCCTTGAGCTCAACGTTTGGGCGTCCAGCGTTGTTTTACCAGCTCAACCGGTGGATTCGAATACAGCGTCACAGGCTGGATGGGACGTGGTTGTGGAGCATCCTGGGGGGATTGTGCGAACATTTGTAAGCCTGGGCTTACTACAGTCCCTCTACTGTGCATATATACAGACCGGTGGCTGAACACATAAGCTGTTCAGTTATATCCCTTTTGGTGTAGCGGTCATAACCGGCGGTCTGTGTGGCCATGCTTACAACATTCCACAACTTTCCATATTTAATCATAGCAACGGGGTTGGGTGGAGGCACTTGGAAGTTCCCAAAGTACCCGGGTATGGTTAGTATGCCTTTTAGGCTCAGACAACATTTCTTATTTGTGTCAAAAAAGAATACCTTCAGTGGAAAGATCGTGCACTTTAACCAGTATAAGGATTCATCTGAATACAGATCCAAAGAAGTGTTCATCATTGGAAGTGCTACGTCGGCGCATGATATTGCAGTCAATCACCCCAGTCACGAGATAGGTAACCTTATTGTAACGGCGCAATACTGCGCCAATCCCCGACTCTATTTCTCAACGTATGCATAGTCACTCACAGCACCACAAAACAAATCATGCACGAGATTGCAATAATACATTTCACTGCATATGTATATACACAGTGGGGCAATGCAGACAAATTTTCAGACACAGATCAAGCACTTTGAGAGTCCAAGATATTGACAAGAAAAAAGTGCATACACAGCACTTCTAGGCTAAGCCCATGAAAATGTTGTTGTCATGATCAGGATGAGCTGAGCAAACTCTTTTGGAGGGAGATGCAGTCGGAGTAGATGGTGCATCATTGCCGTCAACATAATCAAAGTCGTCATTGTCATCATTGGCATGTTGTTACATCCGTAACCATTACGTCCTCAACTCTCCGCAATCTCCGCCTCGGATCAATCCCCGTCTCCGTCACCTTTTCTTTTCAGTCTCTTGTCCATTCCTGTTTCATGATTGTATAATGTTGCATAGTACTTACACAGCATCTCCCCGTCTCCATAGTTCCCCACGTTCCCTGCAGAATCTATTCGCACTATAGTTACCATTCTATAGATACTTGTATATAAGCTGTAGGTACTCCAGTTTGTAACCTCAGTCTGAATATTGACTTAGTTCTCCCCTCCTACTCTCTGTCTGATCTCCACTTGTTCTCCACTCTTCTCCAATAACTTGGTTCCTTGAAATATAGGATCGCGGTAGCATGAGGGCACAACACATACGTTGAGGCCAAAGATCCACTCTGTACCAAGTCCACCATCTCCGTCTAGAGTCTGTACTAACATAGTACTCGACCTCCGTCCATCTCCACCTTAGCCGCCCATACTCCGCCCCCACGCCATAACTTAACAGTATATTCAGACTCAAACTCTTGCTGCCGTTCACATATCATTGATCATGGTTACTAAAACTAGGACCAAGATAACCTCTGCCACCCAATCCTCGACAGATGTCAGGTGCAGTTCACGCCCGACCAAGCTGTCCCTCAAAGCTTGCGAGGTAGAAGCACAGGCTGGACCATTGAGAGTCCGCAGCTCTCGCATGGCCAGTACTCCGACCGCCTCCGAGCACTCCCAACATACTCACCCCTCGTCAAGTCATCAGGCTACGCCTGCACAATCATTTCTGACCCCCCGTGCTCCTGGAGCATACCCCTCAAACCCTCTGTCACCTAATCCCTCTGATCCCTCAGACCCCTCAGACCCTTCAGACCCCTCGGAGCCAGAAGACAACGATGATGATGATGGTAATGATGGTGATGATAGCAAACCTGATAATAATCCAGGTCCACCCCCGGGCAATAATCTGCCTCCACCACCACCACCAGGGAATATGAATCCATCTGCACCTCCACGTCGTCCCCGTCCTACTGCTCCCAACACCAACAATCTCCTAGCCCATGCCCTTGGCCGCCTCGCTGATCAGCTTGACAGTCAAGCTCAGTCACACCCGCCAACTCCGCCTCGGGCCCCTCGCACCAAAGCGCGCGAACCCGAAACCTTTGATGGGTCTGACCCCACCAAGCTCAAGCCTTTCCTGTTCCAGTGCAGATTATATTTCCGCACCAACCCCAACCAGTTTGCCAACTCCGCAACCAAGGTCAATTTCGCATTGACTTATCTTTCGGGCACTGCCCAACAATATTTCGAGATCGGCCTTGACCAGGCTGATCACAATGGTATTATCCATAATTGGCTAGATGATTGGGACAAATTCACGCTTGAGTTACAGACTCATTTCGGCCGCGCAGATCCCACTGGTAAAGCCGCCAAACAACTCGATAATCTCCGCATGCGCTCGGACAAGAAGATTGCTGTCTACAACATCGAGTTTCTCCGCTTAGCCGGGCAACTCAAGTGGGGTGATGAAGTTTTGTGTCACCGCTACTACAAGGGACTTCCTGATCGCATTCAGGATATCCTCTCCAATTGGGCTGATGGTAAGCCCACCACATTCGTCTTGATGCGTGACGCAGCACAAAAGGTCGATGCTCAATATTGGGAACACCAACGAGAAAAAGCCCGCGCGAAGTCCTGCATCGGAGCAACAAGCCTCCAAGAAATCGGGAGGTAATCAGTCCACTCAGCCCTCTTCCTCCGCCAATCAGTCCTCCGCTGCCAAGAGCAGCACCAACAATAACCCCAACAACAACCGTGGTGGTTCTGGTGGCCACGGCTCCTTGTCCAGCAAACCCTCCCAACCCACTTCCAACCCAAAGTCCTCAGCCCCCAAACCTGACCTGTCCGACAAGCTTACCAAGGATGGTAAGTTGACTGACTGAAGAGCGTCAACGTCGCATGGACAACAACTTGTGCCTCTTCTGCGGAGGGGCCAATCACAAGGTCAGCGAATGCAAGAAATGGGCTGCATTGAACAACAAAGCCAAGGGGTGTCAAGCCCAAGTCACAGAGCCGGATAGCTCTACCGCTGCAGATGTGCAGTCAGAAAAATAGAGTGCAGTCCTCAGGCCTCTGCACAGACTGAGGATCGCATTGAGCTCATCTGTGCTCCCGAGGTTCCCCGCCTCAATGTGTCCACTCTTTCCGACCCAAATTCCCTTCACGTAGAATTAACTTCATCACTTGTTTTCTCTTCTTCCCCCATTGTAGATAAATCTATTTCCACCATTTCCGACATCTCCGACCCATCTCCGAAATTTGTAAATAGTTCTCCCCCGAACTCTCCTTCTGTTTCCCCAATCCCCTTCAAGGCCTTGGTAGATAGTGGTTCCACTCACTGCTTTGTAGATACTCGCTTCGTCCGTACTCATTCCATCCCTACTTCCCCCATCACAGCAGTCGAGTTACAGTTATTCAGTGGTTCTTCAAAATCCTACATTTCGGAGCTTGCACACATCCCTGTCATTTTTCCTACTGGTGAATCTTTCTCTCTGGACTTCTACGTCACTCAGCTCGATTCCTCCTGTTCCATGGTTCTAGGACACAACTGGCTCACCCACTACAATCCGTTGATTGACTGGGTCACGAGCAGTATCATATTCCGACCATCTCTACTTGAGTCTCCTGCTACCCCCTCCGTTCACGCACCCGCAGATTCTCTGCATTCTGCGCCTCCCATCAATCCCGGTATGGATTCCGCTTCTGTCTCTGGGGGTTCTCCGCCCCTCTCCAGTGCTCCGCACATTTCACTCATCAATGCAGCCGCATTCATGAAAGCTTGCAAGCTCCAGGGTTCCCAACAATTCCGTATCAACCTCACCGCCCCCTCCATCTCCGCTGCCTCTGCCTCCGTGTCTACCAAACCAGTAGACCTCTCTTCCGTTCCAGAGGAATATCACAAGTACACCGATGTCTTCAGTAAATCACGTGCTGACACACTTGCCCCCCATCGCCCTTACGATCTCAAGATTGAACTTGAGGAAGGGGCAGGGCCTCCTGTCGGTACAGTTTACTCATTGTCACAGTTTGAGCTGAAGACACTCCGCGAGTTCATTGATGAACACCTCTCCATTGGCTTCATTCACCCATCCTTCTCTCCTCATGGAGCTCCCGTCCTCTTTGTCAAGAAGAAAGATGGCTCCCTTCGCCTATGTGTCGACTTCCGGGGCCTCAATCGCATCACTAAAAAGGATCACTACCCGCTCCCACTCATCTCCAATCTCCTCGACACTTCCCGCAAAGCCCGCATTTATACCAAGATAGATCTCTGACATGCCTACCACCTTGTCCGCATCACTGAAGGTGATGAATGGAAAACCGCATTCAGGACCCGCTATGGTTCCTTCGAGTGGTTGGTAATGCCCTTTGGTCTCACTAACGTGCCAGCTACGTTCCAACGGTTCATGAATGATATATTCAAGGACATGCTGGATATCTGTGTTATCATCTATCTTGACGACATCCTGATCTATTCCAACAACATGAATGTTCATCGCAGTCAAGTCAAGGAAGTATTGAAGCGGCTCCGTCAACACGGCTTATACGCCAAACCCAAAAAGTGCGAGTTCCACACTTCCACAGTGGAGTATCTAGGGTACATCCTTTCCCCTGAGGGTCTCCGCATGGACCCCGCAAAAGTCAAGATCATTGAGGACTGGCCAGAACCTCGGAAAGTCAAGGACATACAGTCCTTCCTTGGTTTCGCCAACTTCTATCGTCGTTTCATTCATGGTTATTCTGATATCGTCGTGCCACTGACACGACTCACTCGCAAGGATACCGCATGGAATTTCACTGACAATTGTAGAGCCTCCTTCAACTTCTTGAAGAAGGCCTTCATCTCCGCACCGGTCCTCATCCCATGGTCCCCCGACTCCCAGATCATCATCGAAACCGATGCCTCCAATTATGCCCTTGCAGCCATCCTGTCCATACAAGCTGTTGATGGTGAAGTCCACCCTGTTGCATTCCATTCCCGCACATTCAGTAGTACCGAACTCAACTATGATACTCACGACAAGGAACTCCTCACTATATTCGAGGCGTTCCGCATCTGGTGTCATTATCTTGAAGGTGCTCCATTGCCAGTTGACGTGGTCACCAATCACAAGAACTTGGAGTATTTCTGCACCACCAAGGTCCTTCCCCACTGCCAAGTCCGCTGGTCTGAGTATCTTTCTCAGTTTAACCTCATTATTCGCTTCCGCCCCGGTCGCCTCGGTGCTAAGCCTGACGCCCTTACTAGACAATGGGACGTCTACCTTAAAGAGGGGAATAGGGACTATGCAACGGTCAATCCTCATAATTTCCGTCCAGTCTTTACTCACGAGCAGCTTGCAGCATCTGCTCACACTACATCATTATACTCCCCAGTCCTCTGTGCAGCTGTTACCATTGATGTGGAACAGCTTCACAATGACATCCTCGCTGCACTCCCCGTGGACCCGGTCAGCTCCGCACACCTTGCCAGTCCTGAAGGATACTGGTCAGTTGACAATAAAGGTTTTCTCCTCCTCGACAATCGCATTTATGTCCCCAACTCCGACAATCTCTGACTCCACGTTCTCCAGTACAAGCATGACCACCCACTTTCTGGCCATTTCAGTCAGAATAAGACACTGGAACTCATTTGCTGGGACTATACATGGCCTGAAATCTGGACATTTGTCAAGGACTTTTGTAAGTCCTGCATCACTTGCATGAGGTCTAAACCACAGTGCCATCGTCCCTACAGACTACTCAAGCAACTCCCCATCCCCGAGCGACCATGGAACTCCATTTCTATGGATTTCATTGAGAAGCTCCCAAAATCTGCCGACTATGATACCATCCTAGTCATTGTCGACAGACTCACCAAACAATCCATCTTCATCCCCACCTACGATACCATCACTTCAGCACAGCTAGCCCGCCTCTTTGTCCTCCACGTATTCTCAAAACATGGTGTCCCAGAGCACGTCACCTCCGATTGCGGCTCCAAATTTGTATCCCATTTTTTCCGCTCACTCGGAGAAGCCCTTGACATGCAACTTCACTTCACCTCCGGTTACCACCCCGAAGGTGATGGTCAAACTGAACGCACCAATCAGACACTCGAGCAATACCTCCACATCTACTGCAATTACCAACAGGACAATTGGGTGGAACTCTTACCCCTAGCTGAGTTTGCATACAATAATGCCCCTAGTGCTACCACTGGTATCTCTCCATTCTTTGCTAACAAGGGATATCATCCGAAGATCACAGTCCACCCTG
This sequence comes from Lepiota venenata, assembly GCA_004296355.1. Classification (NCBI taxonomy): domain Eukaryota; kingdom Fungi; phylum Basidiomycota; class Agaricomycetes; order Agaricales; family Agaricaceae; genus Lepiota; species Lepiota venenata. The sequence continues at coordinate 1,566,200 of RCFS01000004.1, forward strand.
AGCGCGACCTTGCCTCCATGCGGGCCCGCAATTTTGCTGTCGACCTTGACGACCTCCATACCACCTTGAAGTCCGAGATAGCACTCGCTCAACAACACTATCAAACCTCCGCAGATGTCCGCAGATTGCTGGCACCTGATCTCCAAGTTGGTCAGAAGGTATTTGTTAAAGCTCAGTTCTTCCGCACCACCCGTCCCTCCAAAAAACTCTCCGAAAAATTCTTAGGACCATATGAAATCATAGCCCAGCCAGGCTTCCACTCCTTCACCCTCCGCCTTCCTGACTCCATGCGAGCAGTACACCCTGTGTTCCATGTTTCCATGATTGAACCCTCCACTCCCAACATGATACCTGACTGCATAGAGCCACCCCCAGCGCCAGTCATCATTGACGGAGAACTTGAATACGAAGTCTCCCGTGTTCTTGACTCCTGCATAGACCTGCAGACGCCGACGGGGTTTCCAGCTCCAGTACCTAGTCAAGTGGAAGGGTTACAAAGGAACGCCCAACGAGACTTCTTGGGTCATGGCCCAAGAAGTGGAAAATTCACAAGAGCTTGTGGATGACTTCCACACTGCAAACCCCGCTAAGCCTGGCCCCTTGTCCGCACTTTGATTTTCACTCATGTCAGAGCCCAAGAAACAAGAATTTTATTACTAGTTGTCCTACAACTAGTCTACTTCCATTCCATCACCACTCCCCTCCGTCATCTCCGCGTCCTCCGCCTCCTGACTCAACTCCTCACACTCAGCCCGCAACTCACTCTCAAAGCTCCTGCGGCCTTCCTCTTCCCATTCCCCCTCATTTTCGGACTCCTCCTCAAAGCTTTCATCCCCAGTATACCAGTCCAAGAGCTGCCCCACGGAGTCCAGGATGCGCTTCTCCAGGCCAAGCATCTGCTTCTTCATCCTCTCCTCCGCTTTCAGTATCATGGACTGAAGTTCTATTGCAGCCGTTAACCTCCCATCACCAATATATAAACCATACTTACCTTTAAACTGGTCAGTGGGCATTGCAACCACTGCCAGGTTCTCCACCGACCCTGCTCCGCATCTCCGCTTGCCTGCCATACAATTCTGGCAGCTTCGGCCATTTCTGAAGCCACTGTCAGCTGAAGTCACTAGCATTCAAAATAACTTACCCTTCTGCGACCTCACACTCTACCCCGGCTTGTTGACACCTAGCACAGGGGTTATCACCCCCAAATTTCCTCCCCTTCCTCCGCAAAATCACCTGCGCCTTACCCTTGCCCTTACCCTTGCTCTTGCCCTCCACAGAATCTCCGCTGCCCTCAGAACCCCCTTCCAATGTTGTCTCCTCATACTCCGAGGACTCCGGTTCATCCAGCCCCTTCAACTCCAGCATTGCCTCTGTCCGCCTTATGGAGGCCTCCGCGGCATTTGACATTCTGGCCCCCGACATTGCCACTGCCCGGATCTCAGCGGTTAGGTTCTGTACCTGCTCTACCAGGGCCTTCTTACATTTTTGTTTATGGGCCTCTGCCCCCCTCCTTCCTCCTCTGCCTTTCGGCCTCCTTCTCGGCCGCCTTCTTCACCTGCGCAGGCCTGTCGCGCCTTCTCCACCTTCTCCGCCCTTCTCCTTGCCGCAGCCTCCTTCTTGGCCTTCAACTGCGACCTCCCTTCTCTCCTTCTCCTCCGCTGCTCTCCTCGCCTCCTCCTCAACTTGCTCTGCCTCAAGCCTCCTCAACTCCGCCTCCTCCTCCTCCTTGGCTGCTTGCCGCTGTCTCTCCAGTTCTTCCCACGCCCTCCGTTCGTTCTCCTCGCATTCCCGTCGCCTGGCTGCTAGTTGGGCGATATGTTCTTGAGCGGTCGTGTTTTGGGACATGGTGGTGGTTCTGGGTTAGGAAGCTCCCGCCATCAGCGTGCCCTCTTATACCCATCCAAAGGACTCCAAAATGAAGTTTATTAGTTATCAGGGTCCTAGGCCTCGTGGGCTCGGCCTTAAGGGGAAGGCACTGTTACATCCGTAACCATTACGTCCTCAACTCTCCACAATCTCCGCCTCGGATCAATCCCCGTCTCCATCACCTTTCCTTTTCAGTCTCTTGTCCATTCCTGTTTCATGATTGTATAATGTTGCATAGTACTTACACAGCATCTCCCCATCTCCATAGTTCCCTGCGTTCCCTGCAGAATCTATTCGCACTATAGTTACCATTCTATAGATACTTGTATATAAGCTGTAGGTACTCCAGTTTGTAACCTCAGTCTGAATATTGACTTAGTTCTCCCCTCCTACTCTCTGTCTGATCTCCACTTGTTCTCCACTCTTCTCCAATAACTTGGTTCCTTGAAATATAGGATCGCGGTAGCATGAGGGCACAACACATATGTTGAGGCCAAAGATCCACTCTGTACCAAGTCCACCATCTCCGTCTAGAGTCTGTACTAACATAGTACTCGACCTCCGTCCATCTCCACCTTAGCCGCCCGTACTCCGCCCCCGCGCCATAACTTAACACATGTTTTTTCCCTTTGTCAGCAATGTTGAAGGAGGGCCGGGCGCATGGATGGAGCTGCATAGATACAAGACTTAAAAAATATATACGACACCCAGACTTGTTTGTATTGTTTGGACAAATATCCCAGCTGCAAAGAGAGCTTGTTAGAAAGCAATAATCATAGGAAAGGGGCAGACTTACAATTTCAAGCAGACATCAACCGTGACTGGCATCATGTGACAAAGACAGCTGTCATATTCTGAGGGTTTGACCAGCTTTCCCCGTTGATCATGTACTGTATATTGGGAATATTGATACAGCTCTGCCAAAGGTGAGTGTGGTTCCCAATGTAGGTGTTGTAGTAGTTTGAGACGTCAGTGACAGGGATGAGGTTGCAGAGGGTCATTGCAGCAGCTGACCAATTGACAATTGTTAACAATACAAAAAAAAAAAAAGTGCTGCATGTGGTAGGCAGCAACCTACCTGGGTTAGTGGACATAGCACTGGAAAAGCCCCCATGTTTTGCAGCAAAATGGGCATGTAATTTGCCTTTAGTCATAGTTAACATCCACACTGTGTAAAGCTGTTGTTAATAAAGGACTTACTTGGGCTTGAAAACAAGGCTGCTGCCTCATTGTTGTTGTCATCCAAATCTAACTAGGGTAAGTTACAACTCTATTCATGAATGAAATCAGCTTACCATTCAGCTGGGTCAGATCAAAAGCAAAATTTGCATCCTGGCAGGGATTGGCAGCGGGCTCAAAGATTGGGTCTGATTTGACCAGGTAAAGGAAAGAATTGTTGCAGTTTTTGTGTATGTGGAACTGGGTGACTTTTTGATTAGTGGACCTGACTGGCAGATCTGAATAACAAACCATAATCAGCTATAGACACTACTGGAAATAGGATATGAATGACACATACTTTTGACTTGTTCTGCCTCCTTCTTGCTATGTAAGGACAGTAATAAACCTTGGGCTCTCCAGCTTGCTTTCAACACCTGCATCAGGTATACATCGTTGTCTTTAGGCAAGCTACACAGTGCAAATACTGCATGCAGTTTTTGGAAAGTGGCGTCCGTCATGGGCTTTTGAATATAGGTTAGTGGTAATATTGAAACAATGGCAAGAGGTAAACAAAACATACGTTGTCACCATAGTAATCAAAATGCTTCCCTATTTTCATACCTGCAGCCTCACAATCAATGACAGCAGGAAAGCGGATAACCAGCGGGCCTCCAGAGTGTGTGACCCACTGTTCGGGTACAAATTCGGATGTAGTATTGATGCACTGTGGATTGTTAGTTGGAGTGATGGTTTTTATAAGAGCTTGATTGATGGTTAGAGGGGAATCCAACGCATTCTGAAGGGACAATGCCAAGCTAGAGATGTTAGTATATGCTAAAGTGAATGTCGATTTTGCTGATGGTGTTGCACTATTAGCAATTATTGACAATTCAGCAAAATAAAATGTACATGGGCTGCTATTGTGCTCCTCAGTAGTGGACTCAGGGTCCTCTTCTTGAGTTACCACTTCTGCTTCATCAATGACAGGCAGAGGCAAAGGGGGCAGATTGACCACCTCATTGGAGGTAGCCATAGAGGGAGGAGTGACCAGTGCAGGGGGCCCTGATGTGGCTTTCGGCATGTGGACTGTTGGACCACATGATTTAGAAGATGCCATACGTGTAATGACAAGATAAGCAAGAGCAAGAATGAGGAGGGAAGAGGACACAAGACAGAGGCTACACCCCAGAGGCCTTTTATAAGGGGTCAATATACACAAAAAAATTAATAAATATAAAACCAAAAAAGGACTCAGATCTTTGAGAGGATTTAGACACAGAGAATATAGAAGCTTATCATCTAGAATGTGGAAGCCAATAATGATGTTGGCTGGAGCCAGTATTACCTCTATCTGTCATCGGATGACAAGGTCTCAATGGCAGTGAGATGCGTATATAGATAAAGATGAGCAGGTCTTGAATCTAAGTGTGTTAATAAAACAGGTTTGGGACAACTGCCAACACCCCAAATCCCTTCGAGCTGTGGGATACCATGATTGACCTGGCCACTGTATTTCCACAAGGTTTGATCAGGCAGTACCAGTCGTGCAGTAAAATGAAACCCACCATGGTAAATTATGGCTGCCAAATGATATTGGCACTTTGGAACCTTACAAGGCACTTCTAAGAAAAATGATGGTTGCACATAGTGGTCCCGAGGATGTACAAAGAAGAACAGTATAGGAAGACATGGAGCTGCCTTGCTGTATAGTTCCTGTGGATCATTTTGAGTATTAGGCTCAGACTGGTCTGTACTGTTTGGTGGTGGAGAAACTATAGCACATTTGGAATGGTCAGCACTCAGGTAGTTCAGTTGGAGACCAGGGTATCAGCTTGTTAGCCAATTGAAAATATGTGCATTGAGGGAAACAGGATGCGCCTCAGGAGCAGCTATGTAAGTTGGAAGTACTATATCCATTCTTGAGCTGCTCTCATTATTATATATACACATGTCAGAACAGGATGTAATATTTCTTTGGTACCATGTATGTATAGGAAGCACATAGTCCAGGATATTGGCAACTGATGCACCAACAGCACCTGTTTGAGGGAAGTCTAGCAGATTGATGCTTGACAATGCATTCTGGAAAAGATCCCATTTTGCATCAAATTCAACTGAAGTTGGTACTGAGTTCCACAACTTAGCAAAGGAATCAGAAAGGCCTTGATTTAATGTGGATATATCAGAAAAAGCATGTAACAGATTGGGTGCAAGTGCTATTGCAGCAGTGTACATTGACATGAATATGCAATCATATGTGCAAGACCAATTATCTGATGGCCACTGGCACCCCACTACAAACATCAACTTGGCTGCCATATCTTCCTGGCCTGTGCTCTTCAAACATTGGGAAATATTGGTCACATTACTGGTGTGATAGGTGCTTCTAATTTCATCAGCTTCAGCTCCTCCTTCTGAATCATCATTATCTAGACGTTTTCTCTTCTGACCTTGGGGTTTATGCAATTCCATGTCATTGTACTCAATATTGATGCCACTTGCACCAGGTGCCACTCCCTGCTCCAATTCAGGATCAGGCACGGGTATAATATTACCTGATTTGAAACCATGCTTGATACTGGTATTATTCTCAATTGTGGTGAAACGCATATGCATTACAGGTGATATCACACCCAGTTTCACAAGGCAGTAGATCTGCACGGTGTCTGCGTTGAGCAAGAATACGGTAGGAGGTAAAGTGTAACTATGGTAGGTAACAGTCACTTGTAGCTATATATATGGGTGCGAGGCTCCAGGGTTGCAGTATACTAAAAGGGGGTGTAACGGTTACAATATCCCCTCTTTAGATTGCTGTAGCAATCTGAAATAAGTCGTAGGGCAAGGTAAGTAGCATGCATAGGGAATAGAGCATAATGGGAATCATAGGCACATGGTCAGAATAAAAAGGAAGAACATTGCCAGTATGCTAGGGGTTCATGAGGTAGGAAGGTCAGTCTCCATCAGTTTGCCGTCTTCAATAGGTTCATCACTCCATTGGAAGGGGGTCGAGGGTTGGGTGCCCGAGGGTGTCATCTCAATCAGCAGGGGAGGATGATCATCAGGTTGGTGGGTTCCTGTGCATGGTCATGGTGGGTGGGTGATGACGTGTCATGATGAGGGGGGTAGGTATGGGACAGAAGGTAGTGGGGGGTAGTAGGGTCCCCAACTCGTACCCATCCAAACATGTTTTGTGGGTCATCTTTGTGGGTGGTAGCAAGTGCCTCAAATGAGTCGATAATGCGGTCAGCATCCTGATGTGTTGGGGTCCACCATCCTCCGAACTCTGGTATGGCATCCAGGGTGCCGTACTGCTTCAACCAAATGAGTCGTTCATCATCAATTTGTTTGAGGAGCCTGGTCTCCATAGCTTGAGTCCAGATCAAGAAGTCTAGGCAATGGAGGCCGTAGACATAGGTATGGTCAATCCAAGAGGTGGGGATGCAATTGTGGAGTAGGGCCTTGATGATGATCTCGATGGATATGAAGTCGGCTCAGTCGGGTGCAATGAATGTGGGTCAGATGCAGAAGGTGGTAATGTGTTGGGGAGTGAATGCCTTGGGTACAGATTGAGCTGTCTCATGGTAACGATGGGGAAGAGCGGTGAGGAGGGCGAAGTGTCACATGAACTTGACCTTGGCGGCTTTTGACTCCGAAGTGCATAAGTATCTACTCAAGCTATAACCAAAAACAGAATGCCTATCTACGCGAAGAGAGTGATCAATAACAATTCCGTGGGTATGGTTGGGTGTAGTGGGGTGACATTTGCAAAGTAGGTACTTAGCATGGTAGTCAATTTCAAGGAGGTTATAATGGCCTGGAGCAGGTACTCCGGTTGAGCCGGATATTGATTGTGCAGTAGACACAAATGTACATGGGGATCGTTCCAGGAACATTTCGGAGTATGTCCGTTGTATCGTGTCCTCACTGGGATCATAGCCAGACTTGGTCTTCAATTATACCATGGTTTTATCGTGTAAGTGTGGGGTGCTCTGGGTAGCTATGGCAAAGAGTTCGAATAGTAATAGGTAGGCCTTGGCTCGGAGGGTCCCTTGAGTCAAGGTATCGCACATAATAGTGATGAGGTGTTGGCCCTTGATCAGCAATAGGGGGAGTCCTTGTTTAACCAGGGAGTAGATAGGGTGCTGCGTAGGGGGTGTGAATAGGTCTCTATGGGCTGATTCATATTTGGCCACATATAGTGCAGTGTGTCCCATGTACACTGTATTAGTAGTTGGGGAATAGTAGGCATAGTATGATAACATGCCGTGGAATGAGTTGTTCCGTTTGCATGTCCCCTTGATGGATACAGTTCCCCAGAAGTTGGGAGTCTCTCCTGGTGAGGTCAGGTCCTTGAAATCGTAGTCATTCTGTTGGTTATTCGAGGTAGGATCCTCTGTGTCAACAGGGCCTGCGGTAGGGGTAACAAAGGCAGGCTTCTCATATCATATATTGTGGGAGTGGAGGGGAATGATTTCCCACTGTTCATTCTTATTGTTATAGGGCCTTGTGGCCTGTGGCTTGTTGTGATTAGCCTCATTTGGTTGCTTATGTCACATGAGGTTTGGTAATGTGCATGATGTACACCAGCCAGTGGTCTGTTGACTGCTTCTATCTGGGGAAGTTCCTATGTCTTCTCTCATGCTGTCACTGCTGTGCCCTGTTTCCCCCCCTTCCTGCCAACATATACGTGGCTCGTAAGGGCGACCTCCACGGCCACGATAGCTACCACGGCCTCGGAGGGTAGGTGTAGGGGCATTAGGCATGTTGGTGATGGTAAGTATGTGTGTCATCTGGTATCATCTGTGGTAAGCTCTTTCTTTTATATCTCATTGGACCTTACTGATGTCGTTTATTCCTTTTCAGTGTTCTGCTCGGTTGTGTAGCTTTCTTGGTGTTATGACTCTTTGTTTGGGGCTGTCCATTGGTACGTTGGAGTAGTGACCCAACTGCTAGTTCACTAATGCGGCGGGCCCCATGTAGTTCCAGGTATCAATCTAGGGTGGCTAGGTCTTTACAATGGGTCAGTGGTTCCCAAGTGGTGTCCCCAAGGCTCCAACAGACTTCGAATTCAATTGGATTGCCCTCTATTTTGCGGTGGCCAACAATCTCATCCACAAACCATTCCTGGTTGTCCTCTGCTCCAAAATCATATGGTTCAGGTGTCTTATGATCAGGGAACAGGTCATTGCTTGAGGGGTAGTATGGTCTCAATAGATTTGCATGGAATGTAGGATGTATCCACTGTTCCCAAAGGGCCAGTGGCATCTCCAATGTATAGTTAGAGGTGTCTAGGTTGGTCTGAGTAATTTTATATGGGCCAATATATTTCGGGCATAGCTTTTGTGCTCAATTTTTTGGTAAGTTCAGATTGGTTACCAATAAATATGCCAGATCACCTATTTTGTATTCAGGTTCTTTATGGTGACGTGTGTTGGCATGCTTTGCCTGCTTTACTCGGGCTTCAATAATTGCGTCGTGCGCAGTAGCTAAGTTTTGTAAGGCCTGTTCAGCAAATTGTTGAATTCCTTTAGGGGCATGCACGTTTTCATGAATTTCTTTTAAACAGGATGGCATGTATCCACTATTCAGTTCAAATGGTGCATATCCAGTGGTGTCCGATATGCTCGCATTAATGGCAAATTCTACCATTGGTAGTTTGTCTACCCACAATTTTTGGTCGTGACCTAGTACTGCCTGGAGGATCTGTCTGACACTTCTATTGGCTTGTTCAGTTTGACCATTGGTCTGTGGGTGGAATGATGTTGACATTAATAACTTTGTCCCTAGAATTCGGTGGATCTCTCACCACCATTTTGATGTAAACTTAGTATTGCAATCACTCACAATGGAGCTGGGTATGCTATGCAATTGGATAATCTCTCAAATGTATATCCATGATAGATCACTTGCTGTAGATGTGGTTTTTACTGGTATCAGGTTGGTCATGCTCATCATTTGGCATATTATTACCCATAAATAATTAAATCCTTTCGATTCAGAGAACAGGCCTATGAAGTCCATGCCAATTGAGTCCCATGGTTTGATGGGTACAGATAAGGGGTGCAATTTGCCAGTGGGCTTTTGGGTGTTAGATTTTGTGGTCTGACATGTCTCACATGTTCAGCAGAACTCTCGAATATCCTTGGCCATGCGTGGCCACCAGTACCATCAATGTATTTGGTCACTGGTCTTATGGTCACTAAAATGACCCACTATCTCATGGGCACTCTTGATAATATGCGTAATGAGCTTACGGTCATTAGGGATACACAATGCCAGGTCATCTCGGGCGTTTGGGTGGTATACTAAGTTGCCAGTTATGGAAAATAGGTTCTTGTGGCTTTGGGGTTCTTTGAGAATGCCTTGTAGAAGGGGGTCGGTCTCATATGAGGTGTGAATAGTAGATAGTAAGTCATTTGTTGAGCTTTCATAGGGCAGCTGTTGATTAGTCCTATCTAGTAGGGTGTCTGCTAGTGTTGGTTCAGCCATAGTTGTATCGTTGACGGGTATGGTCTTGCATTCATGGTTGACCCTTGGTGTGGCTTGCTGATCAGCCTCTTTCATGATTTCAGCTTCTTTTTCACGTTTGTCACATTTTTCACAGAGTCAGATACTTTGACGTATAGCTTGGTCATGGGCTGCTTGGAGCTCTATTGTCTGTTGTTTGATTTCCAAGAGGTGGTGTCCTGGGAGATCGTCTCCCTCAGGGTCCAGCTGGTTGTCTGCTTGCACAAACTCAGCTGGGTCTGTTGGCTCAGTTGGTGAGTCGCATTCATAATATCAGCTTAAGCAGTCAGCTACTTTGTTTTGCTCTCCCTTTATATAGGTTATGTCAAAGTTGAATCGCGCTAGGTACTCAGTCCATCAATACTGTCATCGAGACAGTTGTGCTTGAGTGTTGAAGAATTCGAGTGCTTTATGGTCTGTAATTATATGGATGGGGTATCCTATTAATTTATCTTCCCACTTCATTAGTGCTTCAAGAATAGCTAAAGTCTCCATTTTGTGCATGGCATAGTTTTGCTGTGTAGGCATGAACTTTTGTGACATTAAACCTGCTGGTCTACAGGTGTCCCAGGTTGGTCCCTGGCCATACATGGCTCCTATACCTGATGTTGATGCATCACAGATTATCCAGATTGGTTCACCGGACTGGGGGTTTATGGGTTTAAGAAATGAGCTTGGGCCCCACAGCGGTATAAATATTCATCATCTGATTCTTCAGTTCCATGGGGGGCGAATAGGTTGCGTACCTCATCTAGTGTCTGGTGCAAGTCCACTGATGGAGCGGTAATCCTTCCTGATGCGAGAGGGCTTGCTCTGTCATTTGAGTTGTCCTGATGTACCACTGGGGCCTTGGTGGCTGGTTGTTGGGTTGGGCTGGGTTGTGTCTCCTGAGCCTTTACCTCTCCTTCTATTTGTCCTAGTAGATATATGTGTAGTATCTTTCGTATATGGGTTATCATTACTTGGGTGTAGGATTTAGCATCTTCATATCCACTCATGCCTGCTTGGTCAAAAGATATTCCAGCTTCAGCTTTTGTGTATTCTGTGATTTGGTCCTGGACTGTCATACTGGTGACTTTGTAGTTATCCCAGACCTCATGGTATTGTAGGTCAGGTGGTATAAACTGTTGTGGTGAGTTTGGACTCATTGTAGAGGATTTTGTCACCGCGGTAGGTATGGTTGGGTGTTGTGAGTGTGTACAAGGTCGTGGGGTTGGCTGTTTAGGCACAGGTGGCTGTGGGGTTGGTTGTGTGGGAGCAGCTTGTGCCAATAGGAATGAGGGTAGCATTGCTGGTGCAAATATCATTGAGGATGGCCTTGGTGGTGCGAAATTGGGTGAGGATGGTCTCATAGGTGCAGCTGCAATTGTGAATGGTGGGGGTAGTGCTCATGTTGGTGCATTAAAGCCAGGGAATATAGGCATGACAGTCATTGCTGGTGTGCAAAGTGGGTGAGGTAGTGGTCTCAGCAAGTTCTGTTTACTGTTAGTAGGTAATGTTCTACTGGTATGTGGGTCTTCACCTAGAGGTGTACCCAAGTTACTGGGGCTAGTGCTCCATTGTATGCCATGTAGTCAATATGGTGATTTGGCGAGTGGTTGCTCAATATTTTGATTAGACTGGGTGTTACTCCTGTTACTTGTAGCGGGGGATGCCCTATCAGGTGAGTTGGTATCCATGGGGTTCATTTCTGAGTGATGACGTGGCCGTTGTTCTGTCAAGAAGGATGGTATACATGGTGGGGGAATGCTTTACAGTATCCGAAGATCTAAAAAAATGAAACACATATGCATTACAGGTGATATTACACTTAGTTTCACAAGGCAGTAGATCTGCACGGTTTCTGCGTTGAGCAAGAATATGGTAGGAGGTAAAGTGTAACTATGGTAGGTAACAGTCACTTGTAGCTATATATATGGGCGTGAGGCTCCAGGGTTGCAGTATACTAAAAGGGGGTGGAAATGTGATCACAGTAGCAAGTGTTTTTCCTTGGGTGGAATGCCCTGTAACAGCAAAACCTGGCTGTATGGGTAATTGGTGCTGACAAATACATACAATTTCATCCATACCACTGACCTCATGCTTTAATTTTTTTGAATATGAGAAAGTCAATGGAAATATTGGAAAATATCCACATGGTAGGCCATCAAGCTGAACAGGACTATCTGGAAACTCAACCATGGCGCATGTGCAGTATGTGAACCCATACTCATCAACCTTGGTGAACAGTTTCTGAATGGTACCTTGACTGCCATTTGTAATCTTCAGATCTGTTGATACATTTTGCATACGTAACACTATAGGCATGGATTTGAAAAGAGGTAAGAAGCCAGGTAGAGCACCATGAACTTTTGACAAAGAAAAATCCAGTTTTAGTAGTTGCTCATATTCTAACTTTGTAAGTGGATGGCCTGACAGTAGCACATCATGACTGGCACATATCACAAGATTTTCTTTCCCTGCCAAGTGTGCTTTCATCATGTTTAGCACTTCCCGCATACGATTGGTGCCTACAATAGCTACTGCCATCAAATTAGTTGAAGTACCCATATCAATCCCATCTGGACAATTCTCTGTTTTAACAGTTAGGGAATTAAACAACTCCACATCATACTGTGTACACATTCTAACATGAAGTCTTTGTATGGCTTCGGCATATTCAACATCCTCTTTCATCCACTGCTGTTCAGTGAGTTCAATAACCATGTCAACAGATTTCCATGCCAAGTGACCTAGGCATCTCAATAGTTCATCATTGCTCTGTTTACTATAATGAGGGATTGGAGAATATAGTGGCATGCCACCAACAGGTGGGTATTGGTAAAAATCACTGGCAAAAATGATGGTGATATTGCCAAACCACTCATTGCGGGATTCCTTGGCAAATCAAAGAGTGTGATCAATATCACATAGTAATTGGGTGCTTGTGAGAGAAACTTCATCAATTAGAACAAGGTCAACATTTACCCACCCATCTCTCAATTGGGTCTTATTCTATACACTTACCAAAATTGTGTAATCCTCACTACTTTCCCCAATTGCACAATTGCCCTTTCCTTGACTGTCTTTTTTGACAATTTTAATGCCCAGCCCTTTATGGATTGTCATACCATTGATATTGCTAGCTGCTGACCCTGTTGGGGCAAGAAAATGTATTCTATGGCCGCAGTTGTAATGAGACATCACTTTCTGGACAGCCTTGACAACATGAGTTTTCCTGGTTCTACCAGGGCCAGTCATCAACATATGTAGAGGTGCTTCCAAAGGATTTTTCTTGATGTAGCAATTGATGTAGTCATTTACAATGATGCAAAAAGCCTGGGATTGTTTAACATTGAGAAAAAATTCTTCTTGTATATGAGTGATCACCTCATCTGAGGACATATGTGGGATACATTTGAGTTCCTCATTCATAGTTGTTTCACACAGCATATCACTAGGGGCAGTGATCAGATTATTGGTCCCTTGAATGGTCTCACCATTGGTGGTTGTGGTAACAATTTGGGTCTCTGGATTTAGAGCATTTTGCTGACATGCTGCAAGTGCCTTCTCTTGTGATTTTATACTCTTTTTCCAACTAGTTATCAGAACTGGAGTGAGTGCTAGCTCACCCAGTACTGGGCAGAGATTGGGGCATGTGTCATCAACAGCTGTAGCCAATACACTTTGTTTATTAGTCTGTGGATGAACTCTTATTTGAGCCCCATTCAATTTAATCCAATTTGACTGTTAGAGCTAAAGAATGGCTTGCCAAACACAGAAGTCTTGTACTGTGGTATTCTTTATGCAAGTCACCTCTTCATCATTATCCTCTAGCTCACCGGATTGGGCCATTGCAACAGCAGAAGTCATCACATGGCTCTCTCTAGTCAGGGTAGCATGCTGCTGCATACGTTCTGCATCCTGCTCATCTTCACACTCGTGTATTGCACTCCAGTTATTTATTATATTGCACACTCTATCATCAAAGTGGAAAGCATCAAACTCCATTTGGTATGAATTTCCAGGCTCAATTAGAGGATTGGTTTCCCCAAAGGGCTTGAAATGAGCAAGGAGGAACAACAGCCAATCTTGCGATGTTTTTTGAGGTACAGAAATGCCAATAACATGGGGTACAAGTTCCACATGGCTGTCCCCTCTCTCCTCATTTGTGTGTTCAACAAGCTGGTGTAAGGAACATGTATTGGCTATGAGGGGAAATTGATAAAATAGATATAATTCGTAGTGAGCAATTTCAAGTGGTGGTGTAAACTAGAAAAGAGTGAACATGATTACATAATAATTATTTATTCTACAAGTGGCCATGTCCCTACACTACACTGGTAAGTGGTGTGTAACAGATGTCCAGGTTGAAGTGGATGCCTGCGCAGTATGCCAAGTTGTGTTTCATAAGTATGTTTAACATGACAGCTAGCTATTTTTTCAATCCTTGTGCATTGGGAGAATTCATAGTAGGACATATTGCATAAAGCTTCATCCCAGAACCAATAGTGATGTACTTGTGCTGTGTCAATTAACATGCCTTCAGGGGTGACAGCAATATGAAGAGGGGTGGGCTCAGTATTGTCATTTTCATCAGGCTCATCCTGAGAGCCTACTTCCATATTTCCCATGCTGATAGGATCCCCCACAAGGTTGTGAGAACTGGAAGCACTAACTGAAATTTTATACTGTTCTTTTACAAACCTAAGTAGGAGGCCAGATAGCATTGGTGTAGTTTTATGAGAGGATATGCCATCACTAAATCCTCTCAGGTAATGGGCTGCTTGTTGGGCATGGATTTGTTGTTGTTGTGTAAATTGTGACAGACATCTATGAAGCAAAGTTCTAGCATCTGCTAGAGGCATAGATTTATCTTTGGGCATCTGTGCTACCACCCTAGATAGGAGGCTCAAAGTTTCATATGTTTTGAGGTCCATCTTTGTTATATAATCTGTTACATAGAACATTGCAGCCTTTGCACTCTTCCCAGACAAGATGCATTTAACATCATGGTTATGCCAACAAAAAATCAAGATATAAGGATTAAAATAGTTCACCATGCCATCTTGACACAACAACTGTACTGACTTTGTTTCAGGGTCATAACTGGAAGCCTCTACTATGTCGTGAGGAAACAAAAACAACAACAGGTTTTGTTACCATACTTATGACAGACAGCTCAGCATATGTGACACTGGAGTATTTCCCCACACTTTTTCACCTCAGTCACATAGACTGATTCCCACTCATGTAGAAGGTCCAAATGATCCTGAACTGAGTTTTCAGGTTGACCAATGTTACCAGGAACAATAGGAGGGTGCTCCACTTGGGGTTCATATGATGGATCAATATCAATATCAACATCCAGTAGGTGATGATGAATAATACTCTCAAAAAAGCTGAAGAATTTATTCTGATACTCAGGATTATTATCTAGTCGGTCATGCAGGTCACTTGGGTTCAGTCCACCAGACAGCCATATAAGAAAGTGGCCATGAAGACATCCTCTTTCCGTGAATTCACTTGTGCCATAGAATGCACATAATTTTCCAAAGAGGCTGCCTTTGGCGGTATATCGGCCTTTATCAAAATCCCAACCAAGGAGATATTTAAACAGAGATATCACACAAAATTTGTAAAAGTTTGCAGCGGCAACAGGGTCCTTTGCCAGCATGAGGGCTCTATCTTGAGATGAAGGTACAATTGGAAAATGTGCCATTAAGTCAACAGAAGAATTCCCACACATAACAAGAAATATTGGGCTGTGAGCAGGACTGGGATTCAATGTGAGAAATATGTGTGGAAGGCCAAAATAACCAAAATAACTGCGGATTTCATTTCTGATGAGTAGCTTGGATGTTTGAGAGCCAAGGATTTTGGCACCAATAGTGTCGACATGCTTCAAGAGGTCAAATGCTTCTTTTTGCTCAGGTGTCATATTATTAAGTGATTTCTCCTGCTCGAGTTTGGTTGACAATTTCTGAAGTACTGCAGGTGATATAGCAACTAGTTTATGTGCTACCTGATCAAAATTTGCCTTTTGACAGGTAAAATATGTGTGGAGATGCAATGTTCTCTGTTGCAGAATATTCACAGCCACAAAAATGTATGAGAAATGATAACAAAATGATCTATCTCTGATATTCAAATAATACTGGGCTTGTTGTTGAAATGAAACTGGAGTGATTTGTTTTGCATCTTCAAACCCACCAATCCCAAATGGAAATAACATAGGAAACATACCGGGTATCAAGACTAGGTTATTATACTCACATACAGCTTGGTTACCCCTTTGGATGATTAAATCAGGTTGTGGGTCAGTGCCTGAGAGGTTGATGGCCAGATTTTGTAAAGCAGCAGCATGTGAGGGCAACCTGAAGTAAGAGAGAGGCAAAATGCAATCACTCACACTCGGACTATGCAGGGAAATCCTCAGTATATTAAATAATCGCAAAAGTGTGAGAAAGTGTGAAGCTACTACACACCTATGCAGGGAAATCCTCACAAAAACGAATGAGGAAGTCCCTGCATTGCTACAAGAGCTACAAGAGCAGTGGCTGAACTACTGTACAGACTAAATGATTACTGTCCAAAATAGGAATCAGGGAGCGGGTATGCGCACATGCGACTGGAGGGCAGGTAAGTGTGTCATGTGATCATGCTCGGGGACGTGCTGAGTGTGGGAAGCAGGCGCTTGCACACGCGGCTGTGCACACCAGTTCTGAGAGGCATCAGCTGGCAATGTCGGGTGATGGCAAGGGCTGGGATGACTTGGGGGGACCTGGGGGGTAACAGGAGTGGAGGGAGGAGTGTAGGGAGGACTTGAAGGTCCCCTTACACAGCAGTAAACATTCATCCTGGCATACAGTCTGATTCTGGGTCTGAAACACCCATACGCTCAATCATTGGGAAATTAGATTCAGAAATAGATGTACAAGTAGCTGCAGCTACAGCAGGATAGTCAGCAAAACCAGCTGTTTCTTCATCAAATAGCCCCTCAGGTGATAACTCATGATCATGAATCAGATGCTCATCTAACCCAGGGAGCAAGCCATCATCAGGGTAGAGGTTGATAATATCTGAATCCAGTGGAATGTCAGCATATAGCCAGTTGTGATACTTCAACCACTTGAGGAAAGAAACAATTTTACCCTTCCACACCCGAAATATATTGCGGAGGGACTTGGCACTTGGACATTGTGCTCCTATAAAGACCATGCTTAGCATGTCATTTATATCAGATGGTGCTCAAGGAAGCACAGTTGCAGTAGAAAATATATTCAGTTCATGAGCACATGTGTTTCCATGCAAAACAGTAGGTTGAGATGGATCAGATGAACCATACAAACAAGTGATATGGGCAGTATTGTGATAGATAGCACATACCATCTCTTCTACCCAAGTAATATCAGTAAATTCATCAGGGAGCTGCCCTTGGTATATGCCATTTGCTAAGGCAAAATGTGGCATCTTTCCAGAAGCTAGGGTGACTAGACAATCTGAACATAAATAAATAGTAGCTGAGGTTTCAGATATACTAACCACCCCTGATTTGTCAATCATGAGGCCATCAATAGATTGGCAACCAAAGGTAAACTCAGCTGAAACCATTTGAACAATGCATGTCTGAATAATGTAAGGATCATTGAGGTAAAAAAGCTCCAAATGAAGACAGGAAGATTTTGGTGCCCCAAGCAGTGGATAACAGTCGAGTGAGTCACTAACAATAACCTTATATACATTGGGATGCATTTGACTGCAACAACTACATGTTGGAGGCTCAACCCATACAGTGCCTTTACGGTAGGAACAAATACATTCAAATATATGTTCATGTGGAATGGGAGTAGGCCATATGGTGTCTTCTTGTTGCTTGTCTTCAAGTTGCACCTGAACTTGCACCATTTTTTCATCACACTGATGCTGTTGCCTTGCCATATTAAGGGCCTCACTTTTGGCCTTTGGTATGCATCGCATATCCGTACAGAGTGGATCAATAAGAATGTTGAGGTATTCATGTTTCAGCAGTATAGTGATAAAATGCATGAATGTGAGGTCGTCCTCTGGCACAATGTTACCTGGAATTGTATAAACAACTGTATAGCTCAGCTTGTCCAATGTCATTTTACATAAGAAGGTAGCTCAATGCCAAACATGGTCAACAAACAGATTGATGGAGTGCCCAAGATTTGTCATATCATAGGGAGGCCACCTCCAAGCCAGAATATTCTTAACAGTGTCAATGAAATCTGTCTTTGCAAAAATTCTTAGTCGGAGAGTAAGCTCATCAATTGGGAGCAAAAGCCACGGCAACTGTGTACAAACCAAGCCAGCATCATATTCAGAAGCTAAGCCAAAAGATGTATCACTAAGGTAGCTATGTACAACAGGCCCAAACACTTTCTCAAAATAAACTGCAATAGATAGCGCACAGGATGGATAATCAAACTGTACAAAGCAATGGGTATTTGCTGAGCAGAACGACAACCATTTGTTGTCACTCTGAATATTACTAAGTCGCTCATGCTCATTGAGGAACATTTGCACAATAACATCAACAGCATCATTTTTTGTTCTGAGTTTACATTTGGCATCAATATATGTGTGGACACATGATAGTAGAGAGGGTTGAGAAAGACATGTGAGCCTTTCATGATATATTGAGTGTGAATACAATAGCCAAGGAGGATATCAGCATGTTAATAGCAATTGTACCTGTGCAAAGGGAATACAATTGCCATTAGAGACAGACAGCTAACAGAAAAATAAGAGGCTGGAAGTTGATAATGACAGAGCACTATACTCACAGGGCTTACTTTGCTGGAATCGGGCATGGGTCGCCAGGGGGTAAGAAAGTGCTCATGGAATGTGTGACTGTTGCTTTTGATACTGCCCCGGCATGGGGCCACAACCTCATATTCACTTTGCACTATCACACCAGGTCAACAATATCATTTGTATTGGGTACACAAACTTCCTAAATACTGCCCCAATCCCCCCCCCCCCCCCCCTGCAGACTTGCAGCATTAGCTGCAGCCTCATGTTCACTTTGCCATCAATACCAAGTCAATCACATTCACATTGGGCACACAAGGTTCCGATTGTAGTCTCACATCATTCACACAGTGACACATTGTTTAGCAGGAGATGTGACCATTTCAACACAACACAACCCTCCTCTTGCTTCACAGAGTTGGGGACTATCCTCATCGTTCTATTCCATGTAACCATGAGGAAATGCTTAGATGTGATCTTTTAGTGTAGTCCAATCTATGTTATGTCGTCAAACACAAAGATAGCAATGACTGTGAGCATCTATGAAGAAAATAGGCCTCCTATAGAAGTTGCCAGCTGTCTGAATGCATCCTACTCCAACAGGTTCATGGTTGATAGACTCACTGTGGACTCATTCAACAGGATGACTATCTCATTTGTGGAAATGGATAGGTTTGCTTGTCTCTCATTGTTCTAGGAGCAATCTGCTCAAGGTATTTCCAGAGACCTTCTTCAAGGGCTTTCTAAAGTGGGTGTCACTGAGCGTTACCTGGGGATTAATGGAACTGGAATCCTTCTGCTTGCTGGGAGCAGTAAGTATCTCCATCTTTCTTCATTAAGTCAGCTGCCTGATGAGAATACAGGGCAGTGGATTCTATATTGGTGCAGTTGACTTTCATTCCAACAACAATTTACACTGATGATATCTTTGCTTTGGACACTAGTGCTAGTCAACATATTACAGAGAGGCGTATTCAGGTCAAGGGCAGCACAGATATTTCCAAATTATCAGAAAATGATATCCTATTTGGAGATGGCTCAGATGTTACCCGGGTTAGGGGTCTGCTCTTAAGTCGCAAGGTTGGGATCACAAGGATGTCTATACAGACTTGGTCCAAGTGTCTTACTACTTGACTTAGAGGCGGGCTGGATAAATCTCTGAAGCCCTTTCAGGCAAACAAGTGATTTAGGCAGAACAGTGTATAACACTAAGCTAAGGATACAGGTGATTGTGACTATCCTTATATACTACTGTGTATCTGCTAATTATAAGTACCCTGGGTAAGTACTTAGTCAAGGCGAGTCATAAGAAGGTGGACCCAGGTAATGAGAAGGCTTCCTGTGAGAAATAGAAGTTGTGAGTGGGAAAGGAAGCGTAGATGTGGGAGAGTTCATATTAAAGGGGAAAGAAAAGAAGTATATTACTGTCCATCAGGAAGGTGGCTGAGACCTATTTACAGTCCTTCTTAGGGTTCTGATAACATCAGAAGCCTAGGCTGACATAGTCATATTTGCGACTGGGTACGTTGGTACCAACTTGAGTTTACCATTTGTTTGGTTCTTCCTTTTCTCCAATTTTCGCATCCTGGGAGATTTACAGAATGCAGTTCAAGCTATCTGCAGCCCTGATCTTGACGCAGAGAGTGAGTTTCATGGGTGTTGGAGAGAATTCGGTGTACTCTGTCTGTGGTCTAGTCCGTCCAATTGTATATCTGAGAATCCAGACTGCTCATTGCCAACACAGGAGAACTTGGGCAATATTCACTGTGGATCCAGGCAGGTGGGAAAAGATTATGTTTAAGTGATACAAGGCCCAATTCCCCCTGTTAGTGGGGGAATAGCAGGTGGGTGAAATGAGGTGGGAATTTCACCTATTTGGAATTCCATCTTTAGCCACAGTAAATATCCACATTAATGTCATCTATATTACATAAACTAAGTGAATGAAATTTCATTGAGTTACAACATGAAATATGACACATTATTTTCATCCATTATTGGTGCATGAATTTTAGGTGGAAAAAGGGGGAAATTGCAGGGGGATTTTCATTCATTATTAATGTATGAATTTCAGCCTTTTTTTCAGGTAGGAAAAAGGGGAAATTGGAAGGGGATTTTCCATTCATCATTAATACATGTATTTCAGCCTATTTTCAGGTGGGAGAAGGGGGAAATCAGAGGGGGTTTTTCATTCATTATTGATGTATGAATTTCAGGTGGAAGAAGAGTGAAATTGGGGGGGTGAATATTTGAATTTCAATTATTATTTGGAATTCATGTATTTTGAGCAGCCAGGGTAGGAGAAAGAAGGCATTCTACCCTACAATGCATGAATATCCTATACTATAAGGTTTTGGAGTTCTGTACAAAAATGAACAATGTGCCAGGTGTTTGTGTTTGTTTACAAAGTCACTGGACTTGAGTGAAGTTGAACTTGTCAAAATTGTGCTTCCCTCAATCTGCAGTCTCAACCGTTTCCTCATGGATCACACAGTCATACTAGCTGGTCTGGAGTCTCAACCTCCAACTCACTGGTTCTACACTACTTCCCTCTAGGCAAAGCTGTACTTAATGACTGGTCCTGGCCTCTTGCTGATTGTACCCCCTCGAGGTATGTGTTAGGCTGGGCCTGCCTAACACATGCTTCAACAGAAGTACTTGGCACACCTACTGATCTTGGCCTCATTTTAGACCCCCTACCTTGTTGTTTAACCACACCCTGGTCCTATTCTGGTCTTCTGTCAAACAAAGGAGCCTTTTTTGGTGGGTCCCTCCCAGTTTTCCTGGAGTCTTGGGAAAGATTGACTCATATCTAAGGAACCACTGCACAGATTGACTAGAAATCTACCTCTTTCAATAGATCTCATCAATGGCTCTCAAATGCGTCCTTACATGCCCCGGTTGACCCACTCCTTCCATTACCATTGCTATCAACATTCCCAGCCTTGCCCCCTTGTTACACAGCCTCACACTGTGCTGCTGCTCACGATACCACCATCGTTTGATACAGATTTGTAGCTGCTTCCTAACGCCCTATTGCACAGCCCAATCAATGCATTTCCCATGGAGAAAAACACAATTTACTTTCTCATCTCTATGTCGAAAATCGAGTGTTCAGCTTGAATCAGGCTCGGTTTGTTTCTTTCTCTTGGACCACTTATTTCATATAATATTCCCATTTTACCTATCCGCTGTAGGTACTCCTTTTGTTCTTGTAGCCACATAGACAAATACCTTTCATTTCTCAGCAAATAGCTGCATATGAACTTGGCGTACATAGCTTACTAGTGTAGCTTCCCTGGGGCCCAGCTTTCCTGTCTGGTCCCCAGGTATGTACCCACTTGTGTCCCTCCTTGTACATTTGCTCATAGCTTTCCTGTCTGGTCCCCAGACTATTTTATACACGTTCCTTAGTGCTGCCGTAGTGTCCTGCGTCATATCTCTCGTTAGGTTATGGGCCCCAATAGCGAATCTACATCACATGCACTCACCTTTGCCAAGCTGAATGGTACTAATTACCACACTTGGGCCATGTATATGAAAGCCACCTTACGTTCTCGGTCCCTCTGGCTGTATGTCGAAGGACTTGAACCATGTCCCCCCAAACCACCACTTTCCCCTCCGGTCACAGACTCGAAACCGTGCCTACCAGATTCCACTGAGCATACCTATTGGTTGCAGTTGAAGTGTGAATATGCCACCTGGATCACCAAGGACAGTGCTGCAATGGGCCTAATCTCGGGTGCCATAGAGCTAGACCAACATGAGCATATTATTAAGGCCAAAATGTCAAAAGAAATATGGGACAAACTTCTTGACTATTTTTGTTACTCAACGTTGCAGCACAGACGTGCATCACTATTACCAGGAGCTATATGCCAAGCGCTGGGATGAGCTCACTCCCATGTCCACCTACCTCAACTCCTTCTTGACCATCCATCGTCGTATCACCAAAGCCGGTCAGAAGATCAATGACCTCACCATTATCCATACCATCCTTGCATCCCTTCCACAATCTGACTTCTGGAATTTAATTTGACAAAACCTCTTGTCCAAGGCAGGTCTGACCCTTGACATTACCATATCAGAGTTAACAGCCATCCATGACTGTACTGATGGTGACTGTCAAACTGAGGAATCCACCAAGAAGATTATAATGGAGCAGTTGGCTCTGTTTTCGAAGTCCAAGTCTTCTGGCAGTGGGAGTTCCAGTGGTGGGAAGTCATCTAAGAAAGGGAGGAGGTTTAGAAAGGCCAAACCGGACAATGAGTGTCATACCTGTCACAAGAAGGGACATTGGAGTCCTGATTGTCCTGGAGAGGAAGGAGAAGGGGAAGTCGACAAAATCAGGTGGATCTGCAAATTTGGCAATTGGCGATTCCCAGTCCAATGACGGTTGTGAAGTCAGGCATCTCTTAATGGCATTGACCAATCCGATGGTTGTATCTGGCATCATCCTCAATTGTGGTGTGATGTCACACATGTTTGCCAACTGTGATCAGTTTGTCACCTATGAAAGGGTTGATGGTGAATTTGTCACCATCGGTGGCCACAATAGAGTACCTGTCCAAGGCCATGGATCAGTAGTCTACAAGGCCCTCATGGAGAATGGTCCCCTCGACATTACCTTGCAAGATGTCCTGCACGTCCCGAGCCTTGGCACAAATTTAGTCAGCATGGGGAGACTTCAGCTTGGGGGTGCAGAGGTTGGTAGTATCCCTCAAGGGCTGGTGGTCTCACAGAACAGTTGCAATCTGTTTCGTGCCTCCCTCACTGGATCACCATCTGCCCTATATCACATACAATGTGTCGGCTCCGATCCTGATTCTGCCTATCTTGCCAAGGGATTGTTGAGTATGCACCTATGGCACCGTCGCATGGGGCACCTAAACCCCCAGATTATTGATTCCATGTGTTGTGGACAATACATCCGTGGGCTTGAGATATATGCCCCCCATGATTTTGATCACCTCTGCAGTGGCTGTGCAAATGGCAAATTGCACCGCCTCCCTATGCCAGATATCAGCGCCAGTCGATACTCCAAGATGGAGTTGATTGTTATGGACTTAACTGGCCCCCTGCCTGTCCCCACCTGGAACGGTTACATGTACGTGCTTGTCATTGTTGAAGTCAGCTGTCGCTACCCTGTTGGGAGATTGTTGAAGGACAAAGATGAGGTGGGTGCTGTGGTGAGGGATGTGATCATGATGTTGGAACGGCAATTGGGTGTAAAAGTGTGCTGTATCCGTAGCAACAACGGGTCCAAATTTGTGAACTCTGTGATGGATCAGTTCTGTCATCGCAATGGCATTATTCACGAAATGACCATACCCTACCTTCCTGAGCAAAACGGCATTGCTGAGCATGCAATTGCAGTGTTCTTTGAGATGGTCTGGTGCATGTTGCATACTGTGGCCATGGACCTGCGCTATTGGGGTGAGGCGTTCCTATATGCTGTACACATCCACTGCTTGATGCCCACATCTGAATTGCGGAAGGTGGTCCCCTACAAGGCCTGGACTGGCCAGAAGCCTGATGTCTCGCACTTACGAGTTTTCGGTTCAACTGGGTGGGCTCATGTTCCCAAGCAAGTGCGCAAAGGGAAGCTAGAGTCGAGGGCTGTGAAGGTGCGGATGCTCAGATGGTGGACAGATGAGGCCAAGGGTTACCGACTTGAGGACCTTGAGGGTGGCAAGCTCATTGCCTCCCGTGATGTCAGATTCTACGAAAATGACACCCCGAGTGAGTTAGCGGTTGTTGATGTGGATGAAACTGTGGCCTCACCTGCGGATGTCGATGGTCTTGTTGACTGCGCTCTTACTTTGGACGCCCCTACCCCTACTCCTGAACGTGCTCCCACAGCTGTCATCCCTCCCACAGACCCTGACGCTCATGCCATCAGCACTGTTCCCAATTCTGATCGCCCTTCCACATCCCCTGCTGCTCCCAGTGGGAGTCCCCTTTTGCCTCCTGCTCCACCCCCTGCTCCCCGGAAGTCTGCCAAGTGGTTGGGCTTGCCCCAGCGTGGTCCTTCCAAGCGCAAGCGAAGGCCCCCAATCCAATTTGGTCACCTCACTGTCAATGTTGACAGTGATGTGTTGACCCTGAGTGATGGCGTGCACATTGCTTTTGTGGCCACATGCAATGAGCCCCGCACATATCGCGAGGTCCTCCAGTCCCCTGCTGCGAAGCAGTGGGAGTTGTCAATTAAATCCGAGTTTGATCAGCTCAAAGCGCGAGGCATGTTCAAGGAGATTGATGACTTACCTAAGGGGAAGAAGGCTGTCAGCAGCCGCATTGTCTTTTGGGAGAAGACTGATGGGAATGGTAACCTTACCAAACGCAAATCCCAGATCGTCACAAAAGGCTTCTCGCAGGTGCCTGGTGAAGACTTCACTGAAACCTTCTCCTCTGTCACAAAATTCTCCACTTTCCATATCTTTTTCGCCCTCGCTGCTTGCCTCGACTTCGAAATTCATTAAGTTGACGTTGTTGGAGCTTACCTGCAGGGGGAGTTGGACGAAGAAATTTACATGGAGGTACCAGAGGGGGTTGAGAAGTATGGATTGGGCACCCGCTATTGGAGGTTGAAGAAACCCATCTATGGGTTATGCCAGTCCAGGAGGCAGTGGAAGAAGAAGCTTCATGAAGTCATGGTGAAGCTCAGTTTTATTTGTGCGTTCGCCGACAATTGCCTTGATATCAACAAGAAGGATGGGAGGATCTCCCTCCTTGTGCTCGTTTACATTGACGACATGGCTGTTGCAGGACCTGAAGGCTGCAAGGTAATCTTGTTCAAGAATTCTCTTGACAAGGAGTTTGACATAACCAATCTTGGCAAGCTCACTTACATGCTTGGTATTGCTGTCACTCGAGACCGTGCTAACCATCTCATTCATCTTAGCCAATCTGCTTACATCCGCCAGATGCTGGCGCGATTTGGCCTACAGGACGCCAACCCGGTCTCAACTCCCCTTCCTGTTAAACATGATCTCACAAAGTCCCTCTCCCCTTCCACGGATCATGAGAAACGTGCTTATGAAGAATACGCCATGGGCACCCACTTCCTTTCCCTTGTTGGCTCCCTTCTCTTTGCCACGCAAACACACCCGGACATCCAGTTCTCCGTTAACTTGGTGGCCCAGTTTGGTGGAAACCCAGGTGTTGCTCATTTGGATGCTGCTAAGCGGATTCTCCATTATCTCAAAGGGACTGCTGACTATGGCTTAGTTTTAGGACGCTGTGGCAAGGACTCCTTGGACCTTGTTGGTTGGACCAACTCAAATTGGGCCCAGGATCCTGATGACCGCAGATCAGTAGGAGGTTTTGTCTTCGAGATTGCTGGCAGCTCTGTCACTTGGTCTTCGAAGAAACAGCCCACTGTCTCCACATCCTCTGTTGAGGCTGAATATGTTGCATCTGCCAATGCCACAAAGGAGGCCATATGGCTCTGGACCCTGCTCATGGAACTCGACTTCCCTCAAACCACGGCCACCATTATTCATGCTGACAACCAAGGGTGTATTGCTCTCGCCAGCAACCCCGTTTCCCATTCCTGTGCTAAGCACATCGACATCAAACATCACTTCATTCATGAACGTGTTGAGAATAAAGAGGTTGATCTACGCTACATCTCTATGAGGGACATGTTGGTGGACATTATGACCAAGGCTCTCCCCTGAGAGGCCTTTGTCAAGTTCCACACTCGACTTGGCATTTTACCGCCCACCTGACATCTTGCCTGAGTGGGAGTGTTGAAAATTGAGTGTTCAGCTCAAATCAGGCTCGGTTTGTTTCTTTCTCTCATGTTAGACGCTGATTGGAGCGCACATCGGAGGGATGAGCGGAGCGAGACCTTGGCTTCAATGTATGTGTTGCGCCACTCTGATATCGCTGGGTGGTCTTGATTTGGACTTTGGACCTGGAGAGGAGAGGATACAACTTGGATCAAAGGGAACCAAGTCTGAGAGAGAGATGAGACGATGAACCGAAGTTCAGAGGGATAGGAGACAAGTCAAGTTGATGTCGAGTCGATATTCTGATTGAGGAAAACTACTCCAGACTAACTCTGGTTTATATACATGTGGACTATCGGAGGAACAGAGATAGTCCTACAATAGGTATCTAGGTTACCAGTAGTCAGTGGGCACCTATAATAAAGCATTTGGAGTACAATAGAAGTTATAGGAATAATAGAGATAATAAATGGAACAGAATGATGACATCAGAGTAATGAACGGATCAGAGAAGAATGAATCCGGGAACTGGGCTTGAGGAGACCGGTCGGGACTTCGGAGTTCAGAATCGGAGAAGAAGTCAGACCAGCGGAAACGCGGTCCAGAGCAATCTGGGACAACTGTAACATCTCGGACTGCTTATTTCATATAATATTCCCATTTTACCTATCCGCTGTAGGTACTCCTTTTGTTCTTGTAGCCACATAGACAAATACCTTTCATTCCTCAGCAAATAGCTGCATATGAACTTGGTGTACATAGCTTACTAGTGTAGCTTCCCTGGGGCCCAGCTTTCCTGTCTGGTCCCCAGGTATGTACCCACTCATGTCCCTCCTTGTACATTTGCTCATAGCTTTCCTGTCTGGTCCCCAGACTATTTTATACACGTTCCTTAGTGCCGCCGTAGTGTCCTGTGTCATATCTCTTGTTACTCTACTCTTACATGCATTTCCTCATTTTGAGACCATTTTTCAACACTTCAACACATAAGTGCCCACATTCAAAAGCACTTTATCATACCTTACTAACAAGCCCACTCACACCCAGCGATGTTTGGTGGTTGTCCCACAATCCAAGGATCTTCTCTTCCCTACCACTTTCTCCTGTTGTATTACACAATTTAAGTAATGTTACTAATGTAAATATGACATTATACCATGAAATGCAATATATTATTTCATTTATTATTTATGTGAATTTTGTGCAAGAGAAGGGGGATATTTTACCTTATAATGTTGTAAAACTATCTACAAAATAGATGAAATAACTATTTTATAGTATGATTAAATCACCTCTAAAAGGATGTAATTCTACCATAAATAGGGTGAAAAAATCCACCTTTGGGGGGCATGAATGTGTACAAAAATATTAGGGAATTTCATCTTATATCTGAAAGAAATTCACTCACTTTTTACACCTCATAAGGGGGGTATTTACACCATAAAATATATAATATTTTACCCTTTTCTGGCACACAAATGGGAGGAAATTCAGCCTCAAAAGTTATTATTTTCATTATGTATCTGGTAGAAAAAATGCATGAATTTCCCACCCTAGTGGTCTTTTTTTTTTTTAAGCTCAACAATTTATTACCCGGTGTGTGATAGCAGTCCAGGGGCAGCCATATCTACACAGAACAGGCGACTACCTTAAATAAAGACAAAGTTCACAGAGGGACCCCAAAGGGGTCCCAACAGCCATTGCTGTACTGAGTGAGGCCGTCAAGTGACTGTGTAAACTAAGTGAAGAAAGGTGGAGACTGGGCCAGGCGGGAGCCTAGACACCCAAGCCCCACCTGGAGTGCACAAAAGAGTAGTGGAATTTTGTTAAGTTATGGCGCAGGGGCAGAGTACGGGCGGCTAAGGTAGAGATTGATGGAGGTTGGGTACTATGTTAGTACAGACTCTAGACGGAAATGGTGGACTTGGTGCGGAGTAGATCTTTGGCCTCAACATATGTGTTGTGCCCTCGTGCTACCGCGATCCTATATTTCAAGGAACCAAGTTATTGGAGAAGAGTGGAGAACAAATGGAGATCAGACAGAGAGTAGGAGGGGAGAACTAAGTTGATATTCAGACTGAGGATACAAACTTGAGTACCTACAGCTTATATACAAGTGTCCATAGAATAGTAACTACAGCGTACATAGAGTTTGCAGGGAATGCGGGGAACTATGGGGACAAGGGAAGGCTGTGTAGGTACTATGCAACATTATACAATCGTGAAACAGGAATGGACAAGAGACTGAAAAGGAAAGGTGAAGGAATGGGGATTGATCTGGAGCGGAGATTGCAGAGAGTTGAGGATGTAATAGTTACAGATGTAACAAATTTGCCCATAAGGCGGCGGGACAAAGTGCCAGGCAGGAGGCCCCGGGGAGAAAGAAAAAGAACCCAAGCCAGAGAGTAAGTAAAGTAAACGAGAAAACCTACTAAGAGGAGACTGAGGTTGAGGTGTGAGATCCTGAAGTCTTGCTCTTGTGGGCAGAGGAACCAACACTGGTCTTGTGACCAGCATCTGTGGTGTGGCCATTGGCGGTATATTGAGCCTTGATCCAATCGGCCTGGAAGTGGTGATGCCAGAAGGGGCATTTCTGGCTGTTGGCAGCATGTGACTTGCTGCAGTTGACACACTTGCCTATGTGGGGGCAGGGCTGGTCTAGGGGGGTGGTGGGGACAGGGGGCTTTGCTTTGGGGTGACCTTTGCAACAGCCGGCAGAGGAGCAGTGTTCAGCCTCAGTGTGAGGCTCAGAGCAGATGGGGCAGTGAGGGGAGCGTACCCAGCAAGAGTGGATGGAGTGGCCCCAATGCCAACAGCAGGAGCATCAGGGAGTGCCTGGGTTGGCACAGGTGGCCTAAATAAAGCAGGCAGACCCAGCCAGGGGAATAGAGTGTCTGATTACCACCTTTGCGTGGGAGCTGGATTGGGAATCATGGATGTCAAACCAGGCAGTTGCCATGGTTGACTTGGCAGAGTTACGGACCACCTGAGAGGGGCCTGTAAGGGGGAGGGTGAGGGTGAGAGGTGAGCAGCTAAGAGCCTGCACTACCTTGGAAGAGGTAACTCGGTCAGCAGTGCCAGGTTGACAGAGGGGAACATCAATGAGCTTGAGGTAAGATCGTGACGTTGGGAGAGTGGCTGGGATTGGGGGAGCCTTGAGGTCCTTGCCTATGGCAGTGCCAATAGTCGTCAGCTCAGTGGCAGATGCAACGGTGGATGTGGAGAGGGACAGGCCCCCAGGGGAAGAGTGCACTGACTCTACCCGAAGGGCAGAGCCTGAGGCCAATAGTGCCAAGTTGGCAATGTGAGAAATGTGAGGGAGAGACGCCTTAGAGAGGGTGTCTGATCCGGGAATCAAAACCTGGCACCTTGAGGGGCCAGCAACAGTGCAAGAGCGCTTGGCTTTAGAGGCCGGAGCTGCCAAGAACGGCTTTTTGGACAGCAATAACGCGGTCCGTGGGAAGTGTGGGGAATGCCTTGGCCACGTGGACCAAGGTGGGCGCTGTCTTGAGGGCACTGGCATAGGAAAGAGGGGGGAATGCCACACCAGGTGGGGCAGACTGAGGGTGCTGGGGAGAGCGTGCAGGGCGAGGGGGAGGGGGAACTGCAGCAGCAGCACCAGCAACTGGAGCCAGTCTCACAGCAGTAGACTCCTGCATGACCGGTCCTGAAGCTGGCCCAGCAGGGGCAGTGTTAGTGGGGACAGTGGAACTGCTTACCTCAGCGGTTCCATGGAATGGGCATGTGGCGTCCACATGTTGGGGAGGGGAGGGAGCCAGAGCCCAGTGCACCGCATAATGACAGAAGTACTCACGGAAGGTGATTTTTTGGTCCTGGGAAGTGACTGGTATCTGAGACCATTTGGAGGCTAGGATAGCATCCAAGAGTTTGTAGGCCCCCTCAGCGAGGGCAAGGGCAGAGCCAAGGTCCTTGGGCACAGAGGCCAGGAGAGGAGCAAGGTGGGGGAGGGCAGTGCCCACCAACCAGGAGCCATAGTCGAGAGCAGGTTCCTGTTGACTGATGGCAGTTTTCTTGGAGAGGGGGAAGAAGGGTTTGGCAGCAAGGGGAGTTGGATCCCCCAAGGGAGGAGACGGTGTGGACCCATATGAAAGGGCCGGGGGGGCCTCAAAGCGTAAACGCTTTGCAGCAACATTGGCCAGAGCCTCATCGACAGAGTCAGCAGGGGCAAGGGCCAGAGAGGGGGAAGGGGGGGAGAATGCACCAAAGGCCCCCAGGGCAAAAACACGTGCTGCAGTGGGCGACCTATCTGAGGCCATCCGCACATTCGACTTAGGTGGCATATAAGAGCGAGTGAGTATTCAAGTAAGAACACCAACTACAACATACTTAGACCAGCCAAAGACCGATTCAAAAATCAGTGGTGGTGGTAAGAAGTCAAGAAGGGATGTGCACCCTGGTAGTCTTACAGTGATTGATTCCATGTGAAGCATGTAGCACTTTGTAAGTACCCAAGCCATGCATCTGAATATACCACAAGCTAACTAGTTCCCAAGAGGTCAAAGCTATACAGACAGGTATGTATAGGCCCCAGTATGCCATCAAAGATAGTGAGTAAACCACCAATTGATACTTATCCTACCATTTGAGTTTTTGATTTGAGCATTGCTATTTGCTGCTAAACACTTCCACTCAACTCATTAATACATTGATTATTTGGGCTTTAATGATCTCAAGTATTCTGCTCCCAGTGATCCTCAATGAGCATACAACTGCAACTACAATTTACAAAAGTGTTCCCTGAATATCTATACTGGTAAACCCCTTGAGCTGAAAAGAGTCAGCTCTGACTCTGGAAAATGGATAAATGAACAGACAATGATGCTCCTTAGGCAAGTGGAAGCCACAGATTTGAGAGCAGCCATGTACCACACAGGTTGTATCAGTGAGACAATGGGCAACAAAAACCGCTCACTGCCAACTGGTGTCTCACCCTGCTTCTCAAACTCCTCTCAAGACCTCCAACATTCAATGCAATGTGGTCCTTGCTGATCTTATGTTTTGGCAGAAAAGGGAATACTCCCTCCAGTCAGAGGAGACTGTGGTGGGGGTCATGGGAGAGTTGTATCAGGGTGTGATTGATGGGGTGGCTGGGGAGTGCTCTAACATACTACCAGACATACACAATATCAGTGAAGTAAATATCCATCCAACTGGTAAGTGCTCACTGTTTAAAACATACTAGACACTGTGTAATATAGCCCCCACTCCCTAGTGCTAGAAGATAAGCAAGACAGGCAGCTTGCTGATGTCTTACCTGCTGATGAGGCAATGGCAGTATTTTTTATACCCAAAGAATCACAAGCTGCACCAATCCAAAGGGCACAACATGAGAGTGATAGTAAGTTGCCCTAAATTACAACTTGTGGTTGCTCACTGTTGTCCTAGACAGAAATCTTATGGTGCAAGTTGCACAACTTGTTACTGGGTTGAGAGACACCAAGGATCAATTGCAGGCTATGCATAGGAGCATTGGCCAGCTGGAGGAGAACAACATAATGCTGGAGGAGGACAACATGGTGCTGAAGAAGAGTATCAAACAGCTGGAGGGGGACAATGTAGCACTGAAGAAAAGTGTCAAACAACTGGAGGAGGGTAATACAACCCTAGAGAGGGATGGTGTAAGACTGAAGAGGAGTATCAAACAACTTGATAAAAGGAACTCTCAACTGCAGGCAAAGCTAGAAGTGGAGAAACAACTGTGTACAGATGGCTTTAATGCTCTCAAAATGGTACATTCCTTAATTGATTCACCAACTCCATGACTGAATAGTTATTCTATTACCCCTAGGTTACCAACATGATTATTCCAATTCATCTTTGTGCCCCCCTTGACCACCCACAGCAAAAGGTTATTGACAACATAGGGGTCAACTCATGGGATGAGTTACTGTATGTGGTGGTTGTAACCTCCACAACCTTACAAACCACCTCATCCAGGAACTCCCTCAATTGTCAAGGCTTTCTCAGGCCACAATTGAATTCCTATGCTCTTCTAATAGCATACAACAGGACAGCAACAGGGCTGTCCACTCTGCCAACCAAGATCAGATAAGGGAAGTGGTCTGCACAAAGCCCATCCACTCAAAGGAGAGGCAGTGTCTTGAGGAGTTATATAGCTACATATTTAATGGGGCCAAGGTTTGACTGAGCCCCTCTCTTCTCCCTTTCTCTCCCTTTCTCTCCTTCTCACAACCTTGCTTCTTGGCACCTTAACAATAGATCTGGTATTCTTGGCAGTCACTGTTTTTGCAACAGGCATTGGTATTTCTTCAACAAACTACTTCCAACTTATATTTGTGATACAATGTCTGAAAGAATATACCAACCTGGTTTCATTTTACATTTTCCTATCATGAAAGGCTGGAAACTAAATGTTGATTAAAATATCAAGGTCTATTTCAACATCACAGTCAAACCATCAGCTCAGAATTATAAATCAGCATTTCAGCCTTTTTTGATCGTAGTGTTATCCTGCACACAAATGGTTTAGGGTATCTGAAACCAATCAGTCATCAGCCAAGTTCACTATAAAGCAGCTTAAACAATCACTCACAAAAGCAATCCACTTGTGACTTCTGGCTTTATTTCCACCTCCTTCTTGTGTTCATCTAATCCAGGTCTAATATCATATACAGCCAGCACATGTGCAATAATCAAGAATAAAGAATTGTTGCTGAAAAATCACCCTGCACAAATCCTCCTGCCATAGCCAAATGCAGGATTTGGATCACAGGCTTCTGGATTGAGCTTACCATCCTTGATGTAATGATCAGGATTGTAGGTGAGGGGGTTGTCAAAGACTTCTGGGTCATGAAGAAGAGTCCTGTAGGGAAGCACTCAATACAATATGAGAATGCACAAGGAAATAAAATATTTCATACCAGCCATTTCCAAATACAATAGTACCCTTGGGAATATAATACCCATCATACTTGTCACCATTTGTGCACATGTGGCCAACAGCTACGTGCTTTGCATCAGGTCCAGGATAAGAGTAGCTTGAGAATGAAAAGACATACCGAGAAAGATCACAAGTTGCCACTGCATGGACTCCTTCACTGTAGCATTAATGTACAGGAGGTTTGGTCTATTGTTGAACTCTGGCAGACAGTCACCAAGGACAGAATCTAGCTCAGCTTGTGCTTTTTTTTGAACATCAGGATAAAGGCACATAGCCATGAAAAAAGATTGCATGGTCAAAACTGTCTGATGCCTGGTGTTAGTTCTGCCAAAGGTAAGTAAGTGAATCTCACACTGTATCTGAACCACCTAGGGAGGGGGTGGGGTCAAGAAGAGAGATTCATACTGTCACAAGAAGGTACTGACATACCAGCAAAGACAACAGCACATGTATCCATCACTGTTATCAGAACCCTAAGAAGGACTACAACTAGGTCTTAGCCACCTTTCTGATGGACAATACTATACTTCTTTTCTTCCCCTTTAGTACAGACACTCTCACAATTACACTTCCTTTCCCACTCCAACCTTCTATTTCTCACAGGAAGCCTTCTTATTTACCTGGGTCCTTCTTCTAATGACTTGCCTTGACAAGTACTTACCCAGGGTACTTATAAATAGCAGACACTACCTGTATATGACCATAGCTACTTTCACCTGTACCTTTAGCTTAGTGTTATACACTGTTCTGTCTCATATCTGTTTGCTTGAAGGAGCTTCAGAGATTGACACAGCCTGCCTCTAAGTTGGATAGTAAGATACAAGGGAATAAGTCTGTATAGACACCTTTGTAATCCCAACTCCACAACTCAAGAGCGGACCCCTAACCCAGGTAACAATTGCTATCCACTCCTCCTCAGCATGACTAGGTGCATCTTCGTTTGGCAGTGCTTCGATAAGAGCCATCACAATGCAAGATACCACCATACCTGCTTTCTAAGTCAATCATTAGAATACTTCCAAAGGGGAACCTGCAAAATGCCATCCTAACCATCTGCTCTTTCACAAAATTGAAAGGTTTCTCAGAGACCAAGCCATTAATGCATTGCCACCAATCAGCCTTCCTTTTCCACTCAGCTCTAGGGAACCAGCTCAGGATGTTTTTCATAATTGGGAACATATCAACAAAGAAAGAACCAGGATTACCAGCTTTGGCAAGTCCCATCAAAGCTTGTTCGGCATTGTGGACATATAGTCAAGGATAGCCAGAGTCCACCAATTTTATTTAAGTTCTACCAATCCATAAGAAAGTAGTATCAATTGATAGATCTCTTTAATAGCTTTTGAACATACCCAAAATTAAGAAATTTTCACAAGTGGTTCACCCACAAAACCTATTTTAGTTTTAATGACTGAAAATAATGGCCAGGCATTAAATAAATTAATAGAAATCATGGAAAATAGCACAATTGCTTTATCTTGTGGAGCCAAGCATGATCCCCAAGTTTCAGAAATTTTCAACAAGTGGTGACTTGACAAAGAAATCATTTCTCTTCCAAGATCCCCTAAGTCTATACTTGCAAATGGCCAAAAAGAAGTCCAAAAGAAATATATCTGGGCTCCATAATCAATCACAGTACACACTGGCTCAACTCTTGCATCAAGGGCCACCCTCTCCAACAATACTAGAAGCTTCCAAAACTGTGGGCCTGGCACCTGAAGCTGAGAGCCCAGAGTCTAATGACAGCACATTCAGAAGGCACCCTGATGACATAAAATCAAAATGGGATGAGGATTTAGATGACGAGGAAGATGAAGGAACATTTGAGGATGGTCTTGGGGACTTGAGTGAAGATTGGGGTGCAGATTTGGGAAGGAAAGGTTTTCACACAAAAATGGGATTAGCTTTGTATGAGGGAGATGACTGTCATGATGAAGACTAGGTTCCTCCCAT
Organism: Lepiota venenata; assembly: GCA_004296355.1. NCBI lineage: Eukaryota > Fungi > Basidiomycota > Agaricomycetes > Agaricales > Agaricaceae > Lepiota > Lepiota venenata. The sequence goes on from RCFS01000004.1 coordinate 1,601,102, forward strand.
GTTACAGTGGAAACAAACCCAGAAGAAAAATACATCTATATCATATATATTACTGCTTCAAGCTCAAGGTCTAACTGCCTGAATCATCAGGAAAATTGACCAAGGCAGTATTGGTTCCAAAAAAAGGAGGCCCTGATATTGGAAGCAAGTCTGCAAGAATATGATGTTGTCACTGGGAGCTTCTCTCAGATCAAGTTATACTTGAATGCTGTGGTTTCAAGCCTCAGCAAAAAGCCATATTGCTCAGTGATGACCATGCTGTACCACTGGTTACTGAGCCCTCCAAATCAGACAGTGAAAACAGATATATTGCACAAGATCTAGTAGTAATCGAGGTCCCTGAAGGATGTGGAGCTCAAGAAACACAAGGAGTGGTGGTTAATCACACTGAGATGTCACTTGTTGGGCACAAGAGACTCCACAATGCAATAAGCTGTCAGAGTTTGGACTTGGATGATAGTGATGGGAGCAATGTGGCTCATGAAATGATTGATGGGTGTGACAAGCTAGAGGCAGGAGCAGAGGATAATAAAGATTGGGAGGATGAACTTAAAGAAATGATAATACCAAAGGCTAGTTCAAAAATTTGGCCATGGACTGCACTGCATAACCAGATTACCAGCAATCTGGATCAAAAATACAAAACGCTCTCACTCTTGCAAATCAACAAATTAACAATATTGCAAAACTTTGCAATATTATGACTCAAGGGTTTCTCAATAATCAAAGCTAGCCTCTTAGTTGCTGCTCAGTGGCAAATTAATGCAACATCAGATACATACTTTGCACAAAGAATTTGTTCTCTTGCACACCATTATCAAGTTTTCGAACAGCTACCAATGGAACAATGCAGTGGAAATTGGACCCAATCATTACTGAACAAGGAAAGTGTCCAGACTGCAGCTTGCACTTGGCTTAATGAACAACCTCTTGGAGAGATGACCCCTCCAAAATTCCATCAGACACTCCATGACAAAATATTTCCCTCACTCAACATATTTCTAGAAAAACTACTATCCTTGCAAACCATGCAACACTGGCTTATTAAACTTGGCTGGTTTCACTCAGCTGTTAAAAAGGGTGTCTATATGGATAGACATGAGCAGAAAGATGTTGTTACATATTGGCAGGAGGAATTCTTACCAAAGATGAAGAATTTCAAATGATGGATGGCTCACTATGTTCCAGACCCATTGGGAGAGGGATTGGTACGGGTTGAGCCAAATCTTGAGCCAGGCGAGCAGGAGGTGATTGCAGAGTTTCAGGATGAAAGTTTTTTCCAGGCAAATGACCATTCTTCAACTGCCTGGTATGAATTAATATTTTTGCATTATAACTGATATCTAATTCAAACTCCAGGCTTCCCAAGGGCAAACAGCCACTCCAAAACAAAGGATGTGGTTGTTTAATCCATGTTTCAGAATTTATTGAGCAGGTAAATGGACATCTCATTGTGTATAACACAGACAGCTCCATTCAAAAGGAAGCTCAGAAGATTATCTATCCCAGATCAGGTGGTGATGCATGGTGGGATTGCCAACAACTGATTGAACAAGTAAACAGTGCAGTCAAAATCTTCAAGGAGGCACATCCAGGATGCCAGGCTTTATTTATCTTTGATCAGTCATCAGCTCATGCATCTCTTGCACCAGATGCACTCAAAGCCTTCAAAATGAACAAAAGTAATAGTGGAAAACAACAGTTTCAGAAGGATACAACTATTCCACTCTCAAACCCTGATCCATGCTTCTGAGGTATGCTTCAGAAAATGACAACTGAAGCAGGTGAACAAAAAGGTCTCAAACAAACTCTTGAGGAGCGTGGATTTGCTGTTCCCCATTTACAAGCAAAATGCAGCCCTGTATGCCCATGGGAGAGTGAAGATTGCTGCATGGCTCACCTCCTCAGTAGACAAGAAGTGTTAAGTTATGGCATGGGGGCGGAGTATGGGTGGCTAAGGTAGAGATTGATGGAGGTTGGGTACTATGTTAGTACAGACTCTAGACAGAGATGGTGGACTTGGTGCAGAGTAGATCTTTGGCCTCAACATATGTGTTGTGCCCTCATGCTACTGCAATCCTATATTTCAAGGAACCAAGTTATCAGAGAAGAGTGGAGAACAAGTGGAGATCGGACAGAGAGTAGGAGGAGAGAACTAAGTCAATATTCAGACTGAGGTTACAAACTGGAGTACCTACAGCTTATATACAAGTGTCTATAGAATGGTAACTACAGTGTGAATAGAGTATGCGGGGAACATGGGGAACTATGGAGATGGGGAGATGCTGTGTAAGTACTATGCGACATTATACAAATGTGAAACAGGAATGGACAAGACACTAAAAGGAAAGGTGAAAGAATGGGGAATGATCTGAAGTGGAGATTGCGGAGAACTGAGGACATAATAATTACAGATGTAACAAGAAGACTTCATTGATCAGGTATCAATGCTTGAAATGGTCATTTGCAATGCAGGTCATGAATGCATCTTCCTTCCAAAGTTTCACTGTGAATTGAATCCAATAGAAATGGCAAGTCTTCTGTGTCTTCACATATTAATTTCTCAACTTATTAATACTGTTCTCCTAGTATTGGGGATGGGCTAAGTTTTGGTACAGACAGATCCCAAAGCCAAATTTGCAGAAGGCAAAGGACACTGCAACCAAGACCTTAAACACCTGTCCAACAGATGTCATCTGTTGGTTCATCAATCGTTCCTGGCGCTTCATGAGTGCTTACTGGATTGGGTTGACTGGAAAGGCAGCTGCTTGGGCTGTTTGCAAACAAAAGGGTCATTGGGTGGTCTCACAGGGTGCAATGATGCACCTGGATGCTATAGTAGGCCAGAATTTTGGTAGCTAGACGCAATACTTTACAAATTTTTTGCAAAAAATAATGGCTGGAATGAAAAAGCCAGTGGGAAAAACTTCAGAGTTGTGTTTTTTGGCTCCTTTCGTAAATCTGAGTATCATGGCAGATTTTTGGAAGGATCAGACAAGCTGTTCTCACAATATCAGATTGGTGGACTTTGGCTGTCCTCGACTGTAGGGATCATCTTCTTCCTGAACTGTGATCCCATATGTAACTTTCATAATTGTAGCCACAAACGTGCTGTCATGAGGAAATTGCTCATGAATAATGACAACATGAGAGAGAGAGGGTGCTAGCGGATTACTCACTGATGGATGTGGAGTAAGAAATCATCTGGGGAGTTCAAGAGTTGATGGAGGAATGCACAAGTCATTTCGAGCTGGACTGGGTGGTACTTGTGTACAACGCCTGGGTGGAAATGGTTGTGAAAGGAGCGATGGTGACGACACCACCAACTACTGTAAGGGAGAAGAGCCATGTTGTAATTCCAATCCATCCTAGGGGGCGTGTGATATGAATGTGTTCATAGAGAACGGGATAGGAACAATGAACAGCTCTAAAAGCATAGGCATGTGGGGACGATCTGAATAGTTGGATGAGCGCTTTTCAAATAGGTCATTCATCCTCTCCAATTTTCCAAGGACAACAAAAGACTGTCCTAGGACCTCAAAATAGACCACGTCCCCTGCCATTTTGTGTGGGTATCAGACAGACTTGGACTGATATAGGAGTCACACACCATAGATCTTGAACCAATCGTTGTATACCAGCCAGGGCTTGTGGGCGGGGTAATCAAGTAAATTCCCAATGATGGGGTACCCTTTAGGACCTGGGGGCAGGGGCAACCTTTTCAGATTAGCCCAACACTCCTGTATGTGCCCGGACAGCTTCCAAACAAGGAGGGCTCCCATACAGAGTACTACTGGGTTTGAGGATGTTCTATGGTTCAAAGCTTGTGGGCAGATGAGCCCAGATATCATATATAGTCTCACAGTGTCTATTCTCCCACCTCCCAGCAGTGAGGATATGATGAGAAGCGGGGTGTCTGTACGGCAGGTTGTGTTCTCAAAGATGGGGATGGCATATCAGCTGATAAGGTGGTGCGTAATTGGGGTCATAACATTTGTGCCCATTTCGTGTCGCGCTTGCGGTCCATTCGTGTTGAGACTGACAGATAAAAGAAAAACCGAAGATCATTGTGGGTGATCTGCACGTCGGAAGGCAACATCATATCTCGGCAGATGATTGGAGTTTGCTGGGAATATATTGTGGGAAGTAGGAGAACTCCGGAGGATGTTTTGCAACATGGTTGGGTTCCTTTTGATTATCCTGTGGTGAATAAGAGCCACCCAGACCTAACTAGCTCCCGATCGCTAGCCTCATTACTAGGAGAAGCACACATACAGCCAAGTAAAAATCGGCCTAGACCTGGCGGTTGGTTAATACTTGTCACGACAGTATACAAAGGATATCAACCAATCGGGGGGATAGGTTCAACCGTGGTTTGTGTCCGACGAATCGGCTGAAGCGTGAGGCATGAGTGCTGAGTGTTCAGTTCCGTAGGAGAATGCAGTTCGATACATAATGGGCAGAATTGATAAAATCGGACTGGGAATTGCCTGTGACATGACGAACCGCAGTCACGCGAGTCTTTTGGTTCCATTACCATCTCGCAGCCACAGTTATCTACAGTGTAAGATGCGGTTTGGTGTTCCCAGGTCGTTGTCTCCGTCACCAGTAAGTCCTTCCGCTATCTTGTCTTTGCTTTACCCCCGCATTCGAGGCTGATTCTGAGTTAGGCAAACGCGACGATCAACATACCGGTCTACACTCGGACTCGGACGAATTTGACGATGACCCATTGAATAACTCTGACTCGTCAGATGAATCTGGATCGTCGAGCAGCTCCTCAGAGCACGAATATAACTCAGACTCCGACTATGAACCATCATCTAGGTCAAGACTCATTTTCCTATCATGAAAGGCTAGAAACTAAATGCTGATTGAAACATCAAGGTCTATTTCGACATGACGGTCAATCCATCAACTCAGAATTACGGATCAGCATTTCAGCCTTCTTCGATCGTGGCGTTATCCTGCATGCAAATGGTTTAGGATACCTGAAACCAACTGGTCATCAGCCAAGCTCGCCATAAAGCGGCCTCAATAGTCACTCACGAAAGCAATCCATTCGTGACCTCTGGCTTTATTTCCACCTCCCTCCCATGTTCATCCAATCCAGGTCTAATATCATATACAGCCAGCACATGCGCAATAAGTGAGAATAGAGAACTGTCGCTGAAAAATCGCCCCGGGCAAATCCTCCTGCCATAGCCGAATGCGGGATTTGGATCACGGACTTCTGGATTGAGTTTACCGTCCTTGAGGTAACGATCAGGATTGTAGGCGAGGGGGTCATCGAAGATTTCTGGGTCGTGGAGAAGAGTCCTGAAGGAAAGCGCTCGACACGGTTATGGGAATGCACAAGAAAATAGGGTATTTCATACCAGGCATTTCCAAGCACAATGGTACCCTTGGGAATATAATACCCATCGTACTCGTCACCATTTGTGCACATGTGACCAACGGCTACGTACTTTGCATCAGGTCCAGGGTAAAAGTGGCTCAGGAATGAAAAGGCATACTGAGAGGGACTACGAGTTGCCATCGCATAGACTCCTTCACCATAGCATTAATGTATGGGAGATTTGGTTTATCGTTGAACTCTGGCAGACGGCTGCCAAGGACGGAATCTAGCTCAGCTTGCGCTTTCTTTTGAACATCGGGATAAAGACACATGGCCATGAAGAAAGACTGCACAGTTGAAACAGTCTGATACCTTATGTTAGTTCTGCCGAAGGTAAAAGGATAAATCCCGCACTGTATCTGAACCGCCTGGGGAAGGGTTTCAAGGAAATGAATGCCGTCACAAGCTCGAGGGGGTGCCGACATACCAGCAAAGGCAACAGCACATGTATCCATTGCTATCCGCTCCTCCTCAGTACGGCTGGGCGCATCTTCGTCTGGCAGCGCTTCGATAAGAGCCGTCGCAATGCAAGGTACCGCCGTACCCGCTTTCTAAGTCAATCATTAGAGCGTTTCCATAGGGGAACCCGCAGATGCCACCCTAACCATCCGTTCTTTCACAAAATTGAAAGGTTTCCGGGAGACCAAGCCATTGATATGCCGCCACCGATCAGCCTTCCTTTTCCACTCGGCTCCAGGGAACCAGCTCGGGATGTTTTTCATAATCGGGAACATATCGACCAAGAAGGAACCGGGATTACCGGCTTCGGCAAGTCCTATCAAAGACTGTTCGGCATCGTGGACATAGGGGTCATTTTCTTCCTGAACTGTGATCCCATATGTAGCTTTCATAATTGTAGCCGCAAACACGCTGTCATGGGGGAATCACTCATGAATGATGACACTTGAGAGTGTGTGTGTATTACTCACTGACGGATGTGGAGTAGGAAATCATCTGGGGAGTTCAAGAGTCGACGGAGGAATGCGCGAGTTGTTTCGAGCTGGACTGGGTAGTACTTGTGCACGACGCCTGGGTGGAAATGGTCGTGAAAGGAGCGGCGGTGGCGACGCCACCAACTACCGTAAGGGAGAAGAGCCATGTTGTGATACCAATCCATCCTAAGGGGCGTGCGATATAAGTGGATTCGTATAAAATGGGATAGGAACGACGAACAGCTCTAAAAGCATGGGCATACGAGGACGATCCGAATAGTTGGATGAACGCTTTTCGAACAGATCGTTCGTCCTTTCCAGTTTTCCGAGCACAATAAAAGATTGTCCCAGAACCTTGAAATAAATCATGTCTCCTGCCAGTTTATTTTGATATCAGACAGACGTAGACTGATCCAGAAGTCGCGCACCATAGATCTTGAACCAATCGTTGTATACCAGCCAGGGCTTGTGGGTGGGGAAATCAAGTAAATTCCCAATGATGGGGTACCCTTTAGGGCCTGGTGGCAGAGGCAGCCCTTTAGGATTGGCTCGACGCTCTTGTATATACCCAGACAACTTCCAAACAAGAAGGACTCCTGCACAGAGTATTACTGGGTTCGAGAGATGTTCCATGGCTCGAAGTTCGTAGGCAGATAAACCCAGACGTCATATATAGCTTCACCGTGTCCATTCTCCCACCCCCCGGGGGTATAAGATGATAAGCGGGGAGTTTGTACGGCAGATTGTGTTCTCGAAGGCGAGGGCGGCATATCAGCTGATAAGGTGGTGGGTAATCGGGGCCTTAACATTTGCACCTATTTCATGTTGCGCTTGCGGTTCATTCGTGTTGAGACTGACAGGTAAAAAAAAATCCGAAGATCATCGTGGGTGATCTGTGCGTCGGAAGGCGACATATCTCGGCAGATGACCGTGCCCTGGGGTTCACTGAGAATATATTGTGGGAAGTAGGAGAACTCCGGAGGATGTTTTGCAACGTGGTTGGGTTCCTTTTGATTATCCTGTGGCGAATAAGAGCCACTCAGACCTAACTAGTTCCTAATCGCCAACCTCATTACTAGGAGAAGCACTCACATGCGGCCGAGTGAAAATCGGCCTAGACCTGGCGGCTGACTGATACTTGTCACGACAGTATGCAACGACATATCAACCAACCAGGGGGATGTGTTCAACCGTGGTTTGTGTCCGACGAATCGGCTGAAGCCATGAGTGTTCAGTTCAGCAGGAGAATGTAGTCCTATAGTGGGCAGAAGTGATAAAATTGGACTGGGAATGATTCTGTGACATGGCACAACGCGGTCACGCGAGTCTTTTGGTTCCACCTCACTCCTCCAGTACCTTGCAGTACAAGATGCGGTTCGGCGTTCCTAGGTCGTCGTCTCCATCACCAGTAAGGGGGTAAGTCCTTCCGCTATCTTGCCTGTACTTCGGGCTGACTCCGAGCCAGGAAAACGCGACGATCAACATACGGTCTACACTCAGACTTGGACGAATTTGACGATGACCCTTTTAACAACTCTGACTCGTCGGACGAATCTGAGTCGTCGAGCAGCTCCTCAGAGCAAGAGTATAACTCAGACTCTGACTATGAACCATCACCCAGGTCAAGACTCACCTCCTTATCTTCCGGGTATTTATCCTAATGTCATTTTTAGGATGAAACCCACGAGGTCGTTACGCTCACCAGAAGAGTGGAGAAAAACGCAGGAGACGATAGCTTCCATCCGCCTACGAACACGACATCACGATCCCTATGAAGAATGGGAAAAACAAATACGCAAGGAAGCCTTCGTCAGTTCGCCTTGAACTACGTGATACATGGTTCTACCACCTGACATAGATTTTTTTTTTTACAGACGACTGCTCGCAAAGAACAGTCAACGTCAATATCTCAACTCCGTGAGATGCGATGGCGACTTCGGTCAGAGGAGGCAAAGCGGTTGGCTGTTCAGCATGCGAAGGAAATGGCAGATGTCCAGGCAAAACTTAATTCTTTCAGGATACACCAACAGAATGAAGAGAAGAGACTGCGTGACGCTCATGAACTCCGACAGAAACAGTTATGGACTCGGATAGAATCTGTCATTAAAATGGAGGAAAACAAGGTTGCTAAGCGTCTGGCGGAGGAACAGCGGAAACGGGAGGAAGAGGAAGCGAAGAGGCGAGAGGAAGAATTGAAAGCCCGCTTAGCTGACGAAAAGCGCCGAATGGCTGAGGAACAGAAACGGAGGGAAGAAGAGGAAAAGAAAAGATTAGAGGAAGAAAAGAAGAGGTTGGAGGAAGAGCAGAAGAGACTAGCAGAAGAAGCCAAGAGGAAGGAAGAGGAAGAACGAAAGCTACAGGAAGAGGAAGAAGCAACAAAAACAGGAGCGGCTCAAAGCTGAGAAACAGCAAAGACAGCAAGTTGGTTTGACTACTCCTGATGAGGACTGGCGAGAGGCGCGCTACCATTCTCAAGGTACGGTTGCTTTTGTCTGATGATGCGAAAACTGTTGCTAAGCGGTCTTGACAGCGCCTGAAATCCGAGGCTATGGCCGCTGTTAAGGCCAACAAGGAAATGAAGGCAGAATGGGGGAAAGGGCGACGCCAAATTACTCCCAAGGTCGGACAACTCACAGACGATCCCACTGCCATAAATCGCATCGTAAGTCTCAATCCCTCTACCCAGCACCAAACAACTCTTAAACTTACCACCAACAGTCCCAACAACTTCTTGAAATCACTTCGTCCACCAACAGGCGCGCACCATCCCGCAATCTATGTGGCCCTCCTCTCCTCGCTTGCCAAATCCATTCTCCTCCAAGCCGAAACGGAGGTCACAGCTGAAAAACGCAGCGCAGGTCCACTCGCACAAGTTACCTTCAACCTTCTTTCGGCTCTCCCTAACTTCCCCGAGGTCTTTTTCGCGAAACTTGTCCAACGTGTTGGCGGGTGGCCGGTTCCTTCTGGTATTTCACCAAAAGACATTGATGGACGGGAATGGTCTGGCCAACCGGAGCGCTTGAAAGTGATGGGGTATCGGAAGAGTCAGAACGGGGATGACCTTGAATCAATAGGAGAGTATACAACGCGTGTGGCAGGGATCATGAGAGTGTATTTCGCGATTTTGAAGATTCCACCTGCGCAGGGCCCTCTGAAGCCTATGTTCCAGTTGCCCAGATATTGGACGTGGTTTGCGAGACTGCTTGGTGAGCGGGCGTTATTAGAGACCGCTGTTGCCGCCCAGTTGATATACAGTATGTTGATCACATTTTCTTCTGCGATGAGTCGAACATTGATTTCTTTATTTTAGCGGCGCTAGATGTCATGGGTCATCAAGCGCTAGTGATATGGGGTCAACAATGGGTTAAAATGCTCGCTCTCTTGTATGAAGGCGTTACCGTCGGGCTGGGTGGTGGCAAAACCATTGGAGGCGATAGCCCCGAAGGTAGAGCTGCACGAGTGAGAGTACAGATGGAAATCGAGAAGATCATGGCAGGCGCCCGAAGTATCGCGTCTGGCTCGGCGCTGTTCTCCTGATTTTTCCTCTACACTTATTCATGGAAATCTTTCCAGTAACTCTATTAGGCTCAAGTCTCTAATTCGTGTAACTATAACATTTGTACCTACGACTTTTTTTATGCTCTCGTTATGTCCACACACTACAGCATACTATACAGAATTACTATGCCTACATCCACAACAAATCAAAAAATCATATATGGGGTAAGAAATCACTCCATTGAACATTCTCGTACGCATCCGGGGGAAGATCACGAACGGACATGAGAGCAAGGATGATAAGGACGAGACGAGACAAGATGTACACGAACGTGACTATCAGAAGGTATACAGTGAGCGCAATTGCTGTGCGGTTTGCTCTCCGTTTCTCACGAAGAGGTGCGCAAGTTGGTGCGGGATCCAGGTTCAGGAGGATGGTGAAGGTAGACACGCCTGGTAAAATTGTGATCAGGAGGGCACATATGCGCCAGAGCGAGCGCTCCTCGTCGGTTGGGAATGACGATGCCCACAAGACCAGGTGCAGAGCACCAAACACGACGATGACGCCATTTGCTATAAAGGGCAGCAAATTATCTACCAAACCTTCCCCCTTCTTGTCTGCATAAAACATTGGTACTCTCAATAGAGTGGGTGTGACTTCTGGGGGGATACACGGGTTGGTCTTCCACAGCGGCCGCAGAAAGCCGACGACGAGGAGGCCCGGAGAGGCTGTGAGGAAACGAAGGATACAAACCAAGTCCGGGAACTTTGCACCAGACCCGTCTATGCCAAGGAGGGATCGAGAAGCCAATGTTAACCAGCTCGATTTGCGGGTCACTGGTGTCGGTCGGAATTCCTGGGCGGCTCCCGTGTCGACATGGGTAGTGTGAAGGCCAGAGACTCGGGGAGATTCCGTCTCATCGCCTGGTTTGCTATCCATCATATCAGGAGACTCACTACGAATTATGTTCCCTTTGACCACCCTTTTAATGGGAAGTGCCACCTGTACGTCCTGGGGTTTGTTCCACCATAATGCGTATGTTGCAATATTCAATATTGCAAATGCCAAAGTGATGACTTCCAACTCCGTGACAGTGAGGTGTTGTACCCAGCGAGCGCCGCACTGGGCAACAAACCAGCATGTCTGAAGGACGACAATCAGTTTGATGAGTAGGTCGCTTTTGCTTTTGTCACGTATGGCTGCGTCGGAAAATGTTGGAGGTTTAATCTCTCCGCCTCGGATTTTCTCCATCATGTCGGAAAATGTGAGTACTCGTTCCTGGCTCTCCATCTACTCCAATCAGCAGGAATCCGCCCATCTGCACGAAGAACCCATGCGACAACGTCCAGACCTTGGGCGCATTTTCATCTGGCCCCAAAAGCCAGTGTTTAACGCAATTTACGAGTTTATTCCATCTAGTCAGCTTCAATACTCGCTCTAAGATAGAATCCGTAAGCTCCTCCTGTCCCAAGGCATAGCACCGATAGCAAAAACGCACCATAATCTTTTTGACAGTATGTCTCATTGTATTCCCTAGCGATCCTCCTCGCAGCCCGGCGTTGCCTAAGGGCCCAAGTTGTCATAACTTCCGGTGCCAACAAGGCATAAAACATAATCCCAACCCGTCGCCATACGCGTGAAAGTCCCGATTCTTTGGGACTTGGAATATTGGGATGCACAGCAACCCAAGTACAAGCGAAAATGACAGCGATACAGCTCCACAGAATATCCTGAGCCGATCGTTGGCGACTCCCGCTCAAGCAATCGGGGGCCGAGACCTCACGACCGAAGATACGAAATGTAAATGGGTCGGGAATGGGATCGGGACGCGTCAATAATGGAACACTCGAGCTATGACCCCCGAGGACTGAGAGAAGGAATAGCAGGGTGAGCATCTCGCTGCAGAATAATTGGTGTGTGCCAAGGTTGGCTCAAATACCTCTTCGGTACAGCGTTCTCCGGGTCCGCGGTGTGTGAGGCTTTGCGCAAGGACAACATGAGGGATCCTGCTGCTGGATGTGAGATTAATGTGTTCAAGTCTTCTGATCGGTTCCACCAGCGTCTTTCGTGGAAGAGTGATGAGTAGACACAGTGTCTGCTTTCGGAAGGACATAGCTGGCCAAGAGGCCCTATGGGCCCTAGCTAACTCAGTATGAGCTTTAGGGAAGTCCAAGTTCAGGTCGCTATATGCTCGTCAAGCAAGACAAGGTTCGGCGCTATACTTCGGAGGCAATTGGATACGTTTGTAAATTGCGATACCATACCGGGAGGATATATCAAATTTCCACTTTTGGAGGGCCCGGGCGGTTAAATTCTCCTCGTTCGTGTTGAAGGTGTGGTGTGGTGTTCGGCGAATTGAAAGCGCATAGAATTTGTGAAGGGTCCTAGCATTGAGGGAAGAACGAGCAGCGTCTGTTCAGGGCCGGGCTTACGTCGCTCCTGCCATCTTGCTGCCACACAGCAACGTCTTTCACTTCATCAGATCGACCTGTTTGTCGGGCCTTCCTATCGGATTCCAGAATCAAACGGTTTGTATGACGTCTGTGTTGATGATCTTCATTCTCCATACGCCAATTGCAGCTGCTTGCGGAGCCTTATTGGACAGGGGTGGATATTCAGCTATAACTCCTAGTCGGCTTTTCCTTCTCCAGATCGGCCATGCATAACCCGGCTCAGCCCATGTCTATCCGAGTAATAAACATGATTTTAGTATAGTGCGAGTAGTACCAATATCTACTACGCTCGCAGCACCAGTCGAAAATCAGCCATGAGGTAAAAAGTGAGTCCACTCGATATTCTCGTACGCCTCTGTGGGAAGGTCACGGACTGACAAGAGAGCGAGGACTATAAGAATGAAACGAGAAGCAATGTCAATAGATGTGACCACGAAAAGGTACACAGTGAAGAAGAGTCTTCTACGTTTCGCTTTTTGCCTCTGGCATAGAGGGGCATCGGGCGGAACGGGGCTAAAATCAATGAAGATCGTAAAAGTGGATATGCCTGGTAGAATTGTGATCAAAAGAGCACATATTCTCCAGAGCAAGCACTCTGTACGAGTCGGAAAGGGATGATGACCATAAAACGAGGTGCAAGGCGCCGAAAACGAGAATAACTCCATTCGCTATGAAAGGCAGCAAATTGTCCAAGAGGCCCTTTCCCTTCCTATCAGCATAAAACATGGGCACTCTCAGTAGTTCAGGCGAGACGCGGGGATGAATACATGGGCTGATCTTCCACAGAGGCCGCAAAAAGCCAACGATGAGGAGCATGGGAGTAGAAATTATGAAAAGGGCGACAGAGGCCCAGCAAAATCTGCCACGAGATTCGGATCCTTCGAGCAAGGACAGAGAGGTAGATACTATCCAAGTTGATTTACGGCTGAGGAGTATCTCTCCGTCGGCGGCCTCTGCTCCTCTCTGAGACCCCTGCAATAGTATCAATGTGGGGTGTGTTAGGAGTGCGGGGCGAGTCTACGTCCTGAGTTCCGAGCAAGGATCGGGTAGTGGACAATAGCCAAGTTGATTTATGGTGAGGAATATCTCCGCGTTGGTGGCCTTTATGTCTCTCTGGGATCATTGTAATAGTATCGGTATATAGGGTATTAGGGATGTGGGATGACTCTGCATCCTTGACAACGATTTCGCTTGCTGAAGCGAGGATGTGGTGGGGGGCAATCATCGACACTCATGTTTTCAGGAGACTCGCTGCGCACAATATACGTGGGTCGGATGGGGATTGCGAGGTGCACGTCCTGGGGTTTATTCCACCATAACGCGTAGGTGGCAATATTTAACACCGCAAATGCTAAAGTGATAACTTCAAGTTCCGTGACCGAGAGATGCTGCGCCCAGCGAGCACCACACCTAGCAGCAAACCAAGATGTTTGGAGGACGACAATCAGCTTGATGAGCAGGTCGCTTTTGCCTTTGTCAGCGGATTTCCGCATCGGAAAGTGTAGGAAGGTCAATTTCCCCCCGTTTGTTCCTTTTCATCATGTCGTCAAAAGTGAAGCACTTGTTTCGGTTTTCCATCTGCTCCGAGAAGCATCAACCCGCCCATTTGTATGAAAAATCCGTGCCACAAGGTCCAGACTTTGGGTGCGTTTTCGTCTGGCCCCAGGAACCAATGCTTGACAAACTGGGCCACCTTGACCCATATAGGTCGCCCCGAGAGTTTTGCTAAGATAAAATCCGTAAGGTTCCTCAATCCTCAAGGAAAATAACACTAATGCACACCATATTCTTCTTTATAGTATGTTTCATTATATTTCCTAACAATCCTCCTCGCAGCCCTGTGTTGCCTAAGCGCCCAGGTCGTCATCACTTCTGGTGCCAACAAAGCGTAGAACATGATTCCAACTCGTCTCCATACGCGCGAAAATCCAGACTCCTTGGGACTTGGAATATTGGGGTGCACAGCAACCCAAGTACAAGAAAAAATGACAGAGATGCAACTCCAGAGAATATCCCGAGCTGTCCGCTGATGGGCTGCGCCCAGACAGTCCGGAGCCGAGACTGCGCGACCGAAGACATAGAGCGTAAGAGGGTCTGGGATTGGATTAGGACGCGTCGTTAATGGGATACTTGAACCATAATCCCCGAAGACAATGAGGAGGAGAAGTAAGGCGAGCATATGAATAAAGGATAACCTTGTGGGTAGGACGCTCCAATGCGAGTTCAGCTCCTCCTCAATATAACGTCCGTTGAGTGTGAAATAGGATCAAGGGGTCCTGCGCCAGCAGCATGAGTCCTTGAGGGAACTGGTTAGTGTGCAATCAAGTGAATTGGAGGAGCTTCTGATCCACGCCAGGAGCCCCTCTCACGATAAAGGTCTGTCCGTAGTATCAGAAGGACATAATGTGACTTGCAGGCAGCTGGATGGTCAGTATAGGTCGAAGGAAGCCGACCTTGAGCCCACGTCATACCGATAACTCGCTCGAGTTTTTGTGACACAGGGCCAAGAAACGCCGTATTGTGGGAGCAAAACAGGGAAGGTGCAGACGCGAAACACAGGCATTAGGAAGACACATATTTGCGCGTCTGTATTACAGTATCACCACGACGCTGCCTCACCTGGTCCACCAGACACCAGTTCTTGGTACTTTCCTTGTCGAAACGACGTAAGGATGAAATAATAGCGCTGCACGATGCTATGCCACTTGCCTTTACTATACCTTTGACATCGGCCGGTACAACGTACTTAGCGCGGGATTCGATCAGAACTTTCATAAGTTCTCACCCATGCCGGCCGAGAGCGCTAGTTTCGGCGTCACTGGCTTATCGGTACCTACGCATGCAGACTATGAATCAAACAGCATCCAGTGAGGTTCGACGGCCACAACTGGAACTGAAGAGATTATTACTATCAATAACACTAGGATAGACGCGGGGTGCAATCTGTCACAATGTACTAGAGTCCCGGGGCTAACAGCAACACCTGATATGACGCGGCCGGGCCGGGCCTCTCTCCCTTTTGCTGAGCAACATCTTATTCTCTGGGAAATGGCGACAGTAGTACACTATAGGGTTCGTCTGATTCGTTCGAAGTAATGATACACAGTTGGTGAATATTCGTATCTGATATGTTGAGCTCAATTTGCAGTCTGATGGACTCCTGTGTGAGGGACCTATATTAGAATAATCTTATCAGGCGCTGTATGGACATCCGACCAGAAATCTCCTACGTTCGACATGCCCAGGGCGTTGGCAATGGAGTTGAACTCAGCTTCAGTGGGCTTGGCAGTGCCTGTGCAAACTGGATTTGGCGCAGCACCAATTAGGCTCCATCATAAGTAGGATGTATGGTTACTAACTGGCAGTGATACGGCCCGGATCGCCTCCTGTCTTGGCCGCAAGCTGAGCATAGTTGAGCTCTGCGCAACACTCAGCATCGATATTATAGGAACACAAGAATGTACCACTTACGTTTCGCTGCTAAGGCAGCAGCAATGGCCGTACACTGTGCGCTTGAAGACATGGCTGTAGTGGTGACTCAACAATACTGGGGCGGTGGAGAAGAAGAGAGTTAGAAGATACTATTTGCTTTTTAAGACCGGCCCAAGTGGAGGATTGTCCAATCGAAGTTGGCACTGAGTAAGTACAAGTTCTTTGTGATATTTCCAGTTCTGGGCATTTGGGAGACTGAAGGGGGCTCGACGATTCCGATCAGGCCGTCATCATTGGTCAAGAGGGGTGACTATGGCAGATGGTGGGGTCAGATGACACAATTCTGGTATTCGATTACAGAAAGAAGGATGGACTTGGTACCTTCCGGCTAGATCCACATCAGTTTCACGTTGAAGAGGGCCGGTCTGTTGCCTCTGACTCCAAAGTCGGCGGCTGCGTCATAGCTGTTCCATTTTTCTATACATGCTTGACGCGGGGGTACTAGGTCTATTCAGCCCATAAGTTCACAATCGACATTGAATGACAGCCAATTACACAACGACAACATATTCACGTTTGAGGACAAGTTTTTTCGTAGTAACGAAGGCAATGTTCTTGATCTAATTTAGAGGAAAACATTCAATAGATGCCCATAAGTGGTTTGTTTGGTTCAATGTTTGGCCCAGGGTTATCCACCACAGATCTCGTATCGAGCTCGTCGTCCACCAAGTTCCCCTCAAGTCCTTTCCTCGACCTACATCAAAATGGTAAGCAAATCTACCTCTTGGAGCCTCTCTCTCTCGGATTCGCGAAAGAAAGGGCGCCTTATGTTGCTAGAATCAATGGATCGCTGAGCTGACCTCTGGATGATGTTCCTTCGTTCTCTAGCCCCCCAAGAAAGTCAAGGCACCAAAGGAAGAGGCCGTCTCTCTGGGTCCTCAAGTCGCTGAGGGCGAACTCGTTTTCGGTGTCGCGCACATCTATGCCTCATTCAACGATACCTTCGTCCATATCACGGATCTCACGGGCAGGGAAACTATTTCCCGTGTGACTGGTGCGTTCCTCATACTTTCGACCACATAAACCGGGGGGTTGTTTATGCGTTAAAATGTAGGTGGTATGAAAGTCAAAGCTGATCGTGACGAGTCGTCGCCCTATGCCGCCATGCTTGCTGCTCAGGACGTGGCTACCCGCTGCCGCGAAGTCGGCATCACAGCTCTTCACATCAAGCTACGTGCCACCGGTGGTACTGCTACCAAAACTCCTGGCCCCGGTGCCCAGAGCGCACTCCGTGCATTGGCCCGTGCTGGTATGCGCATTGGCCGCATTGAGGACGTAACACCTATCCCCACCGACTCCACCAGACGCAAGGTGGGTTCTTTTTTGTTCATCTCCGACAAGTCCATGTTATTGATTTGCTGTGTAGGGTGGTCGTCGTGGTCGCCGTCTCTGATTTGGTTCTCATTACCACCAAAAATATCTGTGTTGTTTTAGTTGCGTAGTGTGCATTGTTGCGAATAGAACTGTCGCCGTTCGACACGCAGCGGGATCATGATGTGTGGTCCTGCCCCGTGGTCGTCCACCCCCCATCGTGAATAATTGAGTGATTGTGAATATGGTTCCCGCGAGCGGCCATGTTGACATGACAGCCGATGCACCCGATCAAAGTCCTCCGGACCACTCCTTGCACCAGAACCAGAACCACCAGCGGCGTGTTCGTGCGCCCGCCCGCATGGAGCTCAAGATCGTTTACCGCATCCTCAGGAAAATATCAGCCTGGACCATTGGCGGATGGTATTCCGAGGTGCATCTCGACGGAGCTAAGAATGTGCCTCGCACCGGGCCGTTGATTGTGTACGTGTATTCAACCGTTTGAATGTTCCCAACAAGCGCTCAACTCTCTGTTATGGATGGGTGCAGCGCCTGCACCCATCACAATGAAATGATTGATATTGCTACTTTGTGTAAACCTTCTTCTCTCTCGTGTCTTCCGGAATTCATGGAAATCGGTTTCTAGCGGCAACCATACCCCATGGAAGGCATCTTTGCTTCTGGGCAAAGTCTTCCATGTTCAAACATCCAATAGGCCGCTTCATTATGGAAAGCAGCGGCGCCATTCGTGTGCAGAGGAACCCGAATCAGGGCACCCATCTCATCTCTTCCGCCTCCAGACGAGAGTAATGGCTCCTCGTCTGATAACGCTGAGAGCAGAAATACCGTTACACAGGCGGACTTGTTCAAAGACACGTCACGCGCACTTGCAAAGGGAGAGGTCGTTGGGGTTTTCCCTGAAGGCACGTCGTACACCTTACCTGCTATTGCCCAGGTGCTGCCTGGCGCTGCCTGGGCTGCGGTGGAGTATGCTAGGGCGGTACAGAGGGAGAGGTTGGCTGGTTTGAGTGAGAAGGAGAAGCTACATTTGAGAGGGAAGGAAGAGAAGATTGGGCTCAAGGTTGTCCCAGTGGGGATTGTATACGAGGACAAGAGGAGGTATTTAAGTCGGGTGAGTGGCGAAGTCTGCTTGAGAGGGAGCCCTTTTGCGTGTTGACTCGGTCTACTGCTAGGTCTCAGTTCGGTGAGCTGCCTCGGATGCTACGAATAGGGGTGTATACTGATGGGCCCTTATAGGTTTGGTGAACCCATCGATCTAGATGAATATACCGAGGAGTTGTTCGATTGGAAGGCTGACCCGGAGGAGGCTGCCAAGTCGGTCGTTAAAAAGTTGAATGCTGAGATTGAGAAGAGGTTAATCGGGTTAACTGTCAATGCCCCAGATTGGTGAGCATTGCTGTATGCTAAATTTGCTGAATTTCTGAGGGTTACAAAGGGAGTCGTTGTATGCCGCCCGGACGGCGATGAAAATACTTTGGAAGAATCAAGAGAATGTTGGGATGGAGTATTGGGTTGAGACGTCCCAAAAGTGTGTCAAAACGCCTCTTACATTTCAAGATTGCTCATAAGCATACAGTCTCGTCAACCTCTTTGCTTCCTCAGAGCCCAGTGCAAAGCTCGAGCAAGTCCGTAAATCTCTGATGCGCTACTATGCTCTGCTTCATTATACCGGCATCGAACACGCAATTCTTGAAGATGTTCTGCCCATTTCATCCACCACTCTTCTTGGAAACAATCTCCGTGCCGCACTCTTGCTGCGTGCTAGCGCCCGTATTGTTGTCGGATTACCTTTCGCTCTTCTTCGCCTGGTTGCCTTTGCCCCAGCTCTCATTTCCCACCTACCTGGATACCTTTTCAGCCAAATCGCGGTCAAGATGTTCTATACACCTGGTGAAGAGGAAACTGAGGCCCAATATCGGTCATTAGGGGGCGGGTTTGGGCTTGGTATCAGCACTGCGCTGGCACTAAGCACGCTTTGGAGGATGAATGCACTGACTAACTGGAATTTTTTCAGCGGAAGCCTGGGCGAAGATGTCAAAAGGTTTTTGGGCTTGTTTGGGCTCGTTTACGGGAGTGTCTCTGTTCTTGTCAATTGGCACCTGTTGCTCGTCAAAGGTAAGCCACAACTACTCGCTTTGTTTGCAACATGAAGCTGATTTTGCAATACAGGGAACTTGAGGCAGTACGTGATGTTGGATGGTTGTCGCGATCCGACAGCTGACCTATGTTTGACTGCGCAGATTTCGCCGGTTGATGGCTTTTGCAAAGCTCGTGCTGGGGGCACTTTTGCCAGGCAGGCTGCGGCCTGAGCAATTGCAGGCGTACAGCAGGCCACCACCCCCTCCCGTGAACATATTTATCAAGAAAGATGCGGTTGCTCCGAGCACCGATACTTTGACGCCCGCGGCGGCTCCGATTTCCCCGAGCAAACTGGTCCGGGAGTTGCTGACAGCGCGACTGCAGGCGTATATTAATCTTGGAAATTATTTAAGAAACCTGGACCGAGCGGAGATGACTGTTTTGTTGAGCCAGGGAGCTCGTGTACCTTCTGTTGTGTCATAGATCTCTGTGTGTGTGTGTAGAGTAGATGTAGCGTATGCCATGTGGGCGCCTCGAGCTGTTGTAGAAGCCGTATTAGGACTGTGTTATTTCTCTATACCCATCCCACCCCTCTGCTGGATGCCCTCCTCGACTTCCTCTCCCATTCCACTCTAGCCACTGCCCACACCGGCGACGGGCTGCCCTTTTCTTGTGCTTGTTACTCTTCTCTTCGTTTTTTTTTCTTCCCTCTTTGTGGTTCGGACGTATTGCCCCGTGAATGCTCGTACTACACCCCTCGAGTCGTTGCGACGTCTGTCTTGAACCATATACCTTTGAATCGCCCCCTCAAACACCCCATGCAATCCCCTGCGGGCATGTATTCTGCAAAGTGTGAGTCAGACACACTCATCTCGCGGGCGTCCATCTAACCCCAGGCTACCCCTCTCGGACTTGCCGTCTCTAGATGTTTGACAACCGTCCAGCCACCCAACTGCCCGCTCTGTCGGAAAGCATTTTTGGCGGACAGGATAAAGAAGCTGCATGTCGACAGACCAGAGTCGTCGGATGAGACGAAGGAGATACAGCTATTACAGCGGTTGGTGCTTACCTGGGATGCCTCGGAAGAGGAGCTGTTGGCACTGCTGGAAGAGATTGATGTCTGGTTGGACAATAGAGAAGAAGATGAGGTCTGCGTTTATCTTCTCTTGTCTTTTGCGAACCTCGATTGCTGACGCGGGGTTTGGGGGCGGGGGGGGACAGAATATGCCGTTGAGGAAAGCTGTAGGCACTTTGGCCAAGTATCAGAAATATAAGACGAGGCGGATGGATGATCATAGGATGATCAAGAGACTCAAAGACAAGATTAATCACGATGATGAGCAGAAGGCATATGAGAAGGAGACGTCCAAGGCGATAGAGTCGAGTTTGATCGGGCAAATAGAGACGCTGCAGACGTGAGTTTGATTTTTTTGCCCTCCCTTTCTTCCCAAGAATGACACTGATTTTTTCGTTGCTAGTCAGGTAATGTTGCGGTCTAGTGCTACGTCTCTTCCCTCAGCACTGAGTTTATCGTGTTTGTCTTGGTAGCTTTCAGCGACACAGGATCAGCTAATACGACTGAGGAGTGAGACGAATAGTAAAGCAACCGCTTCTGAAATTGTAGATCTACGAACGTGAGCCCCTCCTTCTTATCCACCTCGCCAATGTGCACCCCCGCTGACTACTCCACAGCAAAGTGAGTGGCCACCTTTTGTGGCTGTGGGCTACCCCTTAAGCTAGGGTCCCTGACTCCTCGCCGTCATAGATTGCACAGTATGAATCCGAATTAGAACATCTAAGACCCCTAGTCTCCAGACTCACACAATACGAACAAGAACTTGACCGCCTCCGCCACGAGCTCCAACGCTACGCCTACCCCGTCTCTTCTCTCCACAGCAATCCTCTCCCACCGCCACCTGAACCGATCGCTTATGACCGCCTCCCTACCCTTGCCCAAGCCATCGCCTCGACTAGTAGGACCTAACGGCACCCCACATCCGGCTTCATCCCGACTCTCTTATGCTGATACTAGCACCGCGCGTAGCACGCGTACTACCGACTTCCCCCAATGGTATCTCCTCCGCACATGTCAATGGCTCAAAACCCGATCTCTCACAAGAGCTTACCCTGCGCGATAAAAAGGGCAAGGGAAAAGAAAGGGAACCAGGGCCCTCGTATGACTTGTACTCTTCACACTCGAATCCAACTCCCAAAGGTCCTGTTTCCATCTTGGCCGGAGCGACACCCCGCCAGCGAGTCATACCAACCTCACCAAACCCTCCCATTCCCTCATCTGATAAGGATTCAGGATCGGGTTCTGAATCGTCGACATCTACTACGAGACCAACGGATCCTGCGAGAGATTGGTTGGACCCCTATACTCTAACTGCAGCCTATTTCTCCGAGTATGCAGCAGGATACGGTGCTGGTTATCAACTGGCTGAGTACACCGATGGCACACAGGCTGCTGTTGGTGGTGGTATATACGGTCGATCGAACTCAAGAGAGGAGAGGGAGAGGGAGACCAGGAGAAGACCACCGGAGTCGAATTCATTGCATTCTACGTTGATCGAGTCGCCGGCAGAGCGGCCTATTCCTTTGAGTCGCGACCGGGATTCGCAACAACTCGATGGAGTTTCAACTACCACTGGAGATTCAATGTCCCTGATTTCGGCTTCCGTTGTTACCAGGGATGAGCCCAATGGCATTACGTCACGAAGAGCCAGGAATGGGCAATCGCAGTCGTCGCAGAGCCAGAGCCAAACGCAGTCAACGGGATACCGCTCTGATGCCTCAACTCTATCCTCCATCAATACTGCGTCGTCCACGGCTGAGAGCAACATCTCCAGGCACCAAGCGCATAGGAGGAACACTAGCCAAGTTGTGGATGGATTAGGCTTGGGACTTCCTCTAGCTCTTGCGCCCGGTCACAACACCAACGGCTCTGGATCATTAAGACCACGTAACGCACGTCATTCAAGTTTACCTATGCAGCCTCCCCCCAACACACACCCCACGACCACGACCACAACGACCACGACCACGACCACGACCGCCCCAAATGCAATAGCGGACAATAACTCGGTCAGGACGAACGGCACCCGGGACAGCGCGTCATCATGGGGGACCATACACACCCATACCCCCGCCCGACTCGATTGGCAGAGTACTGGAGGGAGCTTTAGTGAGCTCGGTCTTCGAACGTTTTCTTCGAGCGCGGCTTTGCCCTTGTCCACGGATTCTGGTGTGAATGGGAGCATGGATTTAGAGAATTGGGGGCCTGTGGTGCCTGATGGGTTGATCTCTGGCACTAACACGACTACTCACAGTCGGGGGAACACGAGCATGGGTGTGAATGCGAATGGGATTGCAAACGGAGAGGGGGGTCGACATGGGCATGCGTTTCCATTGAGGGAGAGTGATGATGAGAGGACACCAATGACTCGTTCGACGCGGACTTTGGCATCCAATTCGTCGGCGCCGACGGCTGGGTCGGCGTACCCCTTGTTGGATATGCTGAATGTTCAAGTTCGGCCGCGGGAGAGGGAGAGGGATAGGTCCAGGGAGGACTTGGGTAATAGAGATCGAGATGGGTCGAGTGGTCGAGATAGGGATCGCGAAGCCCGAAGGCGGTCGTCACATCCAGTTTCCCTCGTCCCAGCAGGAGCTCCAGAGGGGACGCGGCATACGCAGATGATGACTGTCCAGGAACAACCGAGTAGGGGTCAGCAACATACTCATGCGGCTAGTGCGTCGTACTCGGGCACTCATACAAGTCAGCTATGGTTTGAAGACCCACTATCAGCAAATTATGGGCACTCCTCGTACACTCAGAACGAGCCCCGGAACCAAATTCCCCAGTCCCAAAACCAAGCCCCGTCTCGACCACAGCCACAATCACGTCGTACAGCACCCACTCGTAGACTCTCGATGTCCACGGCTGTTACTCCTGAACGCAACCCTCCCTCTGCTGCTCCCACTTACGGCACCTGTAAACCTCTTGTGGTCTGAAGCGGGATACTACACCGATGGACCTTCACGGAACACGCTGCATACGTTTACCTCTCCGACCTTGTTCAGCGCAAGCTCTGACTCGAATGCGCTGGGCTTGGACGGGTTAGAAGATAGTGGTCCGACGCAAATTACCTGCCCCGACACCTGTTGTGGCTGGCAGGAATCCCTTGAGGTCGTTTAGCTATGATAATTTTTCAGTGAGAGATGTGTGAAGGGGAGACCAGGTTCCTTTTCTATATTCATTTATTTAGCTGTTGGATGCTTTTTTGTATAATCATTCTGGATTTCTGCTTGTGGTGATTCACTGTTTTGGATTCATTTTTCATCTGTTGGCGATACGCTTATGTATGTATGTGACTTGTTTAATACTCCGTCCTACCCTCAGTCACGTTGGTCTATAGAGGGTCTTTCTCTCGCTATCCATTTCTGACTATACTGCCCAAAAGTGGTGCAAGGACTTGGCGTTTACCCCCGAGTTGTACCATGAACGGAACGCTCATCGAAGGGACATTCAGTTTGTTAGTATCTGAGGATTTTATCTCCGAACCATCAACTCGAGGGGCACTCCCTTGGTCTTGTGAGGCTATATAAATGGATAGTGAAGCTTTGCCAAGATCCGTATGTGCTATTTGCTATAGTAGCCGTTGAGGTGGAATGACCCACTTAACAGGAGAAGAAGATTGATTTGGTGGTGTTGATAGATGAGACTCAGGGTAACGAACGAGTAGGAGGAAAAGGTGAGGTGAGATCAGAACAGGTGAGAGATGGGAATGTTCTGGCCCTCGAGTTCTGCAATAGGGATTTCTGTGGACTTGACACCCGGGATATAGTTGGGTCGAAGAGAGATAGTATCGCTTGGCTAGACTGGGACGCCATGGTCTATTGACAGGAGTTCTTGTCGAGTGAAATAACCTGAAGGCTGTTTGCAAGCGTCAACTTGTTCATCACGAGGGGGTCATATATAACCGTGTATGTCATGCATCCTCACACCCATATCGGGGTGATCAGTAGAGGAAGAGTTACTGATGTTCTCCGATAGGCAGCTTCCATTTGCTCTTCCGAGGTAAGCTGTAACGACAGCTGTGGCTGACAACTTGCAGGCATCGATAAACATAAGCGCTCGCCCCGTTCATTTAAGATACAAGAAATTTAAGGAAGGTGGAGAGGGGGGGAACTCGCCGAGGTCACCCCTTGATTGTTTTGTGATATGGGAACAATGAAATGAGTGAACGTGATTTTTGGTGTGCAATCCGGCAAGTTGGCGACAAAGCTGTGCCAATTTCCGAGAGTCGCTTGACGAGTTTTTCTGTGCTTCGGAAGTCCCCCCTGTATTTTTGGCTTGAGGGAGGAGGGGGTGGGCGACTGGGTTAAGTGCGCAGTATTTATCCTTCTTATGAATGTCCTGGGGACCTAGTTGTGGAGCCGTCAGGTGAGAAGGGTTTGACAGACGCTACCCGCTGGACCGTCCCATATTCCCGAGAGCGGCAAATCGCTTCGATGGTTGTTATCGAGGGTTTGAGGCTCGTCTTACGATTCATATCTTTTTTTTTTAGGGTGGGTAGATACGAACTGCAATTGCGCGGAGCGTGAAATAAACTTCGTGTACATGCGGAGTGGTGTACCCACTGTACCCAGGAGTAGGATGAATTATCCGGGATGCCATGATTGGCGCGTTTGGCTTTTTTCCACTTTCCCTTGGCTGCATCAGGTTCAGAGATTATGGGTGATACATGATCCTTTTCGGAGAGAAAGATCGGCGATAGTTTATTCCCGAGCTTGCGGATAATGTTGGAAGCTTGGTTTAGAGGGCGACTGCTGGTGTGCACACCCATTTCTGAAATTCACGATCCTGGGACCCGATAACCGGAAGACTTGGGTTCGTTGGTTTGGCCCGGACGATGGGGGCAAGTCTGGCGAAATGAATTTTGAAACGTAATCGGGATGACACAGACATAAATGTGCGACCGTGGGAAAGAGCGGTGCGTGTGTGTGTGTGTGCATTTGGCACTTTAACTCGCAGTACTCCAGAAACTGTGTTGCAACTATGTCGCTCGTACGTACTTGCATTTCGCGCATATAACCCATGTTGTTGACGCTGTGGGCTTAGATTCATGCACTCGTGGCGAGAGGGCAAATCATTCTTGCAGAACATCAGCTAGCTGGGAAGCGCAACTTCTCACAGGGTGTGTTTACCCGAACTTCCTGACACAAAGTGACAGTGTTCAGTCAAAAGTTAACAGCTACCCAGACCTATCCTGTCGAAAATCCCACCCAATGACAGGTAAGCGCTCGCTCCGAGAGGCCAGTATAGTCGCTCATTCGTCGTGTTAAGCAAGCTCACCTATGTTTGGGAGCAATATCTCTTTCACTATGTGTCCGAAGGAGGGTACATATACCTAGTTATGGCCGATGATTCTGCAGGGAGGTGAGGATGAAGCGGATTCTCTGGTGTGCCCCCTGGCTAACGCACCCCCCAGGCGGATGCCCTTTGCATTCTTGGCTGAACTCCAGCGCAAGGTAAAGTCTTCACATGGCTATCATTAGGCCGGCTCCTCATTACTCATCCTTGACATCAGTTCAGCTCTACTCCATCGTCATCTACCCAAGATGACCTCCCGGCGTACGGGCTACAAGGCACCTTTGGTCCGACAATATCATCATTGATGCACACTTACAACACGGCGCCACCGATGGATGAGCTCGCCCGTGCCCAGACGGAGCTTAATCAAGTGAAGGACATCATGGTACAGAATGTGGAGCAGATCTTGAGTAGAGGGGAGCGAATCGAACTTCTCGTCGATAAAACGGACGCAATGGTGGGTCAAGCCACCGCATTCAGAAGAGGTGCCCGCAGTGTTCGACGTCAGATGTGGTGGAAGAATAAAAAGGTTCTGGGCTTTTCCGTCATCGTTGGACTGGTGAGTGATACCAGTGTGTTTTGGGGTTTGAACAGCTTTTAATAGTCGCCCTAGCTCTTAATCTGGATAGTTGCTGCCGAATTTTGCGGTGCCGGACTGAACAAATGCGGTCACAGTGGGACATAGCAAAGTGGGACCTTTGATCAAGTCATAGACCTCACTAGCAACCTTCATTGAGCCCCAACAGTACACTCCTTGATAGTCGGTTGTACCTTTTTATCATTCTCTTGTAGTGGTAACCCTTCTCCTTATAGTTGCCTTGTCTATTGCAATTGTAATGTCAGTGGACCTTGCGCTGGCCGCTAAAATCCCCTTACCGATTGTTCCAATCATCTTATACTCCACCGCTCAAGTGGTCCCGGTCGATTGCAATGTTTTGATTGAAGATCCGGCCTATCTTGCGAGGTATCAAGGCAGACATGTCCAAGCTCAGTCAAGTCATCGCCACCGCCTGGCCACGACCAGATGACCACTGGCAGCAGACATACTTATCACCACTTTAAAGTACATAATCCTGGATGCAGGGGAAGCGAATGGAACTGAATTGTACCCCGCATTGGTGCTGACCGGCTACTTGTATTCCCCTCCCCCCCCCTCTCACCCTTGAGGGAAATCACCGACTTGAATGTCACTGTCTGATGTCCTTCCACGGGTCTATGGGCGCCTAGCGACTGAACTAGCATTTGACATTTGGCGGGTGATCATGATGTTGTTTCAATATAAACTACCCCAGTGACCCCCGCGCAGATCGATCCTGCGAGAAAAAGAAGATGCCCACATGAACGACCCATGGGTCCATCTTGTATTCAGTGGTGTATCATGTAAGCCGAGCTTCTGGGGACCAAGTCTAACGGGCCTTTCCCCTTCCCCCCCCCCCCTACTCTCTCCCTCCCCCAATTCAAATGGCACAAAAATGATGGCTACTCACAGTGGTTCCCCAGCGGTATTTCCTTCCTTCCCATCAAGGCAGAGAAGAGCCCCGGATCTTGCTTATCAAAAGAAGACGATCCAATAGGTCGCGATAAGTAATGTTCTTATTTTTTTTTCTTCTTGCTGCGCGGACAGACTTGGAACATCCGTCCGGTATTCTCTGGAGTACGAATTCCGAAGGATAAATTCTCAATCTATCATCCATTTCTATCTCTCCCATGCTAGAAGCTTATGAAACGGCCTTGAGGGGGTGCTTTATCTTAAAAAGAGAGGATCATCTGAGATGTACAAAACAATCCCTGTTCCTCCTTATAGTTCAGCTAGGCAATATGAGGTAGACCGTTAAGGACAGTTAGCTACAGTTACCGTAAAAACATCATCCGACTTCCATGCCAACAAAAAACCCGGTGCCTAACCACTTAGTCTACCCCGCTTAATCACCCCTCTTTCCTTCCCCCGCCGCCCGTCATCCACTCCCTCCGTTTGAGTTATGCCAATCCCCCCACTTTTACATATTTGGGTTGCTGGGCGTTATCCAGTGGGTTCTTTTTTCCATCCACAAGTGTCAAAAAAGCCACCAAAGAAGTTTCTGATCGTAATCAATGAACTTCTCCGAGCAAGGAAGCGATTAATCGATAGGGAAGGAATTATGGCACAAGTTGAACCAAGTAAAAATCATGCATAAAATTGCTATTAGTACAGCGCAGAATAATACATTGATATGACATATGCGAGGATGTTGTTGTGTATATAAATGCAAAAAGATGATACAACCGTTCAGGAGGCAGAGCAACGGGAAAGAAAAAGGCGAGCCACACTAAGAATTGAAAAAGGGGGGCGCCGGCCTATTCCAGGACACGATAAATACATTTACGAATGGACGGAAAAAAGAGGGAGGGGGGATAGGATGGTAGAGAAGGAAGAAGAGAAGAGAGGATGAAAAAAGAAATGGGAAGTGAAGAATGAAGCTGAAAAAGCTGAAAGGGCGATTATTAGTTTTTGCTCAACCCAACATAACGTATGAACACCGTCCAGTCTATGTCGGAAAAAGGTAACGCAACTTCCAATAAAAGGCTGGAGTTTGATAAAGAACGGACTTGCAAAAAGAAAGCCGCCGTCAGCTGCCGTGGTTATGTGTAGACACTAGACACACCCGAAGGCATCGCCATCGACCCAAGGCCCATGGTTGTGCCGGCACTCGGATGTCGGTGAGGTTGAGGACTCGGGCTCGCGTAAGGTCCAGTCGATTCGCGACCAGAAGAGCCACTTGGTCGACCATAGGGTCCAGGTGTAGCGGCGGCCGTGCCAGACACAGTCGTCGTCCCCGGGTTAGTGCGTCCAGGTGATCCTTGATCAGTAGCTCCTCTTCCTCTCTCTCTCAGCCCTCCGCCGCTCGCGCTCCTGCTCCTTCTTCTCTTTCCGTTCCTTCTCAATTGCCATAGCGGCACTACTGGCACGGGAGAGACCTGTTGAGGGCATGGCGGCCTGAAACTGAGGGAACTGGAGGCACCGGTGGGATCACACCATCCACGCTCATCTGAGGCGGCGACCCCGAGCGTTCGTTCTCACTGCGCTTAGGGGGTGAGTAGGTGTTTACCCGGCGCTGCGAAGACAAGGATCCAGAAGGTGAAGGTGGTCGAGGTGGCAACTCATTCTGGCGCGATGGCTGTGGCGTTTCTCGAGTGAAAGAAGAGGGAAAGTGGCCCGAGGACAGGTTGGGAAGAGACGACGACACGCTAGTGTCTTGAAGTAGATCATGTAGTCGTGTTCTTAATGATTCATTATCCTGACCCTGGGGGAAACTAGCATGACCAGCGGAAGGGCTATAAAAATCCCGAGCAGAGGGGTTCATCCGGGACCTAGGGGCAGGGGATGTAGAACGTGAAGAGGCACGACTCGGTGGGCGGCTGGAATGCGGGGGGATGGTATAAGACCGGGCCCTCCCAGGAGTTAACGGCGGAGCTGCAAAGCAAGGAAAACTCGGAGTAGGAGGCGGAGCTTTCATCTTAGGATCTAGCCGCAGGACTAAAGATGGGAGGTGAAGTTAATGAGGGACGACGTAATCCAGACTTCTTCTGATCTTCACTGAAGACCTCAAAGTCCTCGCAATCGCAAGTGTATGGATGACCAACAGCAGCACATTTAGTGGGCAATGGCGTTGACGGAATGGAGAAAGACTGATAATCCATCTGAGGTTTCTCCTGTCGTGGCGACTTGGAACCGCCCCTGGTCTTAAGGTTATCTTGTGCCTCATCTTCCTCATCAGGGAGAGTAGCAGCATCAGGCAATCGACCAGTAAACTCCGGAAGTGGTGATATCAGATAGGATTCGGGTTTCTGGAGGGCAGCACCTTTCAATTTGCCTTGGTCCAAATTAGCCATTGGACGAGGCTGCTGGCGTCTTAACCACATCAGGGTCGACATCAGGGTCGGCAGGGAAGCTCGATTCCGGAGGGGGCGGCGGAGGCAGGCGCAAAAGCCTAACCTCCTCTTGCAGTCGCATCCACTCTTGAACAACGAAGTTGTACTATAATGATGAGTTTCTGGTAAAGGTGTGGGTACCTAGGTACTTACTTGGCTAGAGACGGAAGCCTGTCAGATCACGAAGTAGTGCAAAAATAGGCCACTTACTCGACCATTGTCTCATAGGCCTCGTGTGCTCGCGAGCAGTGTTCCCTCAGGCTCATCTCAACTGCAAGCGCCGTCTCCTTCTCGTACTTGCGCGTTTCCAAGACGTCCTGGATGCGCTTCTCCAAATCCTCCTTCTCCGTCCCCAGCTGATCAATCTGCTCCTGGAGGGAGTTACAGGCATGAGTTTGAGACCGAAGACTCGTCTTGATCTCGCACAGATACGCAATCATCCTATGGGTGACCCTCAACTCGGGGAACTGACAAAGGGGTGAACTAGATGAGCGACACGGTGCAGACCCCATTTCCCCCAAAGAATATACACTACCATAGAGCGAGGCTGAGTGGATAGAAAGGTCCTGCATTCGGCGATGAGTTGCCTAAGATGTGCCTCTGTCGATCCTGAATTCGCGATGTTTCGCGATGGCATCCTGCAATCTCCGAGCCTCTTGCTCCGCCACGGTGGCACATGCTGGCCGGGCTTGGGGTGATCCCCGTTGGACAGTATCCACGTCGACGTGGAGTCTGATGTTTAAACGCGAATCAAAAGTAATCCGACACAGTGGGCACTGAGGGACGTGCTATGTGATTCAGACACCTGGATTCGCAAAGAGATATGAGCGTGAGCAGAGGGAGCAGAAGCGAGGCAAGGGGAGAATCGACCCACTCGACGCAGAAAACATGGCCACATTGTATCGAACAAGGGGCCTTTAGCTCATGTCCAAACGGTTCAAGGCATACATCGCAAGTTGAACCTGGACCAAGGCTAAGCATCGGTGTCGGGTAACGAGCGACAGTAGAGAGTACAGGTTAAGGGTACTGAAGGGATTCTCTAGGGGAGAGAGGGCCCAGGGAGGGGTATAAGCTTGCTACGCGTGTGGGGAAAATCGAAGAAAGAGAAGGGGGAAAGGACAGCGTCCTGACATAGGCCCGAACATCAGGAAAGCTCGCGACGTTATATGGAGGCACGAGGCCTTGTGGTAAGCGGAAATCACTCGACTCGGAGGGACAGGGATGCCCCCATCCTTTCGGGAAACCGATCTGGAGTTGAGCAGATGGGTCCCTGGACTGGTTGGGTGCAAGCCAAACCAGAAACGAGCTGAGATAACACATTAGCTAACGGAAGACCGATTAGTAGACCCCAGCGTTCTGTCAGTGAAGTGCCGCCAATCAAGCGAACTTGATCAAACTGCTTCCACCCCTTGTGACAGTGGAACTCGAGTTTGGAATATTCAACCCGCGTGATCGGGGGGTCTTGTTCGGGTCCCGGCTCGAATGGGTGTCCTCGTGTTCGTCAACCACGTCTCTCGGCACTACTTCTGGGTCCATGGAATCGTCCTTTGCTTACTGAATGACAGGTCCTGTATCCCTCCTTCGAAGAACGGTTGACCTGTTAAATGTTGCGCTCACTCTCCAAGACAGTTTCCTTCACACTCAGAAGCCATTTATGAGTGCACAAACGGAATACTAACAAGTATCCCAGTGCCTCCTCGAACCGATAGAGCCGGAAACCTCCTTACAAGTTAGAAGGGGCAACTTGCGCAGCGTCATTTGTTCCGGTACCCTGACACCTTCCCTTCCGAACAACATCAACGTCTAGAACGCAGCCAACTCACGGAATCTCGACCTAGTGCCAGACTATGTACCACGGGAATCGGCTACGCTTTTTACCCGTTGGATGTTCAACCGGTTCAAGAAACCCAATCCGCCCCGCAAGACTTGTGAACGCCTTTTATTAGTTGGAGTGGGATAGGACACACATCCCAGGATATTGAAAGCGAACCTGGATGATTATTTCCCTAGTGACTGTGAACGTGTGCCCTTCATACACACCATCAGAAGCACGATACCTGTTTGGGATCTTTGTTCAATTGTAGGGGACAGTAGTTTCACACAATAGACAAGATAAGGAGTTTGCACTATTACTTCAAAGAACTCCTTAGACTGCAGATCGTGTCGAACACAGCTCAGCCCAGACGGCCTGCAACTACCCTCATTATCTTCCGGCCTCCGCTGTGCAACTGGGAAGCCTCCGAGCACTACGGCGGATCTATGTGGGAGCTACATACCTAGCACAAGACCCATGGCACAACCGAGAGCCACTCTGTGACATGGACCCCTCAGGTCACCATCCAGGGCCGTCAATTAGGTCACTGAACTAATAGATTGGGGACGGGAATATGTAATGCTATCTCGTGACCATCTTCATGAGAGGGCTTACAGCCTTGCACCCACCCCTACCATTGTCCTCTCGTGTGAGGACTCATCAAATCGATTATCTATCGATTACAGGATTCGACGCAAACATAGATATTGTATCCTAGGCCAGTGCCAGCGACCGCTGGAATCAAATTCTGGTGGACCAAGTACCATGTAGTAGTAGATGTATTGACGATCCTTGAATTTGTGGCGTTGCTAGCCAAGCTCAGCAGGTCACAGGTTCATGCACGTTGTCCGTCTGGGGTGTCATGAAATACCTCATCGTTGCTTCTCGTCTTATTGAACTTCTCACCGACTATACATATAGGAGTTTCATGGGTGCATAAAGTGACTGGCGGGGGAGCATTCGGGTTCCTTAGCTAGGCTTATCAGGTCGCAGCCTTGGCAATTATTTGGTCTTGTTAAGATTGGAAGAGAGCGAACGTGTCAGTCATGTGCATCAGTGTTTCTCACGGTCATGCGGCTCATGCGCTTACAGGTTTGTGCCAGCACATTTCACATTTCTACTTTCACTCTGAACATCCTTCGGTCTTTCTTTTACTGGTATCACTATGGTAAGTTCCTGGGAGACTCTTGCATGAAAATACTGACTCGGAATCCGACAGTCCGACTCTGATTCATCCCGCGTCAACGGCCGTACTTCCAGTGTTGCCAAACCCCCTGGTGCAAATGTCCGGTTAGTGAACGTTTAACCTGCATCTTCAACCCTGCCGTTTTGATTTACGTGCTGGTATACACAAATAGGAGACGTGCGGCGGGCTCCCAGGTCTCAAGACCCAACTCCACACGGGCTGCAGGAGCTGGTGGATCATCAAACACGATGCTCAAACTCTACACCGACGATTCTCCCGGTCTCCGAGTGTGAGCTTTTACATCTTTATTATGATACCCCGCAGCGATACTCATATTGTATTCCAGTGATCCTTTCATCGTTCTTGTCCTCTCGCTCTCATTCATCGGCTCTATCTTCTTCCTGCACATCTCTGCAAAAATCATCCGCGCTTTCACCAAGTAACCAATACCAGGCGATTGTTAATATTAATTTATGTGTTCTGGGATCCGGACTGCATTGTGACTAGTCTCTTGGATGGGCGTAAGAGTCAGGGCCAGGAGGTGGGGTAGCAGCCTGGGAGATGGCACGGTATTTGAATCCACTGCTTGTGTCTGTTCAAAAGTACAGTCTCTTCGTGATACAATCTATGATAGTTTGTTTCAGCCGCCACCGCCCTTCCGCTTCCTGATTCTACGGGTATTTCAGCAGCCGCTCAGCAATTTAGGAACACCGAAGCATGTTTCACGAGTAACCCGAAATAATCTCCACAAGGGTGGATCGGGTCAAAAATATGCACTTCGTCAGATAACTTGGTACAAGATGCAAAATAGTGTTGACATTGGACCCCACGCCCCCCGCCGACGGCGCACCAGACAGTGGTCACTGATACCGACGAGTCACAAGTTGAGCCAGTTCAGATTCCACGTCAGCGGAGCGCCCAACTGGCGGCCCGAAAGTCGGAGAAGATTCGCAACCAATGCACGCGTGTCACTCACGGCTAAGCGCGTCTGGCACCGCGCGACATCCTCGTTGCTCAGAAGCTGTGAAACCCGTACCTTCCTTCCCATCAAATTCGTCTACTTTGCGGAGTGCGTTTTTCACCGGATGGAGTAAGGATTCAAGCATGTTAGGGTGCTGGAGGATTCTACCTATACCTAAAAAAGCGGTTAAGGTACGGTTCGCAATGGACATGGAATGGTTAGTTTCTGGGAAGGCATCGAGGTTTTTGGTTACCGAAGGTGTTGATAAGCCTTAATCTGCAACGAGGCTCACACCTTTTTACCCCTTTGCTGGGCTTACTCGTCTCATGTTGAATGGGGGACCACTAAAAATACATCAGCACTCTCGTAAACAGCTCTACAGCCGATGATGTTGGGTTCCATTGGACGTATCATATTGACTGTAGACTGCAGATTTTGAGAAGCATCCTCCTACAAAATGCCTTGATACTCCACCAGTTTAATAACCACCGTTTATCTCTGATACGTATTAAATTCAATGACACTGACCAAGCTCTTTGGATTGCCTCGTTCGCCTAAGCCAGCCTTATCACTGATTCTTTGCCTTCCCCCGTTCCTCCCTGATTGGTCCCCCGCATCTCCATCAAGTACTGGTCCACATTTCAAATGAAATCAGGATAAGATACATTATGTATGACTCTCCCCAAAGAAGCTCTTTTGGAATTCCAAAGAGCTTCCTTCTGGCCGAGATCCATGGACATGGATTCTGAAAATGGGGAAAACACGTTGCGGGCAAAGTTCTATAATGATCTTACGCTTCTTGTGTGTGAGCGAGCGAGATGAAATTGAATTGTGTACACACACCCCAACTCCTTCACGAAAATCAGATTCGAGATCGGGGTCAAACAAAGACTTGGGGGCGCTCAAGGGCGGCAAAAAGTACGAAGCTTGTCTGTTGTTTTTCGTGGCGCAGGATTAATTACACATGCAGCGATGTAAATGCTAGTGGTCCTTGGGTGGTTCAAAGCGTAGAGCAGATGGCGTGGCGTTGAGGGAACGAGGGTGAATGTAGTCGTGTGGCTTTTGGTTTAGTCTGTAGTTTATCAACGGCTGTTTTACGCGACTGACACCATCCTCAGAGCGGAGGCTCGGAGGTCAGTGCACCAAGGGCTGAGGTGGAATGCCAAGACCTGTTAAAACACCTATGTAACCCCAATTCGCCTTGTTGGAGGGCTGGGCCACATCATAACGAGCGCTAATTTTGGCGCCTCTGATCCGAGCGCAGGACCAGGGCGAAGACGCTGCGCCAAATCTGCGCGCCATGTTTGCGTTTCCGAGAGTTTTACGAGGTCCACCCTGTTCCCAAACCTTTTCATTGGACCTGGCTATGTTGACCCCCGGTCTGACAGATACATAGCGCGGTAATCAATGCTGTTGCAACGAGGGACCCCCACACAAAAATACCTTCAGGCAGCAGTCGGAAAGCCAAAGTATATTGTGCGGACGCCAATGGAGCTACCGCTCTGGAAATCGAGTGGTCCTATGAGCAATGAGGCACAACGCCCATATCTCTACAGCATTCGTTTGTGCATCCACCAGGGGGGATATAGCGCCCGTATTATATTTTTGGGAAGACGCTGGCGGTCCTGGAAAGCTAATTCCTGAAAATTTGGTTCCAGATGAGCAGGACAGAAGTTCGAAGCAGGAAAAGTGAAAACTGTCATGATGATGCAGGGTCCCCCCCCAAGGTTCTCGACACGAGGTTTGACAAACACGAGGCATGGTGAGAGAAACCGCGTTCTGGTTGAGGCCTATGTTGCGTTTATGCTCTTCTTTTTCATGCGCAGGACACGGAGAGTAGTGCATGAGTCATATATGACCAAGTTCGCAGAATACACGTTGCAGGATGATGTAGACCAGCTCCCTGCCAGGGTGGAGACACCAGCTGGATAGTTCTAGTGAGATGAGCACCAGCGAGTAGATACAACGCAGGATGCTTGCTTCCGACTCAGATCGAATGCAGTGTCAACTTCTGTAGTGGCTGGAATGTAGTAGTTGCGGTTCCATTAGAGCGCGCCTGTTGGATGATGCACAGTCGCTTCGCGTGGGAGTTCCATGTCTCTCCCAATCTTGGCGCTTAGATGTCTTCAGGCGTAATATAACGGCCGATCGTCCGTGCTATTGTTAGCTACGTCTACGAGACGCCCATGGGACCTTGGAGCCAAAGTGGTTTGTCCGATACATAGAGACGACAGATTTATTTGGGAGTAGTAGCGAGATTGATTAATGTACCACCTTCAAGTTGGTCGCTAATATAACCCAACTAACCCAACAAATCTACTCTGATAACGTCAAGTGAGTTTTCCACGACTTTTACTGGCATATCTCACTCCCGACTCGGAGTTGAGAGGGGCAAGTCGATATCGCTTGTCACGCCGTCTCTGTAGCAACTCCCCGCTGAATGAGCAAAGTGGCAGTTCGAAGGCCTAATCTCTAGCTAGATGGAGCAGTTGAGTACAAACTATATTTACATCAATGGATTAGCCGCAGCTGGGGTATCACCGAGGTCGATCAGCTCCTTCGTACACTTTGCACATCCGCAATCAAAATACCACCCATCCCGTAATATTTTCCTCCTCTTCGTCACCTCCTCGCCACCATCGACGTACTCGATACATAATTCCTCGCCTTCACGAATATCCCTCGAGGAATAAAACTCCATCGCCCGACCTTGACGCTTTTTGTACACTGTAGGCGAGCAATCTAAACCCCTATGAGATCATGCGAAATCAACCCAGGAATCGCGGGACAGTATACCATGATTTAAATACGACCCGAATAGGTACAGCCCCCATCCTAACATCTCACTGTCATCATGCCTTGGCGCCATATCCCATAATCCAAAGACGTTTCCGGTTTCCCTGCCCAAGATCGTGCGGGTATCCCGAGGGGTATCAACTGGAGTTCCACAATGCTTCTAAGAGTTTCTTCGTCTCGTCAAGGAGACGCTTGGTATCTTTGATAGCAGAGTGCACGACGTATTTGGCAAAGGCCCAGACGCGGATATGAAAAGCAAGAGCGTATCGCTCAGATCGTATCACAGAGAGAGTATTATCTTGAAGATCAAGGAGGTCAGACCAGGTTCCAGTTCCATGAGAAGGTGAAGTCGAAGATGAAACCAATAACGGCCCAGTAGGTTGAGGAGAGTGAGGATATACATACGAGTTCGCCTGGATGCACTTTCTGAGGAGACCAGATAGCACAAAACGCGTAGTGTCTATTTCGATTTCTGATAGTTCTGTGGGACAGATTGGTGGCCTTGCTTTCCCAGTGACGGATATCGGGTTTTTCCCGATTTCCCCGCCACGCGCTGAAGTCGAAGGGATTAGAGATAGGCGTTCTGCCTGTTCCCAGGTTTCTTCCAACAAGCTGGGCGAAATATCCCCTAGATTGTCCAATGACAGTAAGAAACGTTCCCAATCTCGGCCCACAGTCCCCTCGAGCGATCCATTGGTTGTTGTTCGAGATTTCGACTTACCCTTCTCTATCGCCATCAGGCACTTCTCCAAAGCCCCATTTACAAGGCCTCTAATTCCCGCTGGATTCCAACTACCGACGGCTCTTCTTCTCCATCAGCTAGCCACGCACTCTTGCACTCTTCCCCACAAAACCAAACTCCTGCGCCCGGTCTGCCTCCATGGGTGCCATTTATCCGGCCCTGGTCTATTCCATTCGCGTTCGCCAGCTGCACACTGACTACTCCAACTACCCTTCCTGGCCACCTCCCAAGACCATGCGAAACACCACGCACAGGCCTCTTTCCGAAATTTGCGGCACACCACACTCGAGTATGGTGCGGTAGAGGAAAGGATGAGAGTGCCTTTGGGTATGTATTGTGTAGCGAATGCACCCCTGCCGCCGTAGGATGTTGTGGAGACGGCAAAGTAGGGCGATGTTGGCCCTTGGGGCATTGTTTGGAGAGGTGAGTAAAATGTTTTTACAAATCGATTTGCGATAAGATAAGCCGGGACCACAAATTCTATCAACTGTCATTTTGTACATGTCATACTATCTACTAAGCCTTCCTCGCGTTGATGATGTCAGAAAACTCCGGCTTGAGCGAGGCGCCCCCGACAAGGAATCCATCGATATCGGGTTGGGTAGCTGAATAGCCAGAAATGTGTCACCCATATGTGCACCGACAACAACGGTTCTCCTACTTACCGAGCTCTTTGCAGTTTGCAGCAGTAACACTACCGCCATATATGATCCTGGTGGCCTCGGCGACGGCAGACGAAACAGCCTTGGAGAGGTACTTGCGGATCTCAGCCTGTGTCTCTTGCGCCTGGGCCGGA
The DNA here is from genome assembly GCA_004296355.1 of Lepiota venenata. Taxonomy (NCBI): domain Eukaryota; kingdom Fungi; phylum Basidiomycota; class Agaricomycetes; order Agaricales; family Agaricaceae; genus Lepiota; species Lepiota venenata. The sequence continues at coordinate 1,638,863 of RCFS01000004.1, forward strand.
GTGGCAACCTTGCCCGTTCCAATAGCCCAGACCGGCTCATACGCTACAACAATGTTCCTAATAACCGGTATTGAGCGTATGAGTGCGATATAGTGACAAGAAATACGTACGTCCAGTCCCCTGGTTTCGTCACGGCCACGACCGCGGAGAGCTGAGCCTCGTTCACGGCATTGGTATCCCCAGCCTCACGTTGCGTCAGTGTTTCACCAATGCAAAGGATGACTTTCAGCCCAGAGTCGAGCGAGACGCGGACTTTCTGGGCGACGAAGTCAGAGGACTCGTTGAAGATTGTACGACGTTCAGAATGCCCTATGTGCATATAAGAACTCTCGAATTAAAGCACTGGTAATAAAGGAACACATACCAAGGATGACCCAGGGGATACCGGCGTCAACAAGCTGTTTTGGGCTGAAATCGATGATCTATTCAGTGACACAAACCAACCCTGCTGCACACCCACTTACCTGATCTCACCGGTGTAAGCACCAGAGTCCTTCGGGTACAGGTTTTGGGCAGAGACAGAAATACCGTTCTTCAGACTGTCCTTGACCGGGATGAGATAGATCGCGGGAGGGGCAATGACGACCTCTATTAATACACATACAACGGCAACATCACCACATCCAACCATCCGAACCATGTCTCATTAGCACGAGTCTCACATCGGTAGGGCTATGAAAGGTGATAACAAACGTACCGGTGTTGGGATCCAAGGTAGCATCGTTGAGTCCGCCAACAAGAGCAGTCTTGGCTGTCTGGCTGACAGGATTCATTTTGAAGTTACCTCCGACAAAAAATTGGCGCGGCATGATGGGTGAATGTCGAGTCTGGGAGTTGTATAGAGATGTAAGCGATGAGCAGGGAGACAATCGGATGGCCTGCAAAGAGGGTTGGTTAATCGGATGTGGTCGGGTACTCTGTGCTGCTCCTTGTCGCGATAAGATTATACCTACCTTAAAGGAGTATATCGTTCCCACGAGGCCTTCATTAGTGGCGTTGTTGTCCAAGTTCTCCCCGGAGTACGATCTTTCTAACGCTGTTCAGTATATGCTTACTTGAAACTTATCACGAGCGGCAAGCAATCGTGTCTGGGCCTTAATTACTATAAGAATATTCCACCGTTTCCGACCATTGATCATCGTCGGCAACGTCGAAAAGAGAGGCACCACAACATCGTATTAACAATCAGCTCATACCAATACTAACAAGCAGAATAAAGAGATTGTAGTTTAAATTCTGCGGGCCACAATCAAATGCTCTGCGACACAAAGTACAATTCATAGTTCCGGATACGTATGAACCCAAACCAACAAGAAATTACAAGGCATGCATAACCTCCGCAAATAGTTAGACGGATAATATAGTACACGTAAAGTTTGAAATTGCAGTACTCGTGAAATCAATCTGAAGGGAACCTTTGCAGCAACAGCTGGGAATCATCTTGACCGCGTCAGTGGACTCTTCGCACGTATGGATTCTCCACAGTAGTATATCCACACGGGGAATGGGAATCCCCAGCACCACACCCAACAACGCCAAGACCTATGTTGACCCATACGGGTCACGGAAGAGAGATAACATTTACAACGTCAGCGACCCACTCGACAACTTGGATGACACCCATCCTGGACAGGGACGCTCACCGTATTACCATACCCCAGACCAAGTCGGGTATACATTTGTTGCCCGAACAACGGGAACGAAAATCCCAGCAGCGAACGGAAAACCTACATTTCTCCGGCGGTAAGCAATTCAGTCCTACTTTGGGTACCCCCCCTCGTTACATCACGAGATAGGGAAGAAGAAACAATGGGGAGAGAGGGTGGACAGAAGAGACGAATTTGGATGATGCAATATAAGACAGGGCTTACCATTGATGCTGCTGTTGCGCTCGCTGCATACGTAAATGTGTCGACGAGATATAGCTGAATGGGTAAACTGCGATCGTCATAACGGTTGCAATGCCACAGATTGCGAGTTGTAGTGTCAGTGGTGTCCCGAAGGCCACAGAGGGCAAGTTGAGAAACCAGAACGTACTAATTGGTCATGGTGCCTGAGGAGGTAAAACAAATGATTAGCATTAAATTCATGAAAGGGTGTAAAGTGGGATGACGTGCCGAAGCCAAATATCCCTGAGCCGATAATTGGCATGATCCAGTGAAGCTTTGCTTGTGCTGACCAGCCGTACCATCTATCGCGACAGGGTGTCTTGATCAGCCACAACCTCCCACACATTGTCAATACCTCACTCACAGCAACCCTATGGGAATAAAAAACGAGCCGAAGAATAGTGCCGGCATCCGCATTTCAGGCTTGCCTTTTCCGCCGTTCTTCGCTGACAACTGCAATTGAACAATAGGGCCTCGAATTAGTCATTCGCTCTTCTTTGGCCTATGTAGTTTGGAACCAGACGTACGTAGGCGTAGAGGCGGTTGGAGAACCTGGCACCGATAATAGTCGCGAGAATAAGGCCAATACCCAGCCCTAGATAAGCCAATCCCGTGACGCTAGGTTTGAACCCGTAGGTATTTGCAAATAGCCCTGCCAAAATCCCGCGAGGGGAGTATACAGCGGTGCCGAGAGAGTTGGGGACTGGGGGATAACGTACCTCCAAACGTAGTGAATAACAGAAAGGTGATGCCTACGGAATGTCGGTACGTCAGTCGGCGACTTTTCGGGGACAAACCGAGTGCCGCAGTATCAACGCTCACCATACATGCTGCATAGAACATGTTCCGTAAGTCAGCGCGTAGAGGGTTGGAAAAATATAAAAAGTGCTTACAAGGCCATGTAGAGGCTGAGAATAAAGCAGATGAAACTTTTGCAAAGCAATGTTATAGGCCTTCTTAAATTTGCCCAGATCACTCCAGTAACGTTGCGGCCACCGCCGGGTATATCGCTTGTGATCGCCATTGCCTTTTCTACGTCGCCCATTTTCAATGCTTTCCTGTATCGCAACACTGGCGCATATGTTTCTTGCAACAGGGGAATTCCAATAAGTGCCGCTAGCGCACATACGCCTGTCAGTTTGAGTTTCGGTTTACTTGAGTAAGTAAAATCTATCTCCGGATCTCGGAGTATTGCGAATTGACCTACCAGCGAGAAAGATGAAGATATACTTAACACCGACACGTTCGGTGATGACGCCGCCAAAGATGGGTCCCAGGATAGGGCCAATAAGGGGCCCGAGGTTGTATATCGCCATGGCGGAGGCGCGGTCACGTTCAGAGAACAGGTCACCAATGGACCCTGTCCCACATGCGATGGCAGCACCACCTGACCAACCAGCTGAGGCTTTCATGTCAGTGGGTAACAAAGGAGAAATGGAAGAAAAACAGTACCCAAGAATCGGAAAGCGATAAGGACCTCAACTCTCGGAGCAAATGCGCATCCAAGGTGGAAAAGCATACTCAGTAGATTGCCCAAGTGCAGAACCTGAACATGGTTATCCGTTAATCGGCTGGATTGATGATGCAGATCAACTTACCCATGTACGCCCATACATTTCCGACATGGGCTGCAAGTGCAAGGGGCTATACAATATGAGGTCAACATTCGGGGTGAAAGGAGGTTTGAACCCACCCCTAGAGCATTGGAAAGCAAGAATATACTCAGTGTCATTGCAGAGACCGTTGAATTCGTGATATTGTATTTATGCGTGAGGGCTGGTAGGCCTGGTGCCATAAGGGTACTTGCAAAGGGCGTCAAGAACGTGTAGAGTGAAACCTAATGGGATACTCTCGGTTAGCTTGATGAAGTCGACTGAAAGCTGAAATACTCGCCACCATGGTTGCCTGTCCATTTACGACGACCGCTCCAATTCCTAGCATTATCGGGGTCCATCTCCCAGTCATCGATATTCGCGTTTGTGTCGACAATCCTGTCACTGTCTCTGATATCCGAGCTGTCTTTTTGAGAACTTGACAAGGCAGCCTCTGGATGATATTTCGCGGATACGTCTGAGGTAGTCTCGAGCTCCGTTGGCTGATCATTCTTGGCAGACATGATTATATGACAAATTGTCCGGGCAGCAAGAAGACGGGAGAGGGACGACGAGAGCTGAAGGAAAGGGTGAAAGAGCCGCTGGGGGAGGGGAAGCTCAAAGGGCCAGAGGAATAAGTGACTTATTAAATGGTCGACATATCGGCGCCCTTCAGGTAATACAAAAAAGAGTATGCCACCCAGTTGAATCCGTTTGAACCTTCCCGGTTTTGGCAACCCATTTCATGATGGAGTAGGTACACATGTCCGGAAGGGTCCTTTGATGTGTAGATCTCTGTACAAAAGTTGAGACAGAGTCTTTCAGTCCACGTGCGCGTGAATCCTGAATGTCTTGTCTCTCCCTGACCAATGTAGAGCCGCAGATAGGAAAACCAGGGTTGGTAGTCGGCAATACAGAGTCGACTTCTAGGTCATTGCAAGGTCAGTCAGGGGGTCTTTCAGGCACATGTGCAAGGCATCTTGTCACCACTTGTATGCAGGTTGATGGTGCTTGGTCCGGTGTTCTTGACATCCTTGACGCTTGCCTCCTTCAGTCGATTCTAACGACAATGCCGGGTCTGTCTCGATTGGGTACCCCTTGGCAGGCACGTGGGAATCTATGAATAATCAGCGTCATCTTTGTATGGCCTTTTTCCCATCTGGCCAACATATTCTCGTCAGCGTCAATGTGTGATCATACTCTGTTGGGATCCACGGTTGCAGTGCAGATGTCTTCAAGCATGGTAACTGCGCGTCCTTAAAATACACGATTCGTGGGATATTTCTGTCAAAGAAGTGACTCAGCAAAAATGTACGCCGCATGGACGCGTCATGTTCGGAGAGTGTGGATGTATATGGGTAGTACAGAATTCTAACAGCACTTAATCATCATCCTCGTCCAAACGCCGGCAGGTGTATTCGGCGGCGACGCGTAAAGATCTTGACGAGTCATCCTTGGTGGTATAAGTGGGAGGGTGTCATCAAGCGGTATCCAGCGTCAATAGCATGAAATTTCACAATCCTTTCAGGCCGGAACCGGCTCCTCCAGCCTTTGGTACGGGGAAAATCATCCCAGAGGATACCGCTCCGTGAGTCGCCCTCGTCTTCCGCTTCTTCGTCAACTGATAGATACCTTGATCAGGCTACTCTCCAGAATAGTGTTTGAATGGTTATCACCTTTCTTGGGTGTTGGATACTCGAGGCCTTTGGAGAAAGAAGGTAATTTGTTTTTCCTTCGTCTTGAGCTCGTCTGACTCTATGCAGACTTTTGGGAGTTACCTGGACCCCTCCTTGCTTCTTCGCTCTCGGACAAAGTGGAATATAATTTCTATGCCAGGTGTCCGCCTTCAAAGCACCCCCGCCATTTGAAACATCATTATTCGGGTGCCCATCGAACCGTAGGCGATGACGATGTGGAAAAAGCACATCCAGATTTAAAGTTGAAGCCCACTGATTCCTCTGCATCGACGCCGGCGGAATCTGATGAAGCACCGGGAAAGCCCTCGCAAAATAATGCCAAAACACCGAGATACTCAATCTTCGGGCGTGGCAAAAAAGGGACGCGGACATATGACGAGTCATTGTTTAAGGCGTTACATAGATCATTTTTCAACAGAATATGGCTTGCTGGGCTGCTGAAACTATCTTCCGGTATGCATCAGTTTGATTGAAGTAACAGACAGTGTTATTGACTGGCAGAAATATCAGATACCCTTAAGACCACCACGCCGTTGTTGACCAAAGTTCTTCTCACATGGTTGGCTGAATCATATTTCTACGTTCGAGCAACAGAAGAACAACGAGCTGCTCTGGGGCTCAAGCAGCCTCGCGGGATTGGATATGGCATCGGCCTCGCGTTTGCCTTGTTCGCTATGCAAGGTACTTGTTTTACTTTGTGGAATATTATATGTATTGACCCCTACGCCAGAGGTCGCAAGTCTGGTGAGCGTTACTAAGATCTCTAGCTAGTATTCGAAAGGTAGCTAATGTGTTGGTTAGATGGCTAATCATTACCTGCAAGGTAGGTTTACGGAAACCAGCTGCAGCTTTTAGCTCTAAGATCTCTATTTTCAGTTAGCTTCACGAATGGCCTCTTAGTTCGGTCCGGGGTAAGGACTTCATCTTAAACCTAATGCTAAAGTGTACTAATGGTGTTTACGTAATAGCTCATCGGTGGCATATTTCGCAAGTCCTTACGCTTGTCCGGGCGAGCGCGGGACGAGCACAGTGTTGGGAAAATTACGACCATGATATCCACCGATGCTAGCCGTCTTGATCGGTTCTCGGGATTTGGGCACAAGTAAGTAATTTCACTTGTAGGTTGGACGGCTTCTCAGCCTTCCATCAGTATCTGGGTCTCTCCAATACAAATAACAATTGGTGTTGGATTGCTGATAGGAAATGTTAGTATCCATCGTTTTTTTTGCTTATCCATAGCTCATTGTGGTGCCCCAGCTCGGCTATTCCGCTCTCGTCGGACTGGGAGTCTTGCTTCTTGCATTCCCCATTCAGTTTGGTCTGGTGAAGGTTATGTTTAAGCAACGAAGCAAAGGAGTCAAGATAACAGATACTCGCATTCGACTAACTACCGAGGTTCTCCAAGGAATTCGCCTTATCAAGCTTTACGCCTGGGAGGCCTTCTATACCCATCAGATCGGAGAGTTGAGAGGAAGGGAAATCAAAACAATTCGCACATCTGCGTTAGTATTTTCATTCCACTATTCTCTATTTTGGTTCCATTTATGTTTTTTTTTTTAGGATTGCTCGCTCTCTGCTGATAGCCCTAGTCACTTTTATACCCATTCTCGCAGCCGTATTATCATTTGTGAGTTTTGAGCTCACTAATTGGAACCATGCCTTGACATTAAAAAAATAGATTACTTATGCTCTAAGCGGACATAGCCTTAATATCGCCATAATATTCAGCTCTCTTCAGCTCTTTAATGTAAGCCAAGTTAGCCCTTGTCACGTGGCGTTGAAGCTCAGCATCATTCCGATAGGTTATCCGAATGCCTTTGGTCATGTTTCCCTTCGTTTTGTCAAGTCTTTCGGATGCCTTGGTGGCGCTGAGGAGGATATCTGAATTCTTGACTGCGGAGGAGCTTCCCGAGCCGCACAAAATTGAAGGTGGCGGGAAAAATGCCATCGAGGTTGATGGTGACTTTACATGGGAGGTCGTCCCCAGTTCAGTCGTACAGGCTGCAAAGGCAGGGTTTGGCGTTGGTGCAGGGAATGGTGGAGCGGCCAGGGCGAAGAGAGATGGCAAGGGCGGTCGAAATGGAAAGGACCGTGGGAGTCCTGGCGCTGACCTCAAGGGGGATGGGAAGCGTAAGGGTTGGTGGAGATTCAGGTCGAAGAATGAATTGACGGAGACTTTGCCGGTTACCCAAAGTGGTAATAACGATGATGGTAATGGTGAAATAAAGAAAGCAAGCTTAGAGGAGGAGAAAGAGAAAGATGAGGAAAGTCCGTTTGAATTGAAGAGATTAAGGATGGTTGTCCCTCGGGGCGCCTTTGTCGGTATCGTTGGGCGCGTAGGCTCGGGAAAGGTAAGCACGCTTTTGGTATTTGATATACGTAAGAGTCTGTATCGATATGAGCAATCTAGAGTTCCGTGCTTCAGGCGCTCATTGGGGAAATGAGGAGGGCACGCGGCCAAGTAGGTGGCTTCTGTCCGAAATCGAATGCTCGAGCTCACGACGTTGACAGGTTACTGTTGGAGGGACTGTAGCGTACGTACCCCAAACCCCTTGGATTAGGAACGCGTCCTTGAGGGAAAATGTACTCTTCGGTCGGGAAGATGATGAAGAGAGGTAAAGTTTACTTCAGTGATATGGGGAGGGGTGCAAGTTCATGAGATTGATTCTTTTGTTCTAGGTTCCGCGAGGTTATTAAAGCGTGTAGCCTGGAACATGATCTCCAGGTCTTGCCTCAAGGCGAGGAGACGGAGATCGGAGAGAAAGGCATTAACCTGAGTGGTAAGTCTCTCTCCCTGCCCTCGGGACTTTTTCCTGCCCGCTCAGGTCTGATTTTTCTTTTTGTTTTTCAGGCGGGCAGAAGGTATGCTGTTGATGCTAATATTAGAATTGCGTAGAGAATAATTCTGATACGTTGGGTTCCAGGCGCGGGTTTCTCTGGCACGGGCGGCCTACGCGGATACTGATATTGTATTACTCGACGATCCGCTGTCTGCGGTTGACGCCTATGTTGGCAAAGCGATTCTGGAGAACTGTTTGATAAATGGCCCTTTGGCCAGGAAGACGAGGGTATTAGTCACGCATGCGTTGCATGTCCTTGACAGGACAGATTACATCTACGTTGTGGATGAAGGGGTTATCATCGAAGAAGGAACGTATGAGGTAAGTGAAATTGTCTGCCTTTTTTTGCCCCATAATGTGATTCATCACTTGTTTACAGGACTTGATGGCAAATAGTGTGACTTTTGCGCGCCTTATTGAAGAGCATGGGAATGCTGAACAAGAAAACGAAGGCATAAGCGACCGCTCCCCGAAGAAACGGCGAAACTACCAAGAGCGGGGAAGAAGAGGGTGCCGTCAACGAAGGTCCAGGCAAGAAAGGCCTGGATTTAATGCAAATGGAAGAGCGAAATACGGGTGCAGTGACTTGGGATGTGTATAAGCGCTACTTGAAGTTTGCAGGTGGTATTGTTTGGGGGCCAATTGTAATCGGGTTGCTGGCACTAACGCAGGGAGCACAAGGTACGCCTGATTGTATCTGTGATTTGATATTGGAGCTGGTGAACCAATTATTGCTTTGTAGTTGCCAATAACCTGTTCCTTGGATTCTGGACCTCCCAGAGCATCGAAGGATTCAAGCAAGGGGATTATATGGCTGTTTACGCGAGCCTGGGTGTTGCATCGGCTTTGTTTATGTTCTTGCTTAGCTTTTGCTTTGCGTAAGTTCTTTTTGGGCAGTTGGGACCTTGTACTAACCAGTTAAATTCCAGTATTTTGAGCTTGGTCGCGAGCTTGAATCTCTTTAGGACTGCTCTGGGCAGTGTGTTGCGATCTCCCGCATCCTTTTTCGATACCACACCCATGGGTATGTGGAACCTGACTCATCCCTGCAATGACCTGAACATAACCTGCCCAATAGGACGCATACTTTCGCGATTGTCCAAAGATCAAGATACTTTAGATAATGAGCTCTCTATGACACTGCTGCAGGTTCGTAAACGTTAAGAGTGATATAATTCCGTATTCTTGACGTCATATTCTAGTTCCTGAATACCTTTAGTTCAATCCTCGGTACGATTGCCCTGGTATTCTACACGTTCCCGTACCTTGGCATACTCTTCGGTCCGATGGCGGTTATGTACTTCATCGTTGCATCATTTTACCGAAGATCATCTGTCGAGACAAAGCGTCTGGACTCGTTGATGCGCTCTACTTTATACGCTTCCTTCTCAGGTCCGTATGCAAGGCTGTCATCTAGTAGGCGCCAAATGCTCAATTTGCACTTCATTATAGAATCTCTGACAGGACTGTCGACCATTCGTGCTTTCAAGGAAGAGGTAGGTGTCGATTTCCTGCCTTCTCTCTTTTTTTTTTTTAAGAAAAAACTCACAATTCCTCAATTCAATCAGCAACGAGCGATTCGAGATGCAGAGAGAGGACTTGATTTGGAGAATCGGGCTTATTATATGACGATTTCGATTCAACGCTGGCTCTCGGTTCGGTTGGATTTCTTCGGAAATATCTTGATCTTTGGGATCGGATTGTTCGCGGCTGGGTTCAGACATTCTGTTGACCCGTCTAAAATTGGAGTCGTGTTGTCATATACCCTTGGCAGTGAGTACATTCTTCGCCACTCGAGCATGGACTACTCACACTCCTCCAGTCACACAGATCTTTTGTAAGTACTGAAAGAAATTTCCATCACCAGTCTGTTGTATTGATCGTATTGCTTGCCAGCCGAGATGGTTTCTCAGTTTGCCCAGAACGAACAGAACATGAACGCGGTGGAGCGTGTACTACATTATACAGAGCTACCTCCGGAAGGCGAACCGGTTAAGCCTACTGACCCCCCACTATCCTGGCCGCCTAAAGGTGGGATTTCGTTCGAAAATGTTGAGCTCGCGTACCGGCCTGGGCTGCCGCTCGTGTTGAAGGGTGTGAACTTTGATATTAAACCCGGAGAGAAAGTCAGCAATTTTATTTTTAACTCGTTTTATAGATATCTGACCCGGTTCTTAGGTTGGTATCGTTGGACGCACTGGAGCAGGTGTGATCTTGTCAACTTAGGATCGCTTGGCTCTCAATTGCTTACTTGCATTTTCGCAGGCAAAAGCTCGCTCCTTCAAGCATTGTTTAGGTACGTCACACCTTCATCTTTGGGGATGCTCACAAGACGAATCGATCTCTAGGATGGTTGAGGTTCACTCTGGGAAGATAGAAGTCGATGGAGTCAATATCAGTGACGTCGGCCTTGACACCCTTCGAAGCCGACTTGCTCTTGTGCCCCAGGATAGCGTTCTGTTCCTTGGCACCCTAAGAGAAAACTTGTGGGTTTCGTATCTCTTGTATCATGACGTTAGTTGACCGTGATTATGTTAAGGGATCCCCAAGGAACAAGGACTGATGCTGAGCTCATATCTGCTCTCCAGCGAGCGTGGTTGTTACCTCGGGATGGGACCCCTAATCCCGCAGCCGAAGCGAAGTTTAGTCTTAGCGCTACAATTGGAGGTGAAGGTGTGTGCAGCACCTGCGGTGTATGCGTGTATTAGAGGATGACCTGGGAAAAACTAGGTTCCAACTACAGTGCAGGCGAGAAACAGCTCCTGGCCCTTTGCCGCGCTCTTGTCAAGAACAGCAGAATAATTGTACTTGATGAAGCTACGAGTAGCGTTGACGTTGAGACCGACGCGAAATTGCAGAGGACGATCCAGACGGAGTTTGCGTCTTCGACGCTTTTATGTATTGCGCATAGGTTGAACACCATAGGTGTGTCCCTTTTTGCTCCGCTTGTTTATCCAGTCCAATGTTGAGATGTATCGTAGCATACTATGACCGCGTATTGGTCATGGATGCTGGCAAGGTTGTGGAGTTTGATACCGTGCTCAATCTCTTTGATCGGGAAAACTCGATATTCCGGTCCCTCTGCAATGAGGCAAACCTCACGAGGGCGGACATTTTGAAAATCAGGGCTGAGCATGGGGCGTTAGTTGGCTCCGAAGCTCAGGATTAGCGAATATTTATATTCTTTATCTTTGCATTGCTGGCACTTGGATGACGATATGAGATTTAGATAGATGATATTGAACCATGATGACCATAGCGTATGATAGTTTACAGGTTTAAATTTATAGACGAAAGGGTGCGAAAAGTCACGTGACTGGACGTCCAGAAAGGCAAGCCTAATTAGTTTTGGCCAATACGGACTGACGATGGTCATTTTCCGACAAGTTGCTGCAAGACATCTTCGCGCATTCTCGACACAAACAACTCAGCCATTGTATGGCACTGTCGCATCCCATTCAAGCTGCATATTTCTCCATGCCGATAAACCACCCTCGGAGTTCCCGGCCAAAGTCTCCACTGCTATCCAGCGCACTCTGCAGCTCAAGACCATGAAATGGGGAACCATTGTCAATTTTGCTTGGACGGGCGAGCCTCCAAATTTGGTGGGAGATAGCACTTCGGCTACGGTCTTCTCTACTGCGGGCGGAAGACTGCAGATTCCCGAGTTGTCATTGGAGAACATGGATGAGATTGAGGCCAAGTTGAAGGCACATATACAACAAGGTCCAATTACCGTCGAGACGGATGAGGAGGTTCATCTATACATATGCACCCACGGAGCACGAGATTGTCGTTGTGGTGAACACGGTACTCAACTTTCTCGCGCATTGAAGGATGAAGTCGCGAGGCGGAAGCTGGATCACCGTGTCAAGGTGTTTGAAGTGGGGCATGTGGGTGGGCACAAGTGCGTTGTCCTTTTCGTGGTCCTTTTTTAATTCTGACCATGGGCAGGTATGCAGCAAATTTGTTGGTATATCCTCAAGGCGAATGGTACGTGTCATCATTTTTATGAGTTAGAAATGGAACTTGACTCGAACGACTAGGCTCGGTCAACTTAGGGCACATGAGGCCCCGCGCATTATTGAGGCGATTCTCCAACGACCAATCCGGCCGTTCACTACTCAGGATACCCCAATCCTCTTGGATCATTGGCGGGGTCGAATGGGCCTCGCAAAGGACGAGCAGATACATCTTTTGGAAAGCCATATGTCTAGCAAGAGGGAACAAGTCTGACTTTACGATGATATATCACGACAATGTTATAATGGAACCAGTCCTCACAGAGCCTTGTCAATATTTTCAGTCCTGACTTGCCACCCGGCCGGAAACCCTGGAGCAACCCCCTCACTTCCATCCCATCCTGCCGCCATCATAGCGATTGCCAACAAAAACGAGCCAGAACCGGGGAAGTATGGTGTTGGGACTCGCACCCCACCAATTGGCATGCCAGCGTCGTCAAATTGGTATAGGGGGTCGAGCAGCCAGTTTATCGCCTGACTAGTGTTACCATTGCGTGCGGCCGACATTGCAAGCATTGGGTAATCCCATCTAAAACTTCATCAGCCAAATTGTTCCGGTTATTGGCGTCCTCCCTCACCCCCAGAAGTCCGTAGCGTTCCAATGTGTCCAGACCTTCTCCGCCGTCACTCGTGCCATTCCAACGTCAAGTCCTTCAGTTGGCGGTAACCATCCATGTAAGCCCACTAGGGCCGGATGGTCACTTGTAAAATCAGGGTCATCCCAGAAATCACTTTCTATCCCTTGATATACGGCGTATGTCCCATTGTCCACCGGCAGTTTCGCCAGGTTGTTCTTTACCTGCGTCCAAGAGGGACGGAACTTCCTTCGACAGCGCATTCATCCACTTCTCCGCGATCCCCAAACCGAACCTCCAATATGCGAGTTCAAATGCAGGGTTTTGTGTAATGTTGGGACTGGTATCTTCGCTGACGACAAACATTGGCGGACCGAGGTCATATGCGCCGGTACTCGTATTGAACCAGGCGAACGCGGCCATCCAGTTAGCTGTCTCTCGGATTACCACTTCCCACTTCTCCAGCGTTTCCTTCGTCGGGAACTTTCGATATTCATACTCAGCGAATATGAGAGGATGAGGTTGTTGCCAGATGAGGAGATTGTTGATCTCCCCTGGCGCAGAACGGCCAGAAGGATCTGTCATCTTGGGCCATCGTGCACCCGAGGGCCACCCTTGTTGGATCTGAGATCGTGCAAGGGAGCCTGGGAGGAAGCGTTCGTAGACGGTACTAGAACGACGAAGGATATCCCAGTTGTTCCAGAGGGCCCAGTGAGCAGAATGCCAGAAGTACATCTCTGCGTGTCCAGTCTTCCATAAGGCAGGCTAGGTTCGGGAGTGAGGAAACTTACCCATATGGAATTTCCTACAATGGCAAACGAGCATCAAGCTGGCGGTTTAATGTTACAGCCAGAAGAAGTCTCACCCATACTACAAACCACCCGACATCCGCACCCGAGTCAGCAAGCATATTCACCGCATTAAGCGTGAAGGACAAACCCAGCCGTTATTCACTAAACCGGACTACATCTTTGTCAGATACCCGAGAAGCGCAGCTTTTCTTGGACTCACCTCCTGTGGAGGCGTATCTCCGGCCTCGTTTACTCTCATGAGGTACCTTGACAAGATGATCCTCCGCTGCAATTCGTCTGCTCTCGTATCGGATGACCCTGTCGATACATCCACGAATCCGCTGTTGCTCCAGTAATCACTCCATGCTTTTGCCGACTCCTCGAAAATGTCTTCAGCATCTCTAGTGTTCTCAGCTCCTGATAGCCCAAAGGTTACGGTCAGCGACCATTCCTGAGCTTCGAGGCTTGAGCTGTGGGGTGACGGTGTAACGATGTGCCGTTGCGTCGTTGCGTCGGACGGAAAATGGCCCTCCAGCTACTGTCGTCACGAACGTCGCCGAGTTGAGCATGTGGTCGATCATCGCGAGGCTCGACGATTGTGTATGAAGCGTGGTGGTGTGGTTGGCAGGAATATCGTATCTTCCAACAAAAGGAGCGCTGAATTTGGCTACGCCATCGCACCATGGAAAGTCCAGGAATATCCCCAGCTGACCTCGCTGCGAGCAATGGAGACTCGAGTTGGATTGCAATGGTGTCCTGTTGAATTCGCAGACGCTATTTTGACTGTAACTGGGGTGTTGTTGAAGGAAAACTGGCTGGTGATGGTACCGCTCCACAGGTCAAGGCCCTGCTTAGCGTTCCCAAGATTTGTTTCTGTCAAATTCACCACCGACCCATTTCCATCCAAGAACGCCAATCCAATTCTTCCCAAGGTTAACACGATTCGGGTTGGAGATTAGCCATTGTTCAATAGGATTTCCCCCGCCAAAATCATACTGTACCGGCCGACCATGATTCAGCCAGCTCACGCCCTTGTACGCTTCGATATTGGCTTGTGTTATTCCTGGAGGAAGGCTATCGTTCTTCCAGCCCCAAGATGAAAGGGTATTGAAGGGGAGGAATGTTTGGAGGCCTGTGATATCCGTCCCAAAGGCAAAGTTACCATTACCCACTTGGATAGGTGTTGTTGGGTTTGAGGAGGTGCGGATGGGGTTATAGCGTGTTACGAGGGAGTGGCGATTAATCTTTGGGGGGGCGGCTGTTTGCTGGATGGAATATACGCTTTGAAACAAGGCGAATAAGAGTGGCGCCTGCTGCTTTCATCTTGTGTTGGTGGTTTCTGTGACGCGCGCTTGGGAACCCCCATTTGGAGTTATTAGAAGGTACCGCATATTTGTAGGGAGGTCCCGCAAGAAGCCTCTACGGTCACGGCCCGGCGGTTCGCTGGTCACTTGTCCCATGATGCATAGTGGTCCATGCCATTTGGATCGTGTGGGTTTCGGGTGATACGTCTCGGCTACGCAGTCAGATGACGGTCTGTCTTTATAAGATAGGCGCTTGAGTGTCTCTTATAAGCGATCATGAACGAGTCATACTGTAGCGGCAATGTAACATATAAGTGTTTTGGTGTACGCAAAATGTTTCCCCACTTCCAATCGCTCCCAACTTACGAGAATGGCTACAGGAAAACTCAACTTCAACATCATTGACGTTTTCACTACTACAAAATACCTGGGAAATCCGCTTGCTATTGTCCAGGTCCCGCCGGAAGTGTCCACGAAATTGACGCAGGAGCAGAAAGCAGACAATCGCCCGCGAGTTCAACCTCTCCTGAGACCGTCTTCTTACACCAAAATCCGACCGATGTCCTATCCAACGCGCCTGTGAAGATTGACATCTTCACTACGGAAGAGGAGCTGCCCTTTGCCGGACACCCCACTATTGGCTCGAGTTGGTTCTTACTTAATGGACCGGGGAGCATTGGCGCTAGTCACCAATCGCTCACACTGAAAACGAAGGCGGGCGATATACAGGCTGTGAGGCAGGAGGGATTTGGGAGGGTCAAGTTGCAGGTTCCTATCGACTTCAAGGAACATGCGGCAGTCGAAATTAATTCGTTCAAGTCTGCGCAGCTGAACCTTGGAGCAGAGGACTATACGAATGGGTTAGAGGGTGCAGAGGCTGTGGCCTCGATCGTCAAGGGCATGACTTTCGTCTTGCTCAAATTGAATTCGGAAGATGCTCTAAGGAGGTTGCGAGTGATAGCCGAGAGAATTAAACTGTCGCATCTTGGGGAATGGGACTGGCCTTGTGGGGTTATACGCGTTTTACGAGAGCGAGGATGGGGTTGTCAGAACTAGGATGCTATTAGGGGCTCTCGAGGATCCAGCGACCGGATCCGCAGCCGTCGACCCTTGGTGGATGGCTCGGAACGAAGCGTGGTCCGGGAAAGTGGAGATTCGATATTGTGCAAGGCGTGGAGATGGGGAGAAGGAGTGATATTGAGGTGGAGGTTGAAGTCGGTGGTGATGGAGAGGTCAAGAAAATTGAACTTGGTGGAGAGGCGGTGGACTGTCATCGAGGGATTAGTGACTGTGTAATGAAGCGGATATTGTTTGTATAAAGGTAATCCGAAATAAACGAGATGTGTGGCGTACAGGGAGGCAACTATAGTTTTCACCTGCTGAAGGAAAAATGGGGACGGAATGCTCGACTTCAAGCTCAAGCTTCAGGACTGCCCTGGGTCATGCACCGTGAATTATCGAACGTTTATTGTAGTAACGGGGACTTGAAACATAATATATTTGACAATGACAATCTACTAAGAGCGAATTTCAAGAGCCCACTATCTTGAACTGTCCCAGAACTACCAACTCAGAGAGGCGAAGGAGTAACGATGACGTCTGCCGGACAAACGGATAAGTTAAAACGAGTCAACACTGGAAGAATGCTTAATCACCTACCAAAATCACCTCATTATTCTCCAAGTCACTGGTGATCTACGCCCTAACCTCCACTCCAAGAGGTTCCAAGTATTTCCTTAAATCCGCTACAAGCCCTTCCTTCGACGCCGGGAAACGAACGACTCGAAGATCCTTGCGCTGCCGACAGAATTTTAGAAGGATATCTATGTCGAAGCTGTCCGAATCGTCGATGCTTCCGGATCTGTTTGCAAATACAGACCCAGATTCATGACTAGGTGATTGTGACAACGTGGACTCGTCCGATTCACTCGTTGAGTGCAACTTTATGTTGGATGGATTGACAAGGGCGATATTTAAAGGCGCGAATGATAATTGTTGTAGGCGAGGAAGAACACATCCTCTTGAATCCTGGGACCCACAAAGGTCCGCCTCGTTCAAAAAATGCCAAAACGGTAAATTGACGTGCGTCAGTGCCACAACGCTTCGGCATTGTTGCAGTACTTTCACCATGTGCATGTCATCTATCTTCTGCCTATAACTCAAAACTGCAAGGCGGTGACTGGAGGAGTAGGCCCCGAGGTTGCCCAAGGTGGAGTATAACTCGCTGACGAAATCATTCCAGATCATAGCAGAGTCCCCCTTAAGAGGGGGGTTTTGCTGGACAGATTCCTTCCGACAATGCAGTGAGTCGAACGTAAAAACAATTTTTAGGAAAGGAGATGAAGCGACTCTCCCCTGGCACTTGGTAACAAATGGGCAAGTTGGGGGCACTTGTACTGGTAAAGGAAAGCCCTCGCCTAAATGAAACACTCATGTTCGGGAGCGATTTGCACAGTGACATGGCGGATAGGATGCAAGCAAGGCGATAATAGAGGCGGGTATCTGGAATAGCACCTTTCTCCGGCTCATGATAAAGCTCAAGGGAAAAGATGGAGAGCAACCGGGAGAATGTAACACAGCCCAAGAATTCTGTAACACTAGACAAAGACTTGTCCACGATGCGTAGTTCCTCGAGTTGGGCCAAACCAAGGAAATTGGCAGAGGCTAGTTTGGAAGCTAATGGGGCTCCATCGGTATTCGCGAATACCTTATTTAAGACAAGACAGCGGAGGAGCGGCAGAGCCCGAAGAACATCTACTAATGTTTTCTCCGTGAGAGCCAGGTCGTCCATGTGTAGCGTAGAGAGGCTTCCCCCGACAACTGAAGCCTGATTAGTGCCCTCAAAAAAGCACCGGCGGAGATGTAAATGCGTCAAGTTAGGGGTTGATGTACCCGGAAAGTTGGTGGGAAGCTTGGTGTATGTCGGGAAGGACAAAGACAGTGTTGCGAGCTTTGGGAGATAACGGGCATTCATGCTTCCTTGAAGATAATAAAGCCGCGACAGGCTGGCTTTACTGATGAGGCTGCATCTAAATTGATATTCTGTGATCCGTCCTTGGTACTGATGTCCCAATTCCTGTTCGAAGTCTTTCTCATCCCTTTTTCTGCCCTGTTTTTTGGTACGAGGGTTAGGGAGAAAATTTGGCATTTATGGAGCATATAGTAACAAGAACCTCCGGAGAAATGTTGGGAGTGGAGGAGTAAGCAGCAGTAGCAGCCATATATGCGCAACTGAGAGTGCGAATGCGCGCTGAACTGGGTGGTCAGCGTTTAGGAGCGAGACGTGGGTTGAGTGGTATAAATAATCATGTTGATAGGAGCTTCGGATTCTTCGTAATAATCGTTATACAGTACGTACAGTACATACGGTAAATAAAACAACCACAACTGAAATTTTATCCTATAGATTTTTGCCTCGACGTCAGGCCCCGCGATAGACATACCATCTCCAAAATTTCCCGATGTCTTGACATTAAAGCGGGTCAGGAAACTCTGTGACGACTTCAGAGACGATCACACTAAATGTTGGTAAGGTATAACCATATATATAACCGGTTCGACCGGCTCGAAGTATTGGGATACACGAACCTAATAGAAGGACACCTACTTAATCATGCTTTAACATCGACTCCGAGCGCTCCCAAATGGATCTTCAGTTCTGCCAGGATGTCTTCTTCCATATCAGGCTCGAACTGAACAAGGCGTAGATTCTTGCGCCGTTTGCAAAAGTTCACGAGATCTTGGACAAAAGTGTCTGGTTCGTCCTCATAGTCGCTCAATCCGGATTGGTAATTGAACGAACCATCCGAGTCCCCCGTTTCGGTTTTGTCGTCACCAGGGCTAATCGGCCGTGCCAGACTGAAAGCACCAGATTCCTCCTCATTGTCACTGCAAATCGAGGCTGATTCAGCGTTGGCCGAGTTTGATTCGCAGGCTATCGCAAAATTCCAAGTAAGGAAAGTTATCTTTTCAAGTTTGGGAAGAACACAGTTTTCCGAGTCCTCCAGCCCGGTAAAGTCATCATCCGCACAGAGGATGGTCCATAGGTCTTCACGCACGTCCTCGAGTACGGTAAGCCCTTTGCATTGTCGTAGGGCCTGCATTGTAATCCCATCATCAGCGTGATAGTTGTCGATGAAATGGCGAGCTGAGACGTAGGCACCAAGGTTGCCCATGGTGGCGTGGAATTCACTAACGAACGTTAGCCAGGGGAGGTTGCCGTCCAAATCGGTCGCAAGGGATGTTATATCTGGTGCATGATATTCACCCTCACGAAGCTCCTCTAATTCACATGGGGTGAAGCCAACATGGAACCAGCGACGGGGAGTAGGGGAAAGATGTGCCGCCGCCGAACTCGGACCGTCGAAGAATGTAACACCACTCCCGAAGAGTAAGCCACCACTTCCACTGGCTAGTTCGACGGAAGGCAGCGGTTCCAATGCTGTCATCCTGGACAAAATGCAGGATATATGATAGAAAATTTGGATATTTGGGACGACATTTACGATTTCCCTATTTTTCGGGAAATGGAGGTTCAGGCAAAATACGTTCAACGCATGAGTTATAGCGATGCATGCCAAGAACGTCATAGCCCTCGACGAGTGTTTGTCGGTAATGTAAAGCTCCCGGAGTTGGTCCATATACAGAAAATTGCTTGAGCACAACTCGATGGGAGCCTGTGTCAGAGGCTCGAAGGCCTTGTTCAAAATCAGGCATTGAAGATGTGGTAGGGTACGTAGAACGTTGACCAATACGTCTTCCCGGAGAGAAACGCGGTCGATATGCAGGTGCACAAGGCTTTCCTTAATGGACGAAGACTGTGACATGTTCTCGATAAAACACTGGTGAAGGTGCAGACGTTTTAGGTTCGGAGTGCCTGCGCCGGGAAATTTAGTTGGAAGAGTGGTGTATGTTGGAAATGAGATGGAAAGTTCCTCGAGCATCGGAAGGTATCGGGCGTTTAGGCTTCCTTGGAGGTAATGGAACTGTGGGCCTGCACTGAGGGAGAGGTTGCATACGAACTGATAGGCCGTAATCCTATCCGAATATTCCCGTGTCAACTCTTCCTCGAGATCGTCCTCGTTACGGCCCTCAGCATCGTTTGTGTGAGGGCAAGGAAAACGAAATTCCGAGAGGTTGTGATCTCGCCAAGATGACTTTCGACCATGACGCGTCGTACGGATCAACCATGCAACGCCAGAGCTCAGGGGCGGAAAGAAGTACGGTTCTCCAGGATCGACAGACATGGGACGCGTTGATTGTGTCACGGACGTGATTTTCATCCAGAGTGTCCGAAGCTTCTTCATCAAGTCTTTGAATAAAGCGGTCCCAAGTACTGGGAAGCATGTTGAAAGAACATATCGCAATAAGCACCTTTGGCGGAAGGTTTGTTGCCGGAGAGGAAGGAGCGATGGTAGTGTCAGTGGTATCCACCATAACTGGACGCTATCCTTGTCAAGACCGGGTATCTGGTTGAACGTAATACTACAAGGTAGGGTCAGTTACGAAGCCTTTGCTTGATAAAGAATTGGCCTGCCTCAACGTCACGCGTACTTTATGAACCGCTAGGTGCTCGGGTGCACAAAGGGTGCTTGTATAGGTGGTAAGATAAAAATTGTGTCGGTTTGGCAAAACCCGATGTGGAAGCGGCTTCAAAATTTCACTACGTCAGCGTGTAAGATTAGACTTACCACGTGATACTAACTCTAAGAGATACGTGCTATCGTTCCCTGCCCCTAACCTTTTATCTCATCCTTCTCATTATACTCGATACGCCGCGCACGCAATCTCCTAATCCCCAATAGATATCCGAGATCACTCCACTCCTGTGTGATCTCTTAGTGGGTCTTCCACTCAGAAACTTCAATCAATTGTAACCTTTTCGACTGACATCACAGTTAAATATTATTTGATACATTTTTATGCGCATCTTGAAGTACCAGTGTCAGCCTATGCTAAAACTTCCCTCTATGGACATTGGTCCGGGCCATAAATATCATCCTGCAAGACCGTCAACATCTGAACGTTTTGTGCCAAGACTAACGATTGCGAAGCGGAACATAGACACAGAATATCGAATGTGTGTCAGTGCCAGGTGTAGAATGCAGCCACTTCTGGAAGAACATGCAAGAACCATGAAAATTAAACATGATTCCTATCTTTAAGTCGCCACCTCTCACCAATACACCACGTGTGAGCTGGGGTACAAAAGGAAAATACGCTACACGAATAATCGTTGTGATGAGGCGTCAACGCATCGTTGCAGGTGCCGGTTTTTTATGCAGGTGAGCTGAAAGGCAAATAACCTCGTCTTCTGCTGCTTGCCCATATCCCCTGATCACTGTAATTATCTGCCCGCACTGACAACAATTGGTTGTCCAGAACATTTGTATACTGTGTCTCTCGTGCCAATCACCTCCGGTGTCCCGCTGTATAATGTTCCTCGCAGCGGCATTCACTATTTTACATCATTTCCCCCCGGGTACACATATCACCATCGCCTGGGCAACATTTATTCCTTGTGTAAACCTATATATGATCTCTCCCGCCCCTGATCACGCAGATGCCTATCAAATCCCATTATTACCTGCTTGGGTGGAGATCCCACTGCTACGCACTGCCCCCAACTCTACGGCCTTGGTGATCATTCGAAAAGGGTAGCTGTATTTGCCTCTCGATGTCAACCATCCGGTTCTTACACTCGAGTGGCTTGAACAGGGATGTTCAGATGTCCAGAACTAATAGCTACCATCAGTTCGGGCTCCCTCGTCCACTTCCCTTCAATCTATCACCTTCCTTACTATTCCTCTTATTCGCTCTTATATACCTTGGACTCCTTGCACCGACAATAGCCCTGGCTAGCACCTCTTGCCTCTTATCGCAGCTCTCCCTAGCACGTTTAGTGTGCCTGTTAGGTGGATAGCGATCGATCAATCTAGATCACCGACTTGCGGTCAATGTCAGTAATCAATCGTAAAGTGTCGAGAGTTTGATGGGATCTTTCACGCTAGATATCTGAGGGGTACATTATCAGCTGGTGAAGTGTCCAGAACGCAAAAAGTGGGATTCTTGATACTGTTGGGCGCGAATACAGTTTGGGTTCATGACAAATTCAGTTCGCCGCTCATGGCTTCTCTCCACAGTGACCGAGAATATAATACCGTGCGACCATGTGCCTCTAAAATAGCTCGAGCTGACAGACAAAGGGGAGAGTGTATCCGATAAGGAAAGAAGTAGGCACAGCCAACAAAAACGCATGTGCGCGATTCTTAAGCGAATTCAAATAACTCGTGGATTTGATGATGTTCACATCATAGCAACTGACTCCCCCGCGTTTGGTCTAGAGCGACATGGTCGACGAGGGCCCACCGCCGCTTCCCAATCCAAATACTTATCTTAATCACCTCTCATCTGCTGAGGCCACTCAATTCGAGGTCGCAAGAAATGTCTACCTGTTTGTTCTTGGTGTAGGTTATCGAGAGACCTTCTACTGTTCGTTCTGCCGATGTACGAATGACTTGCTTTCCAGGCCACCATATGGGACATTCTCGTGTATATTCCCGAAGACTTGGGCATTCTGGGTGGAAACATTGGGCTATTGAGGCTATGTTTCGTGTTTGCAAGGTCAGTTTATTAAGTATCCACGGAAATGAAGACCCTGCTGAACCCTTAAGTAGAGCGCTCCTAATGACCTACCTTATTATCTCCGTTCTTATACAAAGTGCGTGACTAAATTCCGGAAGACAGGAGGACTCAGCGTGAGCAGATAGCATTTCGGTAGCCTATACCATCCCATACTGCGAACCGTTGGAAGTCGCTACGGGGATTGTTGCCCTCCTTTTGACGGCCTGCATATCATTTCCCTTTCTCCTGCGTGTCCAAACTATTTACGCAGGCAATCGGTTGGCTCAGCGGCTTTTCCTCTGCTTGTGGTTTGTCAACAGTAGCATGGCAGTTGTTGTGCCCATCGGGACACATGCGCACCATGTTCATAGCACTGGTTATTGTACCACTTACCGGGTTGAGAGCTATGTCTCTCTCAGCACGTTTTCATCTGTAGTGTTTGACACTGTCATCTTCGTTGCGACTTCGTACAAGATCGCGTCAACTTACAACATTCTCAATACGGGGGTCACCTGGGACACAATTATTTTGGGGAAAGGGCTTCCACGTCTTTCACGCGCGGTTCTACGAAGTGGCCAACAGTATTTTATGTAAACATTTCTTTGTTCCAGCTGCTTTCTGGTCTACTCACACGAGGTTCAGAGTGGTCGTGGCAGCCAACATCGCCACTGGTGTTTTGCTCAGCATGCCATCTGTCCCTCCAATCTACCGCAGGATGCTCGGGGTTCCATCCGCCGCCTTGAATGTGTCTATGACATGTCGTATCTTCCGATATGTGAGAAAGCATGGCTACGATAGCCCGAGTACACCTATTCCTGTTCTATCCGATTTCAGCCCCCCCTCAGAAGATAATACACCATACACACCCACGGGGACTCGCACATCGATATACCCAGCTACTATTACTTCGAGAGGACCTACTCGAACCAAAGCTGGGGCCAATACAGAGGCTTCTGGATCTGGATCTAAAATCGAGCAATCCTCCTCAGCAACAGAGTGTTGTAGAACCGAAAACTCGCGGCCGAGTTTTGACCCGTAAAGAGAACTCAAAACTCGGTTCTCACTGCCCCTTTCAAGTTGTCCCCCTTCCCCACTGGACGTTGTCATCACGGACGATTTCAATGGATATTCTCGCATCGCATAGCTTTGTAGTCAAATTTTAGCACGTTTTGGACAGGGTTTTGACAAATCGCTCTAGGGTAGACTTGTAGTAGTACTTGGGTTTTAATAATGTAATAAAAGGTACACGAGTATTGTTTGGCAAAGGCATTCAAACCAAATAGCTTCATGATAACCGAGAAAAAGTTATGTCGGCACGCTGCAACTCGATTCCACACAACCCCGTTCGTAATGACTCTCGGAAAGCGGAAGCGACGGGAAGTAGAGAACGATTCAGAGGCTCTAGCTGCCTCGTCCTCTCATGGGTAAGTCAGCCCAGACCAACTCACCGGGGCCCTACCACTCTCTGACTTTGGCATTGAGGTCGACCTTGTTCGTTTCAAATCTCCCATATACCGCCACCTCTGTCGATCTCCAAACATTCTTTTCCGATATAGCCCCCGTACGGTCGGCGTTCGTTGTCACAGAACATGGAACAGGCATGTCCAAGGGGGTTGGATATGTATCCTTTTCGATGAAAGAGGATGCCGAATCTGCGTATGCCAAAATTTCGAAAGAGGGTATCGCTCTAGCTGGGAGGAAGTTGAGGGTGGACTGGGCCGAACATAAGGTGCTTATAGATCGCTGTCATATGTTACGGACAAAGTTTTTCATTGATCCAATCTCTTCCTTTGGGTGGGTGGAGTTAGTCCAAAAATAAGGAAAAGGATCCTGCGGTGAAGAAGGAATCGAAACCTAGACCTGTGCCTCATCGCCCGACTCAAAAAATGCCACATGATCCGAATGCAATTCGGACCATCATTGTTTCTGGGTTGCCCACGCCTATCGATTCAAACCAGCTTTGGAAGAAATTCCGTAAATACAAGGACGCAGAAAAGGTTGAGTGGCCTCATAAGTTGGAGGATGGATCCGAGGATTCTAGTGTTGGTGCGTCTTTACTAGACCTTTCTTCTATCTGAATAAGGATTATCGCTGAACGAGACTTTGTTTAATTAGCACACGTTCTATTTTCTACTCCTGCAGCGGCAAGTAATGCTATCAACAAACTCCACGCACACGTCTTCAAAGGGGCGTTACTCTCAGTGACACTCAAAAAACGACTAGAAACCTTGGCCAAAGTCGTAGCGAAGCCCGACGCGAAAGAGCGTGAAGGGGAACTCAGAACATTTGCTCCAAGTCATGCCAGCCGTCTCATCGTCCGCAATTTGCCTTTTAATATAACGGAGCAGGACCTTCGAACGCTGTTCCTTCCTCATGGGCCTATTCATGCCATTCATATTCCAATGGTCGAAGTCCCTGTTTCAGAAGTCAAGGCAGAAAGCGAAGGAAGCTTACCAAAACCCAAGTCCCGAGCTAAGGGTTTCGCATTTGTGTGGATGCTGAGCAAAAAGGATGCGGAGAGGGCGATTGAGGGATGTAATGGAAAACTCGTGCGGGCGGGGACAGCGGAATCCCTTATTTCGGATAAGCAAAAGAGGAAGAAGCAAAAACGGCTGGAGAAGAAGCTACGGAGCGCAGCAGGGGTCAGAGAGGAAGAGGACGGTGGTCAGGGTGAAGGTGATGGAGAAGAGGGTGGGGATGAGGGCAGCGAAAAGGTGTCGGAGAGAGTTATCGCGGTTGATTGGGCTTTGAGTAAGGATAAGTGGGAAGAGGAAAAGGCAAAGGTTGAGCAGCAGCCGAGCAGTGATGTCGAAGCAGCCGATGTCAGCGGCGAAAAAGATGAAGAGGATGAGGGTGGAGACGAGGACGTGGATGTGGACGAGGGCGAGGACGAGGACGGGGATGAGGATGATGAGGGACGTATGGGGGTGCATTCTGGTGGGAGTGATAGTGACGAAGGAAGTAATGGATCGGATGGGGAGTCGGAGAGTGATAGAGAAGAGCCCGTCAAACCGCAACTTCCAGCTCCCGAGGTTGGTACGACGCTGTTTGTTCGCAATGTCCCCTTCACTGCCACAGAGGATGAGCTGCGGCAACTGTGAGTATGCCGATTTCAGGTGCACGCCATTCGTCGCTCAAATATTCATTAGCTTCCGGAGCTTTGGTCCATTACGATACGCTCGGATCACTATGGACTCTGCGACGGGTCGATCCCGTGGAACCGGCTTCGCTTGTTTCTGGAACAAGGAGGACGCAGACAAGGCGGTCGAGCAAAGTGACTTGCTGCGAAAAGAGGCTTCAGGGGATGTGCCTACTGTAAGCTCTAGGTCTTTTGAGAAGCTTTTGTTAACGGGCCTTTTCAGCCTGCTAAGAAGAACCCGTTCATTTTACCTTCCATTCTGACCCCCGATCCGTCTTCAAGCCTGGCCCAGAGTCTGGTGCTGCATGGTCGAACGCTAGATGTAGTGAGAGCTGTTACAAGGGATGAAGCCGGCCAGTTGAAGGAAGCAGGAGAGAAGGCGCGTCAGAAAGCGGATAAACGAAATATGTACCTTCTGAAGGAGGGAGGTCAGTCGTAGTCCCTCGTTGCCTGGTTCTGAGCTAAGCTAATGCTGAACCATTTAGTCATCTTACCGAATTCCACTCTGGCCCAGGATCTTGCGCCCGCGGAACTGGAACGAAGGGTGAATTCTCACAATGCCCGCCGAGCACTCTTGAAGTCGAATCCTTCCTTGTTCGTATCCCGTACTCGGTTGAGCGTGCGACAGATTCCAATATTCGTGAGTGAGCGTTTGCTCAAGCGATTGGCAATACACGCTGTCCGAACTTTTGAGTCCGAGGTCAAAGCAAGTGGAAGGAATGGATTAACGCCAGATGAACTTGCTGAGCCGCTACCAGCTGCGGAGGAGAGAGACAACCAACCATCTAAAAAGCGCCGGAGCTTTAGTGGCCGCTCGACTGGTGTCAAGCAAACGAAAATTGTCCGTCAGCAGGATCGTGTTGATCCTATCACTGGCAAAGGACGAAGCAAGGGCTACGGCTTCGTCGAGATGCATCAACATTCTGACGCGTTACGGGTGCTGCGGTGGGCGAATTGCAATCCTAGTGTCGGCCCTCTGTTTGAACAATGGCACAAGGAGGAGTTGCAGGAATTGTTGAAATTGGAGAAAGCGAAGGATGAGGCGGATAAGGATGAGGCGAAAATCAAGAGAATAAAGGATGGCATCGAGAATGGGCCGGCAAAGGGAGGGAAAGCATCACTCATCGTAGAGTTCTCGATTGAAAACATTCAAGTCGTGCAGAGAAGGAATGCGAAGCAGATGGAAAATTCAAAGGTGGGCAGTTATCCTTGTTTCTATGACTATGTATGGTTCACATTCTTCAAACCCAGGTTGATGACACAAAGCAACAAAATAAGCGCAAGTCGCGGAGCGAGTCCCCTGTGAAGAAAGAAAAGACCGACGAACCTTCACCGAAGAAGAGAAGAAGACTTTCGGCAGGAGAAATCAAGGCAGAGGCTGTAAATACAGAGTCAAAACCCAAAGCCAGTTCGTCGGTTGGACATATCATTGGTCGGAAGCGCAAGGAGAGGAAGAAAAGGGGCTGAGAATATACATAGCCACATCGCGACGTGACATAATGTATCCGTGGGAAATAATAATTTGTTTCTTCTCCACAACGTATACACTCTCCAATGCTCTACTTCTGATCGAAAAGGATGCCGCCACTTGGACATTACCAAAAGACGGGTCCAGAATCGAATATCGTGGTCACCGTAAAGTATGGGGGGCTCAAGGCAACTCAGTTTTTTTCCAAGTACACGTCAGAGGCATACAAGCGACTCGTAGATGATTTGACAATCCTCGGCCTTCCGCATCCTAAGAAAGAGAACATCATCTTTTTATCTCACGGGACCTTGGAATTTTTTTGGCCCATCCGTCTGCACGACCAGGTGCGACAGGCAGGCAGCCTTTCAAGTTATGCGATCAGATTGGATTTGAATTTATTGTTCCAGGGACCATTCGTAACCGGCTTGATCAGGAGAGTAGCCCTCCAGCAGGAAGGAAACGCGAGGAAAACGCAATTAAAATTGAGAAAGGATTTATCAATGTATTTAAACAATTTCTCTTGGTCTTCCGCAGACCTGCTCACCCCACTTTTCGCTCCTATTTCAGTACCAGCATGACCATCAGGGAAGACGAGTACTATGACCCCTACCTCGGACACCGAGACTCATTACCATCATCATCCTCCAACGCGTGGCCACCGCCGCGCGACCAATATCGTAACAATTCGCCCAGGGAATCGGCCGCTGAAAGGTTTCACCCATACGCTCGCCCAACCTCCCGTGACAGCGCTCGCCACGCAACAAACTCTCAGCCACCGGTACATAATAATTACCATAGCAATAATAGTTCCCAACCCCGAGTGCCACAAGAGCCGCTTGCGTCTAACGAACAGGCTGCACAGCTATTCTTGGACGAGATAAAAACTTCTTTGAGGCCTCCTCAGCCATCGAGACCGAGGCCAATCGAAACAATTCCACCCCCTTTGGTCAGAAATGTCTACTTTGTTGGCCTGCTCACCCCTTCTGACATGCTCAAAGACAACTCCCCAACGTCCTCTGAGGACTGCTGTTAAACATGTGATTGACACTATATTACTCCGCTTTTGATCCAATTGTTGACGCAATGTTTAGGAGCCGGTTTCGCCTTCTGTTTGGCCACCGTCTGCAGGTCGCTTAAACCACAACCACGTAGTAAACACACCACCCCGTATAGACTACACTTCCGAAGCGGAGGCACGAGTAACGCACCAACATGCTTCATCTAATGTCTCACATTCCATTCGCGCCCCAAGATCTCCAACTCCCGATATTACAGCACAGGCCTCTGCTCAGCCGCCTCTTCCAAATGGGCCCGTACACCTCCGAGAAAATCACTCTGACCCCACACTATCATCTTATGGTCCATCACCAAACGCATCTGATACACCAACGATCCAGCGGCTCGCTAGAGAGCTTGCCGAGCTGAGGAAACAAATAGCTACGGCAGTCGAAAGAGAACACATTGTTGTAGAACAGCTAGGCAAGCTGAACGCAGCTCATTTTGCCTCTCAGATACCTTTCAGTAATACTGATTGCGAGTTTGGTGAGTTGCATCTTACAGCCACCCGGATCCAGTCCTAATAGTGATTTGTAGTAAGGAAGACACAACTAATAAAGGTTCAGGAAGAGCTAGAATTTGAGCACGCTAAGCGACGAGAAATGGAAAGTGTAATCGAAGATGTGGGACGAGAATGCAAAGAACCTTTCGTCGTTCCGGCTCTATTGGAGGCCTTTGTAAAAATTTCCCAGGCCACGACGACAGCTATACACCACATGCGCACACCCAGCCTAAACCGGTGATGCGCTTACGGGTCGCTGATAAAGAATCGCGGCGAAACCCTTGGAGTTCCAAACTGCTCATTTATCCTGACAACCTACGTACAGGAACGGCTAACGCTTAGTTGGCGAAGGTGGTGCCAATATCACCAAACCTCATGTTTGAAAATGAAACTGAAGCACTAGCGGCTGAGTTCTCAACATCACTAGGGACTCCGGACGACGTCGAGCAGGTCCCACGAGCGATTCCGGGCTTGGACAGGTCACCGTTAGTTGGATAGTCACTATCTAACCATAACATGTTCGCAGCATGATCATCCCACACGCTCATTTACCAACACCATCTCGTTCTGCATCGCCTTACCCATCTGCGCCAAACCTCCGTGGTTACCAAAGCTGTTGGTATCTCCGAATACACTCTTCTGGGAGTCACAGAAGTCCTGTGTGATCGAGTCGAACGTGTCCATCCCCAGAATATTTGTCTCGGAATTA
Source organism: Lepiota venenata (assembly GCA_004296355.1). Taxonomy (NCBI): domain Eukaryota; kingdom Fungi; phylum Basidiomycota; class Agaricomycetes; order Agaricales; family Agaricaceae; genus Lepiota; species Lepiota venenata. The sequence goes on from RCFS01000004.1 coordinate 1,668,070, forward strand.
GCGATGACTCGACCGTTCTGGACGAATAGCCTGCGTATCTCGCTGAGCGTCCCTGAAGTCGAGTTGTTGCTGGTCAGGAACTGAGTGACGACGGTGAACTTGGAACTTGTATCAACAGCTATTCCCTTGCCGTAGAAAGACTTGTCGCCCATGCGGAAAGAGTTGAAGTCGCAACCGTGAGGATCGCAGACTCCGCTGTATCGATCGTCAATGGCGCAGTCCGCGCTCTCACAGCGAGTTTGACCGTTGACATTACAAGGGTGGGGAGTGAAGGCAGCGGCTATGGAATTAACCTCCCAGACATCCATCTCCTCCACAGCAGGTACCGAAGTTCCCAGTTCCCGCATTCGGATCGCTAGCCGATGGTGTCCAACCCTCGACGTTAGCCTTGATACAACAGCCAGCATGGAGTTGGTTTTAGCTCCAAACTTGGACGCCTACCTCGCCATCGATGAATTTGATATCTCGTGGCCATTGGGAATTGCAGTATCCGGTACCGTACTTGGCACCAGCCTTGTTGCCAGGGCATTTGGACATCCCGCCGTCCTTGTCCATCTCTGAGAAGTAGAGAGCGCCATTCAGGCCGCACGGTAGACCCGAGAGGTCAACGTCAAAGGCAAACTCCTTGTTAAGGAGTTGGAACATCTCGTAATTGGACTCGTCGGCTAAGAGGTAGACGCGTGAACCTGTGTTCTTTTGCTGGCTGTTGGTGATGAATTTAAGGGTGAGGGTATTGCCACTGGTGGTGATGCCGTAGGCTCCAGCGTAATCTGCACCGTCGAGGGCACAATTCTGGGCGCAAGTCACATCATCTGGGCATAAGGAGGTATCCCAGGTGTTACCTGTGTAGCAATTGGTAAAGCCCTGGGTTGTGTGAGTCCAACGCCAGTTGGCATCAAGAACGATGCTGCCAGACACGGACTGGCAACCGCTGCTGGTACACTGTTGCCAGGAAAGGGTGGGATGGTTCTCAGCCTGTTGAGTGCCGACCTGTTGGCCGGTAAACAACTGCAAGCAGGGAGAACATCAAGAGTACTGGTTTGCGGAACATTGTGTATGAGTTTTGATACTGTCGCTGGGGATTGTGTGCAGCTGAATGTGACTTTTTGGAAGCCTGAGGAGTTGGCTAGGGATTTCTGCACCGCATAAATATGTTCTGAGAGTATGTAGACGGAGAAAATGGGACTTAATTCGATTTAACCTCGCTGAAATGGCTCCTTTGGGAGGCAGAAAGTCGCGGCTGCGAACTCCGCTTGCAGATGTTGCACTCTTCCGGCTTGTTTTGTCGGCCCTGGTGAACACTATGCGCGTGTGGCCTAGGCGTCCCTTTTTGATATGCTATCGTCCTGTCCTGAGCATGTGCCGTTCCAAAAAAATCTGAACTTAAAATATCTTTTCTGACGTATAGAGTTTCATAATAGAGTTGGCTAAGAATATAATACATTGAAACGGCACACAAACCTGAGACCATTAGACCCCAACGCATGCCCAAAACGCATTTGTGCTACCGGTGGATTATGCCGAGCTTTTGTCAACCACTCCTCGATGATCTATTCTTTGCTTCACGATCACCTACACCGACAAATTCAAAACTTGATATATCCCCTCAGCCGAAAGGAGGAGACCGGCTTGGGATAATCTCGGTACACATGAGAATCATTTGACGAAGAGATAGTAGGAGGATCGCGATGGTAGTGGAGTCGCTGTGGAGCGAGAGGTCCAATTCTAATGATCCCTTCGAAAACCCGCCGTAACACTTGAGGATTTGTTTATTGAGTGTAAAGAGAAAACGCGACCGCTCTTCGTTGGGAATACCGGCTGGTACACGATAATGCATTAGAGTTGGTTGAGATATTATAGTTCCTACCAAGTTCCTATTCATTATACGGCTGCGAAAGCTAAACATAGCATTGGAATGCATATGGCTGTTTATGAGACTATCAATATTGTGACATTCTTGATACATGAACTGAATTCTCCTGGAATCCCACCACTGCCTTAAGACCATTAGGAACCAAGGTACGACCATGTGCCACCCGCGTATCCCCAATTTTGGATGAGTAGTCTTCAAGCTTCGAGCTCACCAGAACATATATATGTATATTACATAGCAGGAAACTTGGAAGGCTCGCTCTATCTGCGTTTTGTCCCTTGGGACGGCCGGGAAGGACGGAGCCAATTCAACTACACGGTAGCCAGAGGTGTTGTACCCAGTATACCCCTAGCTCACGTGTACATTTCTGCCAGAAAAGAGGTACAACGGAACCCTCTTTCAGCTAGCCCCATATAGTCGGGGATGCCCGAGACATGAGCATGCGTGTTTAGGGTTCTGTAAGTTGGAGGACACCCATCCCTATCATGACTTCTAGCAGCATCTTCCAAGCCTCGGGAAGGAGACAAGTGCATTTGGCTCGACGAAACTCAGTTCTACGACCTCAGTGATGAACTAGAGGAAGAAGACGTTACACTCGAGAACCTCCAGGCAGCATATACCATTATTGCGCAAGCATTGATGGACGGAGGAATTCCATACGCTGCTATTGGAGGTTTGGCCTTTACCATCATGGGGGCCCGTCCTGGTTATATGACGCACGATGTTGATTTTCAAATTCAAACCACCCCACTCAAGCTATTTGACAAGCTCCGTACGCTATCCAAGTGGGTACCCATGTTCTTTCTACGGTCGATCCATTTATCTCAACCTTGCCATAGTGTTAGGCTGAAGAAGGGCTTACAGGCAGACAACTTCCGGTGTCACGTTAGGATCGCTGAAGAGAAATGGATCAACGTAGACCTCTTGATGACCAGTACGTCTTGGTTTGATTCGATGAAGGCTGGATATTCATAAAGGGGCACTTAGATAACACTATCTCTGGAAATACTCAAGATTTAAATAACATTCGGGTATTGCAATTTACCCCTCTTCTTCAAACCAAACTCAAGAGTTATGCTGCGAGACAGGCGGAACGGGATCGAACTGACATTCTGTATATGGTTGAGCACCTCGGTGACCAGATCGATGCCAAGAAGTTGGATCAGGCGCAGGTGAATCTGCTTTTACAGAGTTTGGAGGGAGCGCAGTTGGAGCTAGCCAAGCAGTGTCTTCTGGTCCATTAACTAGGCATATATAGTTGTGAAGGGGTTGTACTATACATCAGTGTTTTCTGAGAGTGAAAAAGATATATCAAGCTGCCTCAGTGGGAGGCTGTATCTTTCTTCTGCGAAATCGGGTAGAGTAGAGGCGACTCGGTTTTTCGAGGGGCAGCCGTTTCTCCTTCTCGCGGACGAGTCTATTCCAAGTATTCCTTTTCCAGGAGTGCGACCCAAAGTGAAGATTTTCATATCCCCATTCTAACTCGCTATCTTTACCATCTATGAAAAGTTCCAGCGCTGCGATATGACGAGTTCGCAACAAGCTTTGGGCGAAATGAGATGCTGTAGGGTATGGAAGTGATGTCTTTGGGTCTAATTCAATATTGGCAGGTGTGCACTCTAGACCCCATGCGAGATCAGGGACAAGGAGAATCCGTAATGAGGTATCTTGAAGAATGAAGGCGGGGAACCGGTGAGATGGTCCAGTGAATACTACAGGCCGAAATTCAGGGTCGGAGCGGAGATCTAGTTGATCTGAGAGTAAACTAACAGCCCGATCGTGAAGATCGAGAGGGACTGCAAGTACACAGAACTGTTGATATGGTGAACTGTTATTGCAGTCGTGATTAAGTCTCTTACTTACAGATTGAACCAGCTTCGCCCCGAAGTGTTTCAATGCCTCGTTTCCGACCACAAACGACGAAATGCCAATATCGTCCAGTTGTTTTGTGATAGAAAGGATGTGCTCGGGTCTGTATGGACCACCTGGAAGGTGAGCCACATTTATTAGCGGCTTGGCATCGTCTCGAACGTCATTAGCAGCAAATACAACATATTCGTCTTCCGAGTCTGAGAGGGACATATTCAACTTTGTGTGACAGACATACGTAACACTTGGTGTGTTTTCCAAGTTCCACACTAGTACCGAAGATGTCTTGTTCTGAAATGTCAGATTCCGAACTAGGCCTCTCGTTCAAATATTGCCTACTAGCGTTATCTCCGACTTTCACCTTTCTCAAAGTGAATCGGTTGTACTTACTTACTGGCGGTGCACAAGCAGAAGGTCAGAGAAGTTCCCAACCCGGTCAATTACATAATACTGATGTTATCTGGAGATCGCCGGGTTATCAAATGAGGATGACTGAGGCAGTCTCTTTGTGGCCCTTCCACACCGCATCTTATCGTGTCTCTTCACAAATCAAATCATGTCCTGGCAAGGTATCAGCGAAGTCGCACCTCATAATTTGCACTCTAGCTGACTGTTAACCTTAGGATACGTTGACACAAACCTCGTTAGCACCGGAAAGATTTCTCAAGCCGCTATCCTCGGCCTAAAGGGAGGCGTTTGGGCAGCTTCCGCAGGCTACACTGTACGTTGTCGATCAAACCTCTATGCGCGCTGAGTTTGAACGTAATAAATCAGCTCAAACCTGAAGAGCAAAAGGCGATCGTGGATGGCTTCGCGGACTTGAATCAGGTCCAAGCCCAGGGCATTCGCGCCGGCGGTCAGAAATATATCGTCACTACGACAGAGCCCAACCGTAGTATCTACGGGAAGAAGGGGGTGCGCCTTCAGGACCTGTGGGTCCGCGATCTCCGTTTGCTGACAGGATTCGCGCTTCATAGGGTGATGGAATCATTATCGTCAAGACGAAAGCAGGCGGCCTTGGTTGCCGAGTACGTCGCGCCAACGCAGGCCAGTGAAGTGGCAAAAGTCGTCGGGGACCTCGCCGACTATCTAATCAAGCTGGAGTACTGAAGAGGAGTTCGTTTTGAGGAGGGTTCTGGATATCTATCTAATCGCATAGTTCATACGTCGAGATCGCAATAACTGCTACCAGTGTGTAATTGATCGTCGCTGGAATTGAGGCCGAAGAATGTCTACACACAAGCTGATAACGTCATAGCACTCTCACAAAATTATTATTGCAGAACAAACACCGTTGCACCGCCTCCAACAGTTCCTCGACAACCCACCCACGCACTGGCTGGTGGCAGCCAATTCGCCTGTTCTGGTGACGATCGTGAGGAGAGGGGCAGAAAAGCCTTTCGGCTGCACCCTATACATGTGCGTACGTGGACTGTCGAAAGGATGAACGTAGTGATTGAACATCGAGCTGTTACCCAACAACTTAAGCGACGTCTCCCTAAGTTCGAGAAAACGTATAACTCACTCCAAGTATGCCCGTTGGTACACACAGCCGTTGTTATATCCTGCAAGGGTATCGTATTGCCGCATGCGGGGCAGTGTTCATCCGCCAGCTTATGTTCAGAGGTCACGGTAGTTTGGACGAGGGCAAACAAAGCCTGCGCTTCGGCTGAAAGGTCGGGTGGGGAACCAGGTAAGAGGGACTGTATTACAGCCCTCGAAATAAAAGGAATATCATTCGCTGACCAAGGACCAAAACCTTAGCATACATTCCATACAGCAGAAACGAACAAACTAACGTTGCAACATGCTAGCAGCTGCATCCAAGTGCCTAATAATCGTACGCAGTGATCTGTGTGCGATGGTATTCAATAAGTCTTGTGCAATCAAGCCACACTCGCGGCGCTTCTCTTCCGTAGTGGAGAGTTGCTGTCTCATACATTGAGGGTCATTTAAAGTACTTGTTGATAAAGTACCCACCCATGTGAAATCGGCCAAAGACAGCCGCATGCGTAGCGATACAAGAGCATCATATCCAAAAAGATGCCGAGACAAGCTCTTCCTGAACTTCCGCCTGACCTCTGCCGAGAGCGGAGTAGTACAAGGTGAGATGCTGATTGATAACGAGTGGTCCTCGGGCTTAACCTGGATGATTTGCAAAATACGAGAGTGCAGCTGATTGAGCTTCGACTCGTCTCTCAGGCGGAACAGGTATGGGCGCAGTAGATCCAAAGGGCCACGTCCCAAGGCTGAGGGGAATAAATTATCTAGTGGTGTCGATAGATAGATGTGCTTACCGGCGTTGACTGTATTTAAGAGATGGGCAAGGCGCTCCAACAGGAGATCGTCTACACCGTCTTCGTCTTCCCATAACTGGGTGACAATCAGTGTACTATTGTTCTTGGCTTCATGTTTATAGCTGAAGTCTGATGGACGTGCAACCCTAGGTCAGGATGAGCAGTGTGCACGGAAATCGGTCACTGGACTCACTCCTGTGCCCAAATCATAGTGGATGCGTCATCAAACATCGTTGCGCCGGTGATGCGATTCGCGTCCATGACATCTACGTCTCCGTCAGTAGTCTTCGTAAATATCGATCTGGCTGCTTTGGAAAGCTGCGGGGAGGTCATGTCGGTCTCTGACCAAGATGGATCTGTAGAGAGACATTGGACGACATGGAATGAACCGTCGAAGAGCGTTAAAACGAGAGCGTCTTTATGGGGAACATAGCTAAGACCGGTCACAGGGCTCAGCGCTGACGATGATCTATGAACCTTCTGGTTTCTCAGGTTGAGGGACCGAAGGCCACACCAGCCAGGGGCCTGGGATTGCGCAGACCAGAACCATAGCCTCCCAGGTTTACTAAAAACAAGCACGGGCTAAAACATTCAAATTTTAAAAACATAAATACTCAGCCACCAAACGGTTTCCTTGGGACTCACGTTTCGCGCAGGAGGCATGATCCAACACATCGAGCTTATACTTGCCTTGTCTGGCTCGTAAAGCAACCCAAGGTCCATAGTCGTGGCCTCGATTGAGTGCTCTGAACAAAACGAGGGAAGGTCCGCCTCTTCGATAAGGGTCTGAGTTATGTGAACCAGCCCCACAGACCCTGCTGCCGTTCCGTATGCCAAGGTGCCGGAGGCTAAGAAAGATAAGGTCGGGTAGGCAGTTAAAAAATGTTTAAACGTACCTGTCCCTGACTTAGTACAGGTCCAGGCAGAAAAGGCCAAGTTGGTAATCCACTGGTCGCTGAGCGACGTATCGTGGACATGCTCGAGCGAACCTTGAGAATACCTTGTGCAATATTGAGCATCAAACTGGTAAGAATTAAATCATTCTGACCTAACCTCAAAAACAGAAGGCCTCCGGCACGATTCCCACATATTAGCAAAGAACCGTTGTGATTGTGTACTGGTATAGTCCTAAAATCCGCCACCGGAGTCCAGCAAATACCTTGGTTTGATGAGAAAAATTGAGTAAAAGCATTGCCTAAGAACGTACAAACGGTTTGGGCCTTCAAAACTGGCGCCAAATTACCTCCCTCGAAGGAGGTGGCGAATTTTTCAATCAAGTAGGGGGTGACATCTAGAGCCTTGACCCATTCTCCTTTTAGAGGGTTCCGAGCCGCCATCCAAAGCGCGAGGTCCATATTTGAGCTCAAAGTTGCAATAATACACCTATCGCAAACGATGAGCTCATAAGCCGATGTTATACAAATCGGTCCTCACCCCGAATTACTTGATAAGTTCGAGGGGGAAATAGCGACAGCCCATAGCGTCATGTCTATGGAGCCTAGAGAAGCTGCGCCCCAATCTATGCTTCAAGAATGTAAGAAGACAATGTCGGTACCAGATACGTGGGTAAGGACGTGCCTTGAGAATACTCTGGCCATTTGCAGGGCTCGCTCGAGTCAAACTGGATTATCGTCCTGAACCATCCAACCGCCCGTTTTTCTGCATCCCTGTTAAGAGATCCTTTGATGGCAGAAGATTTGTCGTGGGTTATCCCGTAGTCAGGGGTCTATTTCGTAGGATACGATTACGGTGCGACTGTAGGAACCACGACCACTGTACCATAATATATGCGACGTTCTTTGTGATAAAACATAGCTGACCCTCAGCAGACCATCGGAGGCATGTAGAAGATGGGTGAGAAGTGACTGTCGGAAACTTGAGGATTGAATAAATCGGCGATGTGGTCATTTTGTGTCGTGAACACACGAGAATAAGCGAGGCGAAACTTCAAGTCACGTGACCCCACTTTCCTTATCCCAGATTTCTTTGTGCTTTTGTCGCCCTTATCCTCGATGACCATACCATGAACCGTGCAGGCAGCCATGAGTCTCGTAGATGTTATTTGGCACAATGTTTGCGCATTGGGAGCCGGTACTTTCACTGCTCCTCAGGGGAACAAGCTCGGATGATGACCATTCAGATCCTTCCCACTGACGGGTATCATATGCACCTGAAAGACTAGATACTAGGAAGTGAGACAAGCGCTTAAATACCCTGAAACGCCTGAACTTATTTTTACTATAAGATGTGTATCGATCTACGTTGCTACCCAGCGCAGAATAAAACCCGCTCGAGTACCTACAGCCGTACCTACGGTGTCCATAATGAAAATGTAATAGGGAGGACAAAACGTATCGAGCTGACCACCCTCACGTTTTGACAGTCGCCGGCACCCAGTGCTCTACTGTAACAACTCGGAACTTCTAATCAGTTCCGCAGCTTTTTCCGAGCGAGGCCGAATTATAGCTTCGAAGGGCAACGGATAGCTGTTAGTTGGCGCTTGTCAGTTGAAGGAGTATGTAGAGATACGTATAATGCGTACGATAGCAGGCCTCCAGTATAATCAGGTTGCATGCAGATCGGTTTGCCGTCTTCGCCCAGTGCAGGCGTAATGTCAAAGACGGCCAGAATGGATGCAATGGTAATAAACAAGGAATTATCACTCATATGTCTGCCTGGACAAATCCGCCGCCCAAATCCAAACGCAGCGACTGAAGGATCGGGTATCTCCGGGCCATCCCTCTTCAGGTATCGCTCTGGTTTATATTCCATGGGGTCTTCAAATATTTTTGGGTCATGGAGAATTGACCTGAGGCCCAAATTCAAAGGCGCATCAGCGAGGGCAGCTTCGAAACGCACCAAGAATTCCCCATCACTATTGTTCCTTTGGGAATGAAATACCCATCATATTCATCATCTTCGCTGGTAGAGTGAGGAAGTGCTATGAAAATAAATGTTAGGATTCTCGGCAGTATCATGAGAAATTTTCATACATAACGGTAGAACGAGCTGCCAACGATTGGATTCCTTCACTATTGCATTGATATAGGGAAGAGATGTGCGATCGTTGAATTCTGGCAGACGATCAGTACCAACTACTTCATCTAATTCTGCTTTGGCTTTTCTTTGAACTTCAGGATATAAGCACATTGCCAAAAAGAAGGAATGAACCGTTGAGACGGTCTACAAAAAGAATGTTAGTGAGACATCTAGTTACAGTTCTACAAACACCAATAATCTTACAGTATCGGCTCCCGCTGAAGCAACGCGTTAGTCCAGGAATCACCAGGAAAATGTAACACTCACCTACGTATGAGACGGCTGCCACATCTCGTGCAATGACTTCCTCTTCTGCTCGGCGTGGGTTACCCTCTTCCGGTAAACCACTGAGTAGAGTTGCAGCCATGCTTGGTGTTGCCGTTCCATCCGTCTAGGGCAGTGCTTAGACTTTGCACCCGGGGTCCGATCCCAACGGCGTACCAATTTCTTTTTAACCAACTCAAAAGGCATTGTATACACCATTCGATTCATATTTTCATGCACTTTAGCTTTTCTCTTCCAGCCAGCACCTGGGAACCAGCTCGGGATGTACTTGAGAGCTGGGATCGTGTCGACCAAGTATCTTCCAGGTACACTCGCCTCGGCAAATTCTCTCAGGACATTCTGAGCCCGATAGATGTAAGGGTCATTTGTGCGTTCCACGGATATTCCATAGGACACGTCCATTATTATCGCGGCAAATAGGCTACAAGATATTTGTCAATATCTACAACCAAGACGAGCCACAATCCGCTAGCATACTGATGTGCATGGTGCATAAACTCTTGGGGCGAGTCCAGAAGACGACATAGGAATGTTCGGGCCTCCCTGGTTTGGACGTCTGCGTATTTATATATCTGGTTCGCGTTGAAATGTTGGTGAAAAGTGCGACGATGACGCCTCCACCAGTTTCCATACGGAATCATTGCAATCACATAGCCCCAGCCCATTCTAGATTTTTAGTTCATAAGGTGCTGTGCTACAAAACAAATTCATGTCACTCAACAATTCAACTAGCATAGGGGCACGAGGGCGATCTGAGTATATGCTTGATCGCCGTTCAAAGAGGTCGGTGGTTCTGCGAAGAGATCCCAAAACAAGGAATGGCTGTCCTAGCACTTCAAAATAGACCATGTCACCTAGTGTTTTCAGTCGTAATTAGCCAGTATTATTATCATTAAAATTCTAGGGGAAATTCATTTACCGTAAGTCTTAAACCATTTATCGTAACCTAACCAAGCCTTGTCCACAGGCATTTCCAATAAGCTCCCAATAATGGGATATCCTTTAGGTCCAGGTGGGTATGGCAAATTTGCCCTCTGTCTGCTGTAGCGAGCCTTGTAGGTGTACCAGAAAAGAGCTATGCCCACTGAGAGGAAGAGGGGCAACTGAGAGCCAAGTTCTAACACGATCACCATGGCAGGAGAAAGTGGTTGAGGGGGGAGCCTATGTTGATTCCGGCCTGTTATATGAGGCTCCAAGACCAGTGCGGAGAGGGTGGGACTTATGCGGGTTCCGTCCTTGCAAAGGGGCTCATCAGAGGGCTTAATCCGCTGCCCCAACCCACCATGCTTCTGTTACCAATGCGATCGGACTAGACTACCAAACTTAGGGTGACTGTGGGGGAGTATGACCTCATTAAGGCTACCGGGCCGGCTGCAGTTGCTGGTTTGCCGTACAGTTGGTGCATGAATGGGCATTATGCATCGTGGTATCATCGAATTCGGGAATTCAAGCATCTACTCACAATTCCACCCATGTACATGGTACTTCGGAACATATTAGGCATGATAACAATCTCATGACCCGAGTCGTCCGACTGATCACGCCAAAATCACATCATATACTCCCACTCTTAGGCCGCAACTTGTTCGGGCGGAGTCTCACGCCAATCCGAATACACTCTCCTTACTCCATTCACAATGCCCTGGGGTCCTGTTAAACTCAACGATGGTGAGGAACTAGGATAAGGCTGAGCATCTCAGCACGTTCAACTGAGGATGTTTGAAAGGGAATTCGATTCCTAGCATTGGGTGCGGTGTACTCGAGTGTCAATATGGGCGTGGCAAGGTAATGGATTTGTGATCGTTTTCTAGCTTTGGTACCTGGAAGTTAGGAAACGGCCAATACCCAATTGACCTTGTCGAACAAGCCATTTCGGTTGGCTTTGGTCACGTTGGTTAGCACCCATTTATAGGCCTATCGCCCAGCCACACCCATGCCCCGCTTGTAGATACCGCGCAGGCATATAGGAATGAGGAAGAAGCTGGAATAGCCATCCGCGAGAGCGGGCTCTCCAGAAACGATATTTTCATAACCACCAAGTATTCTGGACTTAATGGCTTGGACGTGCAAACATCTATCCAGAACAGCCTGAAGAATGTGAGCCCTGTCTCAAAATTTGTGCAGTATCTAATGGATAGTTGTTGTAGCTTGGTGTGTCGTATGTAGATCTGTACCTCATCCACCATCCCCGACTGGCTCTTCCGGATATACCTACTTCATGGAAGCAATTCGAGGAGATTAAAGAGAAAGGCTTTGCCAAGTACCGCTTATCTTCCAAATATCACTATATTGGGTCCTGATAGCTCTCAGGAGTATTGGCGTCAGCAACTTTGACGTTGCTGATCTAAAGGTCCTCCTCGCTTCTGCAAAGATCAAGCCGGCAGTGAATCAGGTATTCTCAGAATGGCCCTGATAGTATGTGGGAGGTGCATACCGATACTAAATCATGTTTAGATTCTACTCCATCCATATGTTTATTCCGAACAAGCACCTATTCTAGCGTTTGCAGCAGAGGAAAATATCGCCATTGAGGCATATAGCTCCCTGATGTAAGTCGACCCACGGGTTCCGTTAAAGAGGACGTACGATCTGAAAGCATGTCAAGTCCGCTTACCCAACGCCCTGGTGGGCCAGTTGATGTCCCTGTCAACGGAATTGCCAAACATGAAGAGTGTTGCACCCGAGCAGATCTTGTTGGCTTGGGTGAAAGCCAAGGGCGCCATTGCCGTCACGTGCGACTTATTCTTCTCGTTCCTACTCGAGTCATTGATGTTCATACAAATGCAGGATGAGTTCAAGGAAGGATAGGCTGGAGAGGTACCTGGAATGCAGGGAATCTTGGTACTGTCCAGCCCCAGGGCGTGAATGCAGGTCGGGCCAACTGACTTTGTAAAAGGGTTGACAAGGGCTGAAATTGCTGCGATCGATGCTGCCTGGGGCACAAGGTGCCAGAAAGTCGAATGCAAGGCTATTCTGCGAAGACTTGCAATAATTGCACTGGCCGGCGCTGCAGTAGGGGCGGTCTATGGACATTGTGGCTGCCGCTTCGCTATGCTGAATGGGGATTACCAATGTTTGAGTATTGAGGGCCACTCGGTCGATTCGTAGGAGCGAAACAGAACAAATACAATTGGTGTTAGACCCGTCTCCCAAAGCAAATCACTCAGTAGTATCGAGCTATTTCGCCAATGAAGGAGTTGTACCATGTCAGCACGCTTAGACATCGGGGAGGCATCAATCCTGTCCATTAATATGGAAGTTCCAAGCTTTGTGTAGCCTAGACGCCCCGCCTATAGTGTTTGTGAATTCGTAGGGAAATCTTGAAGGTTGGCTATGTTTATAATACTTCAAGGTTGAAGGAAGTTGCTAATTGCGTCCGCATTCATTTCTGCGAAAAATTCAGTTATCTCAGACCCTCCTTGCTAGGCGATATGGAAACTCCTGGGGAACAGGCTTTGACAGTAGGGACATTTCTTGAAAGAGTGTATGTTTGGCTTTGGATCGGTTATAGAATGTAAACAAAAGATTAACTAGGGTGATGAGAAGTTCCGATAGCTTCTGTGGCTTTGCATTTAGTGGACTTCAAACCCATGGATTCTGCGCGGTGCCTCGTGATTTGTGCTGGAGAGATATGGGGAGTTGTACTCCCAGATTCCACTGTCCTATTCTTGTTGCCCTTTCCTCTTGCACATGAATGGTTTTCTTCTTCTTTTTTTTTTTTTAACTCAACAATTTATTACCCGGTGTGCAATAGCAGTCTGGGGGCAGCTGTATCTACACAGAACAGGTGACTACCTTAAATAAAACATAGTTCACAGAGGGACCCCAAAGGGGTCCCAACAGCCATCACTGTACTGAGTGGGGCTGTCAAGTGACCATGTAAACTAAGCAAGAATGGCCAGAGACTAGGCCAGGCATGAGCCTAGACACCCAAGCCCTGTCTGTAAAGCACAGAAGAGTAGTGGAAAATGCCCATAAGGCAGCAGGACAAAGCGCCAGGCAAGAGGCCCCAGGGAGAAGGAAAAAGAGCCCAAACCAGAGAGTATGCTAAATGAAACAAGAAAACCTACTAAGAAGAGACCAATGTTGAGGTGCAAGACCCTGAGGTCTTGTCCTTGTGGGCAGAGAAACCAACGCTGGTCTTGCAACCAGAGTCTGCAGTGCAACTGTTGGCCAGATAGTGGACCTTGATCCAGTCGGGTTGGAAGTGGTGGTGCCAGAAAGGGCACTTAGCACTGTTGGCAGCATGGGATTTGCTACAGTTGATGCACTTGCCTGTGTGGGGGCAGGGGGTGCCAGCAGGAGTGGATTGTGTGGCCCCACTGCCAGCAACGAGAGCAGCAGGGGGTGCCGGGATTGGCATGGGCAGTCCAGATGAAGCAGACAGCACCAGCAAGAGGAACAGAGTGTGTTACCCGGGTTAGGGGTCCACTCCTGAGTCGCAAGGTTGGGATCACAAGGATGTCTATACAGACTTGGTCCTTGAGTCTTACTACTTGACTTGGAGATGGGCTGGATAAATCTCTGATACCCTTTCAGGCGAACAAGAGGTTTAAGCAGAACAGTGTATAACACTAAGCTAAGGATACAGGTGACTGTAGCTAGGTTTATATACATATTGGTTATCTGCTATTTATAAGTACCCTGGGTAAGTACTTGTCAGGGCGAGTCATTGGAAGGTGGACCCAGGTAAAGAGAAGGCTTCCTGTGAGAAATAGAAGTTGAGTATGGGAGAAAGGAAGCGTAAGTGTGGGAGTATCAGTATTAAAGATAGAAAAAGAAGTATTCTACTGTCCATCAGGAAGGTGGCTAAGACCTAAGTATAGTCCTTGTGAGGGTTCTGATAACAGAGTGTCCAGCCACTGCTTTGGCATGGGAGCCGGACTGTGAGTTGTGAATGTCAAACCATGTGGTGGCAGTGGTTGACTTTGCAGAGTTGCAGACCACCCAGGGGGGGCCAGCAAGGGGGAGGGAGAGTGCTATTATGCCGAAAATTGAAGCATTGCTAAAATAAGCCATTATACCCTTATATACCCATGGCTCAGCAATAGCTACGATGTAATCATCTCAATATACCCATAACACCCCCTACAATGACCCTAACCCAACTGGTATGTCATATAAGGATCTCTATGAGGCTACAAGGCACCCCAGGAGTCAGTCAGTGGCTACTAAATAGCTATTGTATGGCTTCGAGAGTGAACAAAAGGTACAACAGGCAACATTGTGGTTGTACCCACTCAGAGATGCACCAAGTATTGAGAATGTTGTCAATAAAATTCCCTGATCATGAGGGAAGAGCTCACAAGTCATGTAATGGCCATCGAGAAACTTGGTAGGCAAACTTTTGAGATACCTTGATCAGTAATGAACAGTGTCCCTCACCTGAATAAGTGGCATACAATGTACTAAGAGACAATGTTCCAACTGCTATATTAAGGGCAGGGATGATGTTCTATCAAGAAGAGGGAGACTATGGCTATTGCCCGAGAGACACAGATAGAAAGTGTCGGCCAAGGAATTTACACCCAAAGCTGCATCAGCTTGTCTGATCATGATACAACAGTCAGAAGGACCGCCAATCATCAGGCAGACTGATAGAGGGAGAATAAGAAGTGGAACAGACAGGGAATCTGCTGAACTATGGACATGTAAGCCTATCAGGCAACCCCAAGGAGATAGCTATACCAATACAATATGTGCAATAGCATCTTGATGACCAATCAAGTACCTTGAAAGACCTTGCAGGGTCTAATAGCAGATCAAAGGACAAATGATGGAGTAGTTGGACTATCTCAGACTATCCGCATGATGCATAAGCAATGTGTGGCCAGTTCAAGATACTAGAAGGGTATATGAACAGTGTACCAGAAAACCGGGTTGGGGGGAGACCAATAGGGTAGACGCACGGGGGTGGAAGGCATGCATATATGGGTAGAGAACTTTCCCGAGCGTGTTGAAACAGCCGCAGACCGTCGCAATGGCCCATGACATGACACAGCAGCATCTTGATGACTTGAAACGGGTCTATAACAGGCAGCCAGGACCAATACTGGGTGGAAAAGCATTATTGCACAGGGGGATATTGGACCAAATATGTATACTAGCATTACTCTCTCTAATATTTCCTTATTTACTCAGGCTGTTTCCTAGCTACCAAAACATATAAATACAGCGTGGAGGAGAGGTGAAAGGCAAGCACTCACTGCCCTAGCTTCAAGACCACGAGATTTGGGAATTAACAATTTCATTATCTTGTGCTATTGTGTGCATTAAGGCAAATTAAGTGAGAGCTTTGGTCCTAGACCACCCAGGAACAGTAGAGACAAACTGTGATTGTCAAGAGAACTTGTTGAGACCATTGCTTGAGTCTGGGAGACTCACAGAGAGATATTGAGACTCAGGGGTAGTTTAGATTCCCCTTAGGTCTAGAGACACAGAGAGACAGAGACTTAGTGGGGTAGTGCAGATTCCCCCAAGTTTCGAGATCAGAGATATTGAGATCAGAGACTGTAGCTACAAGCAGAGCCTTGTCACTACTACCCCAGAAACCACCCACAGAGTACACTTGGTGCTCTTGGGTATATTTTTGAGAAAACCCTTTATACATTTTTACACAACATAAAACCCCTTTCAAAAGTTGAATCCCTTGTTTCGAGAACTGTCTCCGACGCCCCAGAATTGCATTTCGAGGTATTGGTTGATTTAGGTAGTGGTATTCTGAGCCACATATTACACACCTACCCCACCCATACCATCACAGTGCAAGGGGGGACCAGCTGAGAGCCTGTGCCACCTTGGCAGAGGTAACCCAGTCAGCAGTACCAGGCTGGAAGAGGGGAACATCAACAAGTTTGAGGTAAGATTGTGATGTGGGGAGAGAGACAGGGACTGGGGAGGCCTTGAGGTCCTTGCTGAGGGCAGTGCCAACAGTTGTCAACTCAGAAGCTGATGCAACAGCAGAGGTGGAGAGGGACAAGCTCCCAGAGGAAGGGCACACCAACTCTACATGGAGTGCGGAGCCAGAGGCTGACAATGCTGAATTAACAATGTGAGTAATGTGGGGCAAAGACACCTTGGACAGGGCATCAGAGCCGGGAACTAGGATTTGGCGTCTTGAGGGGCCAGCAATGATGCGGTCCATGGGGAGGGAGGGGAATTGTGAGGGCGACCTGGAGTGAGAGGGAGGCGAAACACGATTGCTCACGCTCAGACTATGCAGGAAAATCCTCAGTATATTGAATAATCGCGAAAGCGTGAGAAAACGCGAAGCTACTACACACCTATGCAGGGAAATCCTCAGAGAAATGAATGAGGAAGTCCCTGCACTGCTACGAGAGCTACAGGAATGGTGGCTGAACTACTGTACAGACTAAATGATCACTGTCCAAAACGGGAACTAGGGAGCAGGTACACGCATGCATGACTGGGGGGCGGGAAGGTGTGTCATGTGATTGCGCTCGGGGATGTGCTGAGCGTGGGAAGTGGGCACTTGTGTGCACGGCTGTGCACGCCAGTTCTGGGAGGCATCGGCAGGCAACGTCGGGTGATGGCAAGGGCTGGGATGACTCGGGGGGGCCCGGGGGGTAATAGGAGCAGAGGGAGGAGTGTAGGGAGGACTTGAAGGTCCCCTTACAGGAATGCCTTGGCCATGTGGACCAGGGTGGGTGCTGCTTTGAGTGTGCCAGTGTTACCCGGGTTAGGGGTCCACTCTTGAGTCGCAAGGTTGGGATCACAAGGATGTCTATACAGACTTGGTCCAAGTGTCTTACTACTTGACTTGGAGATGGGCTGGATAAATCTCTGATACCCTTTCAGGCGAACAAGAGGTTTAAGCAGAACAGTGTATAACACTAAGCTAAGGATACAGGTGACTGTAGCTAGGTTTATATACATATTGGCTATCTGCTATTTATAAGTACCCTGGGTAAGTACTTGTCAAGGCGAGTCATTGGAAGGTGGACCCAGGTAAAGAGAAGGCTTCCTGTGAGAAATAGAAGTTGAGTATGGGAGAAAGGAAGCATAGGTGTGGGAGTATCAGTATTAAAGATAGGAAAAAGAAGTATTCTACTGTCCATCAGGAAGGTGGCTAAGACCTAATTATAGTCCTTTCTGAGGGTTCTGATAACAGCCAGCATAGGAGAGGAGGGGGGGAGGGGCTACACTGGGTGGAATAAACCAAGGGTGCTGAGGGGAGCGCCCAGGGTGGGGGGGGGGGGGGGGGGGAATTGCAGCAGCAGTACCAGCAACTGGAGCCAGTCTCACAGCAGTAGACTCCTGTGCGACTGGTCCTGAAGCTGGCCCAGCAGGGGCAGTGTTAGTTGTACTAGGGGAATTGCTTACCTCAGCAGTTCCATGGAATGGGCATGTGGCATCCACATGTTGGGGGGGGGAGGGGGGAGCCCATTGCACTGCATAGCAATGAAAGTACTCCTTGAAAGAGACTTGTTGGCCCTGGGAGGAGACCTGAATGTTGGACCACTCAGATGCAAGGATAGCATCTAAGAGGTGGTAAGAACCCTCAACAAGGGCAAGAGCAGCGGTAGGGTCCACAGGTGCAGAGGCAAGGAGGGGACCCAGGTGGGGTAGGGCAGTCTTGACCAGCCAGAAGCTGTAATCCAGAGTGGGGTCCCGCTGGACAGGGGCAGAAGTGGAGGGCTGGGCGTTGCAAGCAGCAAAGGCAGCCATTGCAGCTGCAATGGTGTCCTCGGAGGGGGGGGGAGGGGGGAGGGTGTTGACCCATAGGAAAGGGCTGGTGAGGCCTCAAAGCATAAATGCTTTGCAGCAACATTGGCCAGAGCTGCATTGACAGAGTCAGCAGGGGCTGGGGCCGGAGAGGGGGAGGGGGGTGAGGACATACCAAAAGACCCCGAGATGAAAAAACATGCTGTGGCCAGCACCATTCAGAGGCCGTGGACATGCTGGGTTTGGGAGGCATTGTAGCAGTAGACTAGAATTCACAGAAGAAACCTATCTACAATGCTCGAGACCAGCCAGAGACCAATTCAAAAACCAGTGGTGGTAGTAAGAGGTTAAGAAGGATGGAATGGTTTTCTTCAATGTTCAGCAATAAAATTTGGAATGAGATGCTGGAATACCTTGTGAACATAATCAGGTCTCTTCATGGTGGTATATTTGACCTGATGATGGTCATATTGGATATGGAAGGCCATATCTCCAAGTAGCAGCTCGAGCCCTTGTATGCCAAATGTAGATACTTGGACCCACCACTGGGAAATTCACTGGCTAGTTGAATAAGCTCAGGAAGGAATGTACCCCCCCACCTGTCAACTGGTACTCCATTCTGATCCTTGCTTTTAACTGGCAGCAGTGCTGTCCAATGAGTATTGCAAATGGGCTCAGAGTCAGGCTTGGTGCCTTCAGGCATTGCTTGATGTAGAAATGTGTAAAGCTACAGTACAATCAGTTATATGTATAACAAGCACAGGTATTGAGTTGGCTCACCTCAGCACTTGTGCATGAATGAGGACTGAGGGAGCAGTAGGCAACAAGAAAAGAGGTCTATATACTGCAGTGTATGGTCTGCATGGTATTTTTTTTTTTTTTTTTCTGCTCAACAATTTATTATGCGGTGCGCAATAGCAGTCTGTGGTGGTGTACCTACTACATGAAGCTCAAGTAATAGACTACTTAAATACAAAACATGTTCACAGAAAGGCCCCTGAAGGGGGCCCAACAACGTCCATTGTACTGAGCACAGCTGTCAAGTGACTGTGAAAAGAAAAGTAGGTTGGGGCCAAGCCAGGTGAGCACCTAGACACCCAAACCCAACCAGAAAAGGAACCAAAGAGAGGTAAAACATGGGGAGGCTCCTAGGGCAGGCAGGACAAAGTGCTGGGCAGAAGGCCCTGGGGAGAAAGAAACAGAACCAAAAGTGCTGAGAAAAAGATCCCAAAACATACTGTAGAAATGAGTGAGAAGGCCTATGTGGACAAGGGAGGGGCTGAAGCTGCTTGCTTCCCCTTGTCCTTCTGGGCAGAAGAACCGATGCTAGTCTTGTAACCAGCCTCTGCAGTGCGACCATTGGCCATGTACCAGGCCTTGATCCAGTCCAGTTGGAATTGGTGTCACCAGAAGGGGCATTTTGGGCTGTTGGCAGTGTGTGATTTGCCGCAGTTGACGCACTTCCCAGGATGGGGGCACAGGGAGCCAGTGGGGGTGGTGGGGACAGGGGGCTTGGCCTTGGGATGGCCTTTGCAGCATCCGGCTGAAGACCAGTGCTTGGTCTTAGAATGAGGCTTGGAGCAGATGGGGCAGCGCACAGATTGCACATGGCAAGAGTGGATAGTATGGCCCCAGCGCCAGCAACAGGAGCAGTGTGGAGTGCCGGGGTTAGTGCAGGTGGTCCAGATGAAACAAATGGTGCCAGCAAGGGGGATAGAGCATCTGGCCACCACCTTAGTGCAGGACCCAGACTGAGAGTTGTGAATATCAAACCAAGCAGTAGCCATGGTTGATTTGGCAGAGTTGCAGATCACCCAGGGGGGACCAGCAAGGGGAAGGGAGAGTGTGAAGGGGGACCAGCTCAGAGCCTGTGCAACCTCAGCAGAGGTGACCTGGTCGGCAGTACCGGGTTGGAAGAGGGGAACATTGACAAGCTTGAGGTAAGACTGTGATGTGGGAAGGGCAGCAGGGACTGGGGGAGCCTTAAGGTCTTTGCCAAGGGTGGCACCAACAACTGTCAGCTCAGAGGCTGATGCAACAGCAGAAGTGGAGAGGGACAGGCCCCCAGAGGAAGGGTGCACCGATTCCATGTGGAGGGTGGAGCCAGAGGCCAAGAGCACCAAGTTGGCAACTTGAGTAATATGAGGGAGAGACATCTTGGAGAGGGCATCAGACCCAGGGATCAAAATTTGGCACTGTGAGGGGCCAACCACAGTGTAGGAGCATTTGGCTTTGGAAGCTAGAGTGCCAAAAATGGCCTTTTGGATGGCAATGATGCAGTCTGTGGGGAGAGTGGGGAATGCCTTGGCCACATGGACCAAGGTGGGCATTGCCTTGAGAGTGCCAGCATAGGAGAGTGGAGAGGGGGGAGCCATGCTGGGTGGGACAAACCAAGGGCGCCAAGGGGAGCATGCAGGGTGAGGAGGGGGCAGCAAGGGGACAACACCAGCAACCAGTGCCAATCCTGCAGGAGTAGACTCCTGCATAGCCAGGCCAGAAGCCAGCACAGCAGAGGCCATGTTAGTAGGACCAGAGGAGCTGCTTACCTCAGCAGTTCCACAGAATGGGCATGTGGCATCCACATGTTGGGAGGGAGAGGGAGCTGGAGCCCAGTGTGCCGCATAATGATGGAAGTACTCATGGAATGTAAGCTTTTGGTCCTGGGAAGTGACCGGGATTTGAGACCACTCAGAGGCCAGGATGGCATCCAAGAGTTTGTAAGCCCCTTCAGCCAGGGCAAGGGCGGAGTTGAGGTCCGGGGGCACAGAGGCCAGCAGGGGACTGAGATGGGGGAGGGCAGTACCTACAGTGGTGGGCAAAAGTATTGCATGGTCATCACGTGATCACATTGTTTATCTTTCCTTGTCTTCATACCTCTTCGGCAGTATGGGAAACACCTGTTTTAGGGTCTTTAATATATAGTTAATATATCTGAGACATTTATGGATGAAACAAATAGCCCAAACATGCAGTATATTGGTTTCAATTCAAAAAGTACTGTGCAATACTTTTGCACATGAGTATCTGACACACTTCGAGTGCTTATAGAGACTTGGAAAATTTTCAGAAAATCCCCAAAATTTATACGAACACTCTCCTCATCATGGTCTATACATCTCCCACCAAGGTTGCTTGCATTGTGGACCTCAAAACCATTGGGGTAACCAATCGAGACATTGCATCCAAATTTGGCATCCACAGGATAACTGTAGCTCGAATTTTCAAGAAATTTGAGAAATCAGCCGATCCCTACCATGTCAATCCCAAAACAGGTCGCCCACGGAAGCTTGAGGAGTGGGAGGCAAGGATTGCTGCAAGGATGATTGCAAAAACAGAGGTGGCTAATGTGACAGAACTTGCCAAAGTAGGGTCATTTGATGTATCACAATATACTCTGGCTCAGCAAATGAGGGACCATGGATTGGTGTGTCGTATTCAGAGGAAACAACCCTACATTTCTGCCAAGAATGTCAAAGTACGCCAAGCCTGGGCCTTACAGCATGCCTCATGGACTGTAGAAGACTGGAAAAGGGTTGTCTTCACAGATGAGTCAAAATTCCTGCTCTTCAAGTCTGATGGCTGTCAATATTGCTGGATTAAGCCTGGGCAAGCCCTAGATCCACGTTTTACTCAAAAAAACATCAAGCATGGGGGTGGAAACTTGATGGTCTGGGGGTGTGTTACTTCGAAGGGGATGGGAAGACTTCATCGGATCAAAGGAATTATGACAGGTGACAGCTATGTCAAGATTCTTGATGCCAATTATTTAGGGACACTCAAGGATCTGAAATTGCATTGTACTGGGCCAGAACAGCCTATATTCCAGCAGGACAATGACCCAAAACACTGGTCAAAGGTAGCACAGGCATGGTTTGCTGAGAAAAAAGTCCCATTACTGCCCTGGGCACCCTCCAGCCCAGATATGAACATCATTGAGCATGTGTGGGACCAGGTAGATGCTCTTGTAGATGCTCGGAACCCTCTCCCTTGCAACAAGGAGGAGTTATGGGTTGCTCTTCAGGAGGAATGGGACAACTTTCCAAGGTCTTCCCTTAACACTCTATATGAAAGTATACCTCATCATGTAGCAGCATTAATTAAGGCTTGGGGTAGTAATACTAAGTATTAAATTTTGTAGCACGTTTCATTTGTGTTTCAGCTGCTATTGCATTATTTCTTCAGTAGTTACTCATGTGCAAAAGAAATGCACACCCTATGCTCAGTTGTAATCCCCCTTATTAGCCATTTGTCCTAGATACTGTCTCTACTGCATTATATTTATTTTGTACTGTAATTAAGCTATTGAATGAGCCCTTACTCAAAGCAAGACATGCTGTTTTCGCTCTGTGGGGGATAAAGTTTGTTTGTTTGGTTTTGTGTGCATTACTTTTGCCCACCACTGTACCAACCAAGAGCCATAGTTGAGTGTGGGGTCCTGTTTGATAGCAGTGGTTCTGGGAAGTGGTCAAAGTACTTCAGGAAGATGAGAGAAATCTTCCTCAGCTGGGGGGGAGGGCATGGAGCCATAGGAGAGGGCTGGGGAGGCCTCAAAGCATAAACACTTTGTGGCGATATTGGCCAAGGCCATGTTGACAGAGTCAGTAGGGGCTGGGGCCAGAGAGGGGGAAGGGGGCAAGGATGTACCAAAGGACCCCAGGGTAAAAAAACGTGCTATGGCCAGCGAATACTCAGAGGCTGTGTGTGTGCTGGGTTTGGGAGGCATTTGTAGCAGTAGACTAGAATTCACAAGAGAAACCTAACTACAACACTTGAGACCAGCCAGAGACCAATTTGAAAACCGGTGGTGGTGGTATGAGGTCAAGAAGGGATGTAAAGCTATGGTACAATCAGTTATATGTATAACAAGCACAGGTATCAAGTTGGCTCACCTCAGCACTTGTACACAAATGAGGACTGAGGGAGGAGTAGGCAATGAGAAAAGATGTCTATATACTGCAGTGTATGGTCTACATGGTATGGAGGAACAGTAACTAACTGTCTAAATGAAAATAGTGAGTACTATAAGTGTTATATTGACATGTTCATGACTTGAGCTATTGTGTGCATCCCAAGGTCTTAGGCATGTGTTTGCAAAAATCCAACACTTGAATGGCCCACCACACTAAAATCCAAAAGATAAACTCAGCATCATGATGGAGTTTGTGTCTACAAGATGATTGCAAATGTGACTGTGACAAAACATCACCCATAACAATATGTGCATTTTTGGGGCCACAAAAAGCTTTGAAACATTGAGGATAAACATTTTCATAGTTCTTGACATGGCTGGAACAAACAGGTGGCAATGCTGGGAAATACATTGTAGGTGCAACTGAGAGCAGCCTATTTCTCTGAGTAGCACAAGCAATGAATGTTGGGCTGCCCTTCAAGTTGCCACATATCAGGAACAAATGATTTTGTCCATAGCTATGGTAGTCAATATAAATCTATCTATAGTTCTGATAGATGATTGGGTGGGTACATAGTGATCTCAATCCATTTATAGCATTTGCATCAAACATCATATTGATTGATAGCAATGGGATATACTATTGTGACTATAGTGAACAAAAATAACTATAAAGTGCTATGTATGCTATGGAGAGTAAGATATGATATAGACAATCTGTAAGTATTTTCACCCCTATCTGTACTCATACCTGTACTCTACTCATAACTATTAGTATGGATATGGGTTCTTTAGATTTAGAACAAGTGTGGGTATAGATATGTCTAAAATTTTATTTCCTCTTTTTGTAAGCCTCTTATAGACATCATATTTAGTTTTTCTATGAGTGAAAAAAACTTGTGCACATGAGTACAAGGGCTCTGTGATCTACTATTTAGTGTAAAAAAACCAAAAACAAATATTTCCCAGATAGCTCAGTGGTAGAGATTGATGATATGTGTCCAGATGGTCCTGGGTTCAAGTTCTGGTGCAGCCACTTTTTTATGATTAATATTCTTGTATTTAAATAATAACACTATAATTGTATAACCCATTTAGACTAATTTAAACATATAGGTAGTCATTTCATAGCCCTTATTCTTATAATAGTATACTATGTTAGATTTGTAACAAATTACATACAGTGGCCCAAAAAACTGTCCCAATGTTTTGACATTTTCAACAAATTTGTACATAGAGTATGAATCAGAGTACATACTATGCTGAAAATAATCCAATATTATTACTCATTGGGACAGTTTTTTGGCCTTCTATCACTTTTGCTATATCAAACCAAATTATATCTGAAAAATACCAAATAAATTATGGAACTGATTTACAATGTTATATGACTAATTTCATGTATTGACCTAAGGTTTTATCACTTTTCTCTTTGTGGCTATATTATAAAAGCTGTTTTTCTACCTAATATGTTTGAGTTATTTCTCTTCTCCAAATTTAAGCCACACATACCAAATAGTATTCAATACCAATAGAAGAGAGTACTTTATCAAAAATATTCAGAAGGAGATGATAGAAAACCAAAAAAATAAATAAAAGTGAATAATATATGTACCATGTTCTCAGTGTTGCCAAAATCAACTAGAATGAGGAAAGATGCATAACAATTCCCACTGTAATCCAGGTCAGCAAATACATTCATAGCATACAAGCCACATACTATTTTCCAAGTAGGTGCTGAATATAGCCAGCAGAGACATCCTAGTTGTGTTTGGGTCAGGGTATTGCATATGTTGTCAGACAACAACATTCCCTAGGCTGAGGTCACAGTAGGGGATTTTGCAACCATAATATAAGCTACATGTTACTTGAAAGGCTGTCAGAACTCAGTAGCATGTAAAGGGAGACCTTGACAATTCACCTTCCAGTAAATCATAAGTTGTCAACAACACTTCATTCAGTCTTTAGCTTCATGAAGCTAAAGCCATAGTCTTCCAGCCCAATACAATACTTGACCCAATCCCCCACATAAGCACCCTCAACTTGGTGTGAGAATACCATGCAAGCAATAGCTGGATAGGCACAGGTCCTATGAATGTCCTTCAAAATAGCCTCCTCTGTGAAATGCCAGCCTTTCCAAACATATTGATCCTTGATTACTGGGATAGCTCTTCTCTTATGCTTTGGGGGATCATTGTGGTGAATGAATATATGGGCCCTGTGACCAAATGGGTCACTTGCATATTCATGATGATAAGCATCAAGCATTTGGCCATTTGCTAGAGTCAAGCCAAAGGTGATGCAAGATTTGTCATTTTCTATCCTCTGCAACAATGAGCCAAGAGTGTTGTGTTGGCTGTTATTAAGGAATGTGAGCACAGTTTCTAGCAGAACACAGCATTTGTTGAGTTCAATTGGTCTGAGCTCTTGGATGCCAGAAGTGCAGCAGATATAGAAGTATAGAACATTCTGTTCTACCAGAAGCCCTAGTACCAATTTGAGGTCAGGACATGCCTCAAGCAGATATGCAGCATAGGATATGGCTTGCTTGACACAGTAGTTGTGGGATTTGCCAATGGACCAATACTTAATGGCAATTTCAAGAGCTGCCCACATAATCCTATCATTGGGGGGAGGTGTGAATTTAGATGAATATGCAACAATGTTGGGTCTGCAGTGAGTGGCAGTAGGGTGATCCACTAGGTGATTCTGTCTGAAAACTCAAAAGTAAATATATATGTGTATTGTTAGCATTGAATGGGTTAAGTAGGGATTTCAAGAATTGGAAGTACTTACTCTTCTTAGGGAGGCTATCAAGAAAGGCAGCCACCTCATTGATAAAGACTCCAGGGGAGGTCAATTATAGCATTGCTATTCCCTTCTCTTTCCTCTTTCCTGCTGCCCTGGTTATCCTGCCTCTGCTTGTGGGAGCACTCAAGGGTCCCACCTCCCACACAATGCCAAGGTGCCAGAGAAAGTCCTTCTCATTGATCAGTATTTGCTTGGGGGTGTGGTTTGCAGCCTCTGTTATCAGAACCCTAGATGAGGACTATAATTAGGTGTTAGCTACCTTCCAGAAGGACAGTAACTTACTTCTTTTCTTTATTACTCCCACACTTGTGCTTTTTTTTACCCACTCCACTCTTCTATTTCTCACAGGAAGCCTTCTACCTATCTGGGTCCCACTTCTCATGACTTACCTTGACTCAGTACTTACCCAGGGTACTTATACATAGATAGCACAGCCTACACCTGAGTAGTATCTATAACCAGGATGTTCTTGCATGAGCCAATGCCACCCAGACAGAACTTACTACATGGTATGAGGCCAATCAGCAGTATTCTCAGGTGCACAATACTCTTTACCAAGACTTTCCAAGGACATGGGTCTTTGATTCCAGGACCAAAGTGTGGAAACCAAGGCAGAGGGGGAAAGCTATTGGGAGGATGTACTTTGCATCACCAGCTCAAGGAGAGAGATTCTATCTATGATTGCTACTCACTGCAGTATCTGAAGCAACTTCATCAGAGGATTTGCACACAGTAGATGGCCATTTGCACCCCATGGTCAAATGCAAACTGGGTTATCACTTTGATGCCTATTTGCCCTTATTCTCATGAACTGCCATCCAGTTTCACCTGAAAATCTTTGGACACAATTCAGACCTCAAATCTGCAATGATCTTAGGAGACAGTTGGAGCAATCACCTATCTATTAACACAGGGAGCTCACAGATGAGCAAGTTTATGACTATGGCCTTCACCTTCTCAACAAGATCCTTCTGTGCTTCACCAAATCACTTGAAGACTTTCCTCCTATGCCACTTCCACAGAGCCCAGATGAAGGTGTTCCTTGGGAGGACCTGGATAACAATGTTCTGTTGGCCCAAGAGTGTAGCTGTTACCCGGGTGAGGGGTCCACTCCTGAGTTGCAGAGTTGGGATCACAAAGGTGTCTATACAGACTTATTCCCTTGTGTCTTACTATCCAACTTGGAGGTGGGCTGACTGAATCTCTGAAGCTCTCTCAAGCGAACAGGGAATTTAGACAGAACAGTGTATAACACTAAGCTAAGGATACAGGAGAATGTAGCTAGGTTTATATATGTGTGCATGTCTGCTATTTATAAGTACCCTGGGTAAGTACTTGTCAAGGCAAGTTATAAGAAGAGAGACCCAGGTAATAATGTTACCCGGGTTAGGGGTCCGCTCTTGAGTCGCAAGGTTGGGATCACAAGGATGTCTATACAGACTTGGTCCAAGTGTCTTACTACTTGACTTAGAGGCGGGCTGGATAAATCTCTGAAGCCCTTTCAGGCGAACTGGGGATTTAAGCAGAACAGTGTATAACACTAAGCTAAAGGTACAGGTGGTTGTAGCTAGGTTTATATACATATTGGTTGTCTGCTATTTATAAGTACCCTGGGTAAGTACTTGTCAAGGCGAGTCATAAGAAGGTGGACCCAGGTAAAAGAAGGCTTCCTGTGTGAAATAGAAGTTGTATGTGAGAGAAAGGAAGCGTGAGTGTGAGAGTGTCAGTATTAAAGGGGAAAAGAAGTATACTACTGTCCATCAGGAAGGTGGCTAAGACCTATGTATAGTCCTTCTTAGGGTTCTGATAACAAATAAGAAGGCTTCCTTATGAGAAATAAAAGATTGGAGTGAGAAAAGAAGTGTAAGTGTGGGAGTATCTGTGAGTTAAAGGGGAAAAGAAGTATAGTACTGTCCAACAAGAAGGTGGCTAAAACCTATTATTAGTCCTTCTGAGGGTTCTGATAACAGTAGCTACAATGTGGAGGAGTTTTTTTTTTAAAAAAAAAAAATCAATGATTTATTACCTGGTCCACAATAGCAGTCTGGGGTAGCTGTATCTACATAGAACAGACAGACTACTTAAATAAAGACAAAGTTCACAGAGGGGCCCCAAAGGGGCCCCAACAGCTATTGCTGTACTGAGTGAGGCTGTCAAGTGACTGTGTAAACTAAGTGAAAAAAGGCAGAGACTAGGCCAGGTGTGAGTCTAGACACCCAAGCCCCACCCAGAGTGCACCAAAGAGAAGTGGGATTTGCCCATAAGGCAGCAGGATGAAGTACCAGGCAGGGAGCTCTGGGGAGAAAGAAAAAGAACCCAAAGCAGATGTACACATAGAGAAAGTGTGAGAACCCACTAAGAAGAGACTGAAGTTGAGGTGCAGGACCCTGAGATCTTGTCCTTGTGGGTGGAGGAACCAACACTGGTCTTGTGACCAGTATCTGCAGTGTGACTGTTGGTGGCATAGTGTGCCTTGATCCAATTGGCCTGGAATTGGTGGTGCCAGAAGGGGCATTTCTGGCTGTTGGCAGCATGTAATTTGCTGCAGTTCATGCATTTGCCTATGTGGGGGCAGGGTTGGCCTTTGGGAGTAGTGGGGATAGGGGGTTTTGCCTTGGGGTGACCCTTGCAACAGCTGGCAACAGAGCAGTGTTCAGCCTCAGTATGAGGCTCAGAGCAGATGGGGCAGCACATGGAGCATACCTGGCAGGAATGGATGGAGTGGCCCCAACACCAGCAGCAGGAGCATTGGGGGGTGCCTGGATTGGCATGGACAGCCCAAATGAAGCAGACAGTTCCAGCCAAAGGGATAGAGCACCCAACAACTGCCTTTGCATGGGAGCCAGACTGGGAATTGTGGATATCAAACTATGCCATAGCAGTGGTTGATTTGGAGGAGTTGCAGACCATCTGAGGGGGACCGGCAAGAGGAAGGGATAGGGCAAGAGGTGAGTGGCTAAGAGCCTGCACCACTTTGGTAGGAGTGACCTGGTCAGCAGTACCAGGTTGGTAGAGGGGAACATTGACCAGCTTCAAAAAAAAAGTGCAATGTGGGAAGAGAGATGGGGACTGGAGGAGCCTTAAGGTCCAAGCCAAGGGCAGAGCCAACAACTATCAGCTTAGAGGTAGATGCAACAGCAGATGTGGCAAGGGACAAGCCCCCAGATAAAGGGCATGCTGACTCTACTCAGAGTGCAGAGCCAGCAGCCAAAAGTGCTGAGTTTACAACATGGGTGACATGGGAGAGAGATGCCTTGAACAGGGCATCTGAGCCAGGGACTAAGATCTGGCACTGCAAAGGGCCAGCAATTGTGCATGAGTGTTTGGCCTTAGAGGCCAGAGCACCAAGAACAGCTTTCTGGACAGCTATGACACAATCTGTGGGCAGGGAGGGGAATGCCTTGGCCACATGGACCAGGGTAGGTGCTGCTTTGAGGGTGTTGGCATATGAGAGGGGGGGGAAGGGGGGTGCTGGAGAGGGCAGAGCAAGGGTGTCTGGGGGAGCATGCAGGCCGGGGGGGTGGGGGAGCAGCAGCAGCACCAGCAGCACCAAGAGCAGTGCCAGACTGTACAGGGATAGTCCCTAGCATAGCTGGAATGTGAGCTGGTGCAGCTGGGGATGGGTCAGAGGGGCCAGTAGAGCTGCTTACCTCAGCAGATCCATGGAACAGGCATGAGGCAGCCTCATGTTGGGGGGGAGAGGGAGCTGGAGCCCAATGCACCACATAACAACAAAAGTACTCATGGAAGGGGACTTGGGCACCCTGGGAGGTGACTGGGACATTGGATCACTCAGAGGCCAGAACGGCATCTAAGAGGCAGTATGCCCCCTCAACGAGGGCTTTAGCAGTATGCTGGTCTGGGGGTACAGAGGCCAGTAAGGGACTGAGGCAGGGGAGAGTAGTCTTTACCAGCCAGTTGCCATAGTCAAAGGCAGGATCCTGTTGGACAGTGGCTGTTTTGGGAGAGGGAGGGCAGAGAAGCTCAGAAAGATGTGAAAAATCTTCCTCAGGAGGGGGGGAGGGAGTTGTTGTTGTTGTTGAATCATTTTTCCGTCCCAGAGGCTTACCCTCATGGCGGACGTACCACTACAACGGGTACAGATAGGCAGTATAGACATAGTATCTCTAGGACCCTCATGCCCTTTATCAATACTATGGCTCTGCTCAGCACTGAGTGAGGCGCACCCTGGGTGCTCACTCCTCACAGCAGCCCAGTACGGAAACACTGTTTGAGCAGCTACCATCCTCCCCACCCTCTTCATCATCCTCTCGCGTCGTGTGTTACTGCTTGTCCGGCCTGGCAAGCCACCTTGGGAGAGTCCCAAAGGGAAGCGGTCTTGGTCTTACTGCTAATAAGCAGTCGTCAGGTGGCCTTTTTAGGTATGTGTAGGTGGTGGTGGGGTCTCTATTTCACTCTAGGTCTGTTCCTGCTTGTCGTCGCGTGGGGGAAAGGTGGCAAGGTCATGGTAGAGTTCTCTGAACCTGCAAGTCTTGTGAGCATAGACAAGGAATGCCCTTGTGCCCTCTTCCATAGCCATGATCCTTTTCACTTCATAGGTTTCCAGTTGACCAAGCATCATCTTCATTTCCTCGCGTTTGTTGTTGTAGGCTTCACAGTCTAGTATGAAATGTTGTACTGTCTCTAGTTGTACACAGCCCCGTTCGAGACATCTGCTGCAGTAGTCATTGTCCTGCTTTCCTATGCGTTTCAGATATGTATTGAGCAGAACATGTCCTGTTCTGATCTGGGTGAGAAAACTCCCCTGCACTCTTGAGAGATTGTCTTGCCAAGCCCTGAATTTCTTGTATGGGTGGGCCTCGTCTATTTTGCGCATGCGCTTGTATCAAGGAGACTCCCTCCATGACATAGCCCATCTTGTCTTGAGTCCCATCTTGAATCTGTGTTCAATGGCAGACCGGCTGTGTGGCAGGTTGCCCTCCTGTAGGAGTCGAGGTAGGTCATCGACTGGGCTTGAGTTCCCTGCAGCCGCCACCTTTGCTTCCTTGTCCACCTCCTCATTACCTTTGACTCCGCTGTGTGCAGAGATCCAGCAGACTGTGAAAGCAGGTCCTTGGCGCTCTTCATCCTGACACTGTCATGCTGTTTCCAGGTATTCCCAGAGTATAGCCTGACCTGTCCTGCCCCTGCGAGATTTCGCAGCCTTGAGCACAGATTGGTTGTCTGCGTAGTGGGTGACAAGATCCACGCCTGTGACCCTACTGTTGCGAATTAGCTTTGCTGCCAGGAGGGCACCTACTAGTTCAGCATTGTATGAGGAGTAGTGCACATCACTGCCCATGTGGTAGCAAAGAACCTGATCTGGTGCTTGGCGACCTTCTTTGAAGAGTACTGCTGCTGCGCCCACCTGGCCATCAATGCACGAGCCGTCTGAGTATACCTTGACCCTCACATTGTCAGCTGCTTCACCCTCCATGGACTCCTCCCTGGTGGTGCTTATCTGGATTTTGATCGGGAGGGGCTGAGCTGAGGTCTGTGTAGGGGGACTTATGGTTTCAGTGACATGAGGATTTAGTCCAAACCTCCTGACCAGAACATGCAGGTTAGTGAGATGACGCCTATCAATACCTGCTTGGTAGCGGACTGCAAGTGAGCCAACTGGGTTGGTTTCAGGGAGGGTACAGATCCTCAGTGTGTTCCTGTGGCATATCTCCTCGAGTGTTAGTTCAATGGGTAGGAGCCCTGCATGAGCATCTAGGAGATCATTGGGGGTGGTGCGAAGCCCCCCTGTGATGGCTAAGGCTGTAACTCTCTGTACCTTCCTAAGCTCCTTTAGAGCTCTGACAGAGCCAGCAGCCCGCCTCTTGCCCTCCAGTACAGCTGGTGGTTCGTACCATGTGTCAAGTGCATACGTCATCTTTGGCACGGCCACTCCTAGGTAAAGCTGTCGCATGAGACGCTGACTGACACCTACTGACGGCTTTGCTAGCCTGCAGAACAACAGCACCCAACTCATGGCTTTTGCCACCGCCCTGTCTGTCTGCTTGTGCCAGCGAAGGTGCTTGTCAATGAAGACCCCCAAGTATTTGTAGTGGTCGACCTCTGCAACATGTTTGCCATTCAGGATTAGTGGGTGGGGCTTAATCCGCCCCCTCCTCTTCCTACTGGTGTTCTGGTTGGCTTCCGAGCGAGTGAGGTGCATGACCACCAGCTTGTCAATCGCGAATCTGGAGTTGTGGTCTCGGCCCCAGTCAAAGCCCCCTCCCTGCCTGTCCATCATGTCCTTTAGCCACTTGGTGGTCTGCTTTTGTTCTCTGAGCTGGGGATGTCCAGGAGGTCTGCGTTATAGAGAAGATATGCAAGCATGGAGATAGGGTCGCCCTGACCAATGCCGTTGTTTATTTCGAATGGCTCCGAAGCATAGTCATCAAACCTAAGACTGGTGCGCCTCCCTGTCAGCAGCATCCGCACAAATGTGATAAGCCTTTCTGGTACTCTCCTTTTTCTCATGTTATGTAGTAGCCTGTCCTTGACTGCGTTCGGGAAGGCCCCTTCCACATCAAGAAATAGTACTGAGGCCACGTCACCCTTCCGCCATGTGTTCTTCACCCGGTCTACCAAGTGGTGAATTGCATCTGTGGTTGTCCGGCATGGTCATCCACCATAGTGATTGGGGGGGAGCAGATTGTGGTTTTCCAGGATGCAGGATATCTCCTCCATGACTATGGCCGTGAGCAGCTTTGCCATTGTGTTGATGAGCGCTATGGGTCGGTATGCTTTTGGTACTTCATATGAGGGCTTCCCTGGCTTTCGAACAACAACTGTCGTAGACAGCCTCCAGTTGTCGTGATAGTGACCAAGGTCGACAATTGCATTGAAGATGGCAGTCAGCCAAGGGATAATGAGCACAGCCGACTTCTGCAGAACTACATTGGGAATCCCGTCTGGCCCTGCGGCTTTGTAGGGGGACAGCCGCTCAATGTTGCTAAGCACCTGTTGCGTTGAGATTGTCATCTGGTGGGGCACTGGGACAGGGTATTGAAAGTCAACTGGTACTGTTGAGTGAGCCGGTGCCTCTGGGAAAAACAGGACTCCAAGCGCCTTAGCCTTAGCCTCATTTGTGTTGTGCCAAAGTACTGAGCCGTCCTCCTGCGTAGTAATGAGAGTGGGGATCCTTGGGTTGCCGCCATTGCCTACAGGCTCTGTGAGATATCTGTTAGCAGTCCAGAGCTCCTGCTCTGATGCCTGTTCTAGGTAGTCCTCCCAGTGCTTTTTCTTGGCTTTGAAGATCTCATCTGCGTAGTGGTTTCGAAAGGCTTTGTGTTCCCTGTGAACCGGTGAAACGCTGGAAAACGGACTCGATGGCAAGGGTGGGGAAGCACAACACTGAGGGAACAAGGATGGGAAGCTTTCACACTAAACCCAACACTCAAACTCTCAAAATTCAAACACAATCACTAAACTCGTGTGGGAGCTTAGGGCAAAGGTATGGGGTAGGATATGTCAAAGAGTAATCGTTTGCCAAGGCAAGTTCGAGGGGGTGCGGATCTGACAGACAGAATCGAAGAAACCGATTTTATAGAGCTCCAAAATGACACAGTTATTGACTAAGATAGTCCTGGACAACTGTACACAATCTGACCTCTAACTTGAGTGTAATACAAGACTAACTTGATTACAACTCCTCTGGACTCTGGGGGACAGACTCAAGCTCAAGACCCACTTGGCTTAGTCTATTCTGTCTCTAAATTTGAATTGAACTCGAAGAAATCTCAAGTTCCAATCCCTCTGCTCTCTAGGCTCTAGGAAATCACACAAAAGCGAACTCAAGGTGATTCTCCTCTCAATAACTCTGACTGAACTCTCCTGAAGACTAGTTTCACTTAAACAATTCACACAAAATAGATCTAAACCGTTCTTGATCATGGCTGCGAAGTACTCTGCTGAGAAGTTGGGGTGAAGCCCTTCTTGCTCTTCTCAGAGGCCAGCAGCCGTATTTTTATATTGAGAGAGATACAAACTAAAATAGACGAAACAGAGAGATATGAAATACAGGAAATTCGGTCTGTGGTAAAACAAAAGAATAGAATATTTTAGAAAGTTCTTCTGCATTGCTGCAGGTGTCCGAAGTACTCGGAATATGTTTTCGAGTCAATGGCAGTCCGGCCGTTGCTACTAGGTCATCGGGAATGCAGACGTTTGATGACGTATGCCTGAGCTCTCGGATCAAAATGCTGATCGTGTCTCGGAGATGGTTTCCATTGTTCCGGGCCTGCTGAACTCTCCCTCGGGGAGTGATTCCGTAGCATTGTGGACCCACAAAGTACACCTAATTAGTGCACAGTAATCCGTTTGGAATATTCTGACGCTCGGGGGTGCCGTTCCGATGCTAGGAAGTTTGTTCCGTTGTCCATGCTCTGTTTCTAAGGGTTTTGCCTGGCTGCATAACCTCGTTTCAGGTCTCTGGAATATTCTACAGTTCTCGCGAGCTGGTTTGACTCACTCCCGGTCTCTGAGTTTAATTTATCTCATGCATAGTCCTCCCTGATTGCGACCTGGGTTGGTTTGGCAAGCTATGTACAGCCCGGAATCCCCTAGCAATTGCCCGGAATGTCTGCCTCTTACTGAGTTCTGCCATAAAGACTATCCCTCGCGTGACTTTAGACACTATTGAGCATACGCTAGGGCACAAACACCCTATGTACGGTCGAACTGGCGACCTCGGGATAGGTCCCAATCCTCTCTGAGGTTCATAGATGTATGGCCATTGATTTTATAGTAATAAAATCAGTAAAAATGGTGTATTTTAGGTGTAGACCCAAAATCGGCTTATCATCTCCCCCCAACCAATAAATGACTGCCCTCAGTCTATTTCCTACTAAGCTCTGCATGATCTATATTGCTCGGCCGGTCTCCACCTTCGAATTTCCCGCGCTCATTAGAACGAGGCGCATCAGTTTCCCAAAGTAGCCGACAGCTTATGTCAGGTCTAAATTTGGAGCACGTGTGCTTCCCGAAGTTGAAGTTCAGCGCCTATTTAAGCACTTTCTGGGGCCCCCGCCCTTCTCTCTTATACTCTCATCTCACTCGCATCGCGCAGCATGTCCGCACGCTCAAGATCGTCTACCCCAGTGCCCGTTATCGCGTCTACCAAGCCTCAAAGAGTTCGTCGAGGAGGAGGACCGGGCGGCTGGCACTCATCGCGGAGATCGATCAGATCGGGTAAGTCAGGGCCAATCTATCTTTGTACGAGCTCATTGACCCGCCCCCATTTTAGGTCTTCCGCCAGCACCCTCCACCAGTGCACTCGAGTCGCGCGTCGAGGATGTCTTATCCGACGACATTCTCATGGGTACCCCCTTGGCTGCGGTTGAAGCTCTGCCCCCAACCACTGTAGTCGCGACGACTTCTGTGCAAACTCAAGAGCCCGTGGTCGTGCCTGTCGCCACACCACTCCCCGCAGTCACTTGTGAGCCTACTAACGAAGGCTCCCAGGACACCTCGCCCTCGAGAGCGTCAGTCCTTTCCTCCTTTATCAGCTTAGCGCTATGTTCTAATCCGACCGTGTACAGGATGTAGCACAGTTTCTACCTCCCATTCGCCTTCTGTCGCGGCGCGATCTCAAGTAGCCACACCAGCGGCCCAGTCTCGCCAGCTACGACCACGCCAATCGGTATCCGTGGTGATCGATGCGGGCGCCAACACTCTTGCCCGGGAGATTACCGCTCGAACGCGGGCTTCCCAGTCTGGTGAGCGATGGCTCCTTTCCTCTCTTTCTAGCACCCACTGAACTAGGGTCCTCGTTTTATAGATCTCACGATAAAGCTCCCCTCGATACAAGGTCGAGCTCGGCCCTCTGCTGTTTCTCGCCCTGCGCGGCCAAGCCTCCCGCCCATCGAAATCATGGCAATCGACTTCTCCGCGCACTAGATCAAACCCACCGACTCCCATATTTGAGGACCTCCCCTGGCCAGAGCCATCCACACCGGTGGACGCGTTAGAAGCGAATCGCTCGGAGATTCATTCTCCCAACACTGCTGCCCTTGGGACGGATTCTGAGGCCCAATTTACTGAGTCGGATGCTAGTTCTGATGCCAGCTTTGCGGCAAGTAGCCGTACGTCCTCTTTACTTCTTGCATCTCTTTTGATGTTCTGACTGACACTCTCCAGCCCCGGCCCCTGCTGTTAAGGTGAGGCGGAGTCGTCGCCTCGTACTCACAGACTCGCCTTCCACCGCTACCCATGCCACCTCTCATTCGGGAGATGTTGAGATGTCAGGCGAAGATGGTACGGGCTATCTGATTTTATCCAGGCTAACACCCCGTTTAATTGATCCTCAGAAGCTACTCCGTCGGCGAATCTCTCTCGTCGAGCGTCGCCTGCGGAGTCAGTTTTTTATTGTAGCCTCTTCCCCGATAACCGCGAACAGCCTCAAGCTCAGCAGCGCCCAGCCGGTCCCATTGTTACACGCAACCGGCCTTCTACTGCCATCGTCTATCGTCGCACGCCTGCGCAAATGCGTGCGCAGGAGGGTTTTCGTCATCCGCTCCCTGTGTTGAGCGAGAGTTTCCCGGCTTTGTGGAACGCGGCCGACCTCCCCGTGCGTGTTCTCTCTTTTCTAGACGCTAATTACTTCCTTACGTCACTCCATAGCCCACTCTCCGCAACAACTTGAGTTGCTACTCTTGTTCAGGGCACCGTAATTCGACTGTGTGCGTACCACGAGGTCGAGGGGTCCGGTGTGAACAGTGCGAGCGGATGAATCGCCCTTGTTCTTTCGTTGATCATGGGGAACTCCAAGCTGGCATTGGTCAGGCAGCGGTCGGCCCCTCTGCTATCGCTTATCAGCGTGCGTCCCCACCTATCTGTTTAATCCACTTTTATCATTTACTTTCTTTCTTCAGGCGTCAATGCTGCAGCTGCCACCATGCGCGGGAGCTTGCAGAGTCTCCTCGCTCTGCACGACGCTCAACAGGTCGCCCTTTGCCAACATCGTGGTAACGTTCGCCGATTCGTCGAAGACATGCTCGAGGCCCGTCGTTACCTTGCGGCCGGAGGAGATCTCGAGTCCGGTCTTGCTGGTTTCCTGGAGATGGGCCTTGCCCAGAACATTCGTCAGCTTCGCCAGTTCTTCGCGTTCGCGGACAACCTCCCATCTACCGACGATGAAGACTATGACGAGACCAATGCTCAGATTGGGAGTCTCCTCGCTCAGGTTGACAACGAGGGCTCCGACACTGATGGTGAGGTCGACGATTCCCTCGTGACATGTATGTTCCTTTCCTAGAGGCCTGGTAGCTTGAGTTTCGCACTGTGTATTGTGTGACTCAAGATCCAGACGGTCCTCTCTTTATTTCTTGTCTCGATTTCTAGGGTATTTTCCCTCATCTCATGTATCATATCCACTCGCTTAGGATATATCTTAGAAATCATAATTTTGTAATCTTGCTTGCTACATCTAGATGTGTACCACATCCTATCATGTAACATTTTCATTAAATGTATACACTAGAAGTAGCTTTAATATCACATGCGTTGTCTTGGACTGGTTTTTCTCTGAGCCTAAGCTGAACCACTGAGCTAAACTCGAAAATTTATTCAAGTCGCGGGTGCTCTAGTGCGCAGTCCTAGTGCGCAGTCGGCTCGACCACTGGCCCATCTCCCCTCAACCAATTCAAATCGGTGCCCTCACCGTAGTCAAAGGCCCAACTCACTGGCAGAGAAAATTAACTGATCCGCCCTTGCTCCATCGGGAAAGCGCAGTTCGCAATAACCAATCGCTCGCACCGGACACCGACAAACGACGAATCGCCAGAACATAAGACAAACAGATGCTGAAAATTTTTCAAAGCCAAATGCATCCATCCTGGCTGCGGTACGCCATTATAAAAGCGAGAGAACGGCGCCTCATCAAGGCAGACCAACTTCGCAAGAAAATGGGTGACCCTCTCCCTAACATTCTCATCGAACTTGACGACTGTATTACCAATGCTAAAGGCCGGCTCAACAAGCTTGGCGGCAAGGCCATCAGCCGTGAGCTCGTCGAAAAATCTCTCCAGTCACTCGCTGAACCTGCGGTAAACACCACCAAGTCCCGAGCTCTGTATTTCTGACCTTAATCCATCGTATCCAGCTCGCCCTGGCCGAGATATTAAATCACGACCCTGTCGCTTTTCAAAATCGGGAGCTCCAGGACCGCGTCTTCAAAGCTCGCAAGCTTTTCGAGGCTTATCAAAACAATTTCAGGCCTTCCTATACCATGCCACCGGCCTATACTGTTGTTGCGGCATGCTGTCACAAAATCAAACTCGCTCGTGAGGAAGCTAAAGGTGCTAACAAGGAGAATCAGACCCCTGACCCTAACACTGGTACTCCTGGCCCTTCCGGCACCGCAGGCGAGGACGCTGTTCCCAAGCGTGTAAGCCAATTACTCGTGCTAGTTATCATCATCCTAACATCAGAGCTCAGCCTCGCAGGGGGCGCAAAGCGCCCATCTCTCCCGCCACGGTTCCAGACACCGAGACCAAGGCTGAAAATGCCAAGAGTACGGGTGCTTCTCCAAGTAACGCAGAGCCCGGGGCTGACATGGTAAACAGAAGCTCACCAACTCGCCGGCTTCTGTCGCGAACTTGCTGATCTTTCGTCTCGCTTACAGACTATGGCCATCGATGTGGATCCTACTCCCGAAGCTCCTAAGGCGTCCTCAGACAGTACCAGTACCGATACCTTGGCTCGCAAGCGTCGCTTATCCACCTCAGACGTGGTATGTAATAATACATCCTTAGTTCCGAGCCCTATTCTTCTGCCATATTCTCCACACAGGAATTTATCCTCTCTGAGGAACAAAACCACGGCACGGTGTGTCTTCCATACCACGAGGTCCCTGGGATGGATACTAACAGCAAAGCCTATCGCCTCGCGCTCCAGACCATTGCCAAGTCTGACAACCACCCGACTGGTCCTAAGCGTCCCCGAGTCGTTCACCACGACGTCAGTGATCGCGTCTTCCTTGGTGACTTATGTATGTCTTTTATTCCATTCAGATCTGTTGAACTCATCTCACCAAAGTTTATTCTCTAGTCCGTGCTCAACAAGGTCTCGAGCATGTTCACGACCGCCACTCTGAGGATTATCAGCAACATCTGGTAACCGCCAGTGACACGGCCCTGGAGATCGAGAACCTCCAAGTTACACGCGAGCTCCTCGGTGCTGCCACTCAAATGGACGCCCTTATGTTGCGTATCAAGTTCCTTCTCAAGGAGCGATTCCGCCTCACTGGGCTCATCCATGCTCGGGGCAAACCCTTCTGAGCAGTCCTCAATAATAACCTAGGATAGTTTTCCTTCTTGTGTAGCACACTTGTACTCAATAAAGGTTTTTTCTATCCTTCCTCATCTTCATTGGCTGTCTCAAACCTCCAGTCTGCTGAAGTATCTTCCACTGTGGACTCTTCTAGCATCTTCAAACCTTCCGGGGACAGGTCAATAAGATCTTGTAGATCCCCTGGGAGCTCTATTCGACTTCTGGCCAAATATGGAATTACTCGGAATGCAGCTACTTTATTCTGCCAGACCGATCCGTCCATTTCTCCAAGAATGTAGGATCCCCCTCTCGATCTAGAGACCACGAACATCGGACCGAGATATCTCGGTTTCATCTTCCGGTCTGCTGAGCTCTCAATCGCAGTATTTCTCACCAGGACAACGTCCCCTGGCTTGAACTCGAATTCTTTGATCTTATGGGCCGCTTGACGCTCCATCTCTAATGCCCGTTTGAGCTTGGCGTCCGATACCCGATCTCGCATGGCTTGCACATGGTCCACGTGTTTTGCCAAGGCGATCGCTCGGTACCCAATTAACTCAGCTGTAGTCAGGAACCTATCAGGTAACTGGACCAGCCAGGTCGCCTCCTTTACATCTAAGGGTAGGGTTGGCTCTGCTCCGGTAACCATAAAATACGGTGAACACCCCGTTCCCTTCCTGATGGTAATCCTATCGGCCCACATTACATGGTGCAGATGCCAATACCATTTCTTGAGCTCTCCCCCAGTCGCTTTATATAGCATTTGCCGGACGTCCCAATGAGGTCGTTCAATTATCCCATTAGCTTTCGAATTATACGGCGAGATAGATATCCCCTGAATGCCATACTTTTCAGCCAACCAACGCACCGCCTTTTTAAACGGGGCACCATTATCGGTGACAATTTTCACGATACATCCCCATCTACACATCACATCCTCAAATAACCATTGAGCTATGGACTGAGCATTTTCTTTCCTCAGAGCTTTAGCTTCCATCCAGGAGGACAGACCACATCTTCCATGTACAATATAACTACACCCGTTAGAGGGTGGTGTCATATGGAGAGTATCCACATGCAACACTTGAAATATGGAGGGTGTTGGTGTCACAACCGGAGGTGTCTCAATTATCAATTTCTGCCTCTGCTGACATAGGTGGCATGATTTAATATACCATTCCACATCAGCTTCGACTTCTGGCCACCAAAATCGCTTCTTGATGAGCTTCGTCGTAGCATATATTCCTCTATGTCCCAAATGATCATGACTAGCCTTCATCATATACATTCGAAATTTCGGATTAACAACCAACTGGTGGTAGTCATTGGTACTCTTTCGATACAATTTCCCATCCTCGTTCAGGAAGAAACGCTTGCTCATATCTTCGAGTTTATGCAATTCCTCCTGCTCAATATCTCGGGGAAATGGTTTCTCTCCTGCGCTCAGTAGTATTTTTACATCGTCAAGTCTCGAGTCCTGCAAGCGAGCCTGCTCCGACCTCCTAGAGTCGTCATATGGCTCCTCTGGGATCTCAGATTCGTCAGGTAAATCAGGGATCAACCTTGGGTGAACCATGGTCGACAGCACCAATCTGTGCTGCTCCGGACATTCCGGATCTTCCTGAGCTCTGAGCTTGACTTGCTGTTCCTCTAGACTTTCTTCCCTGGCCTGGTCTAACTCATAATCAAAGTCGAACACATCTCGTGCCACACCCTGATGGAATCCCGATCGAGAGTCGATCTCGTCGAAGAATTCATCCAACTCCAGTGGATCTTCGTCGCCAGGATTTTCCTTTATGAGCTCAAAGGCCTCTCCTTCATCGTCCGACCCATCATCAAACCTGCGGGTAGTCTTGTCCCCAGGATAGAACTTTCGCCTGGATAAACCATCCGGTCCAAAGGTCTTTCCCTGCTTATGCACAAGTGTGAAGTGGAACGATCGAATATAATCGACCCAGCGATTTATCGTCGCATTGGGCATTCTTCCGGGGTTGTTTAACATCCCGAATAAATACTTCGCATCTGTTTCTATTACTAGGTTTCTACACCCAAAGAACAGATACATTTCTTCTTCAAGCACCATCCTCAAACCACAAAGCTCCCGCTTTGGTTGTGAATAACGGCGTTGCCTTTCGTCGAGAGTCATAGAGCCAAACTTTACATGGTAGATGAGCTTTGGATCCTCTGAATCTCTTTGGTAAACATAGTAGCCAGCTGCAATATAGGAAGTGTCTACTGCCAGCACTATGGGTTGATCACTAGGGTATTCCGGGTTTCTAATAGGAACGCAGTGTTGAATAGCTTCCTTGAGCTCTTCCTGGGCTGCTCTTTCCTTTTCTCCCCATTCAAATTCGGCACCTTTCTTCAATCTTTCATATAGAGGCCCTGCTACTGTAGAGAAATGTGGAATATGATTCCTACACCTCACAGCAGTCCCCATGAAAGATCTTATTTCCGACACATCGTCACAATCTCCCCATCTCATAATAGTGCCGATTGTGTCTGCCGTCGGCATTCTGCCTTTATAAGAACATTCAAAACCGACCACGGTAATTGTATCCGCGCATAGTACTGCTTTGGGTCCAGAGAATGTTCCTCCAGCATACCGCATTCTTTGTAGAATTTCGGCCACTATTAGGAAGAATTCCCAAACAAATCTTCTAATGCCTGGGTTCTTTTTTATTACTTCATAACCTCCATCCGGGAGCTCATATCTCGTCTTTGGTCCTCTAACTGGGACATCGTCTATATAAGGGAGTGTATGCTCCGGTACCAAGTCCCTGAGGATATATGTCACATCATCGTGGAATATAGGCACTGAGTTCGTCCATCCCATAGGCAAAGTCACTAGTCTTAAGGCTCCAAAAGGTGTCTGAAATGTCGTCAAGTCTCGGGATGACTCCGCGAGCTCTCTTTCGTCATAACCAACATACAAATCAAGAATGCCCCCACAAGCTCTGCCGGCGAAATGCATTGCTAGATCTTCGGTAGCAGGAGGCAATCCTGAATGTGCAATGGTAACTCGATTTAACGGTTCTAAGCTATGCACTAAGCGCAAGCTTTTGCCATCTTTCTTAACAACACAGAACCATCTAGACCTATATGAGGAATTAGATGGCTCATATACACCAGCGTCGATCTTCCTTTTTATTATGGCACAGACTTCCGGGTAGATAGCTGGGGGAATTGGAATTGGTCTCTCCACCCAGGGCTTATGCTCAACCGTTGGTATTTCTATTGCGGGGAAGAACTCGGGTTTAAACCTCCCTCGTTCTGTATCGTCCCATGCAAACGCGTCCTCATATTGCATCATTACATGGTGCATGAGCTTCCGCTCTTCTGGCCATAGGAAATCGTCTGAGTGTACCTCATCTATCTTCGCTTTCCTTTCCGCTGTATACCTGCCCGTAGGCTCGAAATCAGGCGGGTTAGGATTGAGCTCAGGCATCCCAGTTAACGGATCACCCTTAATTTCTCTCACAATTCGGTACTTTTCAGGTAA
Source organism: Lepiota venenata (assembly GCA_004296355.1). NCBI lineage: Eukaryota > Fungi > Basidiomycota > Agaricomycetes > Agaricales > Agaricaceae > Lepiota > Lepiota venenata. The sequence continues at coordinate 1,710,603 of RCFS01000004.1, forward strand.
GTCCCCTAATACTGGGCGAACCTTTAGTGCCACTGGTTTGTATTTCTTGCCTGCCAGACACAATTTAGTATCTGGATCTGACTCTATGATTTCACATTTTGAGAGGCCTGGCATGTCAGCTGTCTGCGAATGAACCACACGGCTGAGACACATCTGCACAACCTCTTCATCTTCAGGAGAACAAGCCCCACTATTCACTGCGTGATCTATGTACATGAGTTGGAGTTCTTCTTCTGTGAAACTACCCCTACTCAGGCTCATAGTTTTAACAATGGTGGGCTCGCCTTGCTCATCACATTCAATTACACAGGCCACCTCTCCGAGACCATCTGTCAAGTCCTCGAGGTCCCTTGAAAATTTTGAGCTGCTATCTTAGGCGCACTGTTCCCCTTGATTTCATTGCTGAGCTCTGGTGGCGACGATTGACCATAACCCCGAGGATACGTTGGTACCACAGCACGGACCTTTGTGTTTGGGTCGGTGATTTTCAGGGTTTGTTCCCCTGTGGTCGTATTGCGTACTTCACTCTGGGTCACGGAGTCAAACGGTCTCCCCAGTAACACACTGTAGGCCGGGCTGCGTAGTATATGTACTTGCAAATAGATGGTTACCCCACCTATCGCAAAAGGCACATTTTTCGCTAGTCCACAAGTCCTTTCGACCTGGCCATTTGCGCTCTGCAAATTAATCGTAGTATCAGGGTCCCAAGTTATTCTGCACTCGGCGGCTGTTTTCTGGCTCATGGACACTATCTGTGACCCACTATCCAGTAGAGCTTCCTCGTGCCTTATTCCATTTATCATTATCGATATTACTCTCAGAGACTCACACTCCTTAGCAATAAAGACATGATTTGATCTGTCCTGCACTGGTACTCCATCTAGGAATTGTAAGATCGGGTCCTCGGCTACTAGAGCTTGTACAGGGAACCCATTCTTATAAACCGTAGACATCTTTTGTGGACTATCCGCTAAGGTATTGAGCATAACCTGTCGCACTGGAACTGAGTCCTCTATTGCCTGTTCTACCGGCTCTTCCATAGACTCCTCGGTAAATTCATCGTCCTCAGCAAGTGCAGCTAAAAGACTCTGGGATGTGGGAATTTTCTTCCGGACTAGATCATCTCGCAGAGCTCTCCGTACGCCTGGTGCCAATCCACATAAATCTCTTACAGATAGTGGCACCGCCAAGTCATACACTCTGCTCACGATTTCCTCCACATCTATTCCCTTCTCTATGGATGCCTGGTGCCTAAATTTAGGCCCCTGAGGCATTTTTCTGACTTGAACCGGGTGAGCTCCTACGGCGGGACGAATCGTTTTCACATTCCTGTAGGGTAGCTCAACTGGCTTGTCTCTTATTTTCCGGTTATAAACCACATTATCTTCTTCGTCCTCAGAATTATCTGATTGCTCAGTCTCTGTCCGGTCCTCCGGAGTCTTTTCTCTCTCGAAGGCAACCTTCTTCTTGAGAGCAGGCTCCTTCCTTGGACTATTTAAAAATTTCCTTGCGACCCGTTCGCCTTCGAAGACGCTCTGGTCTCCATGAACTGGCTAGCTGGCATGCCTGACAGCAGATTACTGAACGTCTGCTGCGATTGCAACATTTGGTCTCGCGCGGCCATTAAAGCCTGCATTGGGTCAGGTCCAGGGGAGCTCTGTGTCGAGCTCGTACCTAAGTTCTTAACCATCGCCGATTCCAGAGCACTTATGCGCTGTTTTATGTCGTTCTCTAAGTGGCTCATCGGGACCTGGTTTAACGATTGCACGAAGCATCCTGTCACAGGTGCCGGGGTTTGTGGCAACTCTGGTATATCATTCGCAGGAGTCAGCAAAAACTGTTGCTGCTGTTGATAGCGGGCGGCCACCCTATCTTTAATAGGTCCGGGGCCCCTTGGTACTGGGGAACCGTCGCCCATATATATTTTTGTGCCCTCTACTCTGACTCTTCCGGCACTCTTGTCATTTTCTATGGTAGGGCAGAATTTCCATTCGTGCCCATGTTGTCCACAGTAGAAGCACCCTTTATCCTGGTAGTCACTCCCAGTATTCCGTTGTACATTAGAGTGGCTCTGTTGACTGAGCGCCTCTAATAACGATTTGTGAAAGTTCCTATTCTCGGTAGCTATAGCTGTTTTTAGGCCAGCTATACCCTGCTCGAATGTATCACTAACATCCTGCTTAAAGTTCGAGAACTCTGTTTTAACAACGGCTTCTGGCGCCGTCGTAGTAGCCCTAGAGTTGGAGTCCCCTACGACCATCCTCCTATCTGAAGGTGCCGCGCTTGGAGCCTCATATGGGACTGAGCTCTGATTTTTGGTTTCATATTGTAGAGACTTCACCAACGTTTTACCGCTAGCGAGTTCTACGGCTTTATTGACCACGGTTTTCCAATCGTACGGATCTTCTTCTCGAAGCTTGTCTGCCGGAAGGGCTGTGCCGGTATGGTCTGTTCGCCCAACCCCATCTAGCGAAAGTCTATGATTCAAGACCGACCTGAAGTGCGAGTCTAGAGTAGCGGTGAATAACTCAACCAGCTCTCGATTGGACACTACTACAGGATCCTTGAGACACTTCGCTGCCTCTGTCATGAATTTTCGCTTGAGCTCTAGCAGACGAGCTTCCTCGTTCAACTTAATGCCGCCATACTCGGCACATATTGCTCGGATACGCTTAACAGATCCCTGTTCCGCTTCCACGGATTCAGGGTATTCCTTCTTCAAGCGTTCCTTAAATAGATTCCAGTCCCCTCTAGTAAATTCGGGGAAGCTCATCCACTCATCTCTGATCCCTTCGTCTACGTAGGAGATCAGCCAATCCAACTTTTCTCTATCGTTGGTTATTTTTGTGATTTTGAATAGCTGCTCTATATTGTACAGGTATGCTCTCAGCGATGCAGGCCTCGAAGCGTCCCATTTTGGAGCATTGTTGCTACTCGGAATCGGCATGCGTTCATTACCCATCTCGTCTGTATCTGAGTCCGAGTCTGGGTTTAATGTCAAGGGAATAGGTACGTTGCCACTAGGCGGTTGTGATACTGGTTCTATCACTGGTGTGTGAAAGATCGACTCAAGGAACGACGCTTCTAAATCTAAGCGCAAGTCGTCGTCCGAAGCGGCTCGATCTACTGATGCCTCTAGTTCTTCGAAAGCTCCCGGAAGCTGTGAATTGCCTCTGACAACTGTCGGTACTGTCTTAGAACTCGACGCTTTTGGTTGAGCTTTTAGTGAGCTAGGTTTCAACGGTCTCGTTCGCGGAATACTAGCGGCCCTTAGACCACTGAACTCGGATCGATTCGAATTAACGGTAACTCGCTCTTTTGTAGGTTTTTCAGGCTCGGGACGTCTAAGCGATGCCTCGAACTCCTGAGGTGACTGTGGAGCCTGGGTTACTGTTCCCTTCTGCTTTTTAGAGGCAGACGGATTTCGCGCCAGATTCTATGTCTTTTTGTAAGACCGGATTCTTTAATTAAATCTGAAAACCCCCTCGCGGTGGGCTCCAGATGAAACGCTGGAAAACGGACTCGATGGCAAGGGTGGGGAAGCACAACACTGAGGGAACAAGGATGGGAAGCTTTCACACTAAACCCAACACTCAAACTCTCAAAATTCAAACACAATCACTAAACTCGTGTGGGAGCTTAGGGCAAAGGTATGGGGTAGGATATGTCAAAGAGTAATCGTTTGCCAAGGCAAGTTCGAGGGGGTGCGGATCTGACAGACAGAATCGAAGAAACCGATTTTATAGAGCTCCAAAATGACACAGTTATTGACTAAGATAGTCCTGGACAACTGTACACAATCTGACCTCTAACTTGAGTGTAATACAAGACTAACTTGATTACAACTCCTCTGGACTCTGGGGGACAGACTCAAGCTCAAGACCCACTTGGCTTAGTCTATTCTGTCTCTAAATTTGAATTGAACTCGAAGAAATCTCAAGTTCCAATCCCTCTGCTCTCTAGGCTCTAGGAAATCACACAAAAGCGAACTCAAGGTGATTCTCCTCTTAATAACTCTGACTGAACTCTCCTGAAGACTAGTTTCACTTAAACAATTCACACAAAATAGATCTAAACCGTTCTTGATCACGGCTGCGAAGTACTCTGCTGAGAAGTCGGGGTGAAGCCCTTCTTGCTCTTCTCAGAGGCCAGCAGCCGTATTTTTATATTGAGAGAGATACAAAACTAAAATAGACGAAACAGAGAGATTTGAAATACAGGAAATTCGGTCCGTGGTAAAACAAAAGGATAGAATATTTTAGAAAGTTCTTCTGCATTGCTGCAAGTGTCCGAAGTACTCGGAATATGTTTTTGAGTCAATGGCAGTCCGGCCGTTGCTACTAGGTCATCGGGAATGCAGACGTTCGATGACGTATGCCTGAGCTCTCGGATCAAAATGCTGATCGTGTCTCGGAGATGGTTCCCATTGTTCCGTGCCTGCTGAACTCTCCTTCGGGAAGCGATTCTGTAGCATCGTGGACCCACAAAGTACGCCTAATTAGTGCACAATAATCCGTTTGGAATATTCTGACGCTCGGGGGTGCCGTTCCGATGCTAGGAAGTTCGTTCCGTTGTCCATGCTCTGTTTCTAAGGGTTTTGCCTGGCTGCATAACCTCGTTTCAGGTCTCTGGAATATTCTACAGTTCTCGCGAGCTGGTTTGGCTCACTCCCGGTCTCTGAGTTTAATTTATCTCATGCATAGTCCTCCCTGATTGCGACCTGGGTTGGTTCGGCAAGCTATGTACAGCCCGGAATCCCTTAGTAGTTGCCCGAAATGTCTGCCTCTTACTGAGTTCTGCCATAAAGACTATCCCTCGCGTGATTTTAGACACTATTAAGCATACGCTAGGGCACAAACACCCTATGTACGGTCGAACTGGCGACCTCGGGATAGGTCCCAATCCTCTCTGAGGTTCATAGATGTATGGCCATTGATTTTATAGTAATAAAATCGGTAAAAATGGTGTATTTTAGGTGTAGACCCAAAATCGGCTTATCACCGGATGATCAGGGTTGGCCCCAAACTTCAATATGTCTCGACTTAGCTTGTTGAGCCGAGTTTTCATATCCTCTAGCTCCTTGCTCCACCAGCATTTTGAGTGAGGACAAGGTTTGGAGAGTGGAATGGTCTCATTGATCACTTCCTGAATGAGGTTTGTGAGTGCGTCAATCTGCCCATCCACTTCCTCAGGAGTGTGAACCTCACCCGGATCTGGCAGCTCTGGCAGCCGGCACCCCAAAACTTCGTGGAATTTCTTCCAGTCTGCCATGCGGAAGTTTCGAGCTTCTCTGGGTACTGACATCTTTGCGGGCATATCCAGCACTGTTACTACCGGGAAGTGGTTGGTGTTTGGAGGTCTCCAGTCACAGTCGACTTCACATTGGATGACGCGCTCGAGAGTGTGTTCTGTAGCAAACACATTATCTAGCCTCGTGAGTCGCTTGGATCTGTGATGACATATAGTTGGTATGCCCCTCTTTAGCACCATAGCCATGTTGTGCTCAGCTAGTACTTCAATCAGCCCCTGCGCCCGCCGCTCCTCGATCCCACTAAAGAGATGGGTGTCCTCTGGCTTGTCCCACATCTGGTGGTGCCTGTTGAAGTCACCGCACCATAGTACATGGTCATTTGTTGTGCCATAGAACTTTTCCCTATTAGTTGTGAGGAACTCGTCAAGCATGTTCTGGACTGCGTCCGTGTTGCCTGGGTTGTAGATGTTGAAAATGGATAGGTTGTAGCCATCGTTTGTGATCCTGATGGCTGAGATGTCGTTAGTCTGTGGGAGGTCAATTATTTCCCACTTGTTGGTGTCCAGCCGCTCACTGACCCAGATCGCTGAGCGGACCCTCCCCCTGAGGGTGGTCCTTGCTGAGGGGTATACCTGCCTGAATTTGTTTGGTGTGCGTACATTGCCTACTGCTGTTGTGTGAGGCTCCTGAACTAGTACCACGTCCCAATTGTCAATCAGGTTTCTGTTCAGGAGGTAAAGGTGAGCCGCATTTGACTTGTTGAGGTTGATTTGGAGTATTCGCAGACGGTTGGTGGGGTAGTTGTCACTATTCATAGGGAGGGAGTAAGAGTGGAGGTGTCAATCTCATCTGATGGCTGGGTGTCCACCGAAGTCGTAGGGAAGTATGGCAGCAGGTTTTCCGGAGTGTGTTCGTTGAATTCCTTTAGTTTGCGCTGGAAGACCAGACACTGGGAGTCGTAGCTGGCATGCCCATCTGCCTCGCAGTTGGTGCAGCGGAGACCGTTCTCTGGGCCACACTTGGCCGCTCTGTGTCCCTCCTTGCCACATTTGGCACAGATGTCCTTGTGCTTGATGCACTCTGCCGCATAGTGGCCCCAGGCTTGGCACTTCAGACAACGAACGGGCATCCTCCTGTCCTTTTTGATTGGAATCCTATTGCCCCAGAGTGTGATGTGCCCCCTGGCCATGAGTAGGTCGTTTGCCACCTTCTCGTCTGATAGCGAGATCAACATGTGCACATGCTGTTGCCCCGGAGAGCGCCTTTCTATTGGCTTGGCCCACTTTGCCCTGATGAAGATCTCACTGTCCCAGTCGTTCTCTTCAATCAGGTTGAGAAGGTGCTCGTTGTTTTCTAGGTCGAAGCTAGTGGGGATGAATTTTGCCAGTATTGTGTAAGATCTCTTGGTGAAGTCTGACGTCACCTTTGTGCATGCCCAGAATTTCGCTGAGTTGGACTTGTCCCTCAGCCATCTTGCAGTGCCTTCGTTGGCGGCCTCAATGAGGATGCCACCTCGGCAGAGTTTCGTGACTGCCCTGATGTCTGATCCCGTGGGGGCACCAGAGCCGGTTAGTGCTTGCCTCAGGCTGTCCCGAATGCCGACGTTGCTTGACTGGTGAAAGTCATGGTCAAGACCAATATCTAATACGAGTTGTCTTGCTTGGGTGGCAGCCCTATTGTTGATCCTAGCCTGGGTCACGTCCGCCATTCTGTTGAAGCCTGGAACAGGTGCTGGGGTTGGGCTGGGCGGTTGCGAGAGTGCTTGGCTGTAGGTGGGCCTTGCTGTTGGGTCAGAGCCGCGTGCTGCCTGTGCTCGCAGCTCCTTGCTGGCTTCCTCGATGGCTTTGAGTGCGCGGTCGACCGTGTCTTGGGTTCTGGCCTCTGATTTCTGCAAGAGTGCACACACTTGGTCTGCAATCTGTGTGGGCACATCACTCACTGGGTTGGTTGCTGGCCCTATCTGGCCATCCTCGAGGCAGGTCTCCCCTTGTGCTGACTCCTGAACATGCCCCTCGCCCAGGATGTAGCCGATGGCCCGAATGGCCTCTACCACAGTGGCCTTGACATCTTGAAGCTCCGCAACGTGGATTAGGATGTCTGCGAGGTCACCTAAGGTGGGCTTGGCGGGGCCCCTGGTTAACCAGTCACGCTTCTTGAGCCACTTTAGGCCCGAGTCACAATCTGTCACCTGGCTCTCGAAGCCGTCAATTAGTCTGGGCCCTGACTCATCCCTAGGCCCTGGTCTCGAGACTTGCTCTGCAGTCTTTCTAGTCAGGGGGGGAGGGGGGGTGGGCTTGTTGCCTGGGCGGAGGGGGTGTTTGGTTGTATTTTGAGGCACAGGGGGTTGGGGAGGACGACGTGACGTGTTCTTCTGGCTGGAGGCCAGAGTGCTGGAGCTGGAGGCAGGGGTGATTCTACCAGAGCTCAGGTAAGAGTCAATAGTGTTTCTTTCAGCGCTGACGCCGCTTCATGACAGAGGGAAGACCATGGTACAGGTTGGGCACTGCGTAAAGCAGAGCTGGGGCCGGGGTCCTGGTCGGGGTGCCACGTGGTTTGGGTCGAAGAAAGGTGGGGGGGAGGGAGTGAACCCATAGGAAAGGGCTGGGGAGGCCTCAAAGCATAGATGCTTTGCAGCAACATTTGCCAGAGCTGCATCAACTGAGTCAGAAGGGGCTGGGGCAGGAGAGGGAGAGGGGGGCAAGGAACCAAAGGCTCCTAGGGTGAAAAATGTGCTGCAGCAGGCGACCTATCTGAGGCCAACCACACATTGGACTTGGGAGGCATTTGAAGCAAGGGCCAGTAGCAGCAATAAGCAGTACAGAACCTTTCAATATTCTCAAGACCACAATGATTGCACAGTTAGACCATAACAGTGGTGGTGGTAAGAGATCAAGAAGAGATGCATGAAGCTAGTACCATAGTCTTCCAGTCCAATACAATACTTGACCCAATTCCCAACATTAGCTCCTTCAACTTCATGCAAGAATACCATACAAGTAACAGCCGGATAGGTGTAGGTCTTATGAATGCTCTTCAAAATGGCCTCTTCTGTAAAATGTTGGCCTTTCTGAATGTACTGGTCTTTGACTACTGGAATGACCCTCCCTTGGTACTTTGGGGGATTATTGCAGTGAATGAAGATGTGAATCCCACAGCCAAGTGGATCACTTGCATATTTGTGATGGTAGGTGTTGAGCATTTTGCCATTTTTCAGAGTCAAGTTCAAGGTGATATGGGATTTATTGTCCTTTATCCACTGCAGTGATAGGTCCAGAGCACCATGTTGGCCCTCATTGAGGTATGTGATCATTGCTTTCAATGGAATGTCACATTCCTCAGGATCAACTGGTGTGAGTACCTTGATGCCAGAAATATTGCAGATATAAAAGTGTAGACTACTTGGCTCCACCAAGAGTCCTATTGCTGATTTATAGGAAATGGCAGGGGTTGGGCTGACCCTGGGGGTTTTGGGAGGGTTTGGTGAGGGGCAGGGGTAGGGATTGCACATGGACAACTCTTGGCCAACCCCTGCCCCTGGGGCTAACCCCTCAGAACTCCTGAGCCTTCAAGGGACCAAGCATCTATCTTGCTTAGTAATACTTTTTATCTTAAATTTTAGTATTATTGTGAGTATAAATCATTCAAGACTAAATTATATCTCAATAAAAGCTGATTGGTCAATTATCTTGGCATATGTTAGTGATTATAGTATACCAACTCTCAACCCCTGCAGCTAACCCTCAGGGTATTTGTGACCCCTTGACCCCTCAAGATCCCTCACTGACCCCAGGGTTTTGAGGGGTCAAACCCTCCACCCTTGGTAAGGGGCAGGGGTTTGGAGGGCAGGGGTAGGGGTTGGCTCTCCAAAACCCTGGGGTAACCCCTGCCATTCCCTACCAATTTAAGGTCAGGCCATACCTCAAGCAGGTGTGTGGTGTAAGATATAGCTTGCTTGACACAGTCATTGTGGGATTTGTCAGTGGACTGATACTTTATGGCAATTTCAAGAGTGCCCCATGGGGTTCTGTAACTGGGAGTGGTGAACTCAGGTGAATAAGCGATAATGTCCGGTGTACACTGAGTAGTGGTGGGATGATCGGCTAAGTATGTCTCGCCACGAGCTTGGAAGCATATATCTATGGGTGGTTGGTTAGTGTTCAACCTGTGAGATAGGTGTTTTAAATGTACTCTTATTGGGGAGTTGGTTAAGGAGTGCATCCACTTTCTTAATAAAGTCTTTGGGAGAATTGAACTTGGTTGCATTTGTCCTCTTCCGTTTTTTCTTGCCTGTTGCCTTGGTGGTTTTATTTCTGTCTGTGCAGGCACTTGAGGGCCCTGTCTTATGTGCAACACCAAGGTGCTTGAGAAAATTCTCTAGGCTGATGCTCATTTTGCAGGGAGGCATATTTTGATCTAGAAGTAGTAGTAGTACTCGAGTTTTATCCGGGTTTGCAAGAGGTAAGAGGCAAGACAGGATGTGTTCGTGTCTGAGGTAGAAGGGAGCACAGTCTATCAATGGGAGAACTCTCTTGACCAGAGATCTCAGATGACGTTCCTCGACTCGCGACTGGCTGCTGCCATGGAGTCACATTTCAAACCCCGACGCGGGCCGAGTTTGCAACACAGGCTAAGCGATGATTTGTGATAATTACACTGGTCAGCGCTATAGTGGGGGCAGCCTAGGAGTACTACATATGGTCGGTTGGGAGGTCGGACAAGACTAGAGGTCGGACAGTCACATCAGTCACTGCGTTCCCACCCAGCCATTCTTCGAACTCCGGCCTGATGCCATCAATGTCAATAGGGGCTCTGACGCAACGCGTCTAACTTGCGCTTGCCAAGAAGGGATTGAAACTCCGACGGGCCCTTCTCGGCGGAGTGACAAAGGGTGACATTGTCTTTCTTCACATCCACTCGATATTTTTGCTTCAAAACACTTGGAAACACGTGGAAATACATACAAGAAGCTAAATACAAAACATTGTAGCGATTGAGCCAGTGGAAGGCGAGATATAAATGTTCGTCCGACCTCTAGTCTTGTCCGACCTCCCAACCGACCATAGTAGTTTTGGTTGTCGCTTCATCATGTCGAATGGGGAGTATCAATGTACGAGTACCTGGGGGCCACTCGGTTAATTCATAGGAACGAAGCAGGACAAATACAATTGGTGTTAGATCGTCTCCCAAAGCAATTCGCTCAGTGGTACATCAAGTTGTTTCGCCAGCAAAAGGGCTGTACTATGTGATACAGCACACTTGAACATTGGAGAGGCATCGATCCTGTCCGTTTGCGTAGTCCGAAGTAGGAGATGCATCGATGTCAACTCCACAATCTGGGGGTATTACGGTTGGTCACAGAGCAGGATTCCAAAAGAAAGTAACGCACTGTATTGTATACTGCGACTCTGCTGATCTCTATATCTGTATATTCACCGGGTATTGTAAACTCAGGAGCAGGGGGCCTCGAGTCCGCATCATTTTCCTCCAACAAGGCACCAAGAATTGCAATCATGCGATCGACGGGGAATGGGCTTGGCCCGAGAAGTTGTTGCGGAATCTTGTTTTCGAAAAGCATGAGTTGGTGAGTCCTATCACAAGATGACTTGGAAAATAAGCGAGTCACCTTGCTTGGCCCCTTAGTCTTGTTGCGGGTCTTCACGCCTCTCCTTCTCCGCTTCTTTTCGTCCAGACCTCGCCCAAACATGCGCAAGTCCGATTTCGCAGGGTTCGCAGAGGCAATGTACGCCGCGATGAGTATGAATCTTGGACATGCGGGGTAACGATGAAAGATCGCTGGTGTCCTGCCGCACTACTTTCGGCAGAATTACCAGCGGTCGATATCTGAGCTTGGCTAATGGGTTGACTGAGGATATCGTGATTAGGTTCGTTAGCATTTGCCCAGTCGGTTGCGTTCATGAGGCGCGGATGGAGTGATTCGAGGGCATTAGTTATAGTAGGATTAAATAGGCGTGTGAGACGAAGGCGCGTTTCTTCGGATGGCGCAAGGATTTCAGAGTTGATAGGGTCTGAAGAGTCAGCATTGGGAGCGTATAAGACTTGGTTTGACGAAGCCTGGCCACCGGGCTGCTGCAATATATGCGAAGTTCGTCGATATCATGGGTAAAGGGGAAAGCATATATCGCAGATCATAGGGTGATGAAATGGGTGTAGAGTTGGTGGAGGGAGGGATCGTAACACTCTGAATATTTGGACGAAGTTCTTCTAGTTTCTTGAGAAATCGATGAGAAACGTGAGGAAAGGTTTGTGATGATGTCTAAGACACATAAGATTCAATGCTGCGAAACTTTGGGTTGGCTAGGCCTGCTTACCAGGCTTGCTGAGGGGTCTAATATCGATATAGTAGGGTTCGGGTGATGCCCCAAGTGTCGGCTTGTTATCTTGCCACTGAGTTTGTGACAGGAGAATGACCGTAATGTCTAGCTGACTCTGTCTGCGGGCATTAGACACAAAGAGATTGCCGGTGGATAGGACTGCATACCAGTTCGTTCAATCGAGTTAGGGGAATGATTGCATCGGGTAGCCTTTCCTTGAGCTTTTGTGCTTGTTCGATGCTGAAGATGAATCGGACATTTTTCGAAGACCTTTCACGGATTCTAGCATGGAGGTGGCTGAGACCGTGTAAGAAACCATCCCAGCTGTCATTCCAGCGTCCAGGTGCAGTTTCTATGTAGTCGCTCTCCTGGCTTGAGTCCACATCAGACAGGGAATTCAAAATTGTGTCGAATAGTAAACGCTGGGTAAAGCAATTTACAGCGTCCAGGTGGACGTGATACAGCTCCAGATCAGCAAGTACGTCGGGATCGCGACGAGCGTCGGAAATAACGGACTCTAGAACGGAAGCGGTCGTCCTCGGAGCGGATAAGGTCGCGGATGTAGATGAACGGCGGGGGGTAGGTCGATATCAACGTGGACAGTTCCTGGACAAAATCTTCGTGGCCAACCACTGAGGCACCCATTCACGCGTTTTTCGCGTTTTTCTTCGTGTTTGAGGCTGAATGCGTTCGCCCTCGCCCCGTCAAGGCGGTTGGAAACCAGGGACGTGTTTGGTTACGCTCGCCGCAGATAACAAACATACGTACTTGGGCGTTCCTGGTCGTCATTACTCTCGCACATCCATATCTCATTCTCGCTTGTTGTGCGTCCCTAGCCACTCAGCCAGGTGAGGGAAGAGTCCTCCATTACTTGTTGCCTGTTCTTACTATCATCACTAGCCTGACGGAACAGGCAGTTTGCCTGAGAGTACTCAGGCTGCGCTTTCATATCGCTCAGCGTCAGCACCGAAGCCCTGGGGTGGCCTCGTTGGCCCGATACTTTCCCTCCAGGAGAGTCCTGGGAGAAAGCTTGAGCCAGCGGTCTATTGGCGTGTGAATCGCCCTCGCGCAACGGGTTCTTAAGAGGTGCATTACGGTCGCCTCTCGAGAACACTCCTCCAATGCCAACAAGGACTCTGCAGGACCGTCCGAGTCATCGACACGCCTGTCGCGTTCGACTGGACTGTCCTCCCAGAGACAGTCGCTCGGGCCCGGTGTTCTTGGTGCAACCAAACCCCGTACGTCTTCCGTGACATCGTCATTGGCAAGTGGTAGCGCGACCGTCAGGTCAGGGTTCAAGTTGACTCCAGCAAAATCAGGCAATACGACCTCAGGTGCCACCCTCATCCACTCCGAATCACCTCTCGTCCTCCATACCCTCCCTCACCGCCCGTCGCACTTCAGCACCTGTCCAGACCTTTCCTCGCATGGATCCAGCGGACCCTTCCCCCTTGCGGTCCAACAGGCAAAATAGTGCCCCTGCAAAGACACCTGGCTCCGTTGCGGGATCCTTGCGAATTGCCCGATCAACATCCATGTATTCCCCAAAATTAATTAAACCAACTCTTCAGCCGTCTGGGGCTACATCGGTCATGTCCCCATCGAGAGCGCGAGTAGTGTCAATGACGCCGCCTCGGAAGACCACAGATTCGGAACGTGTTATCACCACACCGACGGCATTGGTGAAATCCCCTTCAGCATCGTCTTTACAATTGCCATCCTCGTCGCCGGCCCTAAATTTGACATCGCCCAGTCCCAAGGCTAGGCTAAGGGTTCAAGTCAATTCGTCCACTCCCAAAAATACCCCGCCACGAACGAAGAACATGGGTACTTCTCTGAGAAGCACACCCTCCAAAACACCTAGATCGATCCAGAAGCCTAATCACAATGTATCTGATCCGGCGCTATTTGAAAGCACGACCTCGGCGGATTCCCATTTTACCGATGATTCCCTTAACAAGGCCCTTTCGATGTGGGACGGAGAAGACATGGATATGAGCATGGATATGGTAACAGATGTGAATGATGGTGACGTAGACGAGGAGGTGAGCATCTGACTTGCACACTCAGTCACCCAAACTCAATCCCACAAAACCAATAGATGAGCTCAGCATTGTCTCAGCTTCTTTCTATGCATACACGTAAGATTTTGCACTATAAACGTCTTCTGGAACGCACCCAAGCTTCGACGGCTGCTCAACTTCATGCACTGCAAGCAGAAGTCCGTATGCTTAGAGATCAGGTCGGTTCAAATGCAAACGGATACGACGCCCGCCACATTCAACTCAGTGCGGGTCCTGACGAGTTCTGTGTTTGCGGTGGCAAGAAGAAAAAGGGCTTTTGGAGCGGTTACCGAGACGACAACGACGAAGATGACGGCGAAGTTGATCTTGCGAAAGCTCTGCGTGGAGACGGGAGGGGGACTTTTAACGAGAGGGAGATCAGAAAGGCTTTACGCAGCCTTGGTCGCGAAGAAAGGATGAGGCTGATCGCAATTATCCTCGATTGTGAGTGTTCGATGTTGCTGAGTGCAATGGCACTTACGATGCTGTTTTAGCGTGTCTACCCGGCGATATTCGCTTGCAGATTCTCCTCCTAGAGAAGTATGCTAGGTCCACTTTCGATATACCAGGGAACCTTGCTCCCGATCTCGCACTCCGGATCCTGAAATACCTGTCCGTGAAAGAACTGCTTGAGCTTGAACCCGTGTGTTAACATCCCCGTATGGTCGTGTTCTTTTTGCTGAAAATATCCCAGGTCTCGAGGAAGTGGCAGGCAATGGTCCACCATCCAGCAATATGGAGATACCACTGCTTGTGTATTACCGCCACAGACCCCATACCACTTAAACCTCCTGCTACACCGGAAGACTGGTGAGAATGTTAGTGATTTATTGCTGATTTTTATCTAACTCCTCACAGGGAGCCTCTTTATCGTTCACTTCATCACCGCGACTCTAATTTCCGCAACGGGCTCCCTCAGTCTATACGGTTCCTAAACGGGCACACCAATTTCTGCACAACTCTGCTCCTACGTGGAAAGCGCTTGATTAGTGGAAGTTACGACGAAACTATCCGATTCTGGGATATTGAAACCGGAGAGATGAAGAAATGTCTCCAGGTCAAGAAACCCGTCAGCTGCGTTGATTTCCTTGCAGAGGAAGGTGAGCTCAGACCAATTTCAATAACTTGCTCATGCGTTGATCAACTAAATCTAAATTAGAGGTTTTCGTTGTTGGGTTTCACGACGTTGGGTGAGTCAAGTATTGCATGCCAGCTTGTGCGTGCTAACCTTCGCCTAGTCGAGTACATCTTTTCTCGTCTGTTACCTTTACCCCGCTGCAGCAACTTGCGGGCCATTTGAATGGAATTCGTGCCGTGGCCCTCTCGTCAAAGAATCTTGTTTCAGCTGGGGCTGATAAAGCGCTCGTTTGCTGGGACTGGCGTGCAGGAACAAAAATAGTTCGATTCGGCCAACAGACCACCATTAACATCGGGGTACAAATTATTGCAGGGGATGCCGGAGGGGTAGGAGAAGGATTTGAGAGGGTTGTCAGTGTTACTATTGATGGTATTGTGAGAGTATTCTCAATCCGTGAGTTCTTGCTTGGGTATATGCGACGATGAAACTTATTATCTTGACGATTCATCAGAACGCCGGGAAATGATATCCCAGTTCAAACTCTCCGAGCTCGGAGCAGGGAATCCCGTCCTTAATGCCAAGCTTTATAATGTAGGTGCTGCACCGAACAATATGTTGCAGTGGTTCGCTGCGAAGGGCACCCAGATGACAGTGAGTGTCGATCGTACTATGAAAGCATATTCCACTTAAGCATGAATAGTGTGCCACCAAGTCTATAATCTTGCATTTGCAGTGGCAAGAAGGCGAAGAAAAACCCGTCGCGACAACACAGAACCTGTTGGCAAGCACATCTTCGATATCATCCAGGGCGCGCAATTCTTCTATAGTCCAACGCCGACCCTCCCTGGCGTCGCCGTCTCCTGCTCCGGCCATCAACAAGGGGAGGTTGAGCCTGAGTGTTAGTGGAACTCGCTCGCCTATCACGCCTCTCAGCCCATCGCCGAGAACGTCAACTCCGGGTCCAGGATCTGCTTTGTTCCCCATCCACTTTGGTCGAGCGGCAATTCTTACTGCTCCACCGCAGCTGGTTGCGATTGTTGAGACGCCAGATGTGGCTGTTGGAGCCGTTGATCCAAGGAAGAGGAAGGTGGTCACCGCGACGAGATTTAGCTCTCGCGCTGGTGCGGATCGGAGGATCTTCATGTCGACCCACCAAGACAAACCAAGCACGTTACCAGGGGACGTCAATGGCCGAGACGATGGGGAGGGTGCCGACGAGGAGCCTCAGCGAGAGGTCCAAACCTCGAGATGAGAATCCTCCGGTCAAGGTTGACATTGACACTGATGTAACGGCGCTGACGGGAGCATGGGCTGCCCTCGCTAACATCGACGGAAATGTTGCGAATGGCGTGATGGGGCTGCGTGGCCAGGCACCGGCAAAGTTCCAGGGACTAGCAACGCCGGAAAAGAATCCCATGTCAATGCAATTGAGTCATGAGGAGGTTGTCGGTGGGATGTGCAGACGGGACGATTATAGTGAGTGATTTATTTTCGGGTCCCAAGGGCATCAGGTATTGACTGTTTTGCGCAGTGTTATGAACTTTGTGGGGTATGATTACAGAAAAGAACGAAACATTAGTATGGATGAGTATCTCCCTGAGGGAGATGAAGAAGATTCTGGTGGAAACGAGAGCCCCAGGCTCTGAATCTACTTCCTAGCCAACGAGCTACCCTTGCGCATTTTCGATTAGATTTGATCCACTTGGAACACTGATCATGGTAGGGATTTGTGCGGTGCTGTGTGCCAATCATTCATTTGTTCGTTATCGTTATCGCAATAGCACGCTATAACTTACAGTCCTAAGTATTAGGTTTAATAGATTCAAATTTTCAGTGTAGATCACTTGAAGGACGACCATCATTCAACCATACGGTATTGTATCTTGTGCATTTTTAGTGCAAATTCCCACCACATTATGAAATGAGAGGAGTGGAAAACGATGAATTAGTGGCGATCACACTGATGTGAACTCGAAGGAGGGGATTCTTCATCTACTTAAAAAACTTTCATATTGGAGCTTAATTTCCTCGATAACCTGAATAAAACGTGTTTTTCTTATGATGCCCCTCGAACGTTACTGTTTAGTATGTCCTAGGCACGGACACTTTGTTTGGCTGATTTCCTTACGGATCACCCACCATTCATTCACCCAACCACCCATGGTCATCAACCCAAGGAGTACTCCATGTTACGCACACTTTTGACACCGTTGCGCGCTCGGTTCGATGTCTCACCTCGCTTCGCCGCCTCCTGCCTTGCCTGAAACTCAAGCAGATGAGCAGACCCCCGAAGATTTTGCGCGCGATGTCTTGGTAGAGTTGATGAGGAATGCGGTTGAGGAGTTGAAACAGGCTGAGTCTTTTCAGGACAGAGTAAGGGTGTGTAAATATTTCCTATTCACTTGGTGGTGGTATCTATCTCACTTTTGGGGCTAGATTTTGGCTGAGATTCACCGGATAATGAACCAGAATGCGTATACGAAGGATGTCTTCCGGGAAATGGATGGGTTTCTCGGTCTTTATAACGTTCTATCGACTCTTCGGAATGAAGGAAGCGGTGCTTCAGGAGAGGGCAATAGCGAGGATGATCAGAAGCTTGAAGCACTCCGGTTAGTTCTTGTGATATTGTCAGACGCGACGTTCGAACACGATGAGAATGCCAAGTTCTACAAGGTGAGCTTGTCTCACTCGTCTGTTTGAGCTGTTTCTCAACGTTGCTTTTCAGCGAGCGATTGGCTACGGTCCTTTGGAACATGCTCTGAACGATTTGTCAACGAGAGAGGAGAACCACCATTGCGGCACTCGGCATGCTGCTGTCTTTCATGGTCCATGATTTTGCCTTGATGACCATATTCAGGTCCCTGCGAGATGCTGAACTTGATTCTGTCGAAGACATTATCTCCCAATACGAGGCACATCTTCAGTTTATCCATCACCCTGGTGCTCTTCCACTCTTCTGGACCCTTAACCGACGCGTTTGGGCGCACTCTCCTATTCGCTACGGTTTCTCAAAGATACTAGAACGCCTCGCAAGCACTGCTCATCGCAACCATGCTGTCATGAGCAATGCCGGTCTTACCTTGCCTATCCTTGAACACTTTTGTTCCTCGAAGGATCACAACGAGGTCTCGGAGAAGGAGCGGTATGTTTGGCAAAAACTACTGAGGCGGCTACTCGAACTGGGCGCGGAACCGACTCATGCTCGAGCCATCCTCCGGAGGGCGGTTGGAGAGGGGGACGCCTTGAACCCGGAGATGTTGGACCTTGTCCGTTACGGGATGAAGTCACGCTGGTTGGACCATTTCTCTATGGAATCATCTTCTACCCTTGTTGTCACAGATGACAGTGCAAAGGGCTTGCCGGCTGGTGGAATTACTTTTATGGTGCGCGACTCTCTGATCCCGTCTGGGTGGAATGCTTAAATTTCCTGCTGAAGGCGTGGATATGGCTGTCGCGATTTCCGGAAAAGGGGCTCTTTACTCTGTTTCGGATTCTCCTTGATTCCAAGATCCTTTTAGCATTATATGTCCGACATGACGGGAGATTTGAGATCTCCACATCGAACAGGTCGTACACCCGTTATATTTACCAAGGCTATCATACGCAAATCTCGTTGGACACACCTAACGCTTGTGTATTATCCTAGTAGATCATCCGATCCTGGCATTCGTGCGTTCTCGTTTCTGCATAATCTCCTACCACCACTCATCTCCTTTAGGGCTCTTTTTGGATGGGGCCGTTCAGGATGGCATAAACTGGCCTTACCCAAAACCTGACTCCAGATCTCAGGTTGTGAAATACATTATCGGTAACGCGAATATGGATGCTACTTTAAGCTGGTGCTTATCCTCTGCACACCTCGTCGCAACTCCGATGCGTGGGTCGAGAACTTCCTACCCAATGATGAGTTTTCACTGACTTCTGGACAGTCGACGACATCATCAGATTTATCCACCATCTTGGCCCGCGATACGTAGGAAATTATCAAGACTCTTCATTGATCAAATTCCTTACGTACGAGGCGTCAACGTCTCTGAACATGTTCCTGGCTTCCGTCAGCACGAAAAATCCCTCACAAGTGGACGCCTCTCCGATTCTTAAGGTTGTCCAGCAAGGCATGGGGCTGAACGAAGCCCAAATTGTTTTCACCCTCAATGCTACAAGTACTCCCGAAGCTGGTATCCCGCAGGATTTGCCTTCGTTTGGAAATATTCCAAGTGCCGCTGCTGAGGGAGACGTATTCGTGGTCAAGGCGGCGTGCTTCGATAGTGCCCTTTGGAGGTTAGGGGGAGCAGCAGTAGCGCTGAAGCTGGTACAACTGGCTGAGGCATGTTTTGCGTTTCCCTTGACTATTGTGTGCTTATCTCTGGCTCCAGTCTCCGCACGAGCTTTCGCGAACGTTGAGCATCTTGACAGATAGTCTGAGAAACAATTGGCAGAACTCGGAGGATATGGAGCGGATACGTATGCCATTAGGTTACCAAAGATAATATGGACGTGCTGACGGTTTATGTAGGAGGCTACGATATCTTAGCTGATATGCTACGCAAAAAGGGCCAACACATTAATTTGACAGGATTTGAGACGCTGTTTGAGTTCCTAGGTGTCAATCCACGAACACCAGAGTTGGTACCTCCACTTCTATGAATCTGACATTTATTGACGGATAATTTAGGCAATCGACTGTGGTTAATCTTGTGGCCTACCGCGCGATTGCTCTTGACTTTGAGCTATGGTCTCGGACCCGAAAAGAGATACAAATTGTCTATTTCGAGCATTTTGCGACATTGCTTGAGACAAGTCGCTATCAAGCCTTCAATATTACTCAGATATTTTCTAAGCTTGGTCTAGTTCGAAGAATGCTCCATGTCATCCAAACAGACTGGTTTCCTACTGATATGACGAGTCGTTTAATCGAAACATTGGGCGTCTTGTGCCGTACGGACTTCTCCAGGGACGGTGCTATAAAACCTCTCATATCTTATCTAGCTGCCAATCTTCATGAAGGTAAGCTAGCTCCACTACCTAATATGATCCCTTCACCGAAATGGTTATGTAGACTCAATCCCTGGCGGTTCCCCTCGGTCAATCTTCTCCAGGCTTGATGCCAGTAACTCTCGGGAAACGTGTGAACAAGTCCTCCAGCTATTGGTGTCTATTCTCTCCACCAAGCAATATTATAACAAATTTGTGGCCGCCCTCCCACTCACTCGTATATGCCTACTCCTTCTTGGTGACAGGCCATCCCCGTCAATTATAACACAGATACTCAAGCTCTTGGATACCAGCATCGGCTTTTCTCCCTCATTTATACGCAAATTCGAACTCGTCAGCGGATGGAACGTCTTAAAGACTGTACTACCCTCTTCATGGAACACGGAGGTGAACGGTGCCGCCTTCAGCTTGCTGCTCGGCTGCGTTGGGGGTCAGCAGTCAAGGGAAGAGCAAACAATAAAGTGTCCTCAGATTGTGCCAACGATACTTTCTGCATTACAAACTGGGTTGGCGACGGTGGCCTCATCTGCCCATTTGCCAGACGACTTTGATGCACAATCTATCCAATTGACTATTCCGTCCAATCCAGCTGGCGCCGAAGTCGGATCCCGACCTGCCCCTTCCTCGGCCAACCAGGTGGCCGCTATTGAGGCACTTACCGAAGAGCTACTCAACCTCCACTCATCCGTGTCCCAGTTTCGCACGATCTTCCAATCGCAGATTACGACACAGTTGTTCATCAGCGGATACAGGGACTTTGTGAACAAGCTGTCTTCCGCGCCGGATATCAACACTAAAACAACTCGGATACTGGAGAAGTTGACACACTTTGGACTAGCACTAGCACTGGATAATGCCGTTGCTGGTTCGCAGAAGCGCGAGGTATGTGGGCAGCTTCGTGCCTCCTTACTTTGGAGTTAGCTGATCTGGCGTGCCTAGATATTGGATATCATACCAAGGGCAGAAGGCATATTAAATCCTAATAATGAGCGAACCGCTATTGATCCCAATCTTGTTGCGGATACGAGGACTGTGCGCCAGCGCATAGCTTCCGCCAGGTTTAGCCTGCAAGTCGGGGAACGAACGATTATCAAGATTGTAACTAGGATTGGTGAATGGAGAAAAACGATACAAGCATCGGAGCGCAAGCGATTACGAAAATCCATCCTCGATCTGTGAGTTATGTATACAGTCGGCATGCCATTGTCACCTTGTGACCCTTCTTGCCGTTAGCCGTGAGACACGACGTCAAGTATCGCAGCTTCAGGAATGGACACAACTACTCACTTCTGAGCGTGGCCTCTGGCCATCCCAGGAGGAACGCGCGTGGAGGTTGGATGAGACAGAGGGTCCGCATCGTATACGGTTCGTAATTTACAGTAACCATAGCCAAACATGCATTAAGCTGACATGCTGCCCCTGGATAGCAAAAAACTCGAGCCAGAAGTTGACAAATTACCGAGCTCGCGAGCGGATCTTGGAAGGTGCGATACCCGCGAAGTCCAGTCACCTCAAGTTCAGATGGACCAGAATGCAACTGAGATACCTCCCTGGGCAGAGTCGTATGAAATCTCATCCACTGAAGTTGATGGTGAGCCTTTCACATCCACAGTTATAAGTGAGCTCATGCTAGAATAGACCCTCATCTTGCTGAGGACATTGTGGATGACAAATTGCGTCGCGTGCGGCACGAACTAGAACCTGGAGATGTCATTGAAGCAGTTACCACCATCGCTCGTATCGCTGGCGTCGATTCTTCTCGTAAGCTTATTTCCCCATGATTTTTTATGGGAGTTTACACAGTAAACGAACAGCTGGCCTTCTGATCATCGGGCGCACGCATCTGTACGTGTTGGACGGTGTGGTAGAGAATGATGATGGAGAGATCATTGATGCACATGACGCACCAAAACGCTTACTATTTGTCCCTGGGAGTATTGTAGAGCTGGATGGGCCACAACAAGCACGTCGATGGTATGTGAGGAACTTAAATTTTCTTATTTAATTAACTAATAACCAGTTCATAGGGCCCACAATCAGGTTGCAGCCTGTAGTGAGAAAGCGTTCTTATTTCGTGACGTGGCGTGAGTATACTATTAAAATCACTCCGCAGTGTTCTTATTCCACGCCTACAGCCTGGAAGTTTACTTTAAAGATAGCCGCTCTCTATTGATAGTATTCCTGGATCGGAAGCGACGCTCGGAAACTAGCCAGCGCTTGTCGAATATCATTAATCGTAATGCCTCCCAACTTCCATCAACTCCTGGAATTCTCCGTACGCCAGGGTTTAGTAGTAGAACCCCTGCGAACAACATTTCCAGATCGTTGCTAGGCTCTAAACTGGATGATCTTGCAACCGCTACAAGGAAATGGCAGGCGAGAGAAATTAGCAATGTGCGTCCTGTGCTTTCAACTCCACTATAATCGGACCAATACCGGCCGTCTAGTTCACCTACATCAGCATTCTAAATCAGGTGTCGGGACGTACACCTAGTGATGCTACACAGTATCCCGTTTTCCGTGCGATCACATTGATAAATCTCTTCATTCTACCCCGACTGACTCTCGGAATTTGCAGCTTGGGTCCTACGGGACTATACCTCAGAAACACTTGATCTTACCATGGCGTCCTCCTATCGAGAGTTAGTGCCCCTTTATTCTCTAATACTCATCTTTACGTTCAATAATAAATCAGCTTAACTAAACCAATGGGGGCCTTGACACCCGCGCGCCGAGACGCAGCGAAAACGCGTTACGAAAACCTTGAGAGTGTGGAAGAGAAACCTTTCCACTATGGCACTCATTTTAGTTCTTCCATGATCGTCTGCCATTTCCTAATACGTCTGGCGCCTTTTACCAACATGTTCAAAACACTGCAAGGAGGGGATTGGGACCTGCCTGATAGACTCTTCAGGTGCTTCCACTATGTATGGAAAAGCAATTGTGTCACTCATTGGGACATCTAGCGACTTGGCCCGTGCGCATGAATCTGCCGCTCACGATATTCGCGGAGACGTTAGAGAGCTGATACCGGAGTTTTTTACATGTCCCGAGTGCGTATCTCTAAGAATAAACGCTCGCGGCTAAGTTAATTGGTGGCATCAGATTTCTTGAGAACTCGGCGAACCATGATTTCGGTATTCAACAGAGCACGGGCGAGAAGATACACGACGTGAAACTGCCACCGTGGTCGAAGGGGGACCCACTACTGTTTATTACATTGCATCGACGAGTTAGTCACACCTTGCACTTGCTAGTCCATCTATTGATATTTTTAGGCGCTTGAAAGTGACCACGTCAGCGAATATTTGCCTGCATGGATAGACCTAATCTGGGGCTGCAAGCAGAAGGACCCTGAATCGCTGAACGTGTTCCATCCCCTATCGTACGAGGGAGCAATCGGTGAGTCGTTCTATATGCAGTCTCCCTTAACAACCCCATCTAATCTTTTTAGATTTGGATGAGATAACCGACGAGTTGGAGCGAGAAGCAACCGTTGGTATTATACATAACTGTGGGTGAATCTTAGACCTAGCTGCCATCGTCTAATTGGCCACTGTCAGTCGGTCAGACTCCCAGGAAGCTATTTACTACTCCTCACCCGCCTCGGTACAATCATGGCCTGTCGACCCTACCTCTTGGGACACTGCACGGCATAGAGGAGGATTCGCAGCTCCTGGTTCAAGGTTCCAGATGCTTCCGAGGTGAGCTCACATGAGCTATCCTTACTACGGGTACCGACAGTATGATATTTAGATCTGGGTCACACAACTCCCGTAGTTGAACTTGTGGTAGACCCCCTCAGTGACAAAGTAATTCCATGTCCGCCAGGCATTTTGACAGTTCCCATGTATACACATGAACAAGTCGAATGGAAACCGGAGAGGAGGGAGATTCGTGTAACGGTCGATCACAAAGTAAGTGGATGCGCCTCGTGTGCTACGTATCCTTGTAAACCCTTGTTTCACCAGGCTGTGCAAGTGATTGAGAATGCATTTTGCACCTGCGCTACATTTGTGGATTCTGATTCCTTAGTGACAGGATGCAGCGATTACACCGTAAGGCAATGGAGACTTCACCGCGGGGGCGCAAGTGCTTTTGCTAGTCCGCCCGCCAACTCCTCCCCAAATACACATAACAAGCTTTCAATATCACTATCGCACATCATGCGAATCCATACTGATGAAGTGGCCTGCGTTGCGGCTTCGAGGACCTGGTCCACTATTGTCTCTGGCTCTAAGGACGGGAGCGCAGCAATTTGGGAATTGAATCGTGGGGGATATGTCAGGTCGATTTGGCATTCTCGTGGTGCAGAAACAAATGAGTCCGCAGCTGTCAATTTAGTTGCGATAAACGAAAGCACTGTAAGCTTTCCATCAACTTAATGCACTTCCAATTTTGATGCCCTCTTTACTCTAGGGGCATATAGCCACTTGCTCCAATCTAATTTTACTTCTACACACCATCAATGGCCGACCCATCGCATCACTTGATTTAACTACACTTCCTTCATATTACTCAACCCATGTTCCTTCGATCACGACCATCGCATTCCATGAGAGAGAGTACTCTTCTATGGGAATTCTCGGTGCCGGTGCACCGGACGGCTCCATCACACTATGGACATGGAAACATGACGATGAAAACGCGAAAACGAAGAATGAAGAACAGCATCGAGCGCATCGGCAGGGTAATGCGAGGTGGAGGTTCGTCGAGGTCAGGCGGATGAAAGCCCGTAATTTGAGCAGTGGGCGACCGCCTGGCATCACGGCTCTTAGGTTCTTAGGGTAAGTTTGGGGCTGTAGCTTCCAAGTCTATGCTCAGGGGGAATCTACAGTGAAAAACTGTATCATGGAGAAGAAACTGGAAAGTCATACGTTTGGAGTCTTCCGGACCAGGACTGAGACTCTCTGACTATACCTCCCCACTTAATCATTCTTCCCAATTAATTTCATACTCTCCAAGTGTCCTCGCCAGATGCATAAAGACACTCTTAATGCTATCCTGCGTCCATTGCTCGCATATACAGGAGTTGACTATGGCTGCGGTTGCACCCCTCTCACTCGTGAGATATAAGCCCTTCTGGTTGCCAGCTGCTCATGGCTGGGCGGCCTCGAAGATCACACCAAAGACTAATATATTACTCAAGCAACCGCTTAGTGCCTTCAATAGAGTGTGATCGGCAGTTGGAAATTGGCTCTTGTCCCATCTGGCGCCCACCGTCATGACGACTACATTCTACATTTCATTAGGCCATAGCGCAGCCTGAATTCATCCGATTTTCGGACGTTCGCAGTCAATGCTACGAGAAACGTCTATCAGGGCTGTGTGAGATATAGCACCCGCAATTCTCATTGCAAAGCACCCGTGAAGAGGGATATTGACGAAGTCACGTCATTTCTCTGAAGATTGACTCCAATTTTGACTTGAGTGGGTCATTTCCTGTACGGATCCCTGCCCCTTCAAATTGGAAGTTGCAATAGGACAACAAACAAACCCATTTTCCCTCGCATCCGTAGCACGAGGGTCAAACGTATGAAGTCGGTTAGCAAAACAGCCAGGTGGGAAAAGAAGGGCCGTCCACAAGCATCTTTCCATCGTCATCCAACACAGAAAGACACAACCTCTTCGCCGAAAAACGGGACATCCTAGCACGAAATTGAACACACAAAAGCTCTACTTCCGCTGTAGCCGCTATTTCGATAGTCATAACTTCAGGAGAATGTGTGTGTGTGTGTACTCTTTGAATTTGACATGTGTAGTCCGACCTCCGATCGATGCCATCATCTTTGTCAGTGGCAGTGATGGCGTCTTGATTCTAAAATCCGCCTAGGCCACTGCCCTTCTTGTTGCGCTGGTGATAATTTTTCTGATTCCCTGATGATCGCCCCTATGGATAAGGGATCTAGCCACTAACACTGGGTTCTTTTTCCACCCCACACGAGGAAAAAAGTATATGAGTAACGCAACGAGTTACTCGGGTTGAGCTTCACCTCGACTTCCTCGGCACATTTTGGCTGCGTTCTGTGCGCCATGTCAGACATTTGGGATATCGTTCCCAATCCAGACACATATCTCAATCACCTTCCGTCGGAGCAAGCAACTCAGTTCGAGGTGGTCAGAAATGTCTATATCGCAGTCCTAGGTGTGAGTGCAGACCTCTCCAGTATACTAGGGGTTTTCTGACCTACGAAAATTTAGGCTGCCATATGGGATGTCCTGGTGTACATCCCTGACGACATTAAAATCATACGTCGATCTGCTGGATTTCTCACCACCGGGTGTTTTTTATTCTCTCGGTAATAGGAATCATGTAGTCCACTCTGGCATGAGCACTAGGACTAACTTGAAGCCCATAGAATCTTCGCCATTACGTACCTGTTACTCTGGGTCAGTAGTAGCAAGTGAGTGTCCGCCTTGATACTAGCCTAATACTTCACTAAACCCATCCTGGCAGCTCATCCTGTCCGAAACTGCGATGCAATCCAGATATCAATCGGCATCCTCTGCTTATTGACCATGTCGACCACCTCTTTCCTTTTCCTCCGACGAGTGCAAGCGGTCTATCTCGGCAATCGTTTGATTTGCTGGGTTTCCTGGTTCCTTTGGGCCGGCACTAGCGTGGTAGTGGCCTTGTTAGCCGTCGGGACCCATTCGCGCCACATCCCCGGAACCCAATATTGCATGATCTATGAAGTGGAGAGCTATGTGTCTGTCACAAACTTCATGCCAGCAGTCTTTGACACACTCGTTTTCTTTGCGATTTCATACAAGATTATTTCGACCCACATCAACTTTGGTGGGAAAACAAACTGGGCTACTGTCGTTTCCGGGAAGACCCTACCTACACTTTCACGCGCACTCCTTCAGGGAGGCCAACAATATTACCTGTCAGTGATAATTTCCACCATTTTAACCCCCATCACAAGTACCAAACGAGTTTTGTAGGATTGCCTTTCTGCTCAATATCTTGAGTGGGGCATTCGAGTTCACACCGTCCGTGCCCCCACTCTACCGAACGCTATTCACACTACCCACTGTGGCTCTGACTACCTCTATGGCCTGTCCGTGTCCACCGAAATATGACGAAAGCCTTCCATGATGATGGTCTCAGAGATCTGCCTATCGTCTCCGATCTTTGTTTCGCCGGTGGTAGCCATGCCCCTGACAAGACTACCACCCGTCACCTCGACCAAAGTCGATTTTCAATGACAGGCCAGTTGGTCGAACCTACAAAGCATAGAGTCGGGGGATGTCACCTCGACCCCGAGAGACCTCTGTGTAAAGAGATAAGCCATAGCAGCGGAAGTACAACTCCACCAAATTTGTAGCTTCACTGAGTGCGACACCGGAGCTAGGGCAGAAGGTTTCGTTGGAAGTTTTTCAACTCTCTAGTACTTTACATGTAATCCCCGAGATTCGCACTGCATAATGTTTTGTACAGTATATTTTATCGGAAGCTATCTTATCGGAATTCCCCTACTTGCGCACTAGATAATGAAGGCTCTTTTTAGTCATCAGATAGAGCTCCCACACCATAATACCGACCTTGTGCGTGCTTGAACAACCCTCATTTCTATGGCAAGTTGCCTTGTGAAAGACCGGGAAAAGCACGGTGTAACTCCCACAGTCTTCGTTCCGTTATCTCCATCCTTGTAAGCAACGAGTCCGCCTTCGGTGCTTGCAATTCTTTTTCTATGGAATCCAAGCTATCCCTGGTGACTACCTCTGTTGCAAAATATCATCAAGATAGTTCCTGACGTACAGTCAAGAAATAATTGTTCGTACCGTGTACAATGAAATATGTGGGCGTAGATTGTTCCTGAGAATCAGGAGACACGCTTACACCCGTCTTCTGACTCTCAGTGCACCGGAAAAGGCGGGAGCGAATCGACCCGTGCTTACGGCAAGCATCAGGTGAGAGGCTTTCCACACTTTTATGAGGTCTGAGGTCCAGCCATTTACTCCCTCCACTGCAGGACGCTCCGTCTCTTTGAAATCCATCCAATGGGTGAAGATCCATTGAGTCGGATTACCCATAGCCAATCCATGTATTCCCCTTTGTGTTGTCTTCCGCATTCGAAATATGCTCAGTTGAAATCGGATCCATAGCTTCGCAAATTCGCCTATCGACGACATCAAGGCGCTTTATGATTGCTTCTTCACGAGGGCTGCGATTCTCGCGGAGGCTAATGTACGATGGATCGTTAAAGGTGGAAGGCGAGTCTACGTCGTACAATGCGAGCCAACTAGGTTTAGCTCCATCAAGGGCCTTGAAGCGAGCACCGGTCTGGAAAGCGGGGATGTGGTTGAGACGAAGGGGTACGTGTTCCTTATCATACCAATCTATATCGATAGGGATAGTATCATATCAGGGAGATCAAATAGATTCAGACGAACGAGAGGTGGATGGAGAGATTCCGCTCACCGTTGAACTCATCCAACGGGACTTGTCCAGGCTCAGAGAGAACTACAAGGTAACCCCCAGGCATTTAGTAGATGATCGTGGTTGGTGGGCAAAGGCAAGTAGATTAGGTAACCCCTTAACAGCTCTTAACAGGGAATGGATTTAATATTTATAGTCTGTACGTCAGACTCCATGGGGAGATCCGCGTGTCGAACATCCATGGATATAATCCCCAGACGAGTACCAAAGTTGTACGATCCGCACGCCGAAATCGAGGGATTTTAGGAGATACTCCGGGTAAACATCCATGATATTTGAAAGTAGAATGGAGGTGAGCTTGAAAGGCTAGGATTTGCGATCGGTGTTTGCCGGCTCCCCCAAAAGTAAGAGCCAGCTACATGCCATCCTCCGGTACTCCTTCAGAGTTCAACACCATTATTCGACTCGTTTGGCTTATAGAATCGCCTCAGTGCAAATGTAATGGATGAACTGGATAGGTCATACTAACGACGAAGCGACAGAAATACTGTAAATCAATTTGCTTAAATATCCCCTGATGATAGACCACGACTCGGGGGCTGAAGCAGCGGTGGTGGCCTTGTAGTCTAGTGGAGCGCTTCCCCCATTATTGGATGTGATTTTCTAGCATCACTTGTGTAGCATGCCGCTTTTTTTTTTTGAAGCATCAATGCACTAGATTTAACAGCATTTCCTGATTCCGAACTAAACCTCTTTAGACTCAACCATCCGTACTTTGAAAATCAACTCTGCTCTCCACTCGACTATTCCCGGTGAATTTAGCGGAATTTAGTCCATTGTCAACAGCCAGAGGCAGGCACAATTTGGTCCCTTCATAGAATTTTGACAATTGAGCGAATGAGTGTTCATGGATGTCTTGACATAGATCTCGTTGATTGCCAGCGCGACATACTCATGCCGATGTCCAAGTATAGATGCATACAAGCCACGTGGCCAGCTTCTCGATGATTCTTTTTCACAACAGGAAGGAGTACGGGTTACTTGCTGAGCGAAAAGATACACAGTGGCAGGATTGTCCCACCCCCTATCTTAATTGCCCTCCTAAAATGCCAGATGACGCCCTGGTAATATTGGCTGGGAATCTGAAGCTATGCCGCTGAAGCAGTGGTCTAAATACGAACTGGCAGATGTAAGAACATATATATTTATATGTACTACTTTACACAGCATGTAATCGACTAAAGCTGCGCTCCGCTGTCATGATCTTACTGAGGCTGGTGAAAAATCTGTGCAACTTGGCGATGTGCCAGGTTTGCCTCAATTCTAATTTGATAAACCCTCGTTGCCAGCCCGCTTTGATCTCTGTGAACACCGGCTTGAGTTGGTGACCGCTGCTTTACATACGGTATATGACATTGGTCGTGATCCAAAATTGAATATGATGTAAACTTTGATCGAAGCAAATCCACAATAGAGTTGAGGACCCTCCGACACGCAGACGTTGTTTTAATTCACAGGTAATTGAGTTAGCTATGCGGTGTTTTCGTAGGGCACTGGTCTCAGCACTGCACTGGCACATATTACCCGTTCTACTTACAGACGGCAATGTCCATATCTTTTGACTCGTCCATCATCACATGAACATCAATCAATGATAATCACGTCTGAGTTTTTTCTGCAAATACTTATCTAGCAGAGCTATTTTATCCACCCGCGCTCTGGCGGCGACCGTGCGAGTAGAATACAATTTATACACCAGTTTCAGTCATCCCTCCCTCGTCAACTGTATCTCTCCCCGCCCCTATAATGCCCGGCGTTCCTAACCCGGATACCTATCTCAATCATCTCCCTCCCGACCAGGCCGTTCAGTACGAGAATGCTAGAAATGTGTACTTGATTATTCTTGGTGTGAGCAGTTCATTTTCACACAACTATGCATGATTTAATAAAACTCCATCCTTGTCAAAAGGCTACCGTTTGGGATATTCTCATTTACATCCCTGATGACGTTCGGATTGTGAAAAAGGGACCTTTTGGCTTTGTGGTACTTTCTTTCGTTCTGTCCAGGTAAGCCCTTGGAATAAAAAAAAAAGGTCTTTGGGCAGATAATGATGAACTGAACAGACTCTTTGCACTGACCTTCGTTTTACTCTCTGTCATCGAAAAAAGTATGTACAGTCCCCCTTAGCCGGATACCTTCTCATCTTCCCTAAGCGTACTAAGGATAGTCTATGATTGCACACACAGCACTTCCAGTTAAAAATTGCCTAGCGCTCGAACTAAGCATCGGATGCTCTTGCCTCATCGCAATGTCGCTTTCCCTTTTCTTCCTTCTGAGACGGGTTCAAGCAGTCTACAGCGATTGCCGCTGGGTGAAACGGACTTTCTTCGCTCTCTGGGTTATCACTACGATTATGATGGTAACAAGAGCCATTCGGTCTCGCACAGGAACACATTCCTGGGAACGGGATATTGTATTGATACTTCAGTCAAGTCATATGTAGCTGCTGGAATCGTGACGCCTGGAATATTCGATACTCTTGTGTTTCTTGCGATTTCGTACAAGGTTGCGTCGACGTATAATGCCAGTGATGTAGGTATCACTTGGCATACGATCGTCTCGGGTAGAGCGCTGCCTCGATTGTCTCGTGCGGTGCTGCAGGGGGGTCAACAGTATTATCTGTGAGTGGAATTCGTGTTTTAGTTTAAATTTCTAAGCTTATGGGGGTAATACCGGTTATAGAATGACTGTGGGCATAAACGTCCTAGTTGCTATTGTGATTGCTCTCCAATTGATTCCCACAAACCTACCAAATCATGCTTGCAGCTGGTGGGCGTGCCACTAACAGCCTCAATGGCGAGTCGTGTATTCCGAAACATCAAGAGATTTGATACAAGTGAAACGGCTACCAGCCAAACTCTAAAACCCATTGGTAGTATTCAGTTTGCTCACCCGCCTGGACTATACGGTTCAGAGGACTACTACGATTGAACAACTTCCTGCTGGGGTGTGGACTCCGTCTGAGGAAACGGTTACTGTGAATAATGTGGTGTCGTTTATTGAGGGTGGAGCGGAAGGTTGAGAATGATTTTGGAAAGGTGGTCTTTGGTTTTGTCCTTCTCTCTCTCTCTCTCTCTCTCTCGTGGCTTTTGTTGGCTTGACGAATGACTGGTGCATATCTACCAGGCGGGTACCTAGTACGTATATATTTATTTATAGTAGAGTTTCGAGATAGATGAGCGAAATACATTAATTAATGGAGGAACATGCCATCGAGAACACTACCCCTCGTAATTACCGTGGCGGGTTGAGTCCACAAAAGTTCCAGCGGACTTCATTCGTTTTTCTGAATTTCAGCATTTTCTGCCACTGCTGGGTTTCGGGTATGACCGAGAGTAAATGCGCCTTTGTGATTTTGACTGTTTTGACATCCTCGTTTATGTCACTTTGATGGAGGGGTGGTGGTTACCCCGGTTATATGTCCACCGAGAATCCGAGGTAGAAAAACCCTACACACTGGACTGCAAGGTTGGTTTTTACTATTGAGAGGAGTCAGGTCTAACTCTGGTCTGTAAGCTCCGGGTGAGAATGATTCGAGTGCCGGCGGGGGGTTCATGTGTCCGGTTGAACGACGAGATAAACGTTGAAATAAGAGAGTGTCGTTATTTTAAGCAGAATATATTGAAGCAAGTCGGATTTCGGGCGTGGGTGGTGTTTCGGCCGATAGGCGTTGTTCGATTTGTGAAGTAATGGTGGAGACCTGTCCAACGGGTTAAGGGTGTGGGAATGAGACGTGTTGCGCGAGGGAGCAGGGATTGGTGAGAGGTGGGAAGGGGGCGACACGGATGGGAATAATAGGCAGAGAGCTAGGGGCCTGGACGGGAAGCCGACACTCCGAAATCAAGTTAAGGGGGGAGAGGATGTCTTATATAAGCGCACTTCCGAATTGGTCAAGTTACGCTGCCAGGCGAGAAGCCAGGCGCGAGCACACGACGGTCCCCATCGACACTCCCCTTAAATACCTCCCTTTTGTCCTGTCTCTCTCTCTCCTCTCCTTCACTCCTCTTTCTCTCCCGCGGACTCGATGGCTGCCTCACCTCAATCTCCGCCAATCGTGGGTGCTGTCCCCCCGACTCCAGCACCACCAACCTCCTCACTCGTCCCTACTCCGCCAAAGAAGCCCTATCCGTTCTGGCTTGGGGGTGCGTCGCTGCCGAGGATCATGCCAACAAGGCTAGTCAGTCTGACAGCCTTCTGCTTTAGGTGTTGCCGCTACGATTGCCGCGTCGGTCACACAGTAAGCACGCCTTGGTCTCATCGTGTCTCTCAGACATGTACCCATGAATTCCATGTGCCAGTCCCCTGGATCTCACAAAAGTGAGATTGCAAGCATCAGGTGATAGCAGGATGATTGCCAGTCTGCAGAAGACAGTCCGAACCGCTGGTAAGCATCATCTCCCCGCGTTCCTCACACCGATTCGCTCATCAGTTGCGGGCATAATCTGCTAACTTTGAATCCTCGCCAACCCTCGTCGGTTTCCCGCACCCTTCCCGCATCGCTATCGCTATCGCCACCATCCCCTTCATTGCTTGGCCTGTCAATTGCTTGACCTGTCATTTACGTCATTCCGACTTTCTCCTTGGCTTCCTTTTGTACAACAATCTCGTGACTTTGCCGGATCTCAGGGGTTCGGGGGCTCTTTGACGGTATCACAGGGACGTG
Organism: Lepiota venenata; assembly: GCA_004296355.1. Classification (NCBI taxonomy): domain Eukaryota; kingdom Fungi; phylum Basidiomycota; class Agaricomycetes; order Agaricales; family Agaricaceae; genus Lepiota; species Lepiota venenata. The sequence continues at coordinate 1,743,432 of RCFS01000004.1, forward strand.
GCTCCGCCAAATGTCCTATTCAATGTGCCGCTTCTGGGCATATGATGAGAGCAAAAAGTTCCTTGGGGCGGGCAAGGATGCACCCGCATGGAAACTCGCAGCCGCTGGTAGTATGGGTACGTGCGAAACTCACGAACGCGGCATAATGTTGATATTTCCATACGTAGCTGGTGGCATTGCTGGTTTTATCGGAAATCCGGCAGGTAACGGAATCCCCTGATCCATACGACGTCAGTGCTCACCATAACCGGTACTTGTATCACACAGAAATTGTTATGGTTCGGTTGCAAGGAGACTTCGCGAAGCCTCCTGAGAAGCGATTCAACTATAAGCATTGTTTTGATGCACTCTTCAGAGTGAGTCTTCTTTCGCCTTCTCATCGTTTCGTTGCGACTTGCCCAGTGTTGGGTTCCCGCGCATTAGCGCCGAGCTTGCATTGGCTCAGCCCGCGCAATACAACATGTGACGTATTGCGGGGTAATAAATTAGCATGCGTGCCTTTGTTGCAAATCTATAGTTTATCTTATCAGTCAATGTTTGATTGTTGACTTGTTGACAGATGGTCCGCGAGGAAGGGGTCTCCTCTTTTGCCCGTGGTATCGGTCCAAACGTGTTCCGTGCTATTCTTATGAATGCCTCTCAACTTGCATCATACGACTTTGCCAAGTCTGAATTGTTAAAGAGCAAGTATTTCGAGGATAACATGGCATGCCACTTCACTGCTTCCGTTATTTCTGTGAGTCTACGAATATTATATACCACATGAGTACCGTGTGCTCACAGCGATTAACAGGGAACTGTTGCAACTACTGTATGCTCACCCGCAGATGTGCTCAAGGTACCTCACCTCTTTCTTCTACTTTCTCACGCCTTGATGTGCTCACACTCAACTTGCAGAGTCGGATCATGAATGCATCTGGGCCCGGATCTAACTCTACTCTCGCCGTCATCCGTCAGTCTATGAAAGCAGATGGACCAATGTTCATGTTCAAGGGCTGGGTCCCGGCGTGGACCCGGTTGCAGCCGACAACAATCCTGATCTTTATGACGCTAGAACAGCTAAAGAACGGTGTCGACTGGTCCAGGAAGAAAGGATTCGACTTCCTCTGATCAATGAATAAATGCGAGATGAGAGGATAAAGGTGAAAGGGGAGGCCCAGGCACGAGGTAGCGAAAACAAACTCTGTTATCTGGAAGTTTCATGGCTTCAATATTCAGGACTTGTTGCATCGCATCACTCATTTTGACCGGACTGTGGACTTGTTCATTCCTGACCGGACAGTAACCATTAGATCCTTGGCAACTCATGACGACCTCAATTATTCCACTCATTGATTCATGAATTTATCTATTTCATGTCTTTTTTTGTCTTTGTATCCATGGTTCCGTGTCGGACGTCCTGTCCCCCTTTTTGTCTCTTGCTTGTGCTATTGCGGTGTTTTTTATTCCCTGGCCCTTTTTGCGCTCATGTGGTTGTGGGAAGCGGGTGAACGTGATGGGAAGAATGTGTATATATGCAGTTGTATGTACAGATGTGTTGTAATTTTTAGATTGCTCTATAAATGACTACCAGGTTGAGTACAGGAATGACGAGCGGGAGAAGGATGAATGTGATACTCGGGCTCTCGGGAGCAGGTGCTTCGCATGCACGTGGGCTACAGAGATCCGGGGAGTGTAAGCGACTCCGACTTGTTGGGTTACAGGCGGTGGTGTAAGGCAATCAGAGGAGAACTGTCCCGTGTGCGTAGGAGAAGCCGGTGTCAAAGGACGGAAGTGATTAGGATGGAAGCGGCGAGAAAATATGTAGATGCGTGACGATCACTTGTCCGAGCCATCCTAAGTCCCGGGAGGAGTGTACGCTAGGCGGTACCGTCAAGGTGAAAAATTAGAGTTGGCTGAGTGGGCTGAGGAGCAAGCATGTCTAATTGTTCCGCCCTGCATAGTCGCCAAGTTATATGTATGCGTCGTCGTAAAACACAAAAAAGGAAAGGCACATGCGGGTCTGAACTACGGGAGATCAAGTCGCCAGGTATTGGAATTAACCCAGGTGATCTATTAATTGTTCTCGGTCTCGGTCTCCTCCCTCCATCCCTGCCATCGTAAAGCAGTGCAGACTCCCTTTTTTTTTTTAATAAATTTAGACCTTCTCTCTTACTTATACTGTTAAGCTCCAAATCGTTCCGTGTACACGCATTGACATGGCACGGCCCTATTTTTCGATTAATAATCACTTGGTATTTATTATGTTGGCTCGATTATAGGTCCCTCAATTGAACACCCAGTTCCCTGTCATCATGTTGTTCGAGTGTTAAACTGATGCACCCGTTTATGGATATGTATCCGTCAATCCTTGATTGAACAAATGTACTCGAATTTCGATCGCAGTAAAGAACAAAAAAGGTACAATCGCAAAGAAACGATCACAAAGTCCGTACAAACAAGCCCCCGTTCAATTCATTTCATACTGTTCGGGGAACAGGAAACATCTGTTCAAACTAAATGAGTTCAAGACAAAACCCATATGCTTTTGGATCATTAACAAACGAGAGTAGAATTTGACGTAAATCAGTAGGAGTAAGACCAGCAGTTGCAGTCTACAGAAAAAACCCGGGACATCTCATCAGTCAAAATCATCTTTTACAACACAAAAAAAAATAGCACTTGCCTCCTTCCTTGCAGTAGCCTTTGTTCCTGCCAGCATTGCAATAATTATCGCAAGCGTAATTTTCGTAGGGCACGCAGGTGCGAGTTGGTGGGGGAGGAGGGGGAAGAGGGATGGGGTGGGGAATGGGCTTGGGGTAGTTGTTGTCCTTGCCATCTTTACCATCCTTGCCGTCGTTACCGTGATTGCCATCCTTGCCGCCGTCGTAGTAGCCAGGGTCATTGGGCAACGCGTTGGCAATTGCAAGGGTAGAGAAGATAGTGAGTAAGGCGAAGAAAGTCTGAGTGAACTTCATGTCTCTGAGGTTTCGAGTTTGTGTTGGGGATGGGGAATAAAAAGTAGCCAGAGACAGAGGTGACTTTATACCTCTTTCACCTAGGCCCCAACCTAACTCTTGAGGCGCCAGCGCTCCGTGAAGCAGAGTTAACGAGAACAGAAGCCTGTTGGAACCACACAAACCCCAAGCAAGTGATGTTCTACGGGTAGACACTCCGCCGAGGTTTATGAAAAATCGTAAAAGGCCCGTGATTTCGACAATGATCGTACTACAGCCAGTACCTTCCGTTGTCAAACGAACTTTTGTGACCTAATAGCTACCTTACAACCCCTATCTTCGTCCAGTCCAACAGCTTCTGCATGATTCTAGTGGATGTAAGGCGCTATTTTTGGGAATGATGTGTCCATATACGGATGGTCGGTCACAATGACATGCCTTTGGTTGGAGCTTCGGAGGAGGCGCAGTGATGACAGACCCAGTCGATCAAATAAACCAACACGCAGGCCGTTCGAAACACCCTGGTGCCCTGGTGATCACCGATGACAACGGGTTAAATTGTAGGCAACTTCATTAATTTGCTGTGGTTATTCGGTCTTACCTTGAGGCATACATCCTGTTCGTGGCTACGGTCAAGTTCTGCTCTGATGGCGCTTTCTAGCGCTGCTAGAACCTCTATAAGGGTCTCACTTCATTCCACACACGAGGCATGCTAGTCCTCCTACCTTATGTTAACTGTTCAATTGCGAGGTGAGAGGATGGGAGCGGGATGGGAGCCCGAGCATGAGGTAGCGGTGATTCGAACCCCAAAATTAAATACCCAGAGCTCGTACATTCCATCACATTCGGACACGGCCGTAGACCCACGGCCAAAGTTGCAGCCTAGTCTCCCAGTAGTTGAGAGTCCCCATCCTTAAGTCGATCGTCCATTGTCTGATCGCAATCGCATGCGTCATTCTATAGCAGGAGTTGGGACTGGCGTTCCAAGTTCGAAACAAGATATTTCGATAGCCCCGGGGGCACGGCTGGTCCTCAAAAGTCGCTTGAGTCCCGCAGAGTGAGAATACCCTGCAAAGTTCGGCACTCAGAATTCCAGTTCTTGTTGTTCCTGATCTTAACGGGACAGACGTAGATTATTCCCCCGGTCAATGAGGCCGTCAGGCGTATTGCCTACTTGTTCATCCTCCACTTCTCTATGTCACACATACAGGAGATCTTTTGTTACAAACGATAGTTACAGCGGCTTAGATCATGTCATCGTTACTCTGTCAAACCTATCGCTCATGGGCAGCCCGTATCAGATACTCGGCATTATGTGGTATATGCACTTAAGAGTGAATTGAGAGCAAATTCAAACAACCATTGCAGATCGCTACCAGGACAGCTGAACGAAGCTGTAGAAAAGAGGGAGGGGGTGGCAAGGGAAGGATGAAGCGGACCAAGCCGAATAGAGTGTGCTTTGATCTTCTACGACACCATGGCTGTAGCTCTCGATCACTCGCCAATAACTTATGAGACACCAGAAGCAACACCTTCGCTGATGACCTTGAGTGCGTTATTAGCTGACTCGAATTTCTCAAGAAGTTGTTTCACGTGTGGCCCTTGATCACATTACAACAAAAATCAGTATAACATCACCCCAGTTATTTTCTAGGTACTGTCGGCAGGGGGTTTTGTAAACCTCCAAACACATGCGAACGATCAGTTCCAAGACCTATAATCAGATAAATCAACAGTTGCAATCCAAACAAATCGATGAATAGGTTTCCGACGAAGTGCATACAACTACCTAGCACCCCTGCTCGCATTAATATTCCCGATCGGGGCAGAATGAGCCAAAAGCAATGCTGTTCCCACACGGAGCAGGAGGGAAATTGCGACCGATTTGGGTCAATCAATGGACGTCCCGGTAGGGGCGTTCGCAGCTGGAGCAGCAGTAGGGCCAAGGGTGGCGCCCTTACCGCTGTCATTATAGCCAGAGGGACTAGGCACCACGTTGGCAATCGGAGCAGCGGCGAAGGTGAGTAGCAAGTAGAACGCTTGGATAAGTTTTGTAAACTGATTCTGTGAACGATGTCCTAGTAAGTCAGCAGTCACGACCGCCCAGCCCGCGATGAAACACACCAGGATACCAACTCCACTAATTTTTTTTAGCTATAGAAGCTAAGTTGTCCCCGCAGGTACCGTGTTGTGCCTATTATATTCGATTATCTGATAACGCATCCCATAGCCCCCGCGAGTTTGTGGCCAAATATAGAATATTTCGTTCTGCTCCGATCAAAAAGTGACAGGAAATCTACGGTGGAGGACATGGTTCATTCAAATATACATTTTGTGCTAAGATCAGATATGCGACCATGGGTCAACTTACCCGTAGATAAAACTTTTCCGAATTGGTTAGCAAGCTGCAGCGCCTGGAATTATTCTGGTATGTACTTTTGCCAACAGATGATAAAGACAGGTCAACCTGTGACGACGATCACTGTGGCAAATCTCGTAATGCCTTGCTGTACACATGCTGTTAATCTTGAAGTCATGTTCCTCTCTCAGCAGGGGCTCATAGTAACTAGAAACATAAGCCACCGGGCGCGGCATTGGCCGGGGGTAGAGTTGAAGCCACAGCGGGAAGAGTAAAGGATGTTTACGCAAGCTTCATGCTGCTGATATTTCGTGTTCTGGGGATAAACTGCTACCACCCTTACCGCAAGTTTTTGACCCAGATGCATAGAAGGAGGGCTATTGCCAGATGAGATGGGTAGTGATCTCCCCCTACCAGAAGATGCACTTTTCTATTTCATTCTATGATCCACGACGAGTAACTACTGCTGGAGACAAGTAGACCGAGAATGGTGAGGGGCAATGAAGTGGAACTAAAGAAAAGAAGGAAGGGGAACTGTAACAGACCAACGGTGTTTGCACCTATATACGTAGATACCTATATAATGTTGGATGTCACACTGTAACAAATTAGTCTTTTTGCATCGTACGAACCAAGTACCGTTCAGATTGAACACCCCCTACCTTGTAAGAATACTCACCCCGTGACCAACAGGTTACAGGAACGGTGAGTAGAAATGCATACCTACAAGTTGTGAATCCTTATGTCACATGTGCGATGATGCCCAAGCTATTACCCCGAGTCGCTTCGAGTTGCATTAAAGCGTGGTACGCGAGAGTAAGTAGTGAAGGGATAGCGCAAGGCCCGGCAGCTGTTGAGTCCTAGCGAGCGCCCGATCTTCACATCCTTGCCACATTTTTCACACGAGGCTGAGACACGCCAACCTCCTCACTTCGATGAATAAGTCAATGCGAAGAATCAGTATGTCGGTACAGTGGAGTAGGCATATCAAGAACGTTGACCCTGGATTTTCCTGAGAATCGGATGTTAGACACTCGGGCATCAGGCCTCGAGCTTATGCACCCCCTAATGTTCACTGAGCTTACTTATGGAGTTGTTGGTCCTAATTGAATGTCATATTTATCTTGTTCCCAGCTCAAGTGAATTCACTCCATTGACCTGCGAATCATCAAATTGTACTCAACGTATACAGGGAACCTAATAAAGATGAGGCTGAACATAGGAACAAGATATACTATGCATTGAATACCGGCCGGCGTATTTTTCTCAATGAGGAACCATATCACCGACCCACGATTAGAGATAGGGTAGTGGAAATTGGAGAAGGACATACAAACCAAGGCCGCTGCAGGGAGAGATTTCAGCATATCGGTATGGATGGGGTGGGTACTATTAGCGCCCCGGCGGCAGCGTCCACTGCTATATCACACTAGCGCCTATACCTGTTAGAGTATATTCTCATGAATCATATGGCTACACCTGAAATATTGTCCTATATATTGCACGGTATTATTCAGCTGGGCTCTTGTACTATCCTGGATTTAACTGAGCCTCCATGGATCGCATTTAAGCATGTCAACCCGATGTACAGGAAAGCACTGAGGACGTTGGAGCTTGGAGGATGCCGGAATGAACGCGCCGATTATTTGATACATAAAGCTCCACGTTTACTACCTTTCAAAAGGGAGTATGTAGCTATGGAATGACGAGGGCACTGCCTGAGAAACAATACAAAAATTAAGAAGAATATCAGGGGTGTGCGAAGAGCCTCCTCTGAGTCGCGTTGAAGCTATGTTCCGCCTGTTCGAGCTTCCGGATCACGGTCTGTTACTTTGGCTTCAACTGCGCCATGCGTCGCAGGCTCTCCGTCCAATGATATTTTGATCGCTTCTGCCTGCTAAAAGTTAGCTTCCAATGACCAGGACCATCCGAAAGAGACGCAGACATGTAAGCCACCCCTTTCATTTTTTGAAAAGACCTTGGAAAAGAAGCTAGGTATTTTGAAGCGGAAAGCTAGAGTAGGTTTATCTTCTCTGTACGACATGTCAGAAAAACAATGTAATGTTAATATAACAATAGCACTGAACCCGAAAACTTGAACGTCTTGCGACACGAACCGGCTCAAACGCCGGTTGACCCGACATGCAGCGATCTGATGGGGAATTTGTGAATTCTTACATGGTTCCATGTATACACTCTTACGGCTGGGATAGCAGCAGCAGGGATATTAGCGATTATCGCCATGACTGGATTCAGACTTAGGAGCATGAATATCTGTAGGTGGCTAAGGTAATGTGTTTCTTGTAAGGAATGGATACATACCGTGGCTGTCAGGTTAGCCAAAAAGCTGTTCCCAATGTGCATAATCAAGGCTAGGCCTACTCTGTGATTGAGAAGGATGGCTTACGCGATGAGAAGGTAGATGAGGCCGTCATGAAGGATGAGGTCTACCAGGCGAGAGTAGCCATCTAATGCGTAGAGGAGCTTGTAGGCAGTCGAGCAAAAGACGAAGAAGTCGAAAGCCATAGAGTATGTGAGGCTGGCATACAAGAGGCGGATGTTGAGGAATTCAATAAATACACAACCCACGCCGTTGACCCACTCCGCTTTCAATATCATAGCTACTCGGAAAATAAGTGTACAAACGAGAGATAGGACATCTGCGCACCTTGAATGAGGAGAGACCAGTGGCCGATGATGATCAAAACAAGAAAAGCAATGAAATACTTGTTCCCCGACCATACAGCCAGCCTAAATTGCAGTGAGCGTACAAAGTGACCGGAGCTGGACGATCATCGTACGTCCGAAGAGAAAGGTTGATACTAGTCAAGCCAATTGTTGCATTCCCGAGAATCTGAGGTGACATTGAGCTTTAAATGGTCTTCTACCTCAGGGGTTACTGACCTGATTAAAGGTATACAGTGCTTGACAATTCACTTCCCTGTGCCTCTGTGTCAAACGTGTGGGATTTTCGGATGAGTAGTAAATGTATGTACTTTGTCACATTGAGGGCAACTGAGCTGAAGAACTATCAGATTTAATTGAATAGAGAAATGGTGCATTAGCTTACACGCCGATCAAAGCAAAAAGCATGCAGTATCGGTTCAAAAGGTAGAGGATCTAATGAAGGACAGGGCTCAACAGATGATCAGCCAAACTATCCTGTATACACCTACCATAGGCCACCGTATCCTCTTCTTCCCAGAAATGTATTGCCAGTCGAAGTCTAGAGATACAAACCACTCCCATCTAAGGCAGAGCTAAGATGTATTGAAGGCCAGGCAAAAGGGTAGATTTACACATAGATACCAAACATAACGTGCAAACTCCGGACAAAGGCAGCTGCGGGAGGGATGTTAGCCATAGCGGGATAAATGGGATGATCTTGGCTGCGTACCACTATCCTTCTCTATTTCCTCTGGCATTCTCCAGTCGACCATCGTGAAGTAAGCGCGCCTAGGTCGGAGGGGAAAAATGAATGTTGGGAGAACCTGGAGAGGGAGAAGATGGTTGGCACTGTCTATGGCCTGAGAAAACCAATGCCGCGGATTATTGGCTTCTTGATGCATATTCCGCGTAGCTTTGTCCGAATCTGTCAGCGCTTGCGGGGGCCGTTTCATTGATGATTGGGCGGTTTCGGCGAGATCCGTACCAGACTACGACATTGGCAAGGGAACAGACTTGTTTTGGACTCAAAGTAAATTTATATGTTGATGTAGGTAGTAGCCCATTGTCGTCTCATACCGGCCACCACTCTCGGAATCGTTGAGCATAGTTTTTGCTACTCGTTGCTATATTGAAACCTTAAATGGGCCACGACGTCTAACTGCAGTCGTTCGGCATCCCTGGGGCGGGAAAGTTCCAGACCATCAGTTCATGGCACCACCCATCCCCACCTCTAGCCGTACGCCGGATAGGTCCTCTAGTTCCGGACCCGGTAATGACGTATCGTCCCCTGGGGGTCTCCTCACCACATGGGTCATACCACGACTACGAGATCAGCTCAAAAACAACGGCGAGGGCGCCTGAGAAACAATCCAACGGTTATAGAAGAATATTAAGGGCTAGATAATACAAATGAACAAGGAGAGGCATTCAAGGGTGCAACAAAGAAGCTCCTTTGAGTCGTGTTGGCGTCATGTCTCGCGCGTCTGGGCCTCTGGATCAGGAATTGCTTCTGCACCAGGCATCCACAGGTGGTTCCCTATCCAATGGCTTTTTGATCACCTCTGCCTGCTAAAAATTAGCCTCTGACGACCAAAGCCATCCGAAAGACTGACACGTAAGCCGGCCCCTTCATTGTTTGTAGAGGTCTTGGAAAGAAAGCTAGGCATTTTGAAGCGCAATGCTACAGTAGATTTTATCCCATCCTCCCTGTACGACTCTGTCAGAAAAAAACGATATAGCGTTCATATAAAAATAACACTGAACCCGAAAACTTGAACATCCTGCGACAAGAATTGACTTAAACGTCGGCTGACCCGACACGCAGCGATCTGATGGGGGGTCAGGGGGAGATCATACATGGCCCCATACATACACACTTACGGCTGAAATAGTAGCAGCAGGCACATTTGCGATTATTGCCATGACTGGATTAAGATTTACGATCATGAATATCTGTAGGCGACTACTCAGTTAACACGTTTCCGGTAAGGAATGGATACATACCGTGGCTGTCAGATTAACCAAAAAGCTGTCCCGAAGCCATATGTTAAACCAGACCTGCTCTTTGATTGGGAAGGATTACCTACGAGATGAGAAAGTAGACAAGACCGTCGTGAAGGATAAGGTCTACTAGGCGAGAGTAGTTATCTCGCATGGAGAGGAGCTTGTATGCGGTCAAGCAAAGGACTAGCGAAGTCGAAAGCCATAGAATATATGAAGCTGGCATTCAAGAGGAGGGTTTTTGGGGCCGCGATAATTGTGCAACCCACGCCGTCGATCCATCCGACTCTCAATATCATACCTACTCAAGAAAATGAGTGTATGTACAAACGAGAGATAGGACATCTACGCACCGCGAATGAGGAAGGACCAGTGTCCGAGGATGATAAAAATGAGAAAAGCAACGAGGTACTTGTTCCCTGACCATACAGCCATCCTGGATCACGGTAAATATATGAAATGATCGGAGCTGAGTATTCAACGTACGTCCGAAGGGAAAGGTTGATACTGGACAGGCCAATTGCCGCATTTCCGAAAATCTGAAGTGACATTAAGCTTTATAAATGGTCTTATACTTGGGTTACTGACCTGATTAAAGGTATACAGTACTTGACAGTTCACTTCCCTGGGTTTGTATCAAATAGGTGAAATTCCAGAAGAATAGTGAACATATATATGTACTTTGTCACATTTAAGGCGATTGAACTGAAAAACTATTAGCTTTGAATAGAGAAGTGAGAGATTAACTCACAGGCCGATCAAAGAGAAAAGCATGCAGTACCGGTTCAAAAGGTAGAGAATCTAATGAAGGACAAGGTTGAGCAGATGAATGGTTAACCGTGCTCCGCACACATACTGCAGGCAACCGTATCTTCTTTTTTCCGGAAATGTATTGCCAGTCAAAGTCTAAGGATATGAACCACTCCCATCTGAGGCAGAGCTAAGAGGCATTGAAGGCCAGGCGAAAGGATAAATTTACACATAGATGCCGAATATAACATGCAAACCCAGAACAAGGGCCGCTGCGGGAGGGACGTTAACCATAGCAGGATAGATGGGATGACCTTGGCTGCGTACCACTATCCTTCTCCTATTTCCTCTGGTGATTTCCAGTCAACCATCGTGAGGTGGGAGCACCCAGTTCAGAGGTTACTAAGGGGAGAAAATATTGGAAGACTCTGGAGAAGGAGAAGATAGATGTGTGGTCGGCGCTGTGTCTGCGGCCTGGGAAAACCGATGCTATTATTACTATGTCCACGGATTAATGGATTCTTTGATGCACATTCCTCGCAACCTGTCTAGATCTGTCAGTACTTGCGGCGCTATTACATTGAGCGGCTTCGGCAAAATCCGTGTCAGGCTGTAACATTGAAAAAGGAGCACATTTTACCAAGTTGTTTGTGGCAGCACTGCTAGCATTCTGTTCCACCATCCTCGTTATGGCTCAGTCGACATCTCTGTTTGATTTTGGTTCAACAATTCCAGCACTGGCGTTATAGCTAACAGTAGCACACGGCTATCCCTCACTACGATATAATTGACCACTTTTGGAATCTCATTCGACATTGATCATTAAGTGAACGGTATTTCAGTACTCATCACTCAGTCGTTGGAAGAGTCAATCTTGTCGAGGGGTGAGACCACAGAAGCGAAGAAAAAATATACCGGCCGAACCCGGCCCGCAGAATATCACCCGTGACCGGAGCCGTTCAACTTCTGTCCCTTCATCATGCGGTCCGTTCAGCAAAGGGAGAAGACACTGCTGGCAGCTGAGTTCCAGAAATATCTCTACTTACTCTGTGGTTAAAAGTACCCAGCCCCCGCCATTTGCGATGCATCCCCTTTGTTATCCCACATGGCATTCCTGTTTGTTCTCCTACAGGTCGCCTGCGTCATAGCTTCGGTGGCCGCACGCCCACAGTCGTACGCAGTGTGGGCTGCAGATTCAGCTATCGCACGTGGGCAGGGAAATGGTCTCGACTCCAGTGGAAAGGCAATCGTCTCCTACGAACATGGAGAGCTCCAGTGGGGACTCCGGCAACTTTTTGAGAGAACCGGAAACACGACATATTTTAACTATATCCAGCGTGGTGTGGACAATATTGTCTTCCCAAACGGCACCGTACACGGAAGTTATGTGTGAGTGTACATTGCGTCGCAGCGTAAATAGCTAACCCCAGCTATTGTTGTTGTATAGCGTGTCCGACTTTGTCTTGGATCCTCTCAGGTTAATTTCCACCATTTCCTGTCAAATGTTGACAATTTCTTAAATGTTTCTCAGGACGGGGCCTACATTCATCTACTTGTTCGTTTCCACTTACCCAGTGAATCCCCTGGACTGACCGTGCTATCACGTAGATTAAACGTGACTGGCCAGACCAAGTACAAGACCGCCGCTGATATATTCCGCAATCAACTCAACTCTCATCCTCGAACTGCTCAAGGCCAGTTTTGGCACAAGCTAAAATACCCGAATCAAGGTGGACTATTTGTTCACTACTAGTAACACCCTATTGATCTTACTGACAGGGTGGCTTGACGGCATTTACATGGGCGAGATATTTTACGCCGACTATACACAAAAGTTTCAGCCCAATAATGCGACAGCTTGGGGTATGTTACTAAATCAGCCACAAGCTTATTCAACTTGAGCTTACGACAACCTAGCGGACATCACGCAGCAGTTCTCATTGATGTTCACTAACACAGCTCAAAATGCAACAGCTCCCAACAACACTGGTCTTCTCTATCATGGTTATGACTTCTCTCATAAGACAGTATGGGCTTCTCCGGACCGCGGGCACTCACCCGAGGTGTGGGACCGTGCGCTGGGATGGTATTCCATGGCGCTGGTTGATATTCTCGAGACATTCCCTCAGAGTAATCCAGGTTATCAGCGTATCCTGTCAATCCTCCAGACCCTCGTTCCTCGCATCACAGCCGCAGCTGATCCAAACAGCGGAGTTTGGTGGCTCGTAATTACGCAGCCTGGGAGGGCGAAGAATTATTTTGAAAGCAGTGGGAGCGCGATGTACGTGTATTCGATGTTGAAGGCATTAAGGTTGGGTTACGTTAAGGACACTGCGGACGGGAGTATCCTCAAAGCGGCAAAGAAGGCCTACGATTACATGACCAAGAATTGGGTAGTCGAAAATGCGGATGGAACGATGAACTGGTTAAATACTGTCATCGTAAGCTGCAAAGCTTTCCCCCACTGTCACTGATAACATATTCAATATCTTTGTGTAGGTTGGTAGTTTGGACACTACCGGAGATTTCAATGTGAGTGCAGGTCCTGTTTACATCGACGTTGCTGACCCGAAGGTTTGCGACCAGTATTACGTGAGCCAGGCGGTAGATGTCAACGACCTCAAGGGCCTAGCCGCTTTCCTACTTGCCAGTCTGGAAATAGAACGCCTATAAGTCCTTTTGACTACCGCTTCCGATGGTTCCAAAGATTTCGAACGAAGCTTGAAACCACGCTTGAATTCTTGCATGATTGATTACGATCTGAGTATAGCTTGAAAATTAGACATCACATCTCCTATTAAAACACATACTGAGTCCTTAAGCACGTACTTGTCATGCAGCCGCAATCGCTATCGTAAATGGCACTTCAATCGACAAAACGTGCTCGTGCAGAACGTTCAACTTAAGCTCACCCCGCAGTCCCGCAGCAGCGGATAGGTGACGATTCTTCTACTTCCAGCACAGCGTGAAGAGCATGTTAAAATGATTTTTGACTAGTTGAGTTTCGAGTGCTCTTTCAGGTGAATATTTGAAGGACGCCTGCCCATTCGTGTACACACTCCATCCCCCTCCCCTCCCCCTTCCCCCCCATGGCGTCGCGAGCTCCTTACGCAGGTACAGAAAGGAAACTTATACTTGCTTTTGATGTAGGCACGACCTACAGTGGAATTTCCTATAGGTACTGTATATTCGTCTAGGAATCCTCACTGATCCATAACCCTAGTTCACCTCCAGTATTCTTGATCCTGGCCGCATACCAGAAATACACCCAGTGACAAGGTCCCACCGCTCTCGCTGGTCTACCCACGAGGGTAACTAATCATACCTTGCAGGTTCCCCGCTCAAGTCAATATCGGTGGGAATGCAAAAGTGCCAACAGTGATATACTATGGACAGGATGGCGTCCCACAATTGGCTGGCGCAGAGACAGAGGGACTGGAAATACTCACAGTTGAATCTCAATGGATCAAAGCTGAATGGCACGGCTATTTCACTTGGAATATGACCATTCAAATTCTCACTCAAAAGTTGATTTGTCAGGTTTAAGCTCCACCTCCGACCAAAAACTCGAACTGCAGCGTCTGTTTCCGAACATATCCCACCCCTCCCAGATGGCAAGTCAATCGTGGACGTTTTCGCTGATTTCCTTAAATACTTGAATCAATGCGCAAGGAGTTACATCGAGGAGACGCATGTGGAGGGTTGGAGTCTACTGCAATCTTCAAATATCGAGTACATCCTCACACATCCAAACGGGTGGGAGGGCCCGCAACAAACACTTATGCGGCGGGCTGCTGCGCAAGCGGGTCTCATTTCGAACACCTCAGCCGACTGGGAACGGATCTCATTCATCACTGAAGGGGAGGCAAGTCTGAGCTTCTGCATCGAGAAGGGTCTGATGAACGACTCCATACGGGTAAAGTTTACGTTTGTGTCTGTTTCGGGATCAATATTGATCTGCGTAGCGAGGGAATGGTGTTATCATTGTTGACGCCGGTGGAGGAACCTTGGACATCAGTGCTTATGCACAAAAGGCGGGTTCAGACAAGGAATTCGAAGAAATCGCACCAGCCCAGTGTAGGTCTTCTATTTGATCACGCAATCCATCAATGACATAAGTATACCACAACATGATAGGTCATTTCCAAGGCTCCGTTTTCGTCACACGTGCAGCAAAAAAGTATCTCGATGGCATGTCACATTAAACGATAGGGGTAATATAGAGGTATACTGATCTTTCCGTTTCTCCCAGACTATCTCCTGGGATCCCGTTACTACGATGATCTGGACTTCATGGTGGAAAAGTTCGATAAGTCGACGAAATTGTCTTTCCGCAATCCACAAGACCCACAGTACATCAAGTTCGGATCTGCCCGTGATAAAGACCCAGACCTCAATATTCGAGCTGGCCAGCTCAAATTACAAGGGTATTTTCATTTCTTCGCCTGAAACTAAAATTTTACCGATTGTATACTCAAGGACGACTCTTGCCAAGTTCTTCGAACCGTCGATACAATGCATAGTTGATGCCATTATAGCTCAGAAGGAGCTTGCATCCAAACCAATATCCGTAAGCTAATTCCACACTCATAGGGATTGCAGCTAAACGAGAAGGCTTAAATCTAGAGCGTCTTCCTGGTGGGCGGCTTCGCTGCCAGCGACTATCTTTACTCTCAACTACAGCAGAGGCTAAAGCCGCTCGGGCTCGATCTTTACCGCCCGGATGCACATGTGTGAGTAATGGTGGAGATATTCAATTATTGCCCTTGACCGACTGGACGAATAGAAATAAAGCAGTACCTGACGGCGCCCTTGCTGGCCATCTGAGTCATTTCGTACGTGCTCGCGTTGCTCGGTTTACATACGGGGTACGCTGTGGCCGAGAATACAACGTTTTCAATCATGGCCATTCACGATACAAATCCCGGACCTACAAAGATCCTAGTGGATCACTCATAATACCAGGAGCATTTGAGAGTATTTTACTGAAGGTGCACAGTAAGATATTGAATTTCCATACTGGTTTAACAGCTCGAGTACAGAACACGAAGGTATCTGAAACACAAGAGTTTCGCGTCGAAATGTGTCGAGATGCTTATGCAAAACGGCAACTGGAGGAGGTTTCCCCGCATATCACGTATTATCGGGGCAACCTCACGAACCCCGAGTTCATAGACGATGACCCAGGTTTTATTGGAAGTTTCACTTCGCATGCAGCATCTAACTATTTGATAGTTAATTTTCATGATATATTCACCATGCGGGTCAACACGTCTACCCTGACCAAGCATCTGGAAGCACAGAAGGGGCCTGGAGACACCACCTACTACAGGGCTAACTTTAACGTGGTCCTTTTGTTCGGTTTGACGGAGTTTAAGGCACTATGCACATGGAAAGAAAATGTATGTCTTTGCCCTTTGTTTGAATTGGCTGATAACTAGCTTACCACAGGGAATCGAGAAGCGGTCAGCCAATTGTAGTTAAATTCACTGATTGATTTAATTTTTCACACACAGGAGCCGTGCAGAAATCATTTATGATACTGAGGGCGGGACTGAGTACGAAGTATGAAGTTATGATTGCTCAACTTCAAGTTCCCCAGTGTATTCGGCTAGCCCCTCTTGCTGTATTTTTTCCACCTCTATCTTGAACAATCGCCTATGTTTTTTTGCGGTCTAGTTCCTTCCTTGAGAGTAAAACTAAGTTTAGTCTAGGATACCATCGTGATTAGGTCCCTTCCGCAGCTCGCCTCACGCATCATAATCAATGCCACAAGGGAAAAGTCACCGTATCCTCATGGGTATCGCGGACAACAAGTCGCCCCGTTCGAGTCAGGTTTCCAAGACTTCAAGGATAGACAGCTTACTTCCAGGCCTCGGAAATATTCCAGCGCTCCTAGAGACACTTCCCATCCAATTGAAATATTAACTATATATGTCTTCGGCGCTTTTGTAAATGATTTTGTCAAACGCAAAAGGAAGCCAATTCACCCCGTCGATCGGCCGCGGGCTGTCATCGAATGCCTGGTGAGACCTGGACTAGATCGACCGGATCCCGTGCCCACAGATTTCAGTTATGGAATGATCTTTCCAAGTGAAAAACACATGACGCTCTCGGCGGACCCGTCGCGTATAGGAGGGTGTAATGGTACCGATGAACTGTGCAGATCGGCTCGTTATGTACCTGAGCATTCTTTGGGAGTCATTTGGTACACAGGCGAGATCCGACTGAGGAATAATTAGCCGGTTAATTGGAAGCTTGATGGTGACGCTGGTTGAGCGGAGATATCGCAATATGGGTGGCTTTGCTGACAGTGTACACTGTATTAGCAGCGTTTGAGGTGGCGTTACCAAGACAGGAAGTCCTCAAGCACTTGAGCCACAAGGGGGCGACATGACAGAGGACCCGAGCGTTCAAAAGCCAGTGACATCGGTATATCCCAAAATTCCCAATGGCGAATGAACACTCCGATATGTCCGCAACAGAGAGGTGTTTGATAGGCCATAATCCAGAGGTTCGTACCAAGTTGCCTCAACATGCCAAGCGGGGTTGTGATGGACGTTTTACATCTTGCTCGGTGATTGATTCCTACACACAGCATCCCCTCTGTTTGACCCTTTCAGGGACGTGCTGCATGTGCACACGAGAAGCGCAAGAGATGTTCTCGGATGCGTGATAGATGCCTTCACAGTCGGTTAGTTACTGACTAGCTAGGCACTTAGTAGCTGGGAACAGAAATGGATGTGTGGAAGTTGATGGAGGGTTTCAGGACAGCCATCAGCAACGAAAAAAAAAAGTCGTCCCTGTTCTAATATCACTGATGTAGGAGAGGGAGAAGATGGACTGAGTTCATATCGAGGAAATGTTCGCTAAGGGAGGAAGGATGTAAGAGGAAGTTGCCATTTGAGGACAGCATCAGATCCCGTAATGCCCGATACCTGTGGCAGATCAAACATACGGAAATACAAATGGGGAAACGAAGTTCCATGCGTTCATGGATTGTGACAGCGCCTTTCTGATCCATAATTATTGGAGAGCTCCATCACCATGGGTCCCCGAATATAAAATCAAGGAGCACTGTGGATATATTCACTCACGTATGCGCATAGCACCCTTTAACCACTCGCACTAGGACACCGAGCTCACCTGGGGTGACGACTATCCTGCTATCCATCCAATAGAGCCAGACTCTCGGACCTCTTGAACATAAAGCACTTGACGAACAGCCCACTGATATGTTGTACTCATCACCACGGATGCCACAGGAGGGCTACAGTAGATTGTATGGGGGTGGAATGTACCAGGCAGAAGAGGGTGATTCTCTGGGATGTTGGGAGGATTGGAAAGAGGCGATGAGGACTAGCTGGTTTGGGCGTGTGGTCGAGACTGTCCAGATAGGACTTTGGCAGATGAGGATGGGGGTTTGGAGTGACGAACGGATGGTGTCAGAGAATGATTACCGGAGAGATGAACGGCTAGTGGCGGCATGTGAGGTGAGCGCAGTGACTTCATTTTTCTACGAGGTGGCTAAGTTATTCCTAAGGGTCGTCCATACCTCTATGATTCATAGAGATGGGGTACTACCTGGCCTTCTACGTATGTTTCTAGTATTGTAGCATAGGATACCCTGCGTTGTACTATAATCACCATGCGGGTTTAGGCACCCGCCACTCCAGCCTCCGAGTCGCTAACGGAAAGCAGGAGTGCCCTCGTACCAGTGACTTAACATCAAATAGTCAGATCCCTTGATCTAGTATAATATTATCTTCGTGTGTTGCAATGAATACTCAGCAATTGTATTCTTATGGAATTTGAATTGGTGCCATGATATGAGCTGATACGAGTGTCCAGACGTCCACCACCCGAAACGATGTGGGGAATGGTGGGTGAGTACCAGAAACGTGATGGAAGCTTTGGCTCCGAGTGCGCTACAAGATATCTATTGCTGATATTGACCGTCATCACGGCGCCCACCGGGGCGGGGGCACAGCATCTTCACTGATGCCAGCCGAGTTCCAATCAAGTATTGTGTCACTGCATTGCAACAAATTTATGAGATTAAGGACTATAAGCGCCATATCTGCAAGGTAAAAAAAAACATAAGCGCAATGAGAGTGTGAAAAATAGATAAAAAAAATAAATCAAGTGAAGCCACTGAATCGCACTGAGAGCTGCAACGGTCATTTGGCTTTCCTTCGAGCTCCTTATTCCGAGTCGGGCCTTGGTCGCTGCTCCCTATCGCCCATATTGACAACTCAAACCCCTTTCCCCCGTGCATCTCTGGGATGGGTGAGGTTCCATAGTTTTAGCATTATGGGGAGTGGTCCAAATCCTGGGATCCACTGATTCGTCTTCAACTGGCTCCTACTGGTGAGTAGTATACTGTACTATCATTGTACCCCTCCCTGCTTATGGGTTTTCTTCGACTGTATCTATCAGTACCTGAACTCTGCCGTGTATGTTAATTTCCATCAAGTAGAGTGTAGAGCTGTGCAGGAGAAGAAGTCAATCATGTTGTCCTCGAAAGCATATATTTCTGTAACTCTAGCACTTCAATCCTTGTATCAAGGCGCCTGAAGCAAGTACTACGGGTATAAGTAGTCTATATTCCCGCACGTTACTCATAGTTACCTTGGTCTAAATCTTGTGTGTCTTGAATTATTTCTAAGGAGTTTGATGGTTGGCCGATGATTATCATGTTCATTATTGAAATTATTTTGATCAGCTTTGCTGCTATGATACGAACATGCATCGAGTTAGCTATTGCTCTCTTCCCATTGTTCTTGCTGCTCTAACAAGTGAGTAGGGGCCTTCAAAGTGGCAACACACTCCGCAGCACTGTGTCTAGGTATTTGTCTAGTTCTGTATATGCTGTCAAAGTGACAGCTCGGCCGGTTCTAGCTTCCCAAACATCATACCCAAAGTCAGAAACGGCGGTCGCGAAGGACACTGGTTCCTTGAGACTTCGCTTCAAGCAGTCTCACCGCATCACCGCTTCGGACACAGTGACCCAGTCAAACAAGTCAATTTCAAAACATGGCGCCCGGGGGTGCGCAGCATAATGCCGCTGATGGGAACGGCCGGGCCCTTGGTCTACCATCTGGCGTCCCATAGGAGGCGACATTGCTATGCTATGCTTTTCTTGACTCCTAACTACCCGAGAGGACCACGATAGAAACAGAAAGAAAAGAAAAGACCCCAGCAACACGAGGTTTTTTATCAACACCTTTGACCACCCCCCCCCCTTCCCTCTCTGGCCTAGAGCTCTAAATCCGCCCCCATCTACCCTGTCCCCCCTGCTTCTCTGCGGCCCTCTCCAACGCACGTCCCACCCTGTGACCGTAGCATCACACTATTAGGCTTTCCGTTGGAACCCCCCCACCCCCTTTATCCCACCACAGTCGTCCCTCATGCCATTCATGCACACCGTTGCATCCGTCTTCTGCAGCTTGGTCTCAATCGCCAAGGACGCACTACACAGTCCGTTGATGATCTTCTTCCTTCTCGCCTTCCTCTCCTTCTGGATCATCAGTATCCTGCTCGTTGCCATCTCCTCTGAGGATCCAGATGACTCCCATGACACACTAAGTGAAACTGAAGAGGGTCGGATATTCCTACCTCCAGATTCGGATTGGGACTCTGAAAGTTCAGATTCGGGCTCGGCACGTTTAGTAAACGAAAGAGCGGATCCAACGAATGTGGAGAGTTTGCTGGCAGTGCACAGAGAGCGAATCATGGAGAGGTTTTCGGAGAAGATTCATACCTTCCGAATGTACTTTGGTGTTGAGCCGAGTCATATTCAAGGATGATAGCCTTTCAGCAAGTAGAGAGAGCGGTGGGGAACGAGCACGCCAACCTCAGGAGGTAAGTCAAATTTCCATAACATACCATTTAATCACTTTGCCGATATGATTTAGGAAGCGCACCCCCTAACATGAACTCTATGTGGAGAGCGCGCGATCGACGACTTGGTTTGCTTCTACGTCATGGGAGAGGAAATGGGTTGGTGTGAGAGGTGCCGCCCGTGGGCCCACCCCTTTGTATGATAACCCGTCTGGAGACATGAATTTGCGACGTTGCCGGCACACGCATACACGGAATTAGGTTGTATGACTAAACAACGGGGAGCGAGGAAGAGCCAATTGTACATCAATTTGTGTTAGATATACTTCCAGGGGAGAAGTGGATAGATCACGACTCGGGAGCTGCTTCGGCCGGGGTTATGCCTTTGATATACTCCAACGCAAGGTTTGCGCTGCAAAAAAGAAAAAAAGAAGTAATTTTAAGCAAAACAGAGAGATTCATGGGCAGCACAAAAAAAAACAAGCACACCTCTCAGCCGGCGTAACAGGCATCCTCTTCTCAAGCAACTTTCCACCCTTCTCAAACACAAAATGACTCCGCTTTGTCTTACCACCCTCACCAGCTCCCAAAGCAGTAATCAAAATGCGCTTCGGGTCCGAAATGAGGGTGTACGGCAGCGCTTTCTAACAACGTGTTTGACCGGTGTTCAGTTGGGGGGGGGGGCACATTACGCACGCATAAGCACATTTAACTTACCTTTGTTTGCCAGTTGTTTTGCGTTTTCGACGAATCCGCACTGAGACAGTAAACGGTATAACCGTATTGCGTGAAATCGGGATAGATATCCCTAAACCCGCAGGCCTGAGTCGTACATCCCCGCTAATCCGAAAAAAAAAAGAAAAAAAAAAAGCGTCAAGGACACAAGGACAAGAATGAAGAGAGAACAAACTCACAAGTATCAGCCTTGGGTACAAGAAACATCACAACACCCTTCTCATCCGCAATCCGCGCAATCTCCACATCTTCATCTTTCTCATTCTTCAACACCACGCTGGGCAACGAGTCTCCAACTTCAACCGGCGCAAGTACGATAGGCGACGGGGGCCTATCCCCTTCGTCGACCACCATGTTGTCGTTTGCGGTAGCAGCAGCAGCAGCAACACCATCAGCAACACCAGCGCTACCATTATCAGACTTGGCCTTGTAAACAACCCGATAAGCCACACACTCGCCTCAAAAAAAAAAAAAAAACGATAAAGAAAACAAACAAACGCACCTTCTTCGCAACAGCAGCACCCTCACCCTCTTCCTTGGCCTCACCACCAGCACCAGCACCAGCACCAGCACCACTCCCCTCATCCGCAGACCTCTTCTTCGTCGCACGCGGTTTAGCAGCAGGAACAACCTCCTCCAATTTCGGCTGAGACGCAATCCGCGACGAACGTCTCGGCGGTCCTGTTTCTTCACCAGCCTATCGCAGCGTTGGATCCTTTACGAGGCATTCTTTTTTACTTGGAGTTTGTGTTGTGTGTTGTGGATGCGTGTGGGTAAGTGGGTTGGTTTGGGGGTTTTTTCTGCAGAAGGGGAAAAAGGCCCGTGTTTTTTTTTTTTCAAAAGCGGTAAAAAAAATCCCAGGCGCACACACACTTTGTTGTGTGTTGAAACTCGGCAGAGGTGATGGGATGACGAAACTGTTGACCAAGAACCGATAAATATACATCACTAACACAATCAACATCACATCAACATCATCATACTCTAATCAAAACCCCACACATCACCCCCGTTCCGGTTCCTGTCAATCCGATTAAATGTAAATGTATATTCTGCCGTCGCGTAGATTACGATGTTAAGAAAAAAAAAAAAAAAACACAAAATTATCCCTTTTTCACCCCGAATTCGTCCTCTTCACAAACATCGGCACATGCGCAAGCGCATTCGGCGAACTCGGCCCAGCACTACTACTCGCCTCCACCACCGACAAACCACTCCCACCCTGCCCAAGACTCGGCGACGATCCCAACACAGGCGAAATAACACCCATAATCGACGACGACGTCCGTCGAGGTATGTACGGTTTCGGAGTCAGCGGCGACCCCACAGTCGGACTCCCAGCTGCACTATTACTATTTCCCGTCGTGTCGTTGGGGAATACGGGGGATACCGGAGCAATAAAGGACTGCCGGATCGATAGGATCTGGACCTGGTCCAAGCAACTCTAAACCAAACTCGTCGTGTATCGGTCGTGGTGGTGGTCGTTCAACCATCGCCTCCAACAGCTACACACCCACCCAAAAAATGAAAAAAAAAAAAAAAAAAAAAAGTTGTGAGAAGAATGAAAAGACAAATAACACCAAAAATACGCACCTCCTTCCGTAACTCCTCCCCAGCATACTCCCCCTCCAACTCCTCCGGCCCAAGAAGCACCGTCCCCTTTCTAAATATCTCTCCTTCCTCCGCAACCCAACTCCTCGATCTAACACACACACAGACGTGCATCAGCCACCCCTCCCAGCCAACAAGAAACAGAAAACCACAAAAGCTCACCGCTCAGTAGGCGAGGCCATCCGCGCAGCAATCTCCTCCGGAATATACCCACCACCTTCCTCTTCATCCTCCTCCGAATCAATCACATACGACGGACTCAACACTTTCTCCGGCTCTTCCTCCTCCGGCTCCGCCCTACCCTTGCCTTTATCAATCCTCGGCGTAGGTGTCGTATCTTCTTCTTCTTCTTCCTCCTCCCCTTCCCCCGTTGCAACGATCGTATTCGCGCCAACAACAGCGCCGTTCTCTATTTGACCATCAACAACAACAAAGTCAGCACCACGTTCATTTTCTTCAGACTGTAATAAAGGGTTGACAAGCACCATTACCATGACCCTTATCACCATCCAATGATAATCCCAATCCATGCAACAACAACCGCGGTCGCTTCCTATTCCCTCCAACAGCAACACCCTCCACAGGAGCCGTTGCTGCCGTTGCTGTTGGCCTTACCGCCGCCGCCGTTGCTGTTGTTGCTATCGCCGCATCCGTTGTCGTAGTCGGTGATGATGATGACGATGATGATGATGGTATCTCCTTCAACAACGCAACAAGCTGATCATTCACCACCAACAACTCTTCCAACCTCTCCGGATCTTCCGTTTCCTGAATCGCAGTCCGCAACTCTACAATCACCGTCTCCATCATCGCCGCCGCTCCATCCATCGCCTGTTTCTTCTTCCTACTAGCAACAGCAGCTGCATCCATTCTCGGACCACTACCACCACTCGGTAAAGGCGAAGAAGGCGAAGTCGGTGCGATCGTAGTCGAAGAAACAAGCACCGTCACCTGGGCTACACACGCCCTCGCACGAACGACAATATCATTTTCCATCTTTTCCATTCGTTAAAAAAAAAGACACATCCACACACATCCACACACATACCTTTTTCTCTTCATCCTTCCGAATCGACTTGGCCAACTCACTATCCTCAATCAACCCCCACACACCCTTTCGCTGCCCTCTCCCGCTCTGCATCGTCCCACCCGGAGACAAGATAGCACTGCCGCCACCACTGCCCTCCACAGGTAAACCCGTACCCACTTTCGAATTCCTCTCCGCTTCCTCCGTATTCCTCACACACGTATTCAAAATCTCGCGACACATCCTATAACAGGAGGGGGTTTGGCAATTAACACCAAAAAGTTTTGATCAAAAAACAACGCACCTCGCAAACTTTTCATCTCCCGGAGGAATATTCAAATCCAAACACCGCATCACATGGTTCGCCTTGAGTCCCGAATTAAGAGCCATAACACCCGCAAGATCAAGCGCATTGTTTGTCAAATCAAGATGTAAAAGTGATGTGGATTCAGGTAAAAACTCTGCGAGCGCAATGGCACCGGCGGAGGTAAGTTGGGTCGAGGAGAGGAAGAGACGTTTGAGTGAGGTGTTGAGGGTGAAGGCAGTCCGGAGAGATTGAATCTACATTCACACACACACACAAGGTAAGGTCAGATAGTCATAAGTGATAGGGAGGGCAAGGAAATAACGCACACCCTCAAGACCTGGCCCTGAACATGGATTCTTGCTCATATCAAGTGTTTCTAAACACGAGTTGTATTTCTATCGTGGAACCACCGTCAGCTCAAGCAATTAACCAGATTCATTAATTACCAGGGCCTCGGCAATAGCAACCAAACATGCCACGTCCAGCTTATTCTCGCTGAGGTTCAGCAACTTGAGCGTCCTATTCCGCTTGAGCACCTGCGCAAGATACGTGATCCCATTCTACACCAAAAAAAAAAAAAAAAAAGAAACAATCAGTTACATCTCCCCCACCTACAACTACATCAATGCCACACACATAGACAACTCACCCGCAAATCATTCCCCTTGAGATCCAACGTCCTCAACGCTCCAAGACGGGGCAACGCATCCAACGCCCTCACCCGGTCCAACAGCGCAGCACTAGGTCCGGCATCATGTCTTCCCGCTGATCCCTGCTCCTGTCTCGCATGGACATGGGCAGCAGACCCTGGATGGGTGGTCGTTCCTGTTGCAGTTGTTGATATCGGATGTCTTGTCGTGACACCACCCTGTAGGGAAGACGTAATGATGGGAATGGGTTGACCTGTAGGTGACAACAGGGCTCCCACATTCGCAGTAGTCATGACTGGAGACGCGACAGACACCGGTCGACGCCTTGACCTGGGTATATAGGGTGTATAAGTTGTCTGCATCCCGACAGATGATGGGTGGCGCGGAGGTGGAAGGACCGGTCCGCCCTTTGGTGCTGTTGTTGCTGCTGCTCCTAGGGGTAATAATGGTGATGATGATGGTGGTAATCCTGCTGTTGCTGGTGAAGTGAGGGTAGGCGTGGCCGGAGGCGAGACAATAGGAAGACTGGAAACAGAAGAGGTAGGGGAAGAGGTGGTCGACGACGCAGGGGTGCCGTTGCCAGAGGGAGAAGGCGAAATGGGGGCGGGGATGGCGTCGGGATAGTCCCTGATCATGAGGGCCAGGGCAACGCCGCCAGCTGAACTAATGCGGTTGTGGCGCAAGGAGATGTGTTTGAGAGAGGATGTGCGAACGGCACGGCCTAGAGGGCTTGGAGTGTCAGGAAGTTCTAGAACACGTTTAGAGAGAAAAAGGGATAGTAAGCTGCCTCACAGAGAGCCTCGAGTGCTGCTGGGCGTAAAGCGCAGTCATCTAGACGGAGGGATTCAAGACCTAGTTCCGGGGCCGTTTCGAGGGCGACGACGATGTACTCTACGGATCGCTTGTCGAGCGAGTTTTGTGAGAGGTCGAGAAATTGGAGACTCTTGGCCTTTTTGGCATAGGCGCCAATGACCCGGAAAGCGGGGGCCTTGAGACGGCGGTTGGAAGCGACGGAGAGAAAGAAGAGGCTGCCTGGGATGAGAAGCGAATGCAGGATGGGTTTCAAGGTCTAAAGAGGGGGTGTGTGGGTGTGTGCGTGTCAAGAGAGATAGAGGGACAGAAGGAAGGAACACGCACATGCTCATCGAGGTCACACTCGCGACAAACGAGTTTGCGGAGACCCCACTCGATAGTGAACACGTCAGAGAGAACGGATGCCGAGGTAGGCGTGAGCTGGACACCGGAGAGATCGACGGCGCGGGGACTGGCGCCAGAGGCATTCTATTGCGTATATATATATGTGTGTGTGTTGGATTTGTGCAGGCAAGCAAGCAAAGGACGACATTTACCTTGAGGGCGGTGCTGATGGCAGGATCTGGATCCTCGTCGCAGCCCGCGCAGCACTCGCGGTAAAAGGATTCGACCTTGTCCATGTTCCACCATCCCTCTGGTTCTTGCCCGGGGCTCTTTGGGGGCCCACGGACGACCCGCCGTCTGCGCTCAAACTCTCTGTCCTCGATGGCGCGCTTCTCATCCTTGAGGCCGGGTGCAGAAGGGGGGTTGAGGGAGGAGATGGGGTAGACGATGGCGATTTCTGGTAGGATAAAGTGGGCGCGTTTGAGGGGCCGGGCGTCGTCATCGGTAGTAGCTGCTGCTGTTGCTGCGGGGAGGAATCTTGTGAAGCGGGAGAAGAGGGACTGGGGTTGCTGCGGGGTGCGCTTGAGGATGGACCTGCCCGGAGATGGGATGGTGACTGCAGAGGACGAGGGCGAGCAGGAGGACATGTGGATTGGAGAGAAGAGAAGAGAAGAGATAAATAAATAAATAATATAAAATACAGTTATCAACACTCGTCCATGTACTCTCTGCAGCGCTCATACAGGCGATACCACCGTCCATTGTTCCACGTCCGCACACGCGCCCACCCATCGTGCGGCGCCATCCGCTCAATCCAGATCAACACAGAACACAGCGCAAAGTCCGCATACGACACACCGTCCCCCATCACAACCAGCCCATCCCCACTCATGTCTCCCGTGTTCTTGTCCAGCACCATCGCCAGAAAATCAAACTGCTCCTTGACCAGCATCCACGCTTGCTCTCGCTGCGCACCACTCAGCATCATCCCACCACCAGCACCACCAGCACCACCACTACCCATCTCATAGTGCGACCGCGTCCGCAGGAGGTAGATTCTGGTGACTCAGCGGAATCATAATCGGCAACAACGGCTTTCGCAAACACCTCCTGGATATGATGCACAAACAGCGTCTGCATCGCCCGCGATCCATCAGGGAACACCGGGCGCGCAGGATACGCACTCTCCAAGTACTCTGCAATGTGGTTCGTGTTCGAGAGCACCTCGGGTGCAGACGGGCTGCGTGTCGGATCTACAATCACTGGCAGCGTGTACACCGGTCGTCCGTCGCCCCGTACCATGCTTGGAGGCGCGTTGATCGATCGCAGCGTTGCCTTCTACATCTGGGAACTCGACCCACTACCGTCTTGTAGCGCAGCCGTTTAAAGTTGAGAATAAATCTATCATGTGTGGTGTTAGAAGTCCAACAACGTCATTTATCCAAGCACAAAAAAACCTACCGAACTCGCCAGATGTTGGGTGCCCAAGGTTGAGGCGTGTGCCCCGGCACATCATACAGAGTGATTACTGGAGGACCCGCTGAACGCGAAGACGACGTCGAATAGGCAGAGCCCGCATAGTGATGATGATGATGATGATACCTCGACATTTGAAAAAAAAAAAACACACACACAGAAAACGAAAAAGAAAAGAGCTGGCTTAGCTAGTTGGAATGGCCCATCTCTCCAGACCACACCCCTGCTTTAATACTCTCAAGCCCAAAGGGTTGAAGGTTCGAAACGCCATAGCCAGATTTAGAACACATATAATAGCAATGCAGTTATGCCCCGGCGGGTAAGAGCGGGCGAATACAATTGACGCTGCCCCAAGTCAGATCTAGTCATGGCAACAAACCACGACGCACCTCGCAAGTCTCCCAGTACTAGGGGAGAGATTCAACACCCAGATTACATTGCGTATACGTATATCACAAATCTCTGCTTACATTAACAACAAGGAAGATCAGGCGAAATGACAACAGGCACATCGGACCTCGGACGCGGAACAGACATGATGCCGATTTTATTTCGTTCGCGTATAACGCGCGTGAGAAGGGAGCGAGGGGGGGGGGAGGCGTGCAGTTACACTTTGAACATCGGGGGGTTACAAGTTCCCTTGCCCGCTGCCCAACCACTGCGCTGTGGGTACACGGGCCCACATAGCTGACAACTATCGACCCAAGGCTGCGATTCAGTCATACGGACATTTCGCAGTTGCAGCCCATGACTCTTACCTGGTACTAAACAACTGAGGAGATCTTCAGGGAAGACAAGGCTGTACAATACATCATCGTCTTTCCTTATTTGGCAAATTGCGACAACCCCCATCCCACTTAGGTCGTATATGGGACTCGGAAATCACGCCTCCGAACGAATGTCCCTTTCCGATCGAGAATAATGGGAGAACCCCCCCCTCTCTTGGCGTTTTGAGTTTGATGGCCTATTCCCTTCTCAGGCCCCGTAATTAACATCCCAAGTTATCCATCGTTTCCCTCTCTCACCCACCAATTCAGAAAGCTGTAGAGGTATTGTACACAGGCACAGCAACAAGTTACGGCACTGCACCCGCCCTTTTCCCAAGTTGGTTTACATACATATACAAATGAGAGCAACCGAACAACGCACGACAACACGTGACATCAAAACCTTATCTTTTACACCCACACAAAAAGCGCTCGTTTATAATCCATTTACACGTCGGAAAAAAGCGGCCCCGAGGGTTATACAAGTATAGGGTCGGTGCAACGCAGCTGTCGACGTACTTCGTAAACGCAAATTCGACGTCCGTACACCCCATCCAGAAAAGCTCAAACTCGCGAGGCTTCCGTCGCCGATGAAAGAAAGAAAGGGAGCCCCTTGATTTCCCAAGCTCGACGTATTTGTCAATTGGAAAGGGGAAGGGGGGTGCTGCGTGCCATAACTTTAGAAAAGCTCTTTGTTACGTTCAATCGCGAATTGTTGTGACGCCGACGGAGTTATTTTTCCCCCCCCCTCCGTGGGTTTTTAGAGTGGACGTATGTGGAAAGACCCCCGAACTACGAATCATTATATTTATTTTGACGTGTTCTGCCATTTAGACCCTCTGCATAGCTACTACGTTTTGGTGGCGTATCGCATCTTTGTTTCACGGAGTTTTTCTTTGCCTAGATCCACACAACACTAAAAAAAGATCCCTGTTTAATTGCGGTCATCTAGCTCCGCAACCCATTTCGCAAACGAGGGGCTTCTGAGTAAAGATCAAGTTTTGAAATGAGCAACAAACCCGAAAAAAAAAACAAGACATTCCCAACTTGATAAAAAAAAACCCATCACCTCCAGGTTGTGAAAAAGAAGTCGCTTCTGAACATCTCCTCGGCCCCACATCAACAGCAACCCCCTATTAACCGCCCCCCTTCGGGCGTCTCCGATCCGAAAAGCCATGAGAGCCGATAGAGGTTCCGAGACTCGATCGCACTTACACTTGTCCATCATCCCCCAAGTAGTTTTAATACATCACCGAGTGGAGCCTCATCCAACGCATTTAATTAAGAAATAAATAACAAAGAACGGGGTGTCAATTTTATATTAGAGGGGCGGGCGCTGTCGTGGATAATCTGTTGCGTGTGTACTCAAATGCTGAGACGATATCTCTGACTTGGACTTTTGAAAGGGGCAGGAGGGGGGCCGGAGGGGGGGGGGAAGAATGTATCATGCACTTGAAGGAGTCATTTCCACACATGCCACAGCCGGCGGCCGGGCGGCATAACAACCCGTTGTGCGCGTCCCCCTTTCTTTCACTTGCACAGTTACTTACAGGAAGTGCGCTGGAAGTAACAAGCTGTAATAATATCCTTTTTTATCGTAGTGGGCTTTTTGCTCTTTTCATCGGCTTGAGCCTAAAAGTAACTTTTGCTATTCCTCAACGAGATGCCCGAAGGTATAAATGATTCCCTTGATATCATCGTGATGCTATGTGTCTCGGAAAAATGGTTTATTTTCAGTTCATTAAATGGCAGCGGCTAGAAGTTGGGAAAAAAACACACACACACACTTTTTTGAATTGAACGAGCCCTCTTGAGCTGTGGAGTAGTAGCATAACTCCTGTATGTTACCACTTTCAATGGCGATGCTGATGGTGCTAATACCCAACTATACGCGATCAACTTTGACTTTAACTTGTGTGTTTTATGTACGAAATGCCATTTCTGTCAACTGAAAAGACACAGCGGTGGCTGCCGGCGCTATGACTTTTGGCGTGGCGATAAAACTCGAGTTTGGCACCTTGACGACATTTGGGCGGACTGGATTTCTCGATACAGCGCTAATATACATACAGTACACACATCAATGATTGATCCGCCCCCTTGGTGATCAACATAACACATATTCCGAACTATCGGCAACAACTGAGATTAGTGACTTTTGCATGCTTATCATCCATCCGTCGATGATTTATTGATATTGATATAAAGGAAAAAGGAGGACGACGTCGAGGAGTTATAGAGTTTCGAATGGGAGGGGATTCCGTATGTGTTAATTAATCAAATCAGACATCAAAAAACCCGTCCATCTTTCTATTCAACGCCGGTCCCTGTCCTGCGTCAGTCTTCGTACGACCCCTAAGACCCTGGGTGTTGTAGTGGAATGCCAAACTCAGTTCCCGTTGAGCTCCGTTTTTACGTTTTCCCCATTGCTCTTAAGTAGTATTAATTGCCGATTGGGCAATATACTCTATACATTAGATGCGGAAGGAAGGCACTGTTTTTCTTTCAGAAAAAAAAAAAAAACCTATGTCTGGGAAAAACGTCGTCAAGTTGACCCAAGACGATCGGGTGTAGCAGGAATCATCTCCGACATCGTCTTTCAACGAGTTCAATTCCCTCTTTCGAAGTGTCATTATTTGCGCAGTACACAAAGTTAGACATGATACGAGCATATCTACCGAGGGCAGGGTCCATTGTAAACTCACCCCGAGTTTATCGTCCACAGCAACACATCCCGCGGCCGGATTCGGGTATCACATCACATGACCGTCGGCACCCGCGGATGAGATGACACATCTCGGGGATACTTATATCATATCATCATTGCGTCAAAGGATCCCCATTCCAAAGCCAGAGTTGAACATCTTCCTTTTGATCTCCAACCACCATGACCACCTCTCTTGACCAACTCAAACAGACCGGCACCGTCGTTGTCTCAGACTCTGGCGACTTTGAATGTGAGTTCTAATCGCCCACTTCCTGTATGAGAACTTGTCATTGACCGAAACAAACCGCCTCTCCTTGATCGATTCAGCTATCGATGTGTACAAACCCCAGGTAACGAACTGCGATCGATGTGCACTGTGATACAGTGAGATAATATATCGTATTTTTTATTCTCAGGATGCTACGACCAATCCTTCTTTGATTTTGGCTGCCGCCAAAAAGGAATCGTATGCCCGTGTCATCGACACCGTAGTAAACTCCGTCAAGAAAAAGGGTGGCAGCATCGATGACCAAACAAACGATGCTATGGATAGGCTTGTAAGTTGGTTGTGCGACTCTCATGCATCGCCAGGCACTAATAGCCTCACTCTCATTTCGTGTAGCTCGTCGAGTTCGGCAAGGAGATCCTAGCTATCATTCCTGGTCGTGTCTCGACTGAGGTTGATGCGCGTCTCTCATTCGACAAGGAGGCAACCAAGAAGAAGGTGAGTTGGTGACGCACTCTCTGTATCATCTGGTCCTCACGGTCGGACTATTTAGGCTAAACAATTGATTGCGCTCTACGAGTCTGTTGGTATCAAGAAAGAGCGCGTTTTGATCAAAATCGCATCAACCTGGGAAGGTATCCAAGCCGCTAAGGAGTTGGAGAGGGATGATGGGATCCATTGCAACCTTACCCTCCTCTTTGGTTTTGGCCAGGCTGTCGCCTGTGCTGAGGCTGGTGTTACTTTGATCTCGCCCTTTGTCGGCCGGGTGCGTTGGATTGTCGTCAACGGTACACGAACGTTCTTGGTTAATACTATTCCATGCAGATTCTCGACTGGTATAAGAAGTCGACTGGCAAGGATTACCAGGGCGACGAAGATCCTGGTGTCCAATCTGTCAAGAAGATCTTCAACTACTACAAGCAGCATGGCTACAAAACCATCGTCATGGGCGCCTCCTTCCGTAACGTAAGTTTAGGGTAGTGGTTGGGTCCGTATTTCATAATCTTATTTATCAATCCTCAGATCGGTGAAATCAAAGCACTTGCTGGTGTTGACTTCCTGACCATCGCACCTGCGCTGCTCAAGGAGCTCAAGGACTCGACTGATCCAGTTCCCAAAAAGTTGGATGCTAGCGTTGGTAAGTTCTTGATCTGATGACTTTGATATTTGATCTATTTGTAACCATCCAATTTCCGCTTTTCCTTCGGGCTTCTAGCTGCACAAGCCGATCCCATTCCCAAGGTTTCCTATATCAATAATGAGCCCGAATTCCGTTGGACACTTTTGCAAGATCAGATGGCGTTCGATAAGTTGCATGAGGGTATCAAGAAGTTTGCTGAGGATGGTGAGACTCTCAAGGAGCTCCTGCGCAAGAAGCTCTCTGCTTGAAAAAAAAAAGGCAGCTGGAGGACGTAGCCGTGGCCGCAGATGTACAGTTAAATTTTTTGTTTTTAATAGTAGCAAAACAGAAATCAATGGTTTGTCTTGTGTGTTTCGTCTACTTGAAGTCTTGATCACCCTGTTGTCAGCAAGGCCTCATTCCGCAGTAAAGCCGTTCGGATTTTCACGGCGAATTTAAATATAAAAAAAAATGATGGCCGAATGTCCGACGTGCGATTATGCTCCGCGAAAGTAGAAGCTGCATACCACCCGCCCTGAAATATAAAAGGTGCGAGCGGTGCCTTACTTGTCTAAACTTGTAACGAAGTCCTCAGAAAGAAGAAGGAAGTGCCGGTGACTGCGGAAACAATGATCCCTTGAAGAAAAAGGGTGGTGTAAAACATATGGCAAATCAATAGCTTGCTAAAATAATTTAAAAAAAATTAAATTAAATTAAAAACAGGTCTGGCTCAAGAGGCTATCGCATGCCTGTATTTAAATATGACCATAATGAGGAGGAGAGCCCGTGGCCTCAGGTAACTGGTCCTACATGCTCTGGCCGTTGGGCTACCGATTTGTCAAGGTATTGTGCCTCCATCAGATTATAAGTAAGCCGGAGTTGGTACAGCCAATCCGAGTACCAGCGTCAACAAGGTGGAGCAGGTGCAGTACAGTGTGCACAAAAGGTGACATTCGTGTAAGCAGGCTTGGGCGGCGGCTTGGGCTTCAAGATCAAGTAAACCTAGATGCACACGTGGGACAAAAGGAAAATAAAAGTCATAGTCGTATTCGAGAGTAGCTAGACATTATACAGACCAGTACTTTGCATACTATTTATGTTGTGAGTGCTATGGGACCAATGGCACACACGTAGTCACACTTCACGTGATCACCACCTACTCGCACCTGTTCCAACTTGACCTTATTCGAAGTATTGGCCTACTTCAATAGGCCATCGTCAAAAACTTGTAAACGTCATCATCATAAAACTCTTAACACCTCCGGACATTCCACCATTGACAAAAACGACTCCACCTATACCCCACCTATTTTCTCTGACATCAATAACGCCGAACAAAGCCTAGGAGTTCAGCTGCTCGGGCACTGACAATGCAAAGAACAAAAAGCTGACAGCAAGCCTCCGCCATTTCGCCGCCTCTGGTCACATATTTATCTCTCTGATTTTCGTTGGCACATGAGGATTGGGTGGTACGAATACCACGGGACTTGAACTTTCTAGGAGATTCTGGGGCCTTTTTAAAAATAAGAGGACGATCAAGCGCCCTAGCGATATGATGCCGTTCGGCAAGATACGCCCGGCGCTATCGAGACAATGTGTTCTCCGGTGGCTCGCCCTTTCCTCGTAAGCAGCGTCTAATGGCGGGGTGGGCTGTGAACTGCTGTGAATGTTATTGAGAATGGAACTTCTATATATGTCGATTGCTGTTGCCCCTCCGGCGGTTATGGTTGACTCGACCGCAGGTTTCTTTTGACCATTACTCCATCGTTGCAAAGCTCCAAACGTCGATTACATGTAAGTCCATGCCTCTGTCATACTCGAATCTGGGCCTTCGCACCTGGGCGCCTGTCCGTGAGGCCATGGGAACGATCTCTTGACGCCCAGAAGAGTTGCCCGCTTGTCCCCGACCGATATCGTGCATTTACTGATAACTCCTCGCCCGCTCTCAACTTAGTGATTAAAAGATGGCGAAACAGAGTGACGGAGATTCTGGTGCGAAGTATATGAATAATGCGGGCGAAATGTGAGTGTTTTCCCAGCGTATCAGCATGCCACACTGGTGTATATGTGGGGGGTATTCTTTTATGCTTTGTGATCTTTCTTCTTGGTGTACCGTGGGATTACTGATTGCCACTCTCTTGGTTGTTGTCAGGAATGAGACTTTCCTGACGAGGGGGTCGAGCCAGAAGGCTGGTAGTGAGTCTAAGGATGGAACTGGGTAAGTCAGACCAGGAAACTTAGAGTTTTTTTTACAATTCCTGAATATCAAACTTTATCTGTTCTCCGTTGCCTTGTCGGCACGCACAGGGGACAGATCGGGAATTTTGACCAGCGTGGCGTTGCAAACCAGGGGGCCAAGTAGGTTCAGAAGATCAGGGTCTTTGTAACACGAAGAAACTTACCGTGAATGTTTGCTTTCTTCCTATAGGAACTCTGACACGGGTGGCGACGCACCAAAGGTTCGGAAACCAGGAAGCTTCGGAAAGCAAGAAGGGGGCAAAAAGTGAGTATCGAAATCCAAAAACGTGTTTTTGGTAAAGTGTGCCGACGCTAACAATAACTTCTCTCTGGTGGTGGGCATAATGACTTAGATGGTCAGATACCCCTCCCGAACAGTGAGTCTGAAACACTTCGTGACTCAAGAAGCACCTGCGTTAACTATAGCTTTACGATTATAGGGGAGGAAGAGCGCCAGGGGATAAGGCGAATCAAGGTGCAACACTCACTGACCAACCGCCAGCAGGTGTGAGGGTCAAGTCTAACCCTACGTAGGAGACCCCGGGAGGCTAGAACACCGCACCAAATGATGTAAATCTCATTTGTTCTTATCTCCACTTGGAAAAATCGGGTGGCTAGCTCCTGTATGCACTAATATTGAGTAATGTTTGTATTTCGTGGCATCGCGACACATTCTCTGAGTCTGTGGAAGAAAGAACAAGAGGGGACACACTGTCAACAGAAATTTGATGATAATGTTCACATTGCAATTCGAATCATGGTTGGACTCTTTCCTGGTTTAATCCGAGATTTCGGGATTCACAACTCCCCACCCCTTTTCAACTTGAAACACTTCGGACTTCTCCAATGGGAACCCCTTCGCCACTTATCGCACAAATCCTTGTTGAGGGCGGTCCGTGATCCATTTCTGCTGTCACCTCTGCATACCTCGCACACAAGCTCAGTAGGCTAAATCACCCTACTTGGGAATTCTTGAGGCTGATGCTACTGCTTCTCAGATATCACATTGCAGCACAACATTGTTTGTCGGCGATTACTCTGGCCAGGGCTGGGTGTAACGTATTTTTATCAAAGCCTAGTACTGAATGTTACGCAAACATTTCATCATAACTCTTGCGCGGATTACTGACGCTATTGTGACAGGCCAATTCAGGTCCACCACTGAACCTTGACGATCCTTTGGGACATCACTTCAGTGGCGGCCGAATCAATACACTGTGGGTATGAACTCAAATTTCTTATCAATTTGGTCTCAGAGATCTTTCAAAATGTCTTGGGATGATAGATTCAAATCAAGAGCTGCTCCGGATATAGGGTGTTGGCAGAGTTTATTACCGTCATGTGGTTCAAATGTATAGTCGGGATATTAAGGGATACCTACAGAACCTGTCATAGATATGTGGCATGGATCTACTGCTAAGTAAGGTCATAGTCATGGAGGTACGTGTGAATAGATCTTTGATTGGCACTACATACACTCGATATTTGTGGACCCCTTAGCACCCATTGTGCTATGATATCAAGAACGGTGAGAAGCCCGGGAGAAGAACCAAGGTCAACATTTTCCCTAATCTCCACACGTCTGACGGGTAGCAGTTTGCTCCTGATTAAAATACATCCTTTCCCAGCATTCGGAGATCCGACTCGGTTTGCCTTACTTTATGCAGGAAAGAGCGGGTCCTGATCCATAATGCCGAGAAGGAGGACATATTTGAAAGTGTTTCAAGTGTTTCATAAAATGCACATGGTCAGGCCACGAGCCCTACTTCTCCTTAACCTCGTGTTTAGATTGCTCCGTAGAGAGCTGGAAGGGATGGATTAAGGTCTGGTGTGGAGACCCACGTCGAACTTGAATAATCCGCAAATGATTGTTTCAAGGGATTGTTGTCGCTGTATATCCTGGACGGAATCTAGTTGACATGTCTTTATGCAGGTGTCTCGAAGTTTTTCGCAGAGGGTAGCCAACGTTACGATATGTGGCATGTTTTCTTTACGGCGGGAAAGGAACAGCTATCTTTGTACATCACATCCAGCTATTAATCCCATCCGGAAGGTACGAGGGGACGGGAGGCTGTGTTTTGTGATGATCAAGGTCGTTTCTGGGAGCCGGAACAATTCCCGAGAAGACAAACTGGTGGTGAATCTGCCAAGAAGTTGTTGGTCGTTTCCAAATTGAAGGGTATACATGAAATAGATTTACAAAGGACGTCAGGTTACGGGATTTGCTAATATTACATTCTGGCACGTTGCTGATGAAATGCAGGTGGGCAGCCACTGAAGATTTGGGGGGGTATCTGAGGTATGCAACTGAGTAGTTTAGGGACCATAATTTTCCTGGACGTCGGGTACTATCTCCTGGACGAGCGGTGCCCTGTAAAGAAGGACTAGGCAATTCATTAACGGATAAGCCTCGGTGCAATAGGTCCAAGTCATACCGGCACAAGGTCACAGTTGTACCCAGGATCATAGTGGGCTGGCGGTTTGTCTGGTGATGTTGAAACAAAGAATTTGAGGGTGCCAGATGGGTCACCATGTCTGCGACAGAGTGCGAACAACTCCCGATCGCTTAGGGATTCACCAAGAGCGAAGGAACCAATTTCAGATGGGTATATCGAAAACGCAGGATGAGAGTCGTCCGGAATACTCAGCTTTTGGAAAAAATGTCAAAGGATTGTGGTGTGCAAGATGGGGCCTACTCACCTTGGAGTAGATACGCTCTCGCACCCATGACCCATCTGGTGCCCCGGTAACATCTACTACTCTGTATTGCTCTCCGTTACAGCTTGCAACTAGCCGGATAGTTGGTTGAATAGTATGTGTCCTAGGTAGCCGGTTGGGTAGCTCAAGCTTCAATATTGGCAACGAGGAACTATACGCACATGGTGGGTGGTTGGAAACCGGTCAGGGCGAATCAGTTGACCTCACGAGTAGGCTTTTGCATCTTATTTGTGGTGAGATCCACATCAGCGTTATGATGCGTGGTTGCCCTTTTGCATCAGCAACTGACAAGGACAAATATAACGCGACTAAGTTCAGGACAAGACCGCCCTTGGTCGAATGACTAATTGGGTCTTTCGCCATTTGTAAGGCGGCGAAACGCTCATGTCATGCGAGTTCTTTCGGGGACCGGAGATGACTTACAGCCCGTCCAGTAGCCTGCAGGTTTGATGATCACACCGAGACATCGCGCTGTAGTTAAAAGATATCACTGATGTCAAGGGAAGCTGCTTAGAACGAAACAGGATTTAAAGACTTCTTGAGCTCCATCGAAGGTCCTTGTCCATCGGGTTATTACCCATAGGCATTGTTGGGGCCCCTCATAGTGCCAGATCCTTATAGTTTATAGTGCAAGGGGTACTGGCTGGCTTCATAATCATTGCGACCGGTAACTTTCGATGACGACCAGATCCGATCCCACCCGGAACCGGTACCCTATATGGGGATTATTGTTCCGCAACGGAGAATTTTGAGATCACAAATGGGGTTGTATAATTGGCTATTGCCACCTGCAACAAAAGTCGCAGTAGACAATTTCGTGTCTTGAAGCAATGAGCCCGGGTAAGATAAGATAAACACTGAGTTGGCTGTCATCTACTCGTCTAGCATTTGTAACAGCACTTTAATCTCCACTTTGTGGTGGTTCTATCTGACGAGGCCTCGTCATGAGAATGAGATACACAATGTTGCTGGCAGGCCCTAATTTTTATGAGGAATTGGAATTGCCCGGGGCATACGATCCGGGGCTATGTTTACATATGGTATAGCCTTTTGATGTCCTCTCAGCAGTATTGCAGAGGGTTTCTATAAAGCCATGAACGGTCATCCAACTACCTCTTGATTACCGACACGGCAATGCTACCTTGTCGTGGATATTAGGCTTGTTCAAGAAATCTTGATTTATTGCGCCAATGTCAAGTGGACCCGATCCCGGAGCCACATGTCGCCTTTTTTCTCGAGGATGAAAACCACCCACATTGGTGTACAATAAGTAGTGGGGTTGACATCATCACTGTCCTTACTGCCAAAGCGCTTTTGTCGCGAGCGTTCAGGTCAGAGCGAAAGTTTCAGGTAGGGGGTTCTTCAGTCCCCTATCGACAAGATCAGAGCGTAACTGCACCCTAGGTTTTCTCCCTTCTCTACGTCAGCGGCGGCTCGCCCCGTTCAAGAGTCTCGGCCTTGTTGAAGAGCCCCTCAATGCCGTCGGCATCGGTAGAGTATTATATACCTCATCATCGAAGGTCTGTTTCGAATATCATTGGCACCACACGTGAGTATTCTGTTCTTCTCTGAGCGACATCCGGAAATTTTAGTCCCCATTAACTGAGAGTGGGCACAGCGCCCAGCATCAGTGGTGGCGTTTCAGGTAAAGTGAGAGCTAGTATGGAATTACGATACGCCGGATAGAATGTATGCGTTTAATGGAAATTAATGAGTTGATTTGTGCTGGTTACAAAACATAAATGACAGTACTTGAGCAAGTGTTGTCAGACGTGCGAAACCATGAGTCATCGTACAGAAAAGTCCCGACACTAGTGGCGTATTCTACACATGCTATGCGAAAAAACAAAGCCTTTGCAGCTCGAAGTGACAGCGGAGATATATGTCAATTACATAAATTAACAAATGATACTAGAAGGAACTGGATAGAAAAGATGGAAACAAATCAAAGAGTGGAGAGAATCATGCCCAAGGGTTGTCTTGTTCTGGAATATCGTATTGAGGACTCCTAGTCAAACGGGTATGAGGTGGGGGCGTTTCTGCTCGAGCAATGACAGCTTCCGTGTCCTCCGGCTCCCAAAATTCTGGGTGCTGTCTCGATTCCTGATGCGGTTGGGAGCCACTTTTATCCCCAATCTCATCCGAAGTGCTCTCCTCAACGTCCACTCTTCTCCGATTGGTATCGTGGTCCTCCACTTCCTCTTCACCTTTCGCAGTGTTCCCATCGGGGGTGTTTACCTCAGGACCACGGCGATACACCCTCCTCAGTCCGAGCCCACGCATCGATGGCTCCCCCTTCCGTCTCTCTCTGGCTTGTTCTTTTTCCGCAGCCCTATCATCTTTGACGACAAGATCAACCGCATCCGGAGGTAGCATTGGAGATCCTCCACGACTACCACCCCTAGCGCTCTTTGAGCTATTTCGAGAAATAGGCGGGACCCGGTTAGGTGTCGAACCCCCGGCGAATCCAAGACTCTGGCTGCTGCTTCCCGCCGATGACGGACCAGAAGAAGGTGTTGTTCTTTCTGCTTGCGATCTTGTGTTTGCAACGTGTCCGTGAAGATGATGGGGTAGTTTGGATTTGGAGTCTGATTGTGATAGTGATTGCGATGGACTTAAAAAACTCCCTGTTGCTGATTTGGTATCTTTCCCGCGGGCCTTGGTCCACTGCATTTTCATATTGGTCGCGTGGGGGCCATCCTCGCCATCAGCATCAACTCCCACCTTGTCTCGCTCGCGATCAATGACCTTGTTCCCACTGTCATTGAAGTCGTAGGAACCGTCACCGGCCCCGGCGTTCCTGTTCACCTGCGAGGTGGTCCCGACAGCACCATATCCTTCCCATGCTGGTCGCTCCCGTCCTTGTAGTGCGATTCGTCCTTTTGCCCCTCGGATAGGTGAAAACCACGCGCCACGTTCGTCTCTCAAGACACGTTCCTCTTCTGTCCATATTACGACTCTTGCTTGTTCGGAGCTGACATCAATGCAGGGATAATTATAGTCTCCAAAAATATACTTCTTGCTGTGCGCAAATAGCTCTTCATCTGCATCATCAAGGTCTCCAAAAACCAATTCATAGCCATCATCGTGTTCTCCCCTTCCGAAACCCCAGATATCGGGTTCCTCGGAGTCGTCATGTTGGAGATCAGGCGCCAGGTGCACAACACTTTGAGCCTGAGAAGGCAGTAACGGCGCATGAACTTCGCCCTGATCGCGACCCACGACCTTCGTGATGGCGTGGTTAACAAGCCGTTCGGCACGACCTGGTGGTTGTGTTTCTGGTACCGGTCGAGGGAGCCAATACTTGCGTTGTCCCCCTTTGCTGTAGCGAAGACCTGCACGGATGCGACGATCACGCCCAATACCCTGGTGCATGAACCCTTCCGCAGGTTCGAATTCGCGGTAATCCATCCCTTCACCACGTAGTGTGGCTTTGCTATCCTCGACTACGTCGCGAGCACCGAATGCGTCACGGAATGCATAGTAAAATGGCATGCGGGCGACAAATGAAATGTGCGGATCGATGAAATCCTTGTATGAAAACGCGTAATTGTGGGCGATTGCAAAAAAAGGCATTTCTAGGCAGATGAGGATGTCGTTGAGTCCAACGGATATATGCTCTGCGTCCTTGTATGGCCCCAGTCGTTTGATTGCTTGCGCCGCAACTAATATTGATATTCCAATAGATTGCCAAAACGAGAAGAATAGTATTCCTTTAACGCATAGGAACTTGGGCACGGGCCTATTGAAAGATGAGGGAGGTGGCTCGGAGGGGAGCGAGCTACACACCTAAAGGGCTTCAAATCGTCATTTACACACACCCAGAACATCGCCAAACAGTAAAGTGAAAGGCAGATGCTGATGTTATAGACGATGCTGATATACAGATAGCCTGAATTTGCGCGAAAATCACCATCGTTGTATTTCCCCAAGGCCTTTAGGATAAGTGTGGCAGCGGCGAGGACTGGTTTAACTTGCACATATTCTGTAATACGCGTGAATGTTAATGGTATATCGTTCTCATGAACTCGGTAACCCACGCAAGATGCCGCGTTTCAAGAACAGGAATGTGTAAGGATCGCTAACGTCGATTTCGTGTTTGATAACGTTGACAGGGAAGACGGGCTCTTTTGGAGGACGTCCGTGTAACATGATGAGGAGAGAGCGCTCGCCTCCAAGATATGCCAACAGAAGTTCGAAGAAACAATAGATAACGAATGCCTGTTGCAAACAAAGACGTCAGTGCCATTCGGATGAAGTATTCAACACGGAACTCCACAGCCAATCAGGGAGTTGTCCCGCCGACAATGACGTTCAACAGACACACGATAGTTGTGGAATGGAGCAGAACTTACCTCGTAGATGTCCCGAATAGCGTCGATCACGAACGCAGCCTCCAGTGAAAATAGGGAAATGAACGATGATATCGCGTAGAGAGGAACCATAACCATGATTCGGACAACCATCCTGTACGATTTTTCCAAATTATTTTCACTAAACAAGCACGCTAGCAGCGCACCTCTGTAGGACCGGTTTACGATAATTCTTGAGCTGCCAGGTGATTGACCAAGTTGAAACAAGGACAGCAACTAGAGTAGAAATGCCCGCGACAATAAGAACAGCTGTCGGAAGTCTTGATCCAGCGCCCGAGCCAACATCAGTAATGGAGGCCATGTCTGGCTCCAGAGTGTTGGCGACGTCGTCTACGAAGGGGGAAGTGCTGCGCTGAGGCATTCGGCCCACTCCCAAGGGTGCCCACTTATGTAATCAATCGGTTTGAACGTGATTATTAAGCTCCATTGGCGTCTATAAGTACAGGCTCTAAAGATCGCCGTGGGGTCTATTCAAGGGCGTCAGGATGCTGGTCTTGCATCCGCTGATAATGCAGACCATTTGACTGGTACCACAGATAGCCAGGCATAAGCTCAAACTACCTCGATGCTCCCAGTCGAAAGTGAGTAAGTAAAGAGGGGAAGCCATGACATAGACGTGGAGTGGGACATCGCGGGAAGAAGACTCCAGGCGAAGGGTACCTGTGCTCACCTGCCAAAGATGATATATGCACCGTGAGGTGGTTGCCAGAGAAATATATATTGGAACAAGGACTTGTTAGCGTTCGACTCAATAGGCGGTGTTAAGTGTCTAAATAGTGCTGCTACCCGAAACTTTCTTGTCTACTTCTGTCATTTTTCTGCGCGCATGTGCTCCAGATCATATGTGGAACAAAATCAATGCATTAAGGGGGAATCGAACCCCCGGCGGGTCGAGCTTTTTGAAATGGCAACGACCCAGGTTACCACTACCCCATTAATGCTTATTCCTGTAACAGGAATCATTCTACTTAGAGAAAGAGCTGCTCTAGGGCAGACACCCTGAAGGGCTATATCCTGTAGTAGCTACTTCGGCTATATTGCGATTTCGTGCTTCACTCACCAGATTCCACGGTGGACTATCGATAGATGACATATGTCAACGTCAGTCGTTGACTACTTGTCCAAGACCATCAGGACTTGAGCGTCAGCTAGCCTTTGATCGCCCCCCGACATTCACCACTTGTCGTCCATGCAATATGTACCAGGCGTGCGCTCTCTGGGATGGTTCCTGCCCGTGAACAAGAAATCATATGCGAATACTCAAAGAATGTGTCTGGTAGCCTTGCGTGTGCGTGTTGGTCTCCCCTGCGCAAGTGAGCCTTTACGATCGTGCCAAGCCCAAGACATACTTGGCGACAGAGGAACCAGTACCGCAGTCAACGGGTCTCTAGTCGCTCTCTTTCTGGCTCCCATCGGACTCGCTTTTGTGACGACCCATGATGGCAATCACGCCAAAATGGGTGAAACACTTGTTGTTGACAACTCTCGTTTGGCGGTGTTCTGCGCTTGATCCTTCCCTTGAGGAAATCTCTCGCCGGTACACGAGGCGCACGGAACGCGGCGTCCATCTCCCAATCGTCCCAGCACAGGGCCCAGCAACTTTGGAGAGGCGTGGAAGAGTGGGCTCGATTGGACTGGGAAACTATGTTGATGTGTGAGTGACCTGATCTTCCTTTCAAGTGTTGTAAGCCCGAAGTGTCGACGTCCGAACCAGCGTCTACAATGTCCTCGTGCGGGTGGGCGGTGTATTGGTGCCAGTGATACTCGGTCAGTATTTCTCTACTTGAATCATACTCCCACTCTGTGATTCACTCCGGCGTTAGACACTGGGTCATCAGACCTATGGGTGACATCGGACGCTTGTACTGCAGGCTGTGGTACCGAAATTCCCTTGTATCCACAGTCATCGTTCAAATCCTTAGGGCTCGATGCGAACCTCCTGTATGGGGATTCAAGCACAGGAACATATGCCTTCGGACCGATCGGGACGGATGATGTTAACCTTGCTGGGCTTACTGTATCGAACCAGCATTTTGCAGCCATTAATAATACAAATACCAGCCTTTCTAACAGAGGATCCTCGGGAATCTTTGGACTTGGGTTCCCCTCCAACAGGTAAGTTGCGACTTTTATCGCGATATATATATAACTCAAGCCATCCACGCCAGTGTTTTATGGAAAACCGTCTTTGTTAACACGTACCTCCACTCACCCCACCAAAATCAACGGCGATTAGCTGAGGCGGAGCCTAGGAAGACAATTTCAGACTATTCTATACCCCATTTCCCTACATTCGACTTCCTCCAATCCGTTTTCCCAGACCTTTCCTTCGGTATGTCTAGTACCGAACGCATCGGCCAGCATCCCGCTCGACAACTGGACGGTCTCTCGACGTTAATATTTCAATCTTATCCAACGATTGCACCTTTACTTGGACGAATGGTGGTAACAGGAGAGATTGACCCCGTTTTTTCCGTAACCCTCCAAAGAAACACTGTCGATATCGGTGGAAATGTGGGACAACTGAGCATTGGGGAGCTTCCTCCTGGCGTGCGTAGAGAGAG
This sequence comes from Lepiota venenata, assembly GCA_004296355.1. NCBI lineage: Eukaryota > Fungi > Basidiomycota > Agaricomycetes > Agaricales > Agaricaceae > Lepiota > Lepiota venenata. The sequence continues at coordinate 1,787,644 of RCFS01000004.1, forward strand.
CCTGACGTGGGTTTCCGTGCGCGGCTATACTCGAGCTCAGGGTGGACTGCCAGCGCCCCCGGACTCACCAAATGAAGTTGGTTTTAAGGATTTAACCCCTGCTTTTCTATGTCTAACAAGCTCTTTCGATTCATATAGGTATATCCTATCGCATGGGAAATCCTAATTGATGATATATACTTAGATGGCGAACTTCTTCCCCGCTCAAAACTCTCCTCATCTGATATCGACCTCACTGCACTTATTGATACTGTATGTACTCCAGAAATACAAATCCTCGATCATCCGGCTCATCCTCGCCGTAACCAGGGAAGTTCCCTCATAAGAGGTCCCTGCTGATGTGGTTACCGAGATATCAAATAGGATAGGGGTCCGTTTCCCATGTTCCGAACCCCATACTTTGGCATTCGCCATAGGCGGAAAGCTCTTCGCAGTTGATCCACGAGATTTCACCTCCCAGACATTTACCGATTCCGTCTCACACTGCACAGCTAATATAGCCCTCACCGATCCTCCAGCTCAGGGTCGATACTTGTTCAGCTGGAGCTTAGGGACCCCGTTCTTAAAAGGGTGAGTTTTTTTCAGCTTGAGATACTTGTGGCCGTTTATAAGAATTCCACCAAATGCAGCGTACTGTCTGCGTATCATTTTGGAGATCTCCAATATCCTTCGAGAGACCCACCACGAATAGGCTTCATTTCAACCGTTCCCGAAGATGCTGGGGAGAAATTGCGGGTAGCGGTAGATGCAGCAGCGTTTAGTGACGGTAACTTCCCGTGTGAGTTGATCTCGTTTTTTTCCTTGCTTGTGAGTGCAATTCTTTACTTACGTGATATGCATATAGTCGTTTCAGAACCTGCGCCAACCGGTACCTGGGCTGCTGCGACGACCGATTCTAATGGTGTGCCTAAGGCCACTGAGATACCTCGACCGGTTTCGTCATCCCATGCTTCGGGAGCTGACTTGTCTTCTTGGCTGATATTCGTAGTAGTATCTACCTCGGTCTTGTTATCAGCATAAAGGTATATACAATTTTCAAAGACTGTAGCTGGTGCGCCTCAGGTTAGATGTGACTCTAGAGCACAAAGTAGTATAGAATTCAGGAAGACCGAGGTGGCCATTGAATCAGTTGTGACTCGGGTAATCTGGGTTGTTGGGCACCGGATGCCAAAACTTCCACATAATGGTGCGGGTAATGTCTGTAGGACGAATGTTCCTAACGGGCACAATCAGAAGGGCACCTAGAATTTAGCGAGATGGTAAGCGTGGGCACGTTTCATAAGGCCCTGTTCGGTTGCAGCAATCTGGATTATTTGGGGCCAGATTATTGTTCCGACATCACCGAGTGACATTCATAAATAGAAGGTCTTTCGCATGTGACTACCATATACGGTTGTCTTTGTCAAAAAGCTCTTACTCATGCGTGATGTGAACTCAATACTCAATCAAACCATCAGTGATACGAACAAAAGAAATTACTCGAAAGGGATAACGGACTTTGAAAAGGATGCACCCATCGCATCATCGGAGTTTGAAGCAAACGGGCCGGCCACGGGCCTACCCGAATGCAGCTATTTAGGCGTCTATTCGGAAGGTCTTGGGTTCGAGTCCCAGTCCAGCCATCTTTTATATTTAATATACTCTACATTTCTCAGTGCCCGTTGTTGTCCAAAAGGCATTTTACCCCTGTTTTTAGTGTTTTCGAAGCTAGTTATGCCAGGGAAGCTCAAGAGATGACAGAATCCGGTTGCAGAAAAAATGAGTGATGACTGGGATCAGGAGTCACACAATGTCACATGCACGTGATGAGCTCAGCCAATCCCATCACAATCTGGTTACTATATAAGGAAACCTGACAATCCAGATTGTTGCAACCGAACAGGGCCTAAAGCGTGGTCAAGCGTGATAAGCGTGGTCACGCGTGATGGCATGTGATAAGCGTGAGCACTCGAAATCAAGTGTGAGGTAAGCGTGGCCAAGCGTGAATACCAAAAAAAAGCGTGAGGTAAGCGTGGCTAAGCGTGAGTTAGCATAGAAATATCATTATGCACTACAATATTTATAAACAACACGCTCTATGGTCATATTAATTAGTGTGACCCTTGTGTAAGTTAAGCGTGACCAAGCGTGAGTCAAGCGTGGCTAAGCGTGGCTGAGCGCTAACATCAGCTGAGCAAGCGTGACTTTTTGCAGGGTCAAGTTTGGGAAGCGTGAGTATTTTTCTACAAGCGTGAGAGGGCGTGAGAGCGTGATGAAGTGTGATAAAGCGTGAAAAAGTGTTAAAAAGCGTGATGTAAGCGTGATATAAGCGTGAAGTTGAGTAAAACTTGACAGTTGTCAATCGTGATATCTTATCTCTTAAATATCCCCCACCAAGATCAACATATTCACACAATAAGTCATACTGATCTGCAATGTAGCTGTTGTATGATTAGTGTAATTGTGTAAATACAAAAGGTTCACAGTTAACTATTTGCTAGATCGTGTTATCTAGGCATCAGCACACTGATTAGATTAATGTAAGGCTTATCATTGTACGTGTGAAATGAACTGTCAAGCGTGATTGGACCCTTCACGCTAGCCACGCTAGCGTGAGGGCATCACGCTAAAAACACGTCGCCCCAATCAGAATACCTAGGGATACCTAGCCAATAGTGTTGTTACTCTCCTAAAATGGTCATCATCGGTTGATGTCCCAATTGCGCTGGGGGCAACGTAGGGAAATATTGTGAGTAATCGCGCATAAGGTACGGGAGTGGTGAGGCCAAGAGGGGAATGCCGAACAGGTCACCTCATGCGCTCACCAATTGGCTCACTGCGCAGTCACGACACAATGAAGTACTGTAGAAACAAAGTAGATCGGTGCCCTGGGTAAGTGGCATAACTTAGATAACGTCTAGGTGATCTGGACTGAGGGATAATATGTGTTAAGGAACAACACTAGGGACGGGCAGAGAAGAGCGAACATCGAGTTGCCCCTGCACCTATGCACAGGACGGTCACGTCACGGCACGAGAAAGAACTTCACCTAGGTGCTTCACGCAACGCGTCCTTACCCAAGTCCCCTATGACTTCCGTATCTGAAACACAACCTCTACCAGGGTTTGGATTAAACATAGAATACGAGCCAGAGGAGAGCGATGGCTCCCCGATCCTCTTTGCAACTGCTTTAAATTCAGAATTATGGGACCGTGATTGCGAAACACGGTACGTTGGTGCAGAGTTCCCCCTTGCGTACAAGGGAGTATAACGCGTTTTTAAACAGCATGCCTATTCTTACGCTGCGAGAAATTGCAATGATCCAATTTATGAACCAGGTCACCGATAAAAAGGACTGGGAGATCAAGGTATGTATCTGAATCACTTGCATATCGTCCAATTTACAGGAGGCTCTTGTATAAGGTGTTTGATGATGCAATCGTGCAGAAGTGGGAGGCGGAGGTCTGTGGAAGCTCCCGCACGAGTTTTACGAAGGAGATGGCCGACTATTGCATCGCGGAACTCAAGTACAAAGCTAAACTGTACGAAGATACTGGGTTTATCAGTCTCTATCATGGCGACGTGGTCAAATCAGACATCGCGATCCCGCCTGATCTACGTGACGCCCTCAAAGAAAGTGTTGCTCCACTCGAGAATGTGCCCAAACAAAAGCAGGACTGGCACCCTGGATCGAACGACATGGTGCTCGACCTTGTCCATCCTTCACTCTTCCCTTTGGTTTATGGTTTGTCTCGCATTTTGACGGATGGTACCACCAATCTCGATGATTGTATTACACGCTCCGGGCAGGGTGAACTGGTGGGTGAGTCAGCTCGGCCCAGAGTTAGGCGTGCTGGGCGGACCCACGGCCCCTATAGCCACACATTCCAGTGGTTACCAAGTGACGTAGACATCTCGGGTGAGATCCCAAAGTGAGCCCTTCCCAAGTGAATCAGATGGTCTTTAAACCCAGGTTGCGCGCAGAATCGTTAGCTATATCAATAACCTACACCCACAGGACCACAAGGGCTTGTACTCTGTTATCGAAAGGATCATTGCTCGAGTAATTCCCCTTTGGAATGCAACCTTGACCCCATTGCGCTCCTTCAAGTTTCGGCCGCGTATCGAATACACCGACGTCGATTATGGAACGTTGGAGGCAGTACGCAGAAAAAGAGGGGCCCAAACAGCAAGAAGGCGAAGATAAATGGGACTTTTACAATCGTAAAGAGGAATGGAAAGATGAGAGGAAGCGTGATTTTATAGTATACCCCAATCCTGGTCCCTTTGTGCCACCTGATGAAGACGCAAGCTAGCGAAAAGGTCGACTTGAAAGCCGATTATAGTAAACCTAGTTTGCAAATCATTGTAAAATTGGCCAATATCCACCTCACACCCGAAAAGCCAGAGTATGGTGGGGGTGCATGGCACGTTGAAGGTCAGGCGGTGAGCATTCAAGCATGTACCTATGATTTTCATCATTCTTACTACTTCAACTCAAAGAACGAACATATCTGTGCAACGGCCATTTACTACTATGACAATGAAAACATCTCTGCCAGCCATCTCGCCTTCCGTCAAGCCTCGTCTACTATTAATATTGAAGAGGAGATACCGTACGAACAAAACGACCATGGGTGGCTCGAGCCTATCTTCGGTCTGGGGAATGAAGGAATGGCGATCCAGAACATAGGCAGCATTGAAGCGCGTGAAGGCAGATTGGTTACCTTTCCTAACATTCTTCAACACCAAGTTCAACCCTTCAAACTCGCTGACCCAACAAAGCCTGGTCACCGTAAAATTCTTGCATTGTTCCTCGTTGACCCAAACATGAAGATCATCTCGACTGCAAACATCCCATGCCAACAACGCGAGTGGTGGGGGAAGACTATCACTTCGAGCGGTGGTGTACTGGACCGATTGCCTGTAGAGTTGAGGGATAAAGTGGTTCAGGATGTCGAAGATTTTCCGATAAGCCTGGACGAGGCGAAGAAGATGAGGGAGGAGCTGATGGAGGAGAGGAAAGGCTATGTGATTGACCAGAACAACAATTTCGAGAGTGTTACTATATCGCTTTGTGAGCACTAATTACCGATAGTGTACTGTCCCTAGGGACCCTCTGCCATCGCTTCCGACCTGATTTTCCTCTTTGATGTCTCTAAACGCCGAGACGGTGAGCTCGGAGAATTGCCCGCGTATAGGCGATTTGGTCTGGAGCAAAAATCCATCTACAACACAAACCAGCACGATACGTTACACTAATAACGGCACCCCATTCGGCGCATGTCAAATGTCCATCACCAACGTCGATCCCAATCCATACGCTGCCTTAGTCAAAATTCTCACCGAATTCCGTTTGTCATTCCATGGCATAAGACTCGTGTTATCGACCCAGATGGTGGCGTGGTCGGTTTGGGAACCGACGCAGGCGAGGTGTTAGTGGCTTGTGTGGAAGGGGGTTAATTATTGGGGACTCACTTGACTCCGTTCATGGTGTTGTTGTCTGTGCCATGTGGATGTGAAAATTTTATTTCCGTTAATAGACGCCAGACTTCCTCGGTGTCCTGTTCTTGGCGGATGAAAATATGTACCTCCGAATGCGTTAGTTCGAAAATGTAGTACTGGATTGGTTTTTGAAAGTGTAAGCCACAACACACGGAACCCCTCACCAACTACCAGGTCTTGGGAGCACATCAGGATTAGCCCTTAAATTTCGAAAGAATGATGAGTGTAAGGACCATACTTCCCCGAGCTCTTATCCTTCGGAAAACCGGAGTCGGAATTATCGATGTGTGTGCTTGACTAGTTGTCGACACCGTTCGCAAGAGGAGTGTTCTGTCGTGTTAGTTCGGCCTACTACGCATATGTGTGGGCAAAAAGGTAATAATAAATATAGAAAAATAAAAGTCATTGGAGGTCTGTCATGTTATTTGATAGTTATACAAAGCGATGGCGGTACTACGGCCACACGTATACGAAGCGCAGCGGGCCAACGTTCCAAGGTGCTACCTGGTAAATTTCATCGAACTTAACAACTCAGGCGCAAAGGGAGTCTTCCCGGTTCCCAAATAGACTGAGCTAATCTCACACGGGTAGTACTATCATTTTCGAGTCTGCAGTCCACTTGTATGTATGCATGTTACAGTTATGTACGTCATGGTACTTTTGGTGGCGTAGCCTTTTCTCACGAATTGAACATGCCTGCCTCTCATCCCTCAGACAGAAGAATACTACTCAACGACAGCCCTCATCTTAACCTCCTTCAATGCACAATATACGGCGGAAAGGTGACCCGGAAGAATATAGCAGCGACCGCAAATGTGGGGCTTATCCACCAATACCAGCACCCATACACTCGAACGGAGAGCGGATAAAAAGAACAGACTAGGGCTCGGGGTCGACCTTAGTGTGGAATTTTTATCGATCCTGGCAGATGACAAAATCACTAGAAGAGGAGCTTGACCATGTATAAACTGGCCATGTGGAAGATAGGCGCTGGGTACTGGTCATCGGATGCAAGGACCCAGGCTCTTAGCTCACGGGCTCCAATGATAGAGACTTGACATTTATGCCTGCAACCTCGAGGATGTAAGGGTTTACGTCTCGCTCTGAACTCAAGGCTGGCAGCTATTCAAATGTGATCTGGAAGGGCTTTGGAAGAACAGTCGTTCTATTCAGACATGTGGAGCATTAACCCCTCGTATGTCCTCAACTGGAGAAGCCTGTCCGGACCTTCACTGCTGACAGGCCAATAAGAGACTCTTCAAAGTGTCTTCTCGCCACCAGGTGGCCTCATGTTTCCTTGGCTTCCTATCGAGGACGGTAACCCTGATGGGGACGCTTTTGTTTCAAGCATATACCCACCGTAAATTCTGTAAGTGATAAGATCGGGAGAACATGGCTAATGCCAGTACGTGACTGGGGGCGCTCAGCACTATTCGGCAATTGATGGGATCGTCATGATGTACGTTATTTTGGGAACACCTGTGCCAATTCTTATAAGATGGGTGGGCCAGGTAATGGTTCTATCCTATCTCCTATCATGGAGTCGAACACAACTTGGGTCCCCAGTCCCGCAACACAATCAAGCTCACCTTGGCTTTCCAATCTACCCATGGGTTCAGGGTTCCCTAATCCGGATACCTACTTAAATCATCTTTCGCCTGCTGAGGCCAATCAATTCCAGATTGCTAGAAATGTGTACTTGACCGTTCTTGGGGCCAGTGAAAACAACTTTTCTCATGTCGGTGACCTGAAATCTAAACGCCTTCCAGGCCACCATATGGGATGTATTGGTTTATATTCCCGACGATATCAGGATTATACGAAGTCACTTCGGGGTAGTCACAAGTTGTTTTGTACTTGCAAGGTCAGTTTGCTAGCCGAACCTTGAATTTGTACCGTGTTAAGAATTGTGTAGGGTACTTTCTATTACATACCTTCTTCTCTCCGTGGTTTCACTAAGTGCGTACCATAAATCTTAATGCAATGGAAACATAACAAAAATTTATGCATCCACAGCTCATCCGATCCTTCATTGCCAAGCTATGCAAGTGGCTCTTGGAATAACCTGCTTTTTCTTGATGGCGTCAACGTCTTTCCTGTTCCTCCGAAGGGCTCAAGCAGTCTACTCCGATAATCGAGTGGTCCAATGGTCCTTCTCAGTTTTGTGGTTCGCCACCAGTTGTCTCGTAGTGACGTTATCCTTTGGGGTCCGTGCAGACCACATCCCAGGAACCAAAATTTGTGCCCCGTACACAGTCAAAAGTTATGTATCGATCAGCGAGTTTTCACCCGCAATATTCGATACTCTTGTCTTCTTTGCGATCTCGTACAAGATCGCGTCAACCCACGGCACCTTTGACAGAGGGATCACCTGGAGCACGTTAATCTCTGGAAGGGCACTGCCTCGGTTATCGCGAGCAATCCTGCAAGGTGGTCAAGAATACTATCTGTCAGTGTTCCTAATATCGTTTTGAAACGCCGGGTCACTTGACGTAATATGTAGGATCGTTTTTGGATTCAACATCGTTGCCGGCTGCTTCCTTTTCACTCCATCGATTCCTCCGGCTTATCGTCCAATGATGGCGATAGTTGCGGATGCATTGAGTACTTCAATGGCATGTCGGGTCCTTCGGAACATTAAAAGATTTGATTACGATAATCAGCGTCTAACACTTCCCATCATCTCTGATGTCAATTTTGTCCCCCATGCAGTCTCGGAGAAGACCATGGGTCAGAACGCGCTACACCCGGGCTCACCAGACGCACATCACCTCTAGTCCGGGTCGAAGTAGCATCGGGCCATGTGTAAGGCGAACCCCATTCAGCCCGAAGCACTAACTTTTGTTGTAAACAAGATTATCCTTAGAATATGCCACCATGCGTTCATAGCACCCACACTATTCTCAACGCCTCTTCTCTCAGATAATTTGGTCTCGGCGGTTCAGCGCATTAGAGCTATTTCTTTTGTAGGAATCGATACGGGGCCCTTGTGTATTTGCCATACAAGTATAGCAGCTGTATATTATGAAATACGGCGCGGACGTCTGTGAAAACTTGGTTTGGCTTAGCTTGTGGCTCTATGTAACTAGCAAAGCAGGAATGCCTTACCATGTACGATCAAACGTTGTTTTCCCAAACCCTATCCTCCCAGGAACCTGTCATCTCACATTACTGACGTTGGAGAGACCTAGTGTACAGACGCGCGCTCGAATCAATGCGGCGAATCTTCAACTCAAAGATGAGTGTCTATTTTCGTCAGGTCTTCATAGCGCCCCAAGCTACCGAAATCGTGGCCAAGGGATCCAGTCTTCAGAAGTAAGGGCGTAGTCGGATGGTGCTAGAGTCGCAACGTTGTGGTCTGGGCCTGATTTAAAGCATTTGACATGCAAGGTCATTCTTCCAGTTCTTATGTGTAGATTGTCGGACCTTCTTAAGTATGGATACGTGTTCGTTGGCTCGTCTTCTTAGACAACTAGATGCACAACAACCAAGACAACTGCAAAATTAATAACACAAAATCGTACTACTAATAGTCAAAATCCCATTATAAATATTGCCAAGAACTGTCATGTTCAGTATAAGCTAGAGTAAGCTAATTCGGAATTCTGCTTGACTGTGGTAGTGGTTGAAGCTCTTAGCCCGTCCAGGACTTCCGGGTTGGGCTAGCCCACTTCAGAGCTTGGCCAGGTCTAGTGGTCTGCAAGTTATGATATCGCGCGTGACATAATAAACATATAGGTGCGGGATCGTTGGCGGGCTCCCGCCGGTGGGGTGGAGTGAATTCATCGTTGAGATGAAGAAAATCGGAGTGTTGTAAACCCAAGGACAAATCCAACCCTCAGGACCAAAATGCCAGGTACGGGCCACCTCACTCCGAGCCTTCTGTATTGAATACCGCAGCGAAACAACCTTCATAGTCCACAAGCTTATCGCGAATTGATTGCCAAGCGAGGAACAGGTAGGCTCTTTTAGTCCTGGGAACACGGGGATGCCACCCTCCGTCCAGAACCGAGCGTTCCCAGTTGACGCAGGTAGCGAAGTTTACCTGTTCGATACGAGGAAATGCATCCAAGATTATCGTTTGAAGTATGTCATTTTGAGACTGGAGGTCGAGATAGGCAGGGCGACTTTCGGCTGCGTACTCGAAATCGAATACTATATGTCGGATTGAAGGATTAGGGGCCCAGTTTCTGAACATGTCGTGTAAGACCTGACAAAGGAATTAGAATTCAGGTTTATTTCGCTCATGATGCCACTGACCGCTTTAACTTCGTGGGCATGTTTGGGTTGAAACATATCATCCGCCCAGTTGGCATGAAACCAGGATATTTTCAAAGTCGAGACGCCTGGCATATAGCTTTGAGGAGAGCCAATCATACAAAGGTGCTTTGGGATGACGGCTTCTAGGATGACAGCCGTGGAATTCTGAAGTGCCTGCAAGAATTGCGAGTCGAGTGGCGGAAGTGATAGTGGAGCGTATGTGTCCTCAATGGATGACATTAGAGTACCGATCAGCCAAACCTTTTTGATAGGTCTGGAAGGAACAAGAACGGCAGCGAGGGCAGCAGGGCAGTCGACGAACCGTAGTTTGGGAAGTACAGTGGTCGAGAGCGCGAAAGATGTCAGTTCGTGTTCTTGTCCTGTGCTGATACGATACACATGAAGCGTCAAAAGCTCCGGCGTTTTCTGGAACAGGGCTGGTAGCACGTATAAATCTTCGACAGCATGGATCGTCAGAGTTTCTAGTAAAAGCGAATCGTTTAACCCCGCTAGATGTTGAACAACCATCCATTCGTCAACCTCGAATGATTTCAAGGATTGAAAGTTGAAGGTGCTCGTGAAGATGCTGTGGAAAGTGGGGTGTGGGAAACAGAAAAATATAGTGAGAGCTTTTAATTTGGTCTCCTGCGCGAAGGATTTAATAATATTGGGGTCAAGCCCGCCAGGAAACGAACACTGAGAGAAGTGCAAAGAGTGGAGGTTTTGTAGCTTCTTTATCACCTTGAGGAAGGGTTTATCAATTAGAGTGCTGTTGAAAAAAATAGTTTCCACCCCGTGCATTTTTGACAGCGCTTTGCAATACATAGACAAGAAGGCGTCGCGAATCACTGACTCGCTATCATTTTTGACAGTTAGCCAAGAGCTGAAGGTGCATATCCTGATATATTGTGCAAGTGATCTTGCCGGTTCCTGGTTGTTGAGCAGTGCACGGCAAAAGCGGCTAGTGGTGTTGGTCGTGCTGTCGCGTGCGCGTGGCCTTCCGGAGAACTCCATTTTTTCGAAGATACGCGGGAGCGCTATCGAAGAAAAGAACCGACAAACGAGCGCCAATTTGGAAAGGTGGTGGTGGGCCTCTTGAGCAGTCATGTCCTCGTTCTCAGAGAAATATCCGAATATTTCAAGATAGACCTCCAAGGGTATTGGGTCTAGGTTTTTGGCGCCTAGACGTCGCGAAGGACCTATCGAAGAATTGATTGACGGTCTGGGGATCCCTTCAAACCTACGTACTGCTCCATTTGAGTGTTGACATTTTTACAAGTGTGTCCACGAATGAGGACCGAGAGTTGAAGACGCCTAATAAATTGAGGGGGGCCCACTACTTCAGCGCTCCGTGGGGGGAAGGAACAATGATCGATTGATGATCGTTGATGCGGACGTGACTGATGACTGAGGGTCATCATGTGATGTCCACGTGAAGTAGACGCGGAAAAAGACCAAATGCGGTATTCGATAGATTGGGGCCTACGCCGTCAAACGCTCGATATAAGGGGTAGGTACTGTACGAGGTCCACTCCTTCTCTGGTAATCTACACGCACTTCAGTGTTCGCCATAGGTCAACCATGCGGTCCCAAAGCCCCGACATTCTCTCAAAATGCACCTTTACATTCTGTGAGGGCAACCTTGAAGCGCCTACAAACGGTGAAAGCATTCTGGGGCTTGCTGGTCAACGGTAGCTGGAACCAAGGCTAACGCTGGTGGGTGTCACAAGGCGTTAAACAGACCTCTCATGGTTGGGGTGGTGCGCTGAGTTGTCATTTGGAGGGGCTGGAGGAGAGGATAGAACGTCCGTCATAAAATGTTCGATGCTGGGAAGCACCCGGTCTGACTATTTAGGAGTTGCTGCGTTGTGAGCCGCTCATGATTTATGCGGTTCAGAACTATTACCTGGACGGTATCGGGGTACTGATGAACTCGCGGATCACTAAGGGGCACTCTATTAATCTAATAACGTATATGTGTGTCGATTCTCGAGCAACCTGGACGAATCAGGGTGCTCTCGAAAGAAGGAATGGTGTATGGAGGAGGGATGGAACGAAAAAATATCACCATCATTAGTGCCGCCAGCTTTACCGCATGTACCAAGTCTTTTGGAGATTATAATCTCGTGCCAGCGGTGTCGATAGGGTGATGTAATTATATTGTGTGTGTGTGAGCATGCGTCTACTGTGTGGGAGTGGTGGGTCCGAGCCTCAAGGAGAACTCGGAACACCAGGTCGTGAGGCCGAGGGGGGAACGCGGACGGGTCACCCCAACACACGTCCGCCGCTCGGCTCACTGCGCAGCTACAATACTACTAATACCTGAAAATAAATGTATAATACCTTAAAAAGATGAAGGCTATGGGGAAAAGAGAACAGGGAAGTGGTGGGTGGGAATAAAAGGAGAGTAATGGTAGGATTCGAGCCCGGCACTAGTGAGGGAGGGGGAGACGACAAGAGAGAGGGACGAGCTGTGCTGGCACCTAAGGTGTGCCCGTGACAGTCACGTCTCGGCACGAGAAAGCGCACCTGGCGAGGTACGAGCCAGGTGCTTCACATATGGCAAGATTAGCCCGTCCCGAGTGGATGGTCTACTTGCTGGATATAGCGAGG